>CM032754.1:9965414-11165414 GCA_019155195.1 Avicennia marina
CACCACTTGGTTGGGTACCCTATCTACAATTGCTTCATCTTCAAAAACAAAGTCATGAAGCTAGCCTATTAAAGAAAAATCACACTTGAAGAAGATGGTGCAAATGTCAACCTTGTCTGTCATTCTCAATAATTGAAAAGAAGCCAACACAATTGACAATTTTCAAAAGACTTGGCCTGCGCAAAAAGCAAAAGTGTTGAAGGCATAGTTAATAAAGACATCTTCAAGGCATCAAGTTTAACACAAAATAAGTGAGGACCCTTGAAAAAAACACAAAAGCAAAAATACTCAAGATATAAGCATAAACTATCTAAAATTTTCAAATTAAACTTCATCAAGAACTTCTTGATACGAGTTGTTCAAATTCAAAGAACTCCTTAACATAAATTGAAACTATCTATAAAATATTCAAATTCAAAGATTTTTTAACACAAGTTGAAACTATCTACAAGAATTCAAATTCAAAAATTCCTTAACAAAAGTTGAAACTATTTACAAATATTCAAATTCAAGAACTCCTCGACACGAGTTGAAACTATGTACAACTATTTAAATTCAAAGACTCATTGACACAAGTATAAACTGTCTAACTAAATTGAAATCAAAATGCTCCTCGACACATGAACTTAAATTGTATGTTACTCCTAGCCTGCATGAAATAAACTATGAACGGCACTTACTTCACAAATTCAAAGTGTTTAAATTATGTTTTAACTTGATCCCCTCATTGGGGTATGTAGGCAGCTTCGGTATTATCCAAATTCAGTCGTAAGTTCATGAGGGGTTTTTACATTCTTTATTGCGTGAAACCAAATGAAAACTTATTAATACGAGTATAAACTATCAAACGAATTCAAATTCAAATTCAAATTGAAAGGCCGCCTTGAGATCAATATCCATAGAAGTTTCATGGACTCCATTTTGAAAGTTATCCTTTACGAACTTTTGCTTGACTTCTTCAAAGTTAGCTTTCGTAGACTCCTCATTAACTCAATGTTGAAGTTGGCTTGATGTACCCCTTATAAAATCTATGTTGCCTCTATGAATTCCATATTGACTCCACCTCCAAATTACGTCACTAGGCTTCTTTGTGTTCCATCTCAAATTCACTTCTAAAGACTCCTCCACGACTCCATTTTAAAGTTAGCTTCTATAGACACTATGTCAACTTCATCTTAAAGTCGTCCCTATGAACTCTTTATCAACACCATCTCGAAGTGACTTCCATAGATTCGTCATTGACTCTAACTTGACCATTAGCTCTCCATGTTAACTCCAACTCAAAGCTGGTCCTCCATGTCAGTCCAGTCTTAAAGTTAGTCATTAGCTCTATATTGAAACTACCTATATCGGCTCCTCAATAGACTCCATCTCAAAGTTGCCTTTAGGAAATTGTTATCAATTCTAGCTTAAAGTAGCTTTCATAGATTCCTCATTAACTCCAAATTGGATTTGATTTCCAATGAATCTTTGATGGCTCTATTTTACAATTGGCTTCTAACATTGACATCTTGAAGTCGGTATCCTTAGACGCTTTGGTAAACTTTCCCTCAAATTTAAACCATAGAAAAATTGGCAAGTTTCAAGTTCAGAGAACGGTCAAGACTCCAAGCCAAGTAGAATTTTAGGCCTCAAGCTCGCTAAAGTCAAACCTAAATAGTACGTGTAGGCCAAATTAAATTTAGTACTCAAAGGCCAAATTCCAACCTAAATGACACACATAGACCTAAAAGTGAGTTCACAAAAACTAGTTAGCCCATTTCTACAAAGCCCAGTCAAAAAATGATAGAATTTGTACTTCTAAATGCTGTCATCTCTATTCGCTACTTGAAGCCACCAAACGCAACCTTAGTTCAAGTCTCCTCAAACACTGTCTTAAATCCATCCCCATTGCGCCTTCATCTTCTCAAGAATTAAAAGTCGCAATGTTAGCCCATTCACAACCTAGACCACTCCTGGCCGTGTGCCCTCCTCCACATCATTAAGGACCTATAGCCTATAGTGCTACCCAAGCACTAGCCTTCATCGCCTATATCGTTGGAAAATCATTGTCATATACAACTACGACCTTTGCTCACTCCACCATGCCCTCGCCCATGCCACCTCATCTCATCTTCATCTTCCCCAGTATCCCATTGCCCGCTTTGTCATCGTTCTGTTGCCACGGTAGGAGGAAGCGCTGGCAGTAGGCAATGAGCAAGAACTTTTGATTTTAGATAGAAAGGCAATCAATTTCATGAAAATTGCCTTCCAACAAAATAGAAAAGATGCATCATATCCCCTAACAATTTCAATTCTAAAGAAACCAAAATCGTTGGTATATTAGAACCCACATCTATTTAATCAATAAATTAGAAAACACCGTTGCCACACCATCTTTGGTCTCCACCATTGAAAGGCTGCCACGGTTCCTGCCCAACACCTTCATCCTCCTCAAGTTGACACTTCTATCGTGATGTCATAAAGTTTATGGACTTGCAACATAAAACCCAAAGCCTGCTAGTGCTGCTAGTGCCGCATCACCACTGTAAAAAAAGCCCCTGCCACTCACCCAAATCGCTGTTGTGGCCACCCTTGAAAATTCACAGCGTCATGCCATTACCCATCACCACCACAACAGTCCAAAATCGCAACATTGCTACAGGTGTTGTCACCTCATCACTTTTAGAGTGTCATATTGTTGGTTCACAAAGAAAGTTAGGAATTGCAGTTGAAGCAATGTTAGCATGGCCTCAAGTAGTGAATAGAGATGACAGCAAGTGAAGGTGTGAGCGATGATGACAAAGCTTCGCTCTAGTGGTCATGATGGAAATCCCAAGATATGGCATACAAGGAACAATAAAATGAAGAGAAAAGAAGAGCAAGCAAAGATAAGAATAGAGGAACTCACCTCTCATAAATCAATCGATGATGTTCAGGGTGGACATAATGTTGCTACTATGTTTGAACCATGTGAAGAAGGTTTCTTCTTATTTATAGAGAGGATGATGTCATGGAATTATGTGGGATATGATGTCCTTCGCACGGTTATCCCAATGTAAAATTGGACCTATACCAAATGTTTAAAGTTGCATGAAGATTCATTCTTGGGTAGGATGCTAGAAACTAAAATAATGGGCTACAATTATAGAGCATGCAAATCTGTAGGCTGAAATTGTAGAACCCAATTAATTGTCCATGAAACAAGATAATAGTTGTTGAGGTAGAAGTAGCCTACCTTGGAAGCTATATCAAAGAGATTCGATTTAGAGATTCCTAACTAAAGCTTAATTTATCTCTTGTGACCCAAAATGGGTTAATAAATTTAAAAAGACCACCATAGACCCAAATACAAAGATGTCAGGCCAGCACTACCAAGTTCAAAATATGTACATGTCTGTGTTAGTGTGTGTGTGTGTGTGTGTGTTGAGACTTATTCATTCAAAAACGAGTTTCATGAATAAGTTTCATGAAAAAACATTTGTAAACATATAAAAATTTGAAGCCAGTTAAATTATACTACATGGAAAATGCGGCATTAAGATATCAATTAAATGAATTTTTTTATTTTTTTCAAAATTTAAATAAATATAATTCTTAAAATAAATAAATAAATAAATAATATTTTAATTGGTCAATTAAGTGGTGTCAAATGGTAAAATCCTGTTAAAAACATAATTGAAGAAAACTCTAAAAGATTAAGTAAAACCCCACAGTGAAAGAGACAGTAAAAGCAAGAGAGTTGAAGCAGTTGAAAAGTTGAAACAGTAGAAACCCTCTCCAAATTCTCTTTAGGATTTTCAAGACCATTTAAAGCGTTCTTCACTAAATTCAGATCATTCTTCACCAAATTCAAAGAATTTATTACCAAATTTAATGTATTCTTCATCAAAAGTCTCCAAATTTAACATTTGATACAAAATTGTGATACTAAACTCGAAAATTAGTGTTATTGAAGACACAACTACCCTTAAGAAAGATAAAATACAAACTCTTTTTTTAAAAATTGTTTAAATATTCAAACAACGTTTTTAAAATAAGAATCAAATTATTGAAATTAAAAAATAAAATCCATAAAAAATTTAATTTGGTCTAAATTTATTCAATCTTATATGAATTTTTTTGTTATTCAAAAATCTTGTCCTACAATGTATTCAATTCATGGTCCGAGTGTAGAGAAAATGAGATAACTCATATATACATATGTGTGTGTGTATAAACCTATATAAATATATGTCATGTTGATTGAGTTTCCAAGTGATTTGGGAGAGTATAATTTAATTTAGATGTCAAAGCATGCCTTACTAATTTTATTGTATATGTAAAAATAAATATAACATTATTCAAAAATTAGATAATAAAAGAGTTTTATATGAATACTAATTATATTTTAAATATAAATAAACATTTATGTAATTGTTGTCAATTTATAGGTAATAATTAAATTTGTACTGTGATAATAAATGACTTTTTAAATGTTACATTTTTTAGTGTATTTTAAAGTGATTTCTAATAAACTATTTAAAAATAAAATGAGATTCAAAGGATTTTAAAGTGATTTTCGATTGAATATTTAAAAATAAAACAAGAAGCCTATTTATACATTTAATTTGCAATTTTAAAGGTACACGAAATAAAAATAATGGTTGGACCTGACAAGTATTCTAAAAGAACTATTCAAAACTTCGACAATGGAAGAAGAATGGGGTTCTAAAATATATCAAACCAATCAATATTCCACTTGAGATCTATCAATTAAAATATTTTCAACTTCATTTTAATATGTAAAACTCTAAATTTGAACATAATTTTTTATTTGATACAAATTCTCTGTTTTATTAGAGTATCATTATGAAAACAAATGAAGAAATGTCAAGATATTACTTTCGTATGATTTTTCCCCACGAAAACCTAGACCCTACCATATAACCAGATATAATTTTGCCCATCACATCAAATATAACCATCCCATAACACTAAACATCAACCATTATTCCCCCAACAAAAAAATATCATCTACTCACACATAATACGTTATTATTTACTCCCAAAAATTTATTATTTTCCACATCTCACAAAATCAAATTTTAGAAACAAACATCCCATTCAGTTGCATCCTTTTTCTGTACACTTTGGTTTGCATGAAGCCTCTCTGTCACTCATTTTATTAAAGATTAAAAATTTGTTTAAACTCAACCCAGCTAACAATCAATGCACCCACGAGCGCAATTTTTTCAACATCATATAATTTCAAACAGATACAGTTAGGACTGGTTCAACTCAACTAGTTTCACAAGTAAAGCACACATAAAAATAATTTTTTTAAAATATGATAAAATTCCTAACAAACTTGACACAAATTATGCACACCGTACAGATATATTAACATTAGAAAATGAATATTTTTAAGTTGTTTGAACAAATTATTTTAGTAGATCGTTGATAGTATCATTGAACCGAAAACTTTTCATGCTTGACACATGAAAGACTATTTTTGAGCTAAAAAAACAAAAACCTGCAAAGAAAAGCTAACCATAAATTTTTACTCCACTTTCACATCAAGGAACCAAACTGGAAACATGGGGAATGCGTAGGCTTCACAACATATCATTACTAAGAAACGACAAATTCTGTGTTTAAAATTTTCAAACTTCCAATCCTCCTACCACGACAAAGCAGTAGTAAATTCCATATATAGATTTCTTATGTAAATATGTTAAGCTAACATCACACAAAATTCTAAGAGAAACAGAATAAAAATAATAAAATAAAAACATTTGTCATAGCCTCCATTAAAAAGGATAGAAATAAACCTCATCTAGTGCTGTGATTTTGATGCAGCTTGTCCGGCTTCATCTGGCGTTGAAGGAAAGAGTTCAACATACCTTGATCCAATCAGCATCTTGTCCTTGCACATGGCCTTCTTAGCCTCTTCGGCTGAAGCAAACTCTACATATGCCTCCCCTGTTGCCTTCCCATCAGACCGGTATGCGATCTGGATCTTGTCCTCCTTAACGTCAAAGTCTTCAAAGAATTTCACAATTTCTGATTTTTTGACAGAGTATGGGAGGCCACGCAGCTTCAAGATCTCAGTGTATGCCATGTTATTTTTATCAGGAGATCTCTTACGTCGAGCTGCAGGTGAGGGACCACGATAATCGATACTACCATAAGCTCCTTCAGTCACCTCAGCAGCTATGGCATTATAATAGTCCTGCTTTTTGCACCGAAACACTTCGACATATCTCCTTCCCATGTTCAGCCGATCTCTCTGAAGAGCTAGTTCAGCCTGCATATGCCCTGCAAAGACCACAAATGCTTCTCCAGAGAACCTCCCATCTTTGCTTACCAAGAAGACATCCACAATGTCCAGCCCAGCAAAGAATTTGAAAATGTCAACATCTGTGCAGTTGAAGGGAAGACCCCTCAAACGAACCACTGGAAAGACAGAAGGCTGATACCTCCGGCCATAGCCATACTGTTGATAACTGCTCGAACTGCTGTTCACTGCGAAGTAGGGATTTGATTCCATCAATCTTGGTCTCTTTGAGCCGATCTCGTACCCGTCCGAAACCCCCCCGCTCCCAAACAATGACCTTCAATTATTCACACCCAAGGAAGGAAAAACCCCCCACTCAACCTTGTTAATAAAGCCAATCCCAACCCATTTTTTGCCTACCATCTAGTTTTCTAATTGAATCTGAAGCACTATAATCAAATTTCACCCAATTACAGATATTGACATATCTTATTTGTGGAAAATATACAATGCAACACAATGATACATTCAACAGATTAAAAAAAACATATTTTATCTTAATCCAAGAACACACACAGTGACTTGGTCAGAAGATTCAACTGAAAGATCATCAAAAGATAGAGCATACAACCACAAAAGGGAAAAATGCAACTTGTTTCCATTGGGACAGCATTATATATTCAATTTTCTACAATTTAATAGGACCAATTACAACCATATATTTCAATGATATTTGAATCGTAAAAACCTCGGAGCTGTAAAGAAGGTGCTTGGGCAATAAAATTAAGAATGACAGTCAAGATATAACAAACATCCATAAATTATTAACTCAACCATTTATTGTCCTGAACTACTGGTAAAGTGAAAAGTAAAATCAGGAAAAAATTACATATCCAATCTTTCTCATCTCACTTATAGCCCCTGAATTTTACATCTTCTTTGACCCTTGGGGCAGATACAGTATCTTTACGTGTGAGAAGTATATCTGAATACTTCAGAACCAAGCTAACCATAAAAAGGTAGTTTAAATAGTTAAACTGCAATATCTCACATTGTTTATACACCATTCTGCCTTTTCTCTTTCTTTTTTCTGTTCTCTTTTTCCACTTTCTCATTTTTGCATGGGAGTTGTCTAGACTGTTAGTTACTAGTGCGGAGGAAACACTGGATTCAAATTGGTTAAATCATATGGATTTGAAGCTTCAGCAAACAAATTGAGAACACAAGCCATAGCATTATAACAAAACCACAATTTCCCAACCATAAACTCAAACCAACTAGTTTCAACCCACCAACAATGAAGGAAAATTTTACAAGAGAAAAAAACATACAAATTACAAGCATTTCACACTCAATCATTATACAAACAAATTTCCCAATCATAAACACTAAACAGCTAGTTTCAACTCATCAATAATGAAGGACAACTTTCACAAGAGAAAAACACAATATTACATATATCTCAAATCCAGTAATTATACAACAAATTTATACATTTGCTTACTAATAGCCATATTTATATCACAACCAAACTAACATATAAAGAAGTACTCCCTCCAACTTTCATGCCCATCAAATGCAACCGTAACTTTGTTTGACAAGGACATGTGTTCTTAAAACTCGAACTTGCAAGATACAATTTTTCCAATTTGAATTGGACAAATCTAATTCCATGTTGTCGAGCCACTTAAAAAATGGCTCATTCCTAGCTTAAAAGAGAAAAGAAGAAAAAAAAGAGATCGAAAATAAAAATTTTTCATGCTACAGTCTTCTAAAAGTCTTGCCCAATTTGAACTTAAAAACCCTGACGTTTAGGTAGAAAAAGGGGCAAAAACCCAACACGGGATTTAGAAAATCAAAACCTTTTAAATTAACAAAGGAATTAAACAATCTAACACAAATATCCTTAAACACACTCGACAAAAATCCACTACTTGTAACAGAGGCAGATAATAAATCGCCCACCAAAGCACGTGGAAATAAGCACAATCAAAGGCTACCATTCACATTAAAAACTCAAACTATCACAAGATCAAATCCGAGTGCGAAAATCGGTTCCGTATATCAATTCAAATCGACAAGAAATCTATAAAAATTAAAGCCACCAAGAAAAGAAAAGGAAAAAAGACAGGTTCCGTTAACTTACCCTCTGCGCCCATACATAGCTGAGGCCTCCGAGAATCTTCACTGAGACGCCCCAGAACTAAATTGAAACCACGCTCCAACGGGAAAATCCTTCAGCGAACAGGAAAGATGGAGAAACGAAAACCCTAGCTATTTATTAGAAATCGTAAAACAACTGAGCGAACAGTATCTTCTAATAATCAGACATCATGAAACGACACCGTCTGAGGTTCAGAGTCATTTATCGAATCTCCAGTTTCACTGGACCATGTTTGGGTGTATGCATTTGGATAGAAAAAAGATTGGAAAGCTATGGACTGAAAATGATTTTGTAAGACAATAAAAATTGAAAAACATTCAATCCTCCAAACGACAGTGGTCGGTTGCTATTGTTTTCCAATTTTTTTAATATGTGAATAACCCTAATATTATATTTCACATATATATATACAGCTGAGATAATAAGAATTTTTAGTTTAACAAATCAAATTGCACAACGATCTTTAGTAAAAATTCTTTTCATTTTTTTATCCTTTTGTTTGTCATTTATCTTTAACCGATTATTTTTATCTTTATTCTCTCTCAATTTTTTTATTTTCAAATTGTCTCAAACTTTCTTTATTTTTATTTTAAATAGCTTTTGTGCTTTTAACTTTAAATTTTTTTAAAAAATAATTATATAATTTATAAATAAATTTGTGTGAGATTGGGTCTCATTAAATTTGAAATGCGAGTTTTGAAATTTAAACATCATACAAACGATCAAAATGGGAGCGAAATGAAAAAAATCCAAACTCGCTTTTTGTGACATGACTCATATAAATAAATAATCCAAGCCCAATTCTAACCACTTTCGACTGAGCTCTATTGGGCCTCAGTTAATCGATTTAAGCCTAAGCCCAATTGTCTTTCAGCGGTCTCAGCCGCCCTTATAGCCACAACAACGTTGTGGGTCCCATCTTGAGACATGAGGGCATACTGGGCCAAGCGCCTTGATAAATGCTGCCCAAGCCGAAAACACGTGCAAGAAGCATAGGTTATCTTTGTTTTTATTATTATTATTTTTTGTACTTTTAAATATATTTTTATTGATAATTATGTAAAAATAAAGAAGAGATTTAAAAAATTTTAAATATATAATAATTATATTGTGTGTTTTTCGAAAGCAAAAATGTAAACAAACATAGCGGTGGCACTCAAGTCTGGCCAATTTTCGAATGTTGAATGGCAGTGCATACTCAATAACGTCATGAGCCTTCTCGAAAAGGACTTAATAAGAAATACGGCGTCGTTACTGCGCCACATACACTTGCCACAACTTATCGTACTTGTGTAAGATACTATCAATTTTAGTTAAAGTCTTCTGGTTTTGTCCTAACAGATGAACCTCATTGGGGAGGAGGCTAGAGCCTTAAATTAATTAGAGAGAGAGAGAGAGAGAGAGAGCGTGTTCTTTTTATCCATAGAATATGTTATGTTATACAAACTCTAATATGACAAGCCATCCAAACGCGGGGCTTGGCGGAGGACACGTGATCTCTTTCCCCTCGTATGATGATTGGCCGTTGTTATTTGATGACCTTCACATAAAGCATTGTTCGTTTGGACCACAATCTTCCAAGTTTTTTCTAGAAACCATGTCTCACTACGGATCAAGAGATTTTGAACTTCACGTTCAAATCTCCCGTTTCCATTTGTAGGATTGTACTGCTCATGCAATATTATAGATGAGAATAAAGTATTCCATTGTGATAAAATGGTTCATAAAAATTAATAGTAAAGCCATTCTATGCGTTTTTGCATTTTCATAAATTTAAAAAATAATAATTATTGAATGATATTGAATAAAATTTAATTTTTGAATGTAGAACAACGGATGAAGATAATAAATAATATTTATAAAAAATGATTAATAAATATGAGATCTGGGAGAAAGGAAAGAGAATTTTCGAGATAAAAGAAATAAAAAAAAAACAAAAAAAATAATATGATATGGATAAGAGAGAAAAACAATCTGTTCATACCAAAAGTATTGACAATTGTTCATACCAAAAGTATTGACAATTTTTCGCCCTCTTCCAATATTAGTTTGCAAGTATTGGAGAATATTATAAAATATTTATTTTGATATTTATATATTTATTTTCTATGTAGATAGAGTCAGAATATTTTTGTTTCTTAATTTTTAGTATTAAATTTATGTTATAATATTTTATATATTTGATATATTTATATTTGTTTCTTAATATAAATTGAAACTTCTTTTTGTTAATAAAATATGGTTCAAATCTTCCAATCTTCTTATAAGCAAGATGTCCTCTTAGTCGTGGAAGGTAATGACTTGTAAACGTTATATATACATAATAAAATACGATAATTGAGATCATTAACCAAGTGAAATGTATTCCCCATCTGGGTTTGTTATATTAGATAATAACTTGTAATTGTTATATATACATAATAAAATGGGAAGATTTAGACTATTAACAAAGTGAAATGCATTGCCCATTTTGGTTGAAATATTAGGTAATAACTTGTAATTGTTATTTATACATAATAAAATAGGGAACATTGAGACTATTCAACTAACTGCAATATGCGGGAATATTTGGATCATTATTCGAAGCTCTATTTTAAAATATATGAACTACATGCAGTTTTTTTTTTTTTCCTTAATTAAGTTATGATATTTACTCGATCTAGTATTTAAAATTCTTCAAATAAGTTAGCTATTATCATTGTTTAATTTTAAAATTATTTTAAATCTCAACACTTCTTTATTTTTTTTCAATTTTCTATTAAGTTAAAGTGGTTTTGAAATGTATATTTTTAGATTTGATTTAAAGATGTCTACTTTCTACCTGATTTTTTTTTTCTATCAATATTTTGCTGGTTAAAATGCCCCACCAAATAAACTTTAGTCAATTGTACAATGAAATATTTTTAAAGCATAATCTAGTAATTTATGTGTGAACCCATTAACAACGCGTGTTAAGGAATAGTTTTTAAATTTAGAAAACAACACACAAACACTATATTTTATAATTATAAAAATTCACTAATCTAAAAATAAACTTCTAATATTATATTTTTATACTTGTACACATCATGTGCCCTGGCACGAGGTAATAATTAATTATGCAATATAATGTAAACCATAAAATAAATTATTTACGAAATTAAATATTGATTAAATGCTATCATTGAATTTAGGACAAAACATACATCTATTGTTATTAGCAAATTAATGCAATATTCAAGGAGTGGAACTAAAAATCTATTTTACAAGTTATTCCTGTTTCTCTTTCATATCTATATATATTTACATATTAAGATTAAAGGTTAAATTTTGATTCCACTTTGTTAAATTAGTATAATACCCTTATTTTAATATTTTATAATTTTCTCTCTTTTTATTATATTTAAATGCAATTCTTTACTTTTTTAATTCATATTTACTATATCGTTTAATTCACTCAATATATACTAGTAAATTGCCACGCACAATATGTATGTAGAATTATTTAATAAATTATAAAATGATTTTATTTTAAAAAAATAATATTATTTAAAATATGTAAAATAATAAAATAAAAAAAAGATGAAAAGAAAATGAAAGTGAAAACTTTATAAGGAAAACACATAAAAAGATAACTTAAAAGAAAAGAGATTCATAAAGGATAGAAAATGACAAAGAATTAAAAATAAGGTAAGCGTGTGATTTTGCATAATATAACTAAAAAGGATATATATATAATTTTATTTTATGTAACCAAAATAGAGGCCAAATACTTAATAACATAGTATATATTGTTTTCTTTTAAATTTTCACATATGTTTAGCTTTAAAATAATTTTATTTTTAATATAATTTATCACAATAAATAAAATTTTATAAGTTGTAAAAATTTTGCTGATGCATGAAATATGCCACTATGACTAGTTAATAGAATTAGAGACAGATCTTATTGTGGAATTAGAAAATTATAATATAGTATAAAATATAAATAAAATTACTAATCCAAAAGGTTAGCTATATTTAAATGCATATTAGTCACAATTTTAAACTCTTAAGTAAACACTGTTAAACAAATTACACATTAAAATAACAATTTTACCAATTTTCTTCTCCACTAAGATATGCCCATTTTCCACAATTGTTGTGAAAGAAATATACATGTTGAACCGAACCTAAGAACAAGAGAAATTAAATAACCTTCTCTGAACTTAAATTGCAAAATCTCTGAAAGGATATCCTATTAATAGTTTTTTATTCAATATTTCAATTTTGACGTGTTGAGTTCAAATGCCTCACTAGGCGTGATTTAGAAAATTAAAAAAAAGAAAACCTTAAATACTTCCAAATGAATTCCCAATCTTTAATATTTCAGCATGAAAATCAAGAAGCATAATTTAAGCTAACTTGTTGATGTCGGTTTCTAAAACTAATGATATATAATTGAACTTTCAATGTAACTACCAACTTTTTAGAAGAAACAATAAAACCAAAGGGGTGTTTATACAACTACTACCCAATAAAATTAAAGTGAAGAATAATGGACTGTGAATGTAATGAAATAGCAGCTAAACTGCCATCCTCCACCCTCGGTTTGAGTTTAAATACGAGGTACTCATTTGACTAGGTAAAATAGTTCCGGGTTTTTTAATTAATAATCCCTTCTTTTTTTTTTCAAAATGATAGATTTGGTGGGTATTTACAAAATATACTATTCTATCATTTGTGACAACAAAATAAAACAACTCCGCCATTTCAAAACAACGGAATGCCCATGTCAGCACATTGAATAGCCTATTAGCAATTGAAATTCTTGGTGAGTTCAAACATATTTGAGATACACATCGATTTTGTCTAAGGCATGTGTGCGTGAATTTTTTGAAAAAATTTAAGAAACACCATAGAGACATGTTCTAGTATACTTGAAGGCAACTCAAGTGTTTAAGTTTAAAAGGATGGAGCATATCAGAACCTTATAGCCACATGTGCATGATTGGTTATCCCAAATCGATCCCGCAAAGTGAACTCTTGTGCATGATGATGGCTCGCATTGTGAGATTTTGACGACAAATATTTTAGAATTCACAATTAGGGTCTTCAAGAGAATCAAATAGCTATCTATCTGTATCATAGTACAGTTAACATTTGATCGTATTATCATGTATTTTAATAAACAGTACACAAAAAGGTAGAGAATGGCTACAGTAAGGCATGATTGGCCAACGTAGTCGAGTAAGATGCTAAAGCCAAACTAGTCAAACACAGTCTGTAGTTGTTTGATAGGAAACACCTCAGTTATCATTGCGAGCACTCGTGGTCATAGAAATGGACACATGGTAGGCTAGATCCCACCTTATCATCCAAATATGTCAGACTCGTTGCACCCATCCTCTAATCCAAACATATCTAGACCACCACACCCACCTCCTCATTTAGACATACTCAAGCTTTCTCTGTACACTTCTACATTTAATGATATGCTAAACATGAAACCATTAACTAGTATCACCACCAAACACTGACATTCAGTTCCCATGCATGTTAGGTACAATATCCCTTCGTGTCACCAAATTTATAGTTGAAATTAGAATTTATCTCGCTGATGCAATACAACACTTCCCACCATTATCCTATGTTTCATATCATTATCATTTAGTGATGTTTTCTTACCGTTGTCACCGTATTGTACAAAAGAGTTATATAACCATGACTGTAACACTAATCATGACTTCAAAAATCAACTAGCACTACAAGAATAGGACCTACAGTGATGACAGAGACCACACTGTCATACACAACCACCAGGATGCAGCACTAAAAGTTATTTATAATGTCAGTTATTTTTTACAAATTTTATATAATTAGTTATTTTTTTCATTTCTTGTAATACTAATGTCATGTTTGAATGAAACTAGTTATTTTCTATTACATTTTGTGTTTTGCATTATTAGTTCTTAATTATAGCTTTGTTTCTTAAGTAATTGCATTGATTATAATAGGATTTTATAATTTACAAATTATAATATTTATTCAAAACAGAATTAATGATTATTATATAAAACATAATTATACAAAAATTTAATTTTAAATACTACTTAAATATTAAAGACTCTGAACCATTAAAAACCCTAAATACTAAAAACTCTGAAACAACAAAAATCCTTGCACACCATTACATAGTCATCAAGTTTCAATTATACTGTAACAATTACTTGACGAGCAAGCAACAAATGATGCGGCCAACATGCCATTTCACAATATGAAACAACAAAATTGGTCAACACAGATAAATTTTATCATTTCATACAGCAAAATAATTCTGAGAAAAGGATCCTAAATCCGCTATTACAAAAAATTAAAAAGGAAAAGAAATAATTAATTGAAAAACCCAAAATAGTTCGATCACACTCAAGCTCACATGAACTCGATTGGACACTCGTCATCGATTTAAGCTCAAATATGAGCTGTTAGACATTGGGCTACAACTCGATAAATTATTAAAGTTGCATGTAATATAAATATTAATTATATTTTTAACTTCAAATATGAGTTGTATAGGTTTAAAACTCGTGACAACCATTCATATACAGTATAATTATCAATTATCTTAGAATGTACCTCCGAACTCACGCAACCCCACTGGTCAACACGCTTTTAGTTTTTAACAATGATCACAAATTGGTGGCGCATTTACGGAATTTTATTCCTTATATTTCTTTATAATTCCCAACTGAAATACAATTTAAATCATTCTTTGATCTGATAGTTAAAAATGCTAGAACATAAGGCATGGTTAAACTTTATTTTTTAGTGGTTACTTAATTCAAAGCCCTAGCCCGGTTAAATGCTCAAACTTAAATTCAAGCACCTATTATTTTTGGTTGTTTGGCGTGTCAAGGTTGAGTAAGTGGATTACGCCTTTACCCCACCCACTTTCCCATTAAACTCATTGTCCAAACCTTAAGATCTGATATTTTCTTCCTCCGCAGTTACGGTATTCTATGCAAAATTCAAGAGAATCAAAATCATAATCGGTCCCCATAATAACCCCACCCCATGCCCACGATCAGAATCCACCAAAAATTTAAATTGAGACCGAAATATATCTGCCAGTGATGGATGATAATTATCATTAAGCACAAGAAACATAATAAAGGAGTCACATAAACGATTCCATCTGAGCAGGGAGATGCAACTTCTTTTCCTACTCAAAAAAAGGCAAAAAACGGAAATTTAACAATAAGGGCAGCTATTTATCAGAGGCTAAGGTAATAGATGGGGTTCGACTAGTTTAGATGGAATTGTTCCCGACAGGGCTTTCTTCGACCTGAAACACACGTTTTCTCCACTTTCTTCAGTCCTCGTCGTCCTCATCTTCCTGAATTGCCCACAAAAAGAAATTAATGAATAGATAATAAAAAGAAAAGAACATAAACAATAAAACAAGAGGGATTTCTCATGTCAAATTATATTATAAATACATGCACACACCTCTGCGCTGCCGTCCTCATCTTCATCGTCGTCGTCATCATCATCGTTCACTTCGGATTTCGATTTGTCCGAGTCTTCCTCAGCTGCAGGCCCGTCGCTCTGCCGTACAATTTTTCTCAGTTTTATTACTTGATAAGAATTTATAGTTCGCAATTAATAATTGCATTTATTTAAAAATTGAGGAAGAAAGGGGGGAAACGAAAACAGAAGACAAATTGGTGAGTGAAATTACCAGTTTCTTGTTATAAGCCCGGAGGTTTTTTTCATACTCGGCCTTCCTTTTGTCAGCCTTGGCTATGTAAGGAGCTTTTTCCTGAACGAAGTTAACGCAAAATTCAGAGAAAAGAAGGAAAATATGAAACAACAGCGATAAGATGAACAAAATTATTTCGAGTTCAGACAAATCCGATGCTTACGGCCTCTGACAAGGATTTCCATTTGTCACCACCGGCTTTTCCGACCTATGAAAATTTCGGGATACCCAAATAAAATAAGTCTACATTGGGGAAACACTGATCTACAGAAATTATGGATCTGATGAAGCGATAACTACTCACAGCGGCGACTGATTTGTTGTTCGGGTGCTTCTCTTTGTACTGCTTCCTGAACTCCTCCCTTTATTCGTCACGTAAACCGAAGAAATCAGCAAAATTTTCACGAAAATCACATTTAAAGAAGTTAAAAAAATATATATATATATATATATATATATATCTCAAAACTACGCCATACATGAAGACGAAAAAGGCACTAGCAGGCCTCTTAGGCTTGTTTGGGTCCTTAGCAGGCTTCCCTTTCCTTGCCGCCTTCTTCCCACCGGCCGCTGCCCCTCTCTTCACAGAAAGCCTATTTCATCCACAGAGCACGAAATTCATAAAAGCCAATTAATACCAAAAGCAAACAAACCAACAATCGCAGATCTAGAAAAATTCACTAACAACTCACTTGGCATCAGCTTTTTTCGACTCAGTCTTCGATCTTCCTCCTTTCATGGCTCGCCTACAAAGAAAAACCAAAAAACTCGGTCAAAATCGTCCAGAATCGGTGCAACTCGGCAGAATCAACGGCGACCCAGCTCGGAACTCACCGAATGACGAAGGTCTAAAGAGAGAGAGAGCCAAAGGGATACAGATACCAAATGCCTTTGCTTTGGGTAGTGTGGTGAAAGCGTGCGGGCTGTGGTGGTATATGTGAGGGGAGCGATGAGGGGTCTCAAAGGAAACACCCTCAAAAAATTTTCCAACATTCATTCGCAAACTAAATTGAAGACCGGGTTTGGGCGGGATTTCAAATTCTCTCTGTCTCGTCATCGATCCGCGTCGTGGCCATCGGAGGGTTTCCATTGGCTGATCTGTAGTGCCCTTCCCCCTTCTCTTGGCTTTGTGTTTTCTCTGTGTTTTTGTGGAGAAGGTCGAAGCCGTAGGATGGACAGATTGATGAGCACTAGGGGCACGTGGCGCGATCTCGGAGGATTAGAGGATTAAGCTGGTGGGCAGTGTAATGACGGATTTAGCCTTAGCGTTATGACGTTTAAGGACATGGGAGGGTCGTTGCGGCCCTTTATTTAACAAATATCGATAAACTTGATATGATGGAGATATGCTTTGTGAGCTGTAAGGCTCTTATGGTCATTTCATAGGCTGTTGCAAATCTAGGTTCTCTTTTAACATTTCAGGTAAGCTGTCGCCCAATTATTTCAGTTATTTGGGGAAAAACATTTATACAGTTCAGGCAGCAGGCAAAAGTATATGTACTTAATAAAAATGGCGCATTTTTTGGGTGTATATACAGAATTATTATATTTTTACAAAATTAATAATAAAATAAAAAAAATTAAAAAATGAGAGATCAGTGAAATTAGAGCTAAGATAAATGATAAATAAAGAAAAGACTAAATGTTAATTAGAAAAAAAAGAAAGAAAGAACGAAAGAATTTAAAATAGTGACAAAACAAGAAAATTTTAGTCTGTTCATGCAAAAAATATAGTTATTAGGATCTTTAGAAATAATGACAGTATAGATAAAAGAGAAATATGGGCAACAAATAGGATTAAAAGAGGCATTTTAGAAAATTTATGGAATTATCAAGAGAAATTGTTTTCTGCGGCATATGCATAAAAAAGGTGTTTTAGAAAATTTATTAAATGATAAGTAATTACTTTACATGACTTACGTTAATAAATAGCATATATATAGATTACAAGGGTACATTTAGTAAAACACTAAAAAAATAAAAGGTGGTTGTTTTAATGGTTAGGGACTTCATACTATTGTTACAAAGGGTATTTTAAATAAATCATTACAAAATTAAAAAAAAAATGGTTACGGGCATGTTAAAGTATGTGCAAATAATTAAAAATATAGTAAAAATTTTAAAAATTAAACCTCTTCTCAATTTTTTTTTTAATAATCCAATTTATAAAATCAACATAGATAAGATACGAAGATTTAACGAAACAAGAATAACTCAGAATTTAAAGAAACATTTCAACCTTGCACTCTTTCAGAATAAAGAATTTTTCGTCATCTTTGTTATCATCAAAAAATCTTTTACCTCCAAAACTTCAAATATGGTAGAAATCTGATCCACTAACAAAATCTTACAAACATCACATCACATTTATATCAATCAATAAAAATAAAATAACTTAATATTAATGCCCATCAATGATTTAATATAAATAAGAGACCAGATCCTTAATTGATGTGTAGAAATATAAGATTCATGTAGAAAAAATTTGGCGCAAAATTTTCTAATTAATGGGTCCCTATCTTCCTAATTCTATGTACAGTTTGTCAAGTCAAAATTTTCTGAACTTGATAACTGCTCTCGTGAATTCTAGTATACTATTATGACTGTGCTCCACTCCACAATTTCTATGTGAGAGATTCAAATTTTGCAGTTTCACTTGAATAAACTTCATCAAAGGGTATCATTCCATATATTTTCTTAGAATTACTTGGAAAGAATTGTGCTATATTTATATTTTAATTCTAAATAATTGTTTGCATTAAAAGGATTGAATTCATGAAATTCTAGCAAATTTAGGATTAGACCCATGCCTTGTTTTGAATGCATCTTTTGATCCATTGTTTTATGATATATAGATATGTGAACACACTTTTAGCAAAATTCATGAATTTTGATTAAAAAAATAAGTTTTTTATTGAGTTTTTGTCAAAAAAAAAAAAAAAAGGTATGTGGGCATTGGTTGCAAGGTGCAATCGATCACACCCAGGGCAAAACTCACCATGTCGACCACCTATGTAACGTGATCAATTACAATCTAGAATTGATGATTTAATAGTCGATTATTCACAAAATTTAGTAATTAATCAGCCTTTATGGACAACAAATACAATCCATCTTGACATTTGGATCAACAAAATAGTAAGTTGTTTGCCTTCACCAGATCAACTACAAATTGTTATAATCAATCTTGCCTTCAATTGTGCCACCATGTGATCAATCACGCTTTAAGGCAACAACACATTGCACTCACACCTTCATCCACCGCCAATCGTGTACAATTTTACATTTTGACATAAGGAGACACCCTCATAATGTTCTTATCACAATATGAGAAAAATTATTGCATACATCACAGCGAACAAAGTTGTTTGTTGACCTAATAACAACATTATGTTGCTCAATTATGAGCTTGCATAGTGTTTCATTTAGTTTGGTTGAAGTAGTATCGTCACCAATGTGACCAACAATATGGATACTTCTTGTTTGTGAATTACTTAGGTGTTTGTGAGTGTCCTTTTCGTGTGGACAATGTCAACCTAAGGAAAGGCTATTGTTTGAGATAAAATGACATACGCAAGTGATAATGAGTGTTAGTACTTGTTAGGTATCCATTGTGAGTGCTTAGTCGATTTAAATGAAGTTTGGTACTTGACTAGATCTTATTATGCACCTAAATTATTGCAACAAGTCAATTGCTTGCGAGTCAAATTTCTGTCCAAATAAAATATATGGCATTACATAGGTTGGCTTGAAAGAAGAGTTGTTATTTATCTCATTGGTTTATTGCATTTGGTTTAATAATTATGAGTTAAATGCTTTTGTTTTTGTTCTTTATACAACTAACATGATCAATATCAATTCAATGTTTATTGTTATTACAACACTTCCATGCTAAATGCTATAAATTTTGAAAACTTAGAAAAATGAAGTGAAGATGGTTTTAGGTTGCTTGGATCTAGACTATGCATTAAATATTCCTTAACCAATAATAACTACAAAATAAAGTACCTTCTAAGGGAAGAAACTTTGTGAGAGGTGGGAGAGTCAAAGCCATACTGGACAATATGTCTAAAGGTGTGCACTTAAGGATTTCTTTGATGCCCACCCATGAGAAGCCCTTTTCAAAGAGCAATAAGGTGAATATAGGTGCTACTCTTGTGAAACTTGTCTTCATAAAGTACAAGGGTGACAGAAACATAAAGGAGTACATTCTTGATATATTCCTTCCTATAAGTAAATTAAAGACATTGAGTATCAAATTGCTAGAATATTTTTTTGGTACATTTGGTGCTGATTTCACTGCCTCCTTAATTTAGTCAATTTGAGGTGAGTAACAATTGTCAAAAGTATAAATAGATATAAAAACAATCTCATCTTACAATTGGTACAATAGAAGGATAGAATGGCTCAATACAAGTCAAAAATTGCCCTATTTGGTTCCAATCCAAGAAATAATACATAGAGTATTATGTTTGGGGTGTGAAGTTTTTTGTTTTTAAGTTGTTATGGTTTCAATTCATATATATAGCTAATGTTTCAATTTGAGTAGCACAACCACATAAATATATTTATACAAGTTGTCTAAATGGTGAAGTCCTAATGAAGAGGCTAATCTATATAGAAATTAGAAATCTATTGGAGGTTGTAGGAATAGGAACTTATAGGTTATTATTTAGTACTAGTCATTATTTAGAATCGAAAATCACTTGGATTGAAATGTCATTTAGATGGAAACTAATTTCAATTTTGCAAAGAAGTTCATGTTTTATCAGTTGAAAATAGAAAAGTTACTTAACTAATTTGTGACAATTCATTGTCATATAACAATAATTTATATATGTTTAACATGGTTAACACAAGCAATGAGTCAAATAATTGAAACTAGAGCATAAAGTGTAATTTGCTAATCGAGACCTATTTGTTATAACACAAGAGCTTAGGTCATCTCTAAAAGGAGAATTGACAAACTTGTGACTGATAAAATTCTTGATGCACTTGGTAAAACCAATAATAATGAAACAAAATACTAAGCATGGAAATGTGCAAGAGGGCAAACAACGTGTTAGAATTGATGCGTTCTAATATATGTGGACCATTTCTACAACTAGTTAGAATGGTTAGTAATATTTTATCATGTTCATTGTTAATTATTCTTTATATAGTTATCTTTCCTTTATACATGAGAAATCATAGGCATTGGACATGTTCTATTCATTTAAGGGCCAAGTTATTAAGGCCATTATATTTGATTGTAGTGGTAAATTCTATAGTCGATATAATGAATTAGGCAATAATGTCCTAGCACATTTGACGCAATATGCAGAGGAGTGTCGAATTGTTCCCAAAAGCCAAAACATGACCCTTAAGGACATGGTCACAAGTACAATTTTGCACACAACCTTGCTTCACTCACTTTATGGTGAAATGCCAAAAACCACAATCCATATTCTCAATTGAGTGCTCGCAAGGGCAACTAATAAAACTTTTTTTGAGTTATAAACTAGTAAACATCCCATCTTAAGGCATTTACAAGCATGGAGATGTCCGAATGAGGTTAGGTTGTATTTGCTCCATGATTATAATTGGAATTAAGAACACTTAGCAAATATTTTGTGGGTTATTCAAAAAAGTCATGGAGCTAAAAATTTTATGATTCCACAATAAGAATATTGTTTGAGACAAAAAATGTCAAGTCCCTTAAGGATGCAAAGTTTTGGAAAGAGGATAAGGCAAATAATTTTACTTACAAAGATATTAATTGTTGTTCTTCAACAACATCCGATACAAGAAAATGAAGCTATCCTTAAATCCAATAGGAAGAAATTCCTCTATTAGGATCTTTATAACATATGAATTTATAGTATATTTGTATTCCTTATACGCTTGAATTTTGTATGCGAGTTAAATATTATCATATATGAATTGTATTTAAGGTGATGATTTTGGAATGAAAAAGTGTAGATGTGGGATTAATTATTGATTTTGTATATTTTCTACACTTAAAATATGATTTGATCTCCGCAGGTTAGTGTCACTACTACAGAAGGAAGAGTCACGGTCTTGAAAGGAGGATTCACGATCCATAAATCAACTGTAGTGAGTTCTAGAAATTTTGTGAGGGCATTAGGCCTAATCAAGGAGAGGAGTGCAGGCCATACTAGAATTTGCATAAACGAGAGTCACAACTGTGAGGGAAGGAGGTGCGATTGTGAAATGGTTTTGCCTGACCACGAAACACAATTATTAGAATTATGCAAATCTCGAGTCTAAGTGCATGACTGCAATGAAGGACAATATGACCATAGAGCTTGGTGTCACGATTGTAAGAGCCGGTGTGAGAAAATTTCTAACTTCGATCCTGCATGAAAATTTAGGGATTTTTTCATCTTTTCACACTATACACAAATCCTAGATACCCTTGGACTACAAATACACGTTCTCCATGAATTGGAGAGGAGATTAGACGTAGTTTTCATTCTTTAAACACTGAATAATATAGTATTACAATTGAAGAGTTGGAGTTGAAAAAATCCACACCAAGAGCTTGAAGCGTGTTTATTGCCTATACAACACAAGATTATTAGCCTAAATTTTTCTGACTTTATCTATTATTTTTGTGTTGTTTAGATGATGAATAATTTAGACATGATTTTTATTGAATCGAGTTTATTGCCTATGCAACACAAGATTATTAGATTAAGTTTTTTTTGACTTTATCTATTATTTTTGTGTTGTTTGGATGATGAGTAATTTAAACATGATTTTTATTGAAATTATGATAGAGCTCTAAATTTCTTTCTAGTTGCTTGTGTTTGTAATTGGTGGATGATGTATGCACAGGTTTTAATTAATTGTATTTACATAATTTAATCGCAATTTTTGAATTGGATAATAATTAGGAGAATCGGCCACTTCTTTAATTAATCTGTAGTTATGTAAGGAATAATAGAAGTGAAACTTGTGCTCTATACATATAATTGTAAATATTAATTTTATAAGAATAATGAGAGTGAAATTGTAGAATTAATACGGGTTACCATTGTTAATCTTCAAACTTGAATTTCATGACTCAATTTAGCCTGGGAATACCCTCTAAAATTTAGAGTTAAAGTTACAGAAAAGTTCAAGAGAATATTCTATAAATCAACAATTTATAACTAGTTCAATTAAATTGATAATTAGCATAATTTGATATACATAAGAAACCAATACAACACAAGTGACTAAATGCTTTAACTAATAGTACCCCATCACCTTTAACTTGTGTGCTCTGTTCTAAGGACTTGGTTTTAGTTAGTATTTACTTTCTTTCTACTTCATTTTTGAGGCCTAACTAATAAGAACTCTATTAAATCAATATATACAAAATTCCTCATCATGAGAATAATACCTCTACTCACCACAATATTAGGTGTAATTATATATTTAATTTTAGTATAGTGACAAACCATGATCAATTTTTAGCACCATTGCCTAGAAGGGCGATAATTACTATTGAACATTTTAAGGGATTCCTAAATTAGGCTAAGACTATCTTGATTTTACAGGAACATATCTATTAGCTACACTTGAAACAAGATGTTGAAAGATGCCAAGGACATAAAATCAAAGGTACAACCACATGGCTTCTAACCTTTTCTAGTTCCTGGTATGGCGTGAATTAGTATCTCTGTGGATTTTGTGTTGAGTTTAACTAGGACATGAACTAGTAAAATTGCACATTTGTAGTTGTTGATAGATTTTTGAGTGAGGCATATTCCATTGCATGTCACAAGTCTAACGATGGATCCTATATTGCAAATTTGTTCTTTAAAGAGATTGTTAGACTACATGGCATGTCAGGACCATTGTTTTAAATAAGGAGGCGAAATTTTTAAGCTATAGTTGAAAAACATGATGGGGATAAATTAGGGACTAAATTGTTGTTTTCTACTACTAGCCACCCATGGACAGATGGTTAAATTAAAGATGTTAATAGAACACTAATTGCTTTATTACAGGCATTGATTAGGAAAAATATTAAAAGTTAAAAAGAGTATTTGCTGTATGTAGAGTTTGCATATAATAGGAGTGTGCATTCCACTACTCACACATTACCTTTCCAAACTGTGTATAATTTTAATACTTTAATACCATTAGATTTTTTGTCATTACATCGTAATGAGCAAGTGTGTGTAGATGGAGAAAGGAAGGTAAAGTTTATGATGAAGCTACATGAAAGAGTTCAAAAAACATTGAGCGAAAGAATGAATAATATGCACAACAAGCTAAAAAGGGGTGTGAGAGAGTCATATTCGAACTTAGAGATTAGGTTTTAGTACACATGCTCAAAGAAAGGTTTCTGAAATAAACAAAATCCAACTTCATGCCTAGAGAAGATGAACCGTTTCAAGTACTAAAGAGAATCAACGACAACACTTACAAATTTCAACTCCCAAGTGAGTATGGGATAAGTTTCACATTTAATGTTACAAATTTGAGTCCATTTAATGTGGATGATGAACAAGAGCTAAATTAAGAGCAATTCCTTCTTTGAAGAAAGGGGATGAAGTGAACATCTAGCCAAAGCATGAATACCTAAGACTAACTAGAGGATCAATCATGTGATCTAAGATAAAGAAGTTCAAAGAATCCATGGTGGTGTTTGTGAATGAGTTTCAAGAACAATTTAGGTGATTGAAAAGGCTTGGGGATCTAAAGGAAATTTCTTAGATCAATCTAGTGCAATGCAAGAAATCAATATTTTAGACACATTAGGATTAACCCAAAGAATGCTAGATTAATCGTCTGAAGGTGTAGGTTGACAGCACAATAATTCAACTTCTAAAATTGCGATCTTGTAGAAGACAGACCAATCCAATGGAGAATGGATTAGCATTAATGCCGATCGGTGAAGAGTGGATTGATCACATGAGAGGCCGATTAACAAAGCAAATAGCACACGTTTTGAATTTACAATAAAAATTTGAGCACGGATCTACCAAGATTGATTCAATGGACAATGGATCGATTAGAATAACTTTCAAATCTATTGCATTGGATGCAAGAAGAGAGATCATTTTGATAAGATTTTTACCAAAACTAAGTAGGAATTTTCCTAATTATTTCTACATGAATTTTAGGACTCTTTCAAGTTTTAGAGCTGTAAATGGAGACCTTAGCATAAGTTAACCAACTTTTGCTCCACTAATTAATAAAATTCTTCTCTTTTCCTTGGATTGAGAGTTCCTCAATTCTTGTGAATTATTATTTAAATCAAGTCCCTCCAAGGTATTTTTTAAAAGATTTGTAATGTATTAACCAACATAGGTATATTGGTTGTGACGGTCGTCCATTTGGGTTCTTGCAATTCATTGCATTCAGGTTATATCCTACGGTTCACGCAAGTATGATTTGCTTGGGTTTAAGCTATGCCTTTAGCAAATCCATCCTACACTTCTGTGCACATGTCATAAAGGGTTATAATTAAAAGAGGATGACAATTTAATTTGTTAATTCATGAAGTCCAACTATTGCCTCAAGTAAACATCTTGTTAATGATAGCTCAAATTTCATCATGTTCTCATTTAGATTCAAAGTGAATATTGTTGAAATTGTGAATACCACAAATTCAATGAGAGTACGTTAATTTTTTTGGTGTTGTATGTGGATAACATTTTATTTGCTAGCTACGATGCAAAACCTTTTGACAAATTTCACTCACATCATTTTGAAATAAAAAGAGCTTGGTGAAGCATACTAAAGTGCATGTGTATAAAATAATAATTTGTATAACCCTACATCAATATAAAACTGCAATAAAATATTTGCAAGTGCTAAAAGTTTAACAAACTTTAGGAGACATTCTAGTGATCTATATATTATTTGCTCTTGTCTAAGATTTGGAATTCAAATTTTAAGGAGTGTATGTGAGTCTATTTTTCCACACACACACACACACACACACACACACATGCATACATATATATAACAAGATAATAGATTCAAAGCAAAACAAAGACATTAGTGAAAAAATCATAAATAGATAAACATTGAAAAAAATAGAAAAATTGGAAATTTTAAAACTTTACTTCGAACAATCTCTGACAATCATTGAAATTTTCAAAATTACAAAACAATAAGATAATTAAAACTTTACACCAAGCATCAATGCGTTTACATTTCAGAAAATTCACTTAGTATTGACAATATTTGTTGAAGGGAACCATAATAAATTAGACAATGAATTAATTTCTAGTATCATTGTTATTGTGTACATGAGATAAAAACCAAAATGAACAAATGATATTCTATTATAGAGTTTGATCAACTGCCAAAATTTGCATATACAAATATATATACAAGGACAATTGTACCTTAAAGTAATAGAAAGTGTAGTGATTTCCATTAGTGCATTTTTCTACTTTTAGGAATTTTACATGAATTATTACATATTTTATGCTTTGGAATAATAATATCATTGAATTAATCTTCTTACTAAGACTTGAAATGATTTAATTGTATATTATGTTAAAATTACATGAAGCAAACAAATATAACAACACCTTAAGCCAAGTGTGGTGTTAGGGTTTTTTGTTCTCTTCATCAATCTCTTGAAATTTTTATTTAAAACAACCCTTTACTTCATTGTTGAGAATATCAATTGTTTTATAATCAGACATAATAACAACTTCAACAAATGTACATAATAATTATAAGATTCTACTTCACTTGAAATGGTGCATCTCATATTCATAAGCTTTGAAACATATTGATGAGTCGTTGATATGCATAAGAGACAACTTTTTGAATTTATGATCATTGCCTATGCCCACTCATGAAATTTAACACTATAATGCCACCTCATAGTTTATACACTCGTTGTCTAATAATTATGTAGTTTATGAGTGTTTCTTATAAAATTTGTTGAACTTTCAGTTTATTTTGTTCAAAGCGTCTCCATTTTTCATTTTAAATTTCTTGAATATCTGTGTTTGTGAAGACATTTACACACACTCTCACATATATATTGGGATGAATAACATGTACAATTTTAAAGTTTCCCTTTAGTAATAAATTTAGATTCTAGTATTAAATATATGAATTCAAAATTTTTAAAGTTTAAATTATGTTTCACTTTAATTATTAATTTTAAATGAATTTTAAAGGCAAAGTGATTAATATATAAAATGATATTGTTAAAATGTAATGCTACATTCCAAGAATTCTGTAAAATAAGTTATCAATGTACACTGGATAAATGTACAAAAAATAAAAGACACATGTATGATTAGAATTTAGGCACAATAATATAAGCAACAATGAAAAACAATTAAATATGATTGAATTTTAGACTTGCTTGGATTAATAATATTTTGCTATTCTTTCTTGATTATTTTAATTGCTTTAATATGCATTTTGTTTTATTCACGTGTGAATAACTCATATCCCCTTTTGGAAAATTCAACTAAAAAAAAATTATTTTTATTATTTGCCTACTGCTTGGACTATGAAATGCAAAGTGATTAACTTAAAAGTAAATGAGAGCAAAGAAAAAAATTATGCAACTTCAAAGCAAGATGGCTAAATAAAGTTAACTACGCATAGACATCTAGTTGGCAACTTTTCAAATTCAAGAGTAATCTTAATGGCCACATAATTTAGAATTGACAGAATAGAAACAAGAGAATGTCAGAATAAAAGACTGAAAATTTAAATTTTTTTTTTTTAATTTGAGAATACAACAAAACAATGATAAAATTTAAGAAAAGGAAAATCTTGCCTTGGTGACTATTGATATTATGCTAAGCCAAAAATTTGGAAAGCAAATGACAATGATTAATGTTATCAACCATCTACACCTTCATTTGGGAAAAAAATATATGTATTGTGTGAGTGTGCATGAATTAGTATAAATTTTTATTTTTGCTAAAAAATTGAGAATTTTATTAGATCAACCCCAAAAAGATGAAGATTTGTTGAAATTTGAACCTTAACAAAATCATATATTTACTAAGTTCACTATGGTAGAAAACATAAGCTGTAGAGAAACTGTTTTTAGCACCTAAAGAGTAATTGCAGTTCTATGCTTACAAACTCTGCATTTTCAATGTGGAATTCAATCTATTCCAACTTTTACTCAACATGTTTTGCAGGCAACAAGTACACTTTTGTAACTGGTCCTCTTTCCCACTGAACAAGTTATGCACCACTAATATGAATTTCCTGATATCATTTGTTAGTTGAAATGAACACCAACTCAATTTCCTTGTTACTTGTTGCTTGCAAATTACCTAATGCCTTTGTTGTCTCTATTTAATCACCCTTTCTATGTACTGTCGTAGAAGTTACTTTAAAAGATCTCTAAGCTAATTGAAAGGAGCATAAACCATTAATTATTGAAGCTTCTTCTCGTGGATGGCACCAACTTAAGTTTTAAGAATTAATATCATCATTTTGACTAGACTTAAGAATTAATATCATCATTTTGACTAGATAGTCATTTGTCTCTATCTCTTTACATCACCTTTTAAAATTTGGTTTTTGCGTAACTACATTCAAACCTTATACAATATCCCAAATTTCTGTGGGTTGTTAAACTTGTGCCTTTTTCAATTAATAGTTATTTCTTGCAATGTACATGTTTAATCGATTTTCTTTTCATTATTTCATCCACTCATTAAACAAATGGACATTTTGAAATTGTTGGATTTCCACTTGCAGCTTCTTTTATGGCTGAATGAGAAGGTAATTTATCTCTTATTTTGTAGAAGTATTCACTTATGGATCTAGAACAAACTAAATAAACATTAGAGGTATGTGTTCTTTTCTTTATAAAGCTTAATTATTAGCAAAGAAGGGAAATGGATAAAATATGGCAGACTTGGTAGGGAAGTGGAGTCTTCAAGCTATTTTCTAATTGTTTCTTTGTTGATATTTATGCATGTGCTTTTATTATGTGCATGTGATATTTATCCCATTAAAACTTCCTCTATCCACTATCATGCTCTTGCTTCCTCTGGTAGTAGCTATTCATTATTATGTTTTGGTTCAAATTCATCAATTTGCTTTTATTTGGGTTCTTACTTTTCCTTCCTCTTATGTATTATATTTTTTTCTATCAAGATTTTATGTTTAAGGACTACAACTTTTACTTAACCTACCTTCTTCTATATCTAATGGAGCTAATCAACTCGAGTGCTATTGATTTTCATTTTGCATTCATGTGAAAAATTATATTTGTTCGGATTTTGTATGTCGAATATAACCTAGGTTTTTTATTTCCGTATTCTTCCATTCGACTATGAACATTGGCATTGGTGCTAACTCAGGTATGTGCATGTTCTAATTGACATAATTTATTAGATAGGAGGTCTAGGATGCAAAGGCCAACACCAGTGTTAATGGCGATGGTTAAGACGCTAAGGGGTGATTAAAAGGTCTACATTGGCAGTGGTGGCGGCCTTTTCAATTTAACCTCTTCCACAAGTAATGGTCACCATTCAGAGCATTTCTCCAGTGAGATATGTTCTACAATTATACTAGAGGGAAGAGTGGAATTGGTTTAAAATTTTGTGCTTCAAATCATCTATTCCAAATTAGTTCTTGTCTCTCTATTTCATTTAATTGGTGGTTGCCATGTGGCTTTATTTTTTATATAATACAACTAATATCTAAATAGTTGAAATTAATAATTGAAGGAATTAAGCTGATAAGTCATGCAACCTTCCTAGCCCCAGACACTAGGACTCTTTCATGCTATCTTTTCTCTTTTCCTTTTAATCTCTTCTCGTTTAGATATTCTTTTTCACCTTATCTTTAGAGATTTAGAGTCTTGGTTAGTCATCAAGAAATATAAATTGTCTCTCCCTTGTTCACAAAACCAATAAAAAGGATTCGACTTCTTATCAAGAGTTCAAGGTGAGAGTGCCTTGACTATTATTTATTCCACTATATGCATAAAAGAGTCTTAGTTTTGTGGGACAGTGGAAGAGAAGATATGAAAGTTTAAGCAAAAAATAAAAATAAAAAATCTTATTTCTGTTTGTATTTGTCTATATGTTTCTACATGCTTTCAAGGATGTGTTGTTGCAAAGTGTCTCCAATCAATGATACCAAATTATGCAGCTAACACGCTTTGAATGTTGTTTATCTTCATTTGTGTGACATCAATGTTAACATATCATTATCAACAAGACATGACATGCTTGTAAATTTTGACCATCACTTTGTGAAATTACTAATTACTATATGAATTGGTTGACTAACCATGGGGGCATTAATTGTTATCATATAAAAATATTATTTGTAGCTAGAGCTTTGGTGGTCATATGTAATCACACTTTTGATGAATGTTGTAGTCAATTTGATCAATGACCTATGACACCTGCTCATTATTAATAAATATGAACTTTAGTATTATTCAACAATTTTTCTTTTCTTCTAGTTGGAGTTTTGGAAAATTATGACATGCTCAAAGATTTGAAATGGACTATTTAGAGCATATGCGTGTAATATGTAATTTTCTAACAGAGAAAATATAATTAATGTAGAATAATAAAATTAATCATTAAAATTTTTTAAATTGCAGATCATAGAGGATGATAATTCTCCTAAGAGAAATGCTCCACTTGTTGCGGATTAGAATTTATGAATCAAATTCAACCTCATCGTAACTCATATAAAAGCAATAAAGATCATGAAAGTGAATTTATTGGTGTATCAACTTTAAATATAACGACTAATTCTAATTTAATTCATCCTAGTATCTCTAAGGAAACTCATTAAGATGGTAAATAATTTGACACTAAGTAAGTAGCTAGTCAATTTAATTTAGTTTATAATAAGAGAGTTGGGTTTGACATTGTAAAAAGCAAATTTCATAAGGACAAAAATAAAAAAATAATTGATTAGGTACTTTGTTGTAATGTTGAAGGCAAAGGAGGAGCACATAATAGAGATGTTAATGTAAAACTTCATCATCTTAAAACAAGATTTGGAAGTGTGGCAAAGAAATTAGTTTCATTAGAAAAGAAAAAAAAATTGATTTACTGAGTTTACATTATGATATAATCATCATCATTTGAGTCCTCATAAAATGCACTTATTTGGAGCATATAAGAAAAATACATGAAGCTGATATGATAGAAATTACAATGAAAAAAATGTAGGTATTAAACTAAAAACATCACTTGAATTTAAAGTAAGGTAAGTAGGTGAACGGGATAATTTGGGCTTTATTCATCAAGAGTTTATGTTCAGAAAGAACAAGAGATATGAAAATTGGAGATGTGGGGGGAGTGCTTGAATATTTATTAAGAATGCAAGTAAGAGACCAAAACTTCTTTGTTTTATTCAAATTGATAAAGATGATTTGATAATAAATATATTTTGGATTGATATGAGGGTGAAATTTGACTGTGCCAATTTATAGATATTGGAAAAATTACAAAGGTCATCCTCTTGTACAAGTTATTAGTATGATCTATCATAAGCAAACTATTATTTTTGGTGGTGCCCTTTTATATAGTTTTGAATAGTTATTTGAAGTGTTTGCCAGCATCATGTCAAATAAAAAGTCAAAAATCATTTTGACTGACCAAGATACAATAATATCTTAAAGCATTAGCTTCCAAATAACTAGAGATACAAAACAAATTATATATTTGGCACCTTTACCAAAATGTTTCTATACAAATAGTGTTTCTAAAAATTTCAAAAACTTTGTAGCTGATTTAATAAATGCTTATATAATTTTGAAGAAGAAAATATTTTTGTGACTGAATGAAATCAAATATTGGAGAGGTACAATATCCAAGATAATGATTGGCCACATTGAATGTTCAAAAAAAAAAAAAAGAGAGATAGTTCTAGTTTATGGTGGCTAGTCCTTTTATGTTGATATTACTATGACATTGAGAAGTGAGGGAATGAACAGTGTTGTAAAAAAGGATGACATTTTTAAGAATATGCCTTAAATTTTTTTATTATTTTCAATATTTAATTGATGGTCATAGATATGCAAAGTTAAAAGTTGGTTTTAGAGCAAGTACAAATACTTTGCACTATCTTTTTTAGCTCAATTATTAAGGCATGCTGTAAATATTTAAATTCTAGAAGTATTCAAGTTGTTTTAGAATGAAATATGTAAAGCTCATGATAACAGCTTAATCATTTTTAGTGATGTTGGAATAATAACCGATTATCATGTCATTCATTTTAAAAAACAAATCATTACGTTATTAAAAATAACTCCTTGAATAGTGTGGTATACTGTAGTTACAATAAATTTTAATTTTTTGGGATACCGTGTTCTCATGTCTTGATAGTTTGTAATGCAAGAAATATTGCTAAAGTTTTATAGTTATATATACTAAAGATATGGACAAAAAAAAAGAAAAAAGGAAAACCAAAAAGGTTGGCAGCGTGCAAGGTCCAAGCTGTTTGAGAGCACCAGTACACTTTGGAGTAATGACTTATAGAAATTTGTGTAAGTTTGACAATCAATTGGTTACAAAAGTAACAAAGATTACAAAAGTAACAAAGATAGAGGAAACAAAAGAAATGGCTCAAGATAGCCTTATGAATGTGTTTGAGAAGGTTAACGAAATGTGACAAAATAAAATTTTGATATATGAGAACTTAAATGAAAAGACATGTTATTTAAAGGGAAAAAAATCCAAATATTGATGAAGAAATTGTATAAAAATCAAAAGAATAAAGATAAAAAGTAAAATTACTTAAAAAAAAAAAAACGCTAAAAAGCATATTAGAAAATATTTCTAGAAAGAGAAAGTTAATAAGTAGCAAATCAACTACATCAAGTATAATCTTACCTCCAGAATTTTTAGTTTGTATTCAAGTATATATTATTTTTTATTGAAGAGTCACTTCCTACTTATTTATACTTTTCTTCCTTTTTTAAGCACGTGAAGGAATATTGTGCTAGTGGAAATGGAATAAACAAATGGAAACCAAATAGCCAACACATTTTGTGCTCATTATATTCATACCACATATAATTTTTTATTTGTTTTTTCTTTTTAATTTAGACTCCAGTTTTGACTCCAAATCAGATGAAATTTACTTATTTATTTTAAGTAGCTAATTAATTGTCCAATGACAGTATTATGTATTGTGATATTGTCATCTCAATATTTGACTATAAATTCTTTTTCTACATTTATATGTTCAAAAAGGATATAAGTTTAGCGGATCAAATGTCAAGGGTTCACCCATCTTATTGTTATTTCCAACCAATCAAGTGCAGTTCATTAATTGAAGTGAAATTTGCAGTTATCTTGTGTCATGTCTTGGTAGTTTTGTTCATACATGCACGAGAGATGGAAAATTCAAGAACATTCAGGAGTTTAAAATTATAGGAGACAAAGTTTTGAATTTATTTAAGCAAGATACAACTCTAAATATGATTTTATTTTTCTACTTGAATTGTTCACGGACCAATCAACCTATTATATAATGAAGATAGTACAAGCATTTTGAATTTTTTAACGAAGATATCTTATAATGACTTTTGAATTTTGTGAAGATTTTACCACTATTTGAAGAAGCAAACAATCAAATTGTATAGTATATTTAATATTTTATATTCAATTCTTAATTATATAATAACACAAATTCTTCACGTATATAATGCATGAAAATATTGTCATTTCCCAATGACATTCCTCTAAAATGTTTTTAAGTTATCTAAATTGATAGATAAATACTTATAGTGTGTATACATATACTAATTAATAAACATGAATGAGTTAAGGCTCATGCAACCAACTTACGTGAAATATAAAATACTAACATTCAAATTATTAAAAATATGTGTGATTGAAATCTAGTGCACTGCATGTGTTGATAATTATTATATATATATATATATAGGAATAAAATTTTCATTTATAATATTTTTAGTTGAATTTTTATTAGTGAAATACCAATGCAATCATTTTATTATGTGTATATGAATTGGAATGTTATTGAATGGTTTAGAAATTCCAAACTTGAAATATTTGTCTTGATATACATCATCAAATATAGCACAAAACGATCAAAAGAAGGAATACTATACTAAGATAACAATTATTTAAATTATGCCATACTGGAACAACTGTGGAAGTTCTCCAATATTTCTCCATCGAATGTGACAGTTCAAGAAATTTTGCAATCAATTTCTTCTCCTAGATGCTGGCACATTCTGTGTCACAATCAATAGTTATATCTAATGTATTGATCGTGGCAAATTTTTGCATCATGGCAAGTGCTATCTCCATAATAATTGTTACTAAATATACTATCAATGCTGAGAAAACTCATTGGAGCATATGAGGTTTGGAATGATGCATTATTAGTTCTTCCAGAGAGTGCTTGCATGCCAAAATGTGCATACATCTAACAAAACAATGGCAAAGTGTTGCTCGTTAAACAGTGCTCCAAGTTGAATGGGAAAAAAATCACTCATTCAAGGACTAAAAGTAGCATATACTTATGTGCGAATCTAGGTAGAGCGTCAACTTAGAAAACAATGACAGTTATACGGTTGACTATCACCTCGACAATTTGAACTCCACGGCAGTATTTCTGAGTCTATAGCTTCTTCATACATCCCCAATTCAAACTAAATTATCTTATTTTCTACGTATGATGCTCTAAAATAAAGTTTCATTTATTAAAATATAAATTTATTTTCTTCAAGGAGCCTTAGTTAGAGTAAAAGTGTTACCACATGGACAATTCACAAACTACTTTAACTAGCAAATTGTAAAGATGAACAAAAAAAAAAAAAAAAAAAATTAACTTTTCAATGCTAGTTAAAACTTCAAACCAAGTTGAACGACGACCATATAAATCATGGAGTAGGGAATATAATTTATTTGACAAAGTAGGGATACGAATTCCCTTTCGTTATAAAATACAAGTTATGACGCATTCGTTCAAACATATTTTTGAGAACTCCCATTTTAAGAAACTTTTTTTAAACATTGCAAATTAACATCATGTATAATTTACAAGTATTAGCACACAAAAAGTTTGTCTAAAAAACTGATGTGCCTTGTGTTTCAAGTCTGGCCCTGAAAAAATCAAACAACTAAGAAAAATGACAAGTTCAAAATTCATGCAAATTTCCCTTTTCCAACTCTTTCTTCTTCAGTCCAAATTTTTTCTCTGGTTTTATCCAACGCCTTTTTCTTTCCAGTTCCTTATTTTTACTCAATCTTATTTTGTAATAAACCTTCCTAAAGTAGTGATCTTATTCATCTATCATGATTTGTATAAATACATGAAATATCATAAAACTTTTGTATGACATTTTTATTATCTTATGATTTTGAATAACTAAGCATATGCAACTAATATAAACTATGTAGATATAGTAAAAGGATGTATTTAAATCAAAAGTAATGTCTCCACTAAATAATAAATTTAAAAATATAGATGCAAACACAATTCATGTGGATTTATTATCTACTAGACAATTGACATTAAAGGGACAAGTATATATATCATAGATGAAGCAAGAGTTGTCACATGGCTTTGGAAAAAGGACAAACATCAATAAATCTCATTTTTCTACAAACGTGACGTATGGCACAATTTGTCCTCGTGCTAGAAATAGTTTGATTGTGAACTTAAAGCTTGGCTGCAAATTCGACAAACACTAAATTTAAATGTGTTTACTGTCCAAAAATAGCAAACTTGCACATCCAAAATTTTCAAAGGATGCACATATGATCACAATTAGATTCTTCATTGGAAATATATTTTCAGGGTTGAAGTAAAATATAACACTACTACGTGAAAATGCATCTCCTCAATTCAACATTGTTCTATGTTAATCATATACAATTTATGTAAAAATAATCCCGTAGATTACTACGGTGACGAGAATGCCATGAGTTCCTCAAGTTTCAAGGGATAAATTTTGTAGAATCGCATATGCATAATTGGAAAAAAAAATCAAATTTAAGTTTATAATTAGTTTATAGAAAAATCCTAGACATGGAATCAAAGGGATACCAACCCGCACTCAAAAGCCAATAGAAGATAAAACAAAAAGATCATTCAACACTGAAATGGATTCTCAAAAACTTTAACTCACATTCAATGCAATTTTAGTGTTACTCCAAAAAAGAAACACATCTAAAGTGCACACAAGTGGTTTATATAGAGTTTAGAGACAAAGAAACTGTTAAAGATGACACAAAGTGGGGGGAAATGAAATATACTAAGTGGCGTATGAATGCTTTTGGAAGCAATTTATTGATGGGTTGAGATAAATAAGCACATAATCGTAAAAAACTATTGCACAAGCATTTATTCTAACATTAATTTTTGTAAAACTAATTTGAGAAACAAGGATTAAATGACCTCGTGAGAGACATTTAAGATGGCTTCTTGTCTAGAATGTAGCATTTGGGATGGGTTTAGACCTGGGAAAAACATATTGGCAAATTGAGAGAGAAAGAGACGGGTAGCTAGGGTGGATGGATAGGGCTTTGAGAAAAGTGAAAGAGAAGATATGAATGGCAAAGGAATCGACAATGAAAGAGAAAAGGTAGCGTGAAAGGGTTCAAGTTTCACGACTTATCACCTTAATTTCAATTATCGGCTTTATTATTGGGAGATTAGGTAGATTATGTGGACATTGAAGTTAGACGGTAGCCACCCATTGGATAGGACAAGGGATAGGCACTAATCCAGAACAGACGATTTGAAGTGAAGATTTTGAGGGGGTTTCTCAGGAGGTTTTTTGAGGCATAAAGAAGAGAGGGAGGGTTTAATTATAGGTCGAAGAGAGAGATCATATCTTGGCTTGAATTTCATCGACAAAATTGGAGCAATGCTTGTCTGGGATTGGGTGTGAAATGGCAATTGATTTGAGCACAGAAGAGGAAAGCCACAAAATAGTATCACCAAAAAAATATCATATGGGTATCCATATTTTGCTAATATTTTCTATCAACGCGTGTGCATTTTAATTCAAAATATAAGATTCTTACATGTAAATTTTTTATTATTATTATATAAATATGTTGAAAGATACTGCATATATTAATGAGAACAATTATAAATCAATCATATTTTCAAATTTTTAATCACAAACGCGAGTTATCAAAATTAACTTGATAAAATAAAATATAAATCTATTGTAACATAGATATGTTATCAAAAATTAAAATTTTTGTAACATTTTTTAATAAAATGATATATATATATATATATATATATAAATAATTGAGGAGTTAACAAAATAATATTGTAAAAAAGGATAAAAATGGAAGAACAAAATCTAAAACGGACATTTTCGTAAATTAATATGGAGAACTAAAAATGGTTGCCGTCGAATCCCTGCACTTAATCTATGGTAGACATATCGTCCTCATCTTTATAAGGAAACAATGTATGTTTCTTTTTAATGATATTTTAGTTTTTGACATTTTTAAAGTTTAAATAAATATGAGTGAAGTTTAAATTCTTGAATTTATCGTTTACTTTGATAATATTTTTGTTTGTATGTTTTCGGGCTTATTATATGTACTTATAAAGATATGTATGCACAATTTTCTTCTGCACAGGCATTGATTGTATCTAATCACTAGCTTGAAAGAATTGTAGACAGCAATGTTTTTGACTATTGGCTTGGATCAGTCGGTTCAACAGGAACTGACTTTAACTTATGAAAAAGAATCGGAATTGAATGAATAGAACTGGCAAAATTAATGACTTTTAACTGATTCTATTGTTTTATTAAAAAAGAAAAAATATATATAAAAAAACCAGAAAGAAGCAAAAGGAGAAATCGGGAAAAGGAACAACAGAATGCCCAGGTCATGTTATCATGTTCAAGAAGATTTTCCATGCTAGTGAAAGCTTTGCCTTGAAATTAATGAAAATCTCTCTCCCTAATTTATTAGGCTATGATCTGGATGCAACTAGTAGAGTAGAAAAAAAGGAGTGGTAGAGTAATTTTTAACAAAGAAAGAAAAGCTTTCCTTTACTTTCTTATTTAATGGACTACATTTTCCAATTTCTAATGAACGAAAAGGAAGCTTTATTTGTTTGTTTATGTAATTGACTTCATTTCCAGGATTCATCATAGTTGTTACAGATGCATTACATGCATCAAAGATGGAAGATGTTGCCTAATGGGATGCTGTTCTAAAGGAAATCAAACAAGATTAGCTCTTTTCTTTTTTTGAATTCTAAAGCAATGTGTTGATATTATATGAAAAAACTAATAATTCAGTATAATGCATCTCTTGTTTTTACTGGCAATATATATATATCTAATAATTGTAGTTTTATAATTGTCAAACAAAATATATACATTTTTAATTTCAATTTTTGTTTTTATTTTTGGAATTTATGTATTTGTGGCACTAAATATTTTATGTCATGTAAAACTTACTTTTGTTTTACTAATATTTATTGAATAATTCCATTAATTTGTATATATATATATATATATAGACACATGGGCTTGCACGTATTAATATATAAGTGCGTATATCTATTATTGTACCGATGAATCACTTTTTTTGAAGACGATTAAACTAATAAACCCATGATCTAATAAGTTAATCGATTCAATCACTAATTTTGTTTCTAAAACACTGGTTGAGAGTGAGTATTGATTTAACTAGAAAAAACAAGTATTTTTTTTTTCCAATTTTTTGCATCATGGTTTAAAATTTGAGGGAAGGGTATCAGAAATTGATGATACGCGAGGCTTATAGATAGTGTATTCTTGCAATTTATGAGTTAATTTTGTTTCAAACATACTTGTTATATTTGTTTTCACATTTTCATCCTCCAAACATGTCACTATAATCATTACATGTTTAAACTTTTTTCTATCTCTATTTTATTTTTACCCAATTTTCAATAAAAATGCTCAAAAAAACAAATACTTAAAATTTAAAACACTATGAATATGTTTTGAAGAACTAGCAATTGTACTCAACGCTCGTGAAAAATACTCATATGAATATGAATATACAAAATAAATATAACAGTAGAAAGAAATTTAATAATAAAATTCATGAAATAATATATTAAAGCGTTTTAATTTTAGAGGTTTTAAGGCTGATTTTCAAATTTGATGCAACAAGAGCTAAATTCTTCTTAGAGTATTTCAAAAGGAAAAAAAAATAAAAATCCAAGAACCACATATATATATATATATATATCCATAATGCATTCAAACTTTCTTATAATTACTATATTTGTTTTATTCTTATATTCTCTATACTAAGGCATTTTCTATAGAAAAAAAATAAAAAATAAGGCTAACATAGTGAGAAACAGAGCATTGGCGGGCCCTTGGTGTGCAAGTCAGAAAAAGACCATAAAATAGTCATATCTTTTTGGTGTCATTAAAATGACAAAAGTTTTAATTATCTATACCCTTTAGGGAGCCTCCAACCCTCAAACATTATAATTTAATTGGCACAAATAGAATCTTTTTATTGTGTTTCTTATTATACTATTAATAATAATATCATCCTCAATGCATGTGCAAAAAATTTTATAACTTATAAATTTATTTATGGTAACAAATTAAAATAAAAGTAAAATTTTAAATTAAAAATATTAGAAAATTTTGAAATAATGGAGTGACTTGGAAGATATAGTAAATATGAAAAAAAGAAAGTATATAATCATATTAAAGCAAAATAAAAAAGAAGGTAGCACGTGTTTGAGTAGATATTTTTTTTAAAAAAAAAAAAGTTAAAAAAGGTATAGATAATTATGAAGAGAAATGGTTAACACTTATGAGATTGATTTTAGTTTTCATTCTTTGAACGGTTTAAAGAGAAAAAATAAAAGGACATATCAGAATATGAATCAAAAGTCCAAATTCAGTTTTTCTAAGGGCTCTCTCATTCTAATATGCTCTATAAAAATGTGTAGATTATACGTTAACTTTATAAAGGTTAAAGAGATCAATTTCAATGTCTTATATTCCTTATATCTGAAACGACACATTCATGCCCACCTAATTCATGCCTGGTTCTCTTGAGATGCATTTAAATTAATGGATTTAAATAAATAAATTTTAAATTTATAGCGAGACATGATTTTATTTTATAATGAATTTCAAATCCCTTACTTATCTTCTCAAACAACTCTTAATAGTTGCGGTGGATTTGTAATCTTTTTTATTCGAAGTTATTTAATAAATTATATTTTTATTAGTTGTAGTGAATTTTTTTTGAAACTAGCGATGAAGATTATATTACTAGGAAATGCAAAGAAGCAAAGGACAGCAGTTCAAGAAGCAAACTAACGCACATCAGAATGCATCAATTTTCACACTCGTAGCCAATTCGTGAGCCTCCCGATTGAACTTTCATCTAACGAAATGGCACTCAATTGACTCTAGACATATATTGCTATGGAGCATGTCGTCTATCAAGACATTGCCTACAGAGAAATCCAGCCTCCGCTGCTGGAGGCTAGATGCCAGGGCAAGGCAATCGCCCTCCAGAATGATGTTCTTCCAACCATGAGACACAGCAAAATCGATAGCCTCCTGAGCTGGTAAGCATTCCGTGATAAAGGGGTCTGAAGCATGGTCGACATACTTAGACAAAGTCCCCACGCCTTCGCCATCGGCATTCCAAGCTACAACACCAACTTCTGCACCACCTTGCTACACGAAGATTGCTTTGTCGAAGTTTTTCTTGATGCATCCTGAGGGTAGTGCTGTTGCATCATCTTGCTGCCCCCTTTTTCAACTGGTATAGCTTGGTCGAAATCTAATAAATGTCTCTTTGCATAGCACAGAGCCTCCCATGTTGAAAAAAGAAGATCCGACTTTAAGCTTCTTGTTCTTGCATTTCCAAATAACAACACTTTCTTTAGATTCTTTCTAGGACTATTCGTTTTTAGAGAAATGAAAAGAAAGCAAAAAAGCAAAAGGCAGCATTGAATATTAAGAGGGCGTTTGGGTAAGCTTAATTTTAATAGCTTATAAGATATGTAGTTTATAAGGTATTTTGGGAGCTTATAAGTTTTTAGATTTCATCTTATAATAAGTTAATAAAGTGTTTGAATATAACTATTAAGATCATCTTAAAAGATTTTATTAATTTTTTTAATTTTAATTGATTATAAATTTTTTGATGTCATGATGATAAAATTTAACTAAATATCATTGATAATATAATTTAATGATATTTATGTCATTTTCAATATATAAACTAAAGTAGTTTGTTAGATATTTGAAAATAAGTTGAGATTGACTAATTTAGTTTTAAAGAATTTATAAGTTACAAATATCTTATTTTTTAAACTTATAAGTTCTTTTTTTTTTTAATTACCAAACACTTAAGAATTTATAAGCTTTCAAACATCTTATAAGTTGTTTTGGTGAACTAATTAGTTCAACCAAACACCTTCTAAGTTTCTGCTACGGTCCTGAAGATCGTTCTGCCTTGTCAATAACACAGGTTAGGTTTGAATTTCATAAATGTGCTTAAATTTGTTAATCGTGTGATTTTTAAACCTATTTAATTTATGTAATGCCAAGAAGAGTAAGGGCTCTCAGCCTTGGAATGTTTGGTTGGAGGATGTAACAGCCAATGAAAGATGTAACAGGCAAGGACATTAACCAGCCGAGTCTCTCACTCTGGCAGCAACGGTTAGGTGGATACTTGGACATTCAAAAGGCAATCAAACATATGAAGGGTCTGGGAAATTGATCAGGTGCATTAGTGGCATTTAGTAGGAGTAAAGACCCTCTACCATATGAAGAGCTTCTGGTGGTTTGAAACAGAAACCTCACTTGGAGTTGTTGCTGTTTTTCAAAGTGGCAAGGCAAAGGAAAAGGGGGAGAGCTGTGAGTAAGCAAGAAGGAAAAACTAAAGGGATAAGGGTTTTGCTGGATTACTGTTGTGCCGAATCTAAAAGACAATTGACAAGAGAGAAGGGCTGTTGGGAACCAACCTGGAACAAGAAGAAACCAAGAGAAAGAAAGGGAAAGGAAAGAAGCGAGAGAAACTTACCAGGGGCTGTATAAGAAGGAAAACGGTCTGCTAACGGCTGCTGGAAAACTGTCTCAACAGTGAGAAAGAGAATCATCATCCATTCAGTTAGCTGAGGCAAGGTTTGAATCCGACTTCCCTATCCCACGTAGTTTCATGGAACTAATTAGAATTATATTATGGGATTTTATGCTGTATGACAAGCATGTTAGGATAAAAACTAATGAATATTAAGGTATGCTTACAAACTCACACATTTAGGTGATCGCCGTGGCAGGATGTGAACACCTATTCATAGATTTGTTCCCTTAAGAGTCTGCTGTAGGAAGGCTGGATCTCCACTTACTTATGTTTAGAATTTTTAAAGTTCTAGGCATGCCAGTAGGGTTGTAGAAATATATTCTGAGTATACAGATGATGATAGAAGCATGAATAAGTATACGCATATCTCTGCACACACATGCACAAAGCTCCTGAATCTTGGATTGTTGAACCTAGTATGCATGTTATAGGGAAGGAAATTGTTTAAGAAAAGCTTATAAAAAGGAACCCCTGGACGTGTTTTAGACAAGGAAATGAGGAATAGAACCAAAACCTAAGAGGTAGATGATATTGCACATACCAATTCAATTTTGCATGACTTTAGTATATATGCCATAAAGTTATCTAGAAAGCTTTAAATTACGAACGGTTTACTTCATATAAAACTAGGCTCGTAGAGCTTTCTAATCATGTGTAGATCATAGCAAACCTTTTCCTAAATCGATAAAGTTTATTTTTTAAAATTGGCTGATAAATCAGCTTCTGGACTGTCATGCATGACTTTAGTGTAGGAACCCAAACATTCTATAGGAAGCTCCAAATTAAACAAGGTTTGTTGTGTATTAATTGGACTCAGAGAGTTTTCCAACTATGTATATATCATAGTAAAAATATGCCTAGATCAATACAATTTATTTTTATAAATTGAAAACGAGTTTAGACTATGAGCAAAATATACAATTAATATTTTTATTAAAATTCTAATCGTTTGTTACATTTTCAATAACCGTAAGCTTCAAACGGGCATCTAAGCATTTCAAAATAACAATCTAATAACTAAGGATAGAGAACATTTTGATTTGAGGATTTAAAGCCAAGACAAATATGTTTGCAATGCTGAAAAATATAGGAAGTGATCTTTTCACAATCCAACCAATTAGGATGCATAAAGGATATTTTTACTAAGCTAGGATTAATTAGACTTATTGGATGTAATAGGAGGGACAAGGGATTGAAATTGAAGGGCATAGTAGACAAGCGAGTTAATACTAGATAAGTGGGTTATCTGTGAACTTTTATAACAGCCTTGTTCCAAAATTTGTTTTTATCGTATAATTAGCAGTTGAAAGTTTGTGTAACTGTCTGAAATTATGATTTTCAAATTATCTTTGAACATGTCAATGTAATGTTTATGTAATTTTCAAAAGTTTTATTGCTTTTATGCCAAAATTTATTTTTATGCCAAATCAATCTACTTTACTATGAAATTTTGGATGTGAGCATGATTTTGTACATAAATTTCATGTAGAACGTTTATCAACCTAATTTTCCTAAAAAGTTATGCTCATTGGGAATTCAAAAGTTATAACCCTATCAATTGGAAGGATAGATTGAGATACCATCTAGTTGAAGCTGAAGACCAAGATTACAGTAGGCGAAGCCAATAGTGCACACATCCCTACCAATCTGAAATAGGGATTGAGATACCACCTAATCGGGGTTGAAAATTAAGGTTCGTGGTGGGCAAAGCCAATAATAGTTATATGGCCATACCAATCAGGATTATAAATTGTGATATCGCTAATTGTGGTTGAAAATTAACTGAGAATATAGATTGAGATAGCGTCTAATTGGGGTTGAATATTAGGATTCATGATTGGTGAAGCCAATTACTAGTGAAATGATTTATGAATGTCTAAACCATGAGCATATAACATAATAAGTGCTGAGTGATTTGTTTTGATAATTGGTACCTTATTTCTAAATTTTTTTAAAAATGTTTTACAAAATATTTTAACTATGCTCACATCCCACAAAAGAATAAGTGTCTATTTACTAGCGATTTTTTGCTCACAAGTCAAAACTTATTATTGCAGATAATGACCATGAGGAATAACACTTTTCGGGTTGGTAGATGCCATACCTAGAAATTGAAAAACATAGTTTATTATTTATTGTTTATTGTATTGAGGAATAAGCAATGTAATCATAAAGCTTCCGTTGTAATGATTGTATTTGGAATTTATTTTATTATATTTGATGTAAGGAATGAATTTTATGAAAAATTGATTATTCAAATGATTGGTTTTATACTTCTGATGCATATATGCTTAGATATCTTTGAGGTGAAAATCTTAAGGGTATTACAGTGCGTATGCCCAATTTTGGGAGGTTGAAAAATTAGGTGAAGGCTATTCTATTATTTTAAGGATTAATTGAGCCTCTTCAATTCAACATTAGTATAGCAAAGGGTTGGGCCACTTGTTTGCCACATCAATCTAACAATATGCATCCAAAAGAAGCAAAAAAATTCCAAGTGAAAGATCATATCACATATCTGGCAACCAAAATACCCAGGCATCCCATTTCAATTTTAAGGTAATTTTAGTTTTTCTTTTCTTTATTTTATTTTCTTTATTTTTTTTAAAGATTGATTGAAGCGTGAGGCATACATGAAAGTAACCAGAATTAAAAAGTTTGGAATATAAACATGTATAGTGTAGCTATCCGACAATTTTTATATTTGTCATGATATACGAACAAATCTCTCTCATAAGAAAGTTGTATTCTAGTTGTATGGCATAATCTTTAGCTTAGTTGAAATATTTTAACACTAATGTAAGTTGGGTTGAAATTGATAACACATTCACGAATATTATAATGAGATTAGAAACACATATACAACTATGTAATAGAATAATAAAGCTGAATGTGAGGTACTAAGGCTATTGATAAAATTTGTAGAATGTCTCTTACATCTGCGAGGCTTTGCCCAGTTAAAATACTTCCACTAAGTACAATTGGTAAAGAGTCAATCATAAAATTTCTAACCTAATTCACAACCTCAATCCCTAGGTTTCCAATATGTTCACAATACAACAAACTCAACTATGTCAACCTAGCCTACTCTAGGGCCAACATTCTGTCACTGTAAATTCCCACAAGATTTTGTCTCACACTTATGTGATTTGGACGGATCGGAGGTGGCAAAGAATTGGTACATGATATCTTGTTGTGCCTTTGAATTTTTGGAAGGGGCAATAGATAAATTTTGCTTCAAAAGTGGGCTCAAATATTGGTAAAGGTGGTTTTTGGTGATTGGAATGATCCAAAGGATGGATTATGGTTTCAATTTTACCTTGGAGTGGTAAAAAAAAGCTTGGAAAGTGTTGGAATTGTGATCCAAAACATGTTGGATTAGTCATGAGGTGCCCAGATTGACTTTGGAGAAGTTTAGATCGAGATAGGCATATTTTTGGACTTGCTAGATTTACAATCATGAAGGATGCGATTGATCGTGACAGTTGTAATTGTCATGGCAGAATTGTTGTAAGACGATCGCAAGATGACCAAATTGACATGGATCGATCTGTAACACTATGTGATCGATTAGATAGGCATCTAAATCGATTCTAGATTTATCACGATGGGTGGGAAGACTAATTTTTGGGTCACATTTCAAATTTTTAGCTGTTGAAGCCACTTTTCAAGAGCAAAGGAAATGTCCTAGCGTTTGCAATGAGTGAGGAGGAGGCTTATAGCATAGAAGATGTAGTTGTAGGCAATATAGCTGTTAATCAACTTTGCGCTTAAGCCCGAACTATTAGATTAGCCCTCTAGGATAGCCACACTAGGAGGCGAGACTTTGATAGTTGACACAATATATAGGGATTGTAACTTGGACCTTAGCAGGTATTGGGAATTAAAAGCCTATTAGATACAGCTTAATATGAAGGAATTTGATGTCATTTCTAGTGATGGACTGGCTAGCTAAGAGTTTCGCCTACATGGACTATAGGAATAAGGTTGTAAATTTTTGTCCCTTGTTAGGCAACACATTCTTCTTTTGTAGGAATTCTGGAGATCTGACTAGCAAGCTTAGCTCACTGATTTCTGCAACTTGAGATGAAAAGGCCATAAAGAAAGGATACGACACATACTTAGCCTACACCATAGACACACTAGACCAGAGACTAAAGGTGGAAGACATTCCAACAATCAGAGAATTTTCAAACATCTTTTTTGATGACCTACTCGGACCACCCTCTGTTAGAGAAATTGAATTCAAGATTAATTTAGTATTGGGGATAGCATCCATCTTGAAGGTGCCAGTGGAACTAAAAGATTTAAAAATGCAACTGTAAGAACTTCCAGATAATAAGCAAATCCAACTGAGCATATTGCCTTGGAGCCCTGTACTTTTTTATAAGAAGAAGAATAAGAGCTTAAGATTATGTATAGATTATAGGGACCTTAACAAAGTCACTATTTGCCAAGGATCGACGAATTGTTTGATCTGCACAAAAGGGCCAAGGTGTTATCGAAAATCAACCTAAGGTCAGGGTACCACCTATTGAAGATAAAAACCGACAATTTCCCCAAGACGGCCTTTAGGACACAATATGGACATTATGCAATTTTGGTTTACCTTTTAGGTTGACCAACACCCTAGTAGCCTTCATTGATCTTATGAACCGAGTGTTCAAACTATACCTGGACAACTTCATGATAGTGTTCATAGATGACATTTTAGCCTATTCACTGATCGATTAGGCACTGAAGGAACATATTAGTCCTATAAACACTTCGAGAGAAGCAATTGTATTCCAAGTTCAACAAATGCGAATTTTAGCTGAGAAACGTAGCATTCTTGGGACACATAATATTAGAGAAATGAATATCAATAAATCTTAAGAAGGTTGAAACAATCCTACAGTAGCTTAGGCCCATGAATGTAGTAGAAGTACGGAGTTTCTTAGGACTCACCGGCTATTATCAAAAGTTTATTAAGGGATTCACTAAGATAGTGATGCCTTTGACTCAACTCTTTCAAAAGCGAAGGAAATTCAATTGGAGCCAAGAGTGCGAAAAGATCTTTATGGAGCTGAAAGAGAAATTGACCTCAATGCTCGTCTTAGCTCTGTCTAACAAGGGTAAAAGATTCACCATCTACAGTGGTGCTAGTAAAGGTGGATTGGAATGTGTTTTAATGCAAGGTGATAGGGTGATAATCTATGTATCCAGTCAGTTAAAGCTATATGAATTGAATTACCCGACTCACAAATTGGAGTTGGTAGTTTAATATTCACCTTAAAAATTTGGAAGCACTATCTCTACAGTTAAAGGTGTGAGATATACACTAAATACAAGAGTCTTAAATATCTCTTCACACGTAAGGAACTAAACATAAGATAGAGGCGCTGGTTGAAGCTAATAAAAAATTATGACTTAGTCATCAACTATCACTTGGGTGTAAACTAAGTGGCGAACGCCCTAAGTCGTAAATGCACAATAGTAATGGCAGCTACAATTACCAGACAATTGGACTCGCTCCAATTGGAAGTAGTAGAATCCATGGAAAATGTCCTAGCAACCTTGAGCGTCGAATCTTCGCTCTATGAGGAGATTAAGAAGTCCTAAGGCATGGACCCTAATTTTATGGAGTTCAAGCATAAGGTTGAGCAAGGTTAAATACAAGACTTTCAAGTAGCAAAGATGACATCCCGTACATGAAGGGAAAATTATGTGTCCCACAAGTTAAGGAGATCCAGCATAAGATAATGCACCATGAGTAGCAATTTAATTATACGGTGCATCTAAGAAATACTAAAATGTACAAGGACCTAAGGAGGAATTTCTGGTGGAATGGAATGAAAAAAGAAGTAGCTGACTATGTGGCAAGGTGTATGTCATGCCAAAAGATAAAAACTAGAGCACCAAAGACCTAGAGGTTATCTACAACTTTTGGAAATACCTAAGTGGAAATAAGAGTGCATAACAATGGATTTCGTGGTAAGGCTATTACGAACACTATAAGGATTTGATGCCATTTGGGTAACCGTGGATCAATTGACTAAGTTAGCTCATTTCCTCTCAATCCAAACAACCTACACCTTTTATGAGTTAGCCAAAATATATGTGGATAATACTATAAGACTCTATGGTATGCCAACAAGTATTGTGTCAAGTAGAGACCCTTGATTTGTGTCTCACTTTTGGAGTAGCTTCCAAAAGGCCATAGAGACTAGAGTAGACCTAAGCATGGTCTATCATACCCAAACCAATAGGCAATCTGAATGGACCATTCAAACCCTAGAAGACATGATTAAGGCATACATTCTCATTTTTAAGGGAATCTGGAGTAATCACTTACCTTTAGTCGTCTTCACCTATAATAATAACTATCATAATAGTATAAGGATAACTCCTTATGAGGCACCATACAGACAGAAGTGTCATTTGCCTATATGTTGGGATGAGAGGTAGGCGAGAGGAAGGTGACTGGGCTGAAATTGGTCTAACTAATAACTAAGAGGGTGGCTATCATTTAGAAAAGGCTTAAGGAGGCCTAAGTCTGGCAAAAAAGTTGGGCTGACTCGAAGAGTAGACCCCCATAGTTTGAGTCAAGGGAGAGAGTCTACTAGAGATTCTTTTCAATATGAAGAGTAATGTTGTTTAGAAAGACTAAGAAGTTGAGTCCTCGATTTGTAGGACCATTTAAAGTATTGGAGAAGGTGGGTGAAGTAGCTTATAGACTAGCGCTACCCTTAGGACTGGCTAGGGTGCACAATGTGTTTCATATGTACTAACTAAGGAAATATGTAACAAACCTAAGCCGTGTGCCAAAGGCAGAGCCCTTGGTGGTTAGGGAATACTTAACATACAAGAAAGACCCAATACGGATAATGAACCACAAGGAACAAGAACTAAAAAATAGGACTATACCTTATGTAAATGTTTAGTGGTCAAATGACACAAAAGAGAAGTTACATGGGAACAAGAGAACCAAGAACTTTGGAATAAGACTACTTACTCTTCGTTTGAATTAACTGGGTGTTGAAGTACGGAGCTAACTATCATACCATAGTCCATTGTATCTTAGGAAATAAATGTTTATTCAATCTTGAGCATACTATCGGGAAGGGACAAATTTGTTTTAACGAGATTGTGCCAACCACAAGGCTCGAATAGTTGTTCTTATGAACTCAATCTATTTTGATTTTTGTTATTTTCATTTTATCATATTTTGTCTTAGTGACAATTATTATCATTTCTTTGAATCTAATTATCTTCTTTTGCATGTTTGTAACAAGAACCACCTAGAGATTTAATTTCAATGATGCCATCGATTAAGAAGTAATCACTTGACATTGGGAATTGGGAATTGTTGCATTGCATTGCTTCGACAGAAACAATAGTACTGAATGCAGTTGGAGTAGATGGATCACATCTAATGCATTAGAGACCACTAAACTCGCTTGACAATCGGGTAGGGGAAAGTATTCACCTTAAAAATTTGGAGGCACTATCTCTACGGCGAAAGGTATGAGATATACACTAACCATAAGAATTTTAAATATCTCTTCGCACAGAAAAAACTAAACATAAGATAGAGGCATTGGCTGAAGCTAATCAAAGATTACGACTTAGTTATCAATTATCACTCGAGTAAGGTAAACCAGGTGGCAAACACCTTAAGTTGTAAAGGCACTGTAGTAATGGCGGCTACACTTGCCAGACAATTGGACTCGCTACACTTAAAAGTAGGAAAATCCATTGAAAATGTCCTAGCAACCTTGAGCATCGAACCTCGCTATATGAGGAGATTAAGAAGTCCCAAGGCAGGGACCTTAATCTTATGAAGCTTAAGGATAAGGTTGAGCAAGGTCAAATGCAAGATTTTCAAGTAGCAGAAGATAACATCCCATACACGAAGGGAAGATTTTGTGTCCCACAAGTTAAGGAGATCTGGCATAAGATAATGCACTAAGCACAACAATCTAATTATACGATACATCTTGAAAATACTAAAATGTACAAGAAACTAAAGAGGAATTTCTGGTGGAATAGAATGAAGAAAGGCATAGCTGACTATGCGACAAGGTGTATGACATGCTAAAGGAAAAAACTAGAGCACAAAAGACCTAGAGATTATCTATAGCCTTTGGAAAATACCTAAGTGGAAATAGGAGTGCATAACAATGGATTTCGTAGTAAGGTTATCATGAACACTATAAGGATTTGATGCCACTTGGGTGACCATGGATCAATTGACTAAGTTAGCTCATTTTCTCTTAATTCAAACAACTTGCCCCTTTGATAAGTTAGCTAAAATATATGTGGATAATATTGTAAGACTCTATGGTGTACCAACAAATATTATATCGGGTAGAGCCCTTTGATTTATGTCTCGTGTTTAGAGTAGCTTCAAAAAGGCCATGGGGATTAGAGGAGACCTAAGCATGGCCTATCATCCCCAAATTAATAGATAATCTGAACGAACCATTCAAACACTGGAAGACAGACTTAGGGCATGCGTTCCCGATTTTAAAGGAACCTAAAGTAATCACTTACCTTTAGTCAAGTTCACCTATAATAATAACTATCATAGTAGCATAAGGATGACTCTTTATGAGGCACCATATAGACGGAAGCGTCATTCACCTATATGTTGGGATGAGAGGTAAACGAGAGTAAGGTGACTAGGTCGGACTTGGTCTAACTGACAACTGAGAGGGTGGCTATCATTTGGAAAAGGCTCAAGAAGGCCCAAGATCGATAAAAAAGTTGGGCTGACTTGAAGAGAGACCCTTACAGTTTGAGTCGGGGGAGAGAGTCTACTAGAAATTCTTTCCAATACAAAGAGTAATGCTATTTGGAAAGACTAAAAAGTTGAGTCCTTAGTTTGCAAGACCATTTAAGGTACTGGAGAAGGTGGGTGAAGTGGCTTATAGACTAGCGCTACCCCTAGGACTGGCTAGGGTACACAATGTTTTTTATATATCCCAACTAAAGAAATATGTACCGACCCATACCATGTGCTAGAGACAGAGCCTCTGGTTATCAAGGAAAATTTGACTTACGAGGAACACTCACTGTGGATAATGGACCACAAGGAGCAAGAACTCAGGAATAGAACTATACCTTATGTAAAATGTTTAGTGGTCAAACGACATCGAAAGAGAAGTTACATGGGAACTAGAGAAATAAGAAATAAGGAATAGGACTACTTGCTCTTTGTTTGAATTAACTGGGAGATGAAGTACGGAGTTAACTTTCATACCATAATTCGTTGTATATTGGAAAACAGCCGCTTATTCAACCTCGAGCATACCATCGGCGGGGAATGAATTTGTTTTAAAGAGACTGTGCTGGTCACAAGCTTTGAATGGCTGTTCTTCCGAACTCAATCTATTTCCATTTTTATTATTTCCATTTCATCATATTTTGTCTTTTTGAAAATTATTATCATTTCTTTGATTCTAATTATCTTCTTTAGCATGCTTGTAACAAAAACCACCTTGAGATTCCATGAATATCAATTTCAATGGTGCCGTATCGCCTAACATTGGGAATTGGTGCATTGTATTGCTTCGACAGCAACATCAGTACTGAATGCAGTTGGAGGAGATGGATCACATCCAACCCATTGGAGGCCACTAAACTTGCTTTACAATTGGGTAGGGGGAAAGTAATCGCAGAGGGTGACAATCGATGTATGGTATCTAGTAGTATCAATCAGCAACAACAGGACCTGTCTGTCACGGGACCGCTTGTACTGGAAAATTAAACTCCTTCGTTTTGACGCATTTCTCGTCCTAAGGAGTAGGTGATGGAGTAGCCCATCACCCATGTTTCGGCTAAAAGGGCTGTTAAATCTCACTGCTGTGGACAAAGTTGTCAAACCACTGACATTGCCGTGGCATTGCGTGACGACGAGGAATAAGACCATCTGTTTTGTGGGTTTCATAAAAAAAAGAAAGAGAGAAAGAAAATATAGAACAGCCCATAGTTGTTATGGCCAACTATGCTTAAAATAAGAAAAATTACCCTACCCTTTCTTGAAATTTGAAGTTTACAGAGATCAATGTCTTAAGCGTAAACAATTACCAAAGGAAGTATATGTAATCTTTTTAGGGATTAATTCGTTAAATATTAATTAAAAATATAATTGAAAGAAAGTATATGTAATTTTTTATAATTAAGGAATTGATTTGTACAAAGTCTAAAATTTAAGAGATGATGGTTTTAATTTTTCTCTTAAATAAATCACATAGGTGCACCTGGGGAAAATTTTTTTTAAAGTTTAGTTGCGTCCTGCTGAATTAGCCTTGGTAGCTATCAATCTAAATTTTGTTGTTGAGTCGTCAATTTATTCAATTTAAGTTGCCAAATTCATTGACTCTTAACTCAATTTGGATACAAACAGGTAGTTGCCGTTTATATCTTTTTATTCTAATTGGACGCCAACTTTACTCGTACATTGACCCACACAAAATTAAAAAATTCACACCAAATAAGAAATTAAATTGCAGAAAGGTCAGTTTGGAAGGATGGAAAAGTATACTGATACGAACAAATGAGGGACTGCTGGTGATGGATTGGGACAAATACTGTACAAACTTTCGTTGATCAATTTTAATTTTTTTATCATTCTTTGTTTGATCTAAATTTTAAAAGAAAAAAATTTAAAATTTAAAAACGGTATAAAATAAGAGGGAAAAAAAAAAGTAAAAAATAACATTTCCTTGTGTTTGGAAATAAACATAGAACAATGTGATAGATGGCTCGCGAACTTGAAGCTACTACACCTAATTTCTTATATTTGCAGGGAATTCGCTCAATCATTACGTCCAGGCTTTGCCACTCAATCGAAATGGGGCCAATTGGTGGGCCTTTTTACAATGACCATATTTTAATTCTGATGGGACTATCTGTAAAGATACACTGTCGCAGGAAGCAGTGAGGGCTTAAGGCTATTGCCTATGATTCCTAGGTCATTGCATGGTTCTTCCCATTCATTATAGTTGCAGAGACTTTGCAGGGCATTGTCATGGAAGGAGACTACGTCTCAATCATCCAAAATAAATAAATAAATTTATTGAGCCTGATCCAAATAAATACTCGAACAGACTTGGGAGTGGTTGTCGATGGTGATTGGCTCTCCAACAAAAAGAAAAAAACTCACAAGTAACACCCCTTCAAAAGCATCTAAGTATCGCTCTCCATTGTGGCCGTCTTCATTTTGTCTTGTACTACTTTAGTAGAAGTTCTACTACCCTAAAAGAAAGGCTCATAGGTGTGTTTTAATTGATTACGACTGGCCTTCCCATGTTGACGTAATTAATATTATTATGGCCAGCCAAGCTTAAAATAAATCACCCAGATAGACCGGAAAAAAATGGTTTAAAAATTTAAGGCTATGTTTGGGAGGGGTTTTTTTTTTTGTTGGGATTATGTTTGGTAGAAATAGTGTTTAGATAAATGATATAGTTTATTTAAATATATGTGTAAATTATATAATATAATTGAATGATATAATGGAATATAAATATAATGATTAATTTTTTATGATACAAATAAAAATAAATAAGAGTATACGTGAGATATATAAATATTGACTTGATTGTAAATAGATATAATGATTGAAAAATAATTAATTAGTTATAAATATGAGAGACGAAAAATTTGAATGAAATTTTTATTAAATGGTATGTTTGACGGTGTGAAATTTGGGAGGATGTTTTAGGAGTTGAAGTTGGGTTACAAACATAGTGTAAGCTTGTCCTAATTAGCCTTGGCTGCCATCAGATTAAATTTTGTGGTTGACTGTTCAATTCATTTAATTTCAGCAGCGAAATTCTTGTGCTCATAACTCAATTTGGATACAAACAAGTGGTAGCGATTTTCATCCTTTTATTCTCATTGGAGGCCAACTTTTCTTGTATATAGTCCCACACATTCAAAAATTGAAACCCAAAGAATTAGAATATCTAAAGGTCAGTTTGGAAAAATACAAATAGGATTTTACAGGGTAGAAAATTATATAATACCATGTGATTAGACTTTGACAGATGAAATGTTTAGGAGCATTTAAAAGGTGTAGTATCCATGAATAAATAAGGTATAATTGTGACATACTAGTGTTATACTTAGACAATGCTTGCACGGCTCACAAATTGAATAATAAAATGATAAAGTTCAATGAATTGTTGAAATTAAACTAATCTCACTTGATATGGTTGAATAAAGTTAAATGATATTTTTATAATTGGGTACTGTTTAATGGAATGATTGGAACAAATTTCGCCATTAGATTTTAATTATTTATATATTTACTTATAAAAATGTGGTTATTAGAAAAAAAAAAATCTTTAAGAGAGAATAAAACTATTTAATTTTGACCACTTTGCCCGTAAATATAGAATTAATGGTCCGTGTGCAATTCATTTCTTAACAAGGACTTGAATTGAGATTAGATTTTGTTTGTATATTTTAAATTTTATTTACAAAACCCCAATCATACCTAATGGCTTTATTTGATTGCCTTGCACTTGAAGTATACCTGGATAGATTGTCAAGATGTGCCAACAGATTGGCCCCTTTCAAGTCAGGAGGGCCCAATTGTCATAGTCGTACCCCCCCTCAAAACCTTCCCCAACTGGCCCCTATTCCTTGGGGGAGGTGAGATCCTTCCCCATAAGTACCTAATACTTCAAATTTTTTGGGGGAGGTAACACCTTTGCAAAAATATGTCAATACAAGAAATACACACACACACACACACGTATAATTACAACAATCAATACGAGGAAAACAAAAATCTTACAGACAGACGCATATAATTATAACAACCCTCTATTTCTGCAATGATCAAGGCTACGTTTGAATTCAAATTTAGGTGAATGAAAATTTCTCACAGAAATTTGAGATTAATATAAAAATAAGAGGGAAAAAAGAGATAAAAATGATATTTTCACGCGTGGTATGGATGTTTGAAATAAATTATTTAGATGGATCCAAACATAATCTAAATATTTTTGTTCTATAATCAATAAATTATGGTTTTTGAGTTAATAAACGTGCCGAATTAAATTTTCTTATGATGAATTTTTGTACTTAATATTTTAATGTTGAGTATTATGTTCTACAAGATTGATGTAAATTTAATACTTAGTTTTTATTTATACAAATCCGTTGCTCACAATTTTTTTTTTTCAAAACATTCTGATTTAATCGTGTTTGATTGATTGCAAATCAACTCTGCGGGCAATCCTCCAAAATTTGGCCACGTTGATTACTGTTCAATCGAACGTGAATATGTAATACGATTAACTGCATGTCACAATCGTTGTAACTATAATAGAATTGCATATCAATCTATTAAATTATTAACTATTCATAATTTAATAAAATGAAAATAATCATGGGAGCAAATTGGAAGCGTAAATGTAATTTTTCAAGAGAGCAACTACTGTCACACTAGAATCAGATTGTAGAGGACAAAGAGCAATTGACAACCATTCTTCACCTTGACAGTATCATGTATTATTACACGATTAAATGGACGAGTTAGCCCTCACAACTGCCATTATTTATACGCACTGAGGACGTCACGGCAAAAATCACAAAAAAAGTTGGAATAGCAGACTCGCAGCCAACCCCTTCGCCATACGTGATTTTTCAATTCTCTCTCTTTCGATATATAAGGTGATTCTTTAATTTAAGACTTGTTAGATTCCCTTCTCAGTTCTTAATTTTATTGTTATTATTTGTCTTTTAAGTTTGTTGTTACATCTATCTTTCTCTGTGTGTGTGTGTGTGTTTTGCAGATGATACTCATACGTGAGCTCATGATATAATAAAAAGGGAAGATGTTTGTTTATTTATTTTGAGAAAATGAATGAGTTCCTCTATTCCAAAAATCTTGAACAAGAGATTGGCGCAATGATTTTTCATCAAATTCCCACTTGAAGGGATTGCAGCAATAACCATTGGACTACCAACTTTTTTGGGTGTCACAATGATTATCTTTTTCTCTGCAGATATCTCTTCACACTCAATTACATATGTGCATATGCATGGGTGCGTGCATATATATATATATATATATATATATATATGTTGTGTGTGTGTGTGTGGGCACAAATAGTGATGCTACATACTTTGTGTGTGTTCAGAAGCAGAATATTTGTTTTAATATAATAAAAATCTATAAATAATTTAATGGAGTTGTTATGTAGATATCAAATTTATTTAACGCAATTTAAATAATTATATATGATATTTATATTTGAATACAATTTGAAACATTATAATGATTTTGCCATGACAAATTTTCATATATAGTGCATCGATACATGTCTCTGAGCGTCTGAGGAAAAAAATCTCAAACAGAAGAAAATGACATGACATTAAACTCAACACACACACACACACACACACACATAATTAAAGTTATTAGATGGGAACAATTTTTTTTTTTAAACTTATTTTATCTTTATTAATCAAGATAAAAAGTTTTAAAAAAAACTTAAAGTAAACGTATCGAGTAAATATCATTAAGGAGTAAAGTTCTATCCGTTTTAATGATAAATTTTATTAATTAGTTGTTGAATATCAATTATTATTATTATTATTATTATAGTTGTCCGTAAATGTTATTCATGTGGTCTCGGAATGACGAGCATAATTGATTTCAAATTGATGATGCTGAGTGTGGACAGAAGGTGGTTGCATTATAGTGAAGCAATTAGAGAGAGAGAGAGACAGAGAGAGAGAGAAGAGACAATGGGGTTGTGGTCTCTATTGGAGGTGTCGTCCGCGCCGATACTGCAGCTGCTCATCGTCGGCCTTCTGGGAGCTTTTATGGCAACTGATTACCTTAAGCTTCTCACGCCTGATGCCCGTAAATCATTGAACCGAGTAAGCCTTACACCTGTTCGGAGATTACCAGATTAATTATTATGACCATCTTACAAAACATAACCAAGTTCACGTTTTTTATTTTTTATTTTTTGATTACGAGTTTAAAGATACTCTAATTGCAAAATTTAAATTTATATTATTATTAATTAAATAATGTGATTTTACATTATCTACCTACGTTATATTACATATTAAGGGTGTCATACATTGAGAGGGAGCTAGGAAGAGGTTACTTTTGGCGGTTGAATATTAATTGACTAGAGTGTATAATTTTTATTAATATATACGTATATTATATTATTATTATGTTGTTGATAAGACTTTTTTGGTTGCATGGAGTCAAAATACAGAATTGTCTTTATTTAAAATCTTCTTCATTTTTTTTTTATTTTTAATTCTGAATTTTCTTTTAATATATCGTACTTATTTATATTCTTTCTCAATTTTTTTCTTTCCAAATCCTTTTGAACTTTCTTTATTTTCTTATTTTAAATATTTTTGTAATTTTAATTTTAAATATTTTTAATTTTATTATTTAAAATAAAATAACTTTATAATTTATAAATCAAATTTCACATATTCTACGTGTATTTCTTTTACTAATATATTAATGAAGTTAGATAACTGTGGCAATGCAGATAGTGTTTGTGGTCTTCACTCCATCACTTGTATTTGGAAGTCTGGCAAAGACAGTCCGCTTTCAAGACTTAATCTCGTGGTACAATTGACGCATTTGCCCTTTTCTTTTTCTTTTCCTTTTTTTTTATTCAAAAAAATATATGTACCTCAAATTAATTTCGTTGATCAATGAAGTCACCCCAAGAAGGATGAGCATTAATTTCGTAAATGTTGCTCTAGGTTATGATTTTTTCAACTAAATATGATAGTAATTAAATCACAAAAAGTTTCATATTAAAACATGTAGGAAAAAAAAAAAGCACTATTGTGATAGTGATGCTTTTAATTATTACGTTTTGCAAGTTGACTAATTTAAACCATAAATTTTAAAACAAAAGAAATTTGTCGTATTTTTTCATCTTTCTTTAATAAAAACAATATTAAAGCTCGTTAACAGGAAGTCATGGATAATATATCAAAGGCCTCTGAATCCACATATTTTTAAATTACATTTTCAATGTGTGAAGAATCATATTTGATATAAATTTTCAAACATTTAAGTTCATTCCAATTATATTTTTTAAAAGAAAACTAAAACCATCCACTGTGAGATTTAGCAAAATTATTTACTGATCAACACTAACAAAATGGTAAATTGCACTCAGTGAAAGCACCAAAACAAATCTCTCTTTTTTCCTTGACAATTTTTCCTCCATCTCCCTTTTTTTCATATATATATATATATATATATATATATATTTTGTGTGTGTGTGTGTGTAGGTGGTTCATGCCAGTTAACATAGGAATAACTTTGATGGCTGGAGGGACACTTGGATGGATAGCGGTTAAAATACTTAGACCTCAACCACACTTACAAGATCTCATCATTGCCATGTGTGCAACAGGTACATCTTTTTATTTATTTATTTATATATATAATTACTAGAATTTCACACACACACACGCGGGGTTATGTGAGTTTATTTTATATAAATATAATTCGCAAAGTTGGGTAAATAATTAATAAATTAAATAGGAAGCTTGGGGAACATACCGATGATAATAATCCCAGCAATCTGCAACGAGGAAGGCAATCCATTTGGAGACAAGACTGTTTGCCACAGAGTTGGACTCTCTTATGTCTCCTTCTCAATGGCCGTAAGCCTTCTTAACTCACCTTCTGGTACTTTATTTTATTTAAAGAAAAAGGTAATTCAAAGGCAAAACAGAGGTACGAACCAAAACGTGTGGGTACAGAAGTTAGAATGCATGCGTGTAATAAAAATGGATAAAAAAAATATTGTTTGTTAAACAATTGAAATTATATACAAGAGAATACAAAAGCAAAATAAGATTTTAGAGTTAATCACTTCTTGTCATCTCGTTTTTTCTTGAAATCTAGTGCTTAATTATCTCTCTCTCTCTCTCTCTCTCTTCCCCCCTCTCTAGTATGGAGTTTACAAATGCCCTCTCAATTGCTATGGATGTTATCTCCGAGTCTTGATCTAATTATTAAAATTACAATTACAAAGATACCATCCATAGCTTAGAAATGTCGGTAATGAAACTTAAACCGATGTTGGAAAATGTCATTTTTAACCTCTATCATATATTAAACTGAAAGGAGGGAGAGCACAAGTTGGGAAATTCTTGGTGGGTTATGCATCAGTTGATTGAGTGATGTGCAGTCAAAACTTAAGAAATATTGGCTGATTAACAGTTTGGATCCTTCTACATTTGGACTTATGCTTACCACTTAATACGACGCGCGAGAGCCAAGTACAGTACGATGTTAGCAGCTGCAGAGGAGCTCTCAAAGGAGGTCAACAATGACTTGGAGGCGAATGAGAAGACTCCTCTGCTTAATGGAGAAGAACAACGTATCCCTATTTCTTCCGATGCAAGCGGAGATCATAATCCTAGGGAACAAACTGTAAGTAATTCTGCACCTTTTCATTTGTTTCTAGACAGTCGAGAGACTGGTGCTCTCCCTTTCCCACTAGATCTTGTAACCTTTGGAGGGGAGGATTTGTGGGAATTGAATCTGTTGTGGTTGTGCATTTGCTTACGTTGGGATAATTGTATTTTGAGTGAGTTACGCCTGGACTCCCCGAGGGATGTTGTAATTACAGAAATCTCCGTGTTGTTTGAGAAATTACAGTAAGACTCCCTGACTCGCTGGTTTAGTCATTTGCGTAAATTATCAACTTTCAAGATTTAGAAATTAGCAACCAAGAATCAAATGTCACCATTGCTGCAGAACACCTCCGAGAATTGTTTTCAACTGCTGAAATTAATCATAAGATGAAAAAGTCATGGTAATTAATTTGTGGCCGGTCTTTCTTAGGATTTAGCTCTTTCTTTTTTATGTTTTAAAATGAAGTTTGGAAGTTTTGAAATCTGTGTTGTCCGTAGAGGATCGAGGGGATGCATAATGAAGCAACATTTTGCGGTCAGATAATGGAAACTGTTTATCAGATTGTGAAAGAGCTAAAGACACCACCAATCCTTGCTGCAGTAAGTTCATTTTGCTTACTTTTCCACACTAAAACATTCACTCTCCTAATATATATTTCGTTATATGTAAGGATTATTTCTTCAAATTGACACTATCTACGTTACTTTCAGATTGCAGGATTCATATTTGGGGCTGTTTCGTGGCTTCGAAACCTTATTATTGGTGATAATGCTCCACTTAGAGTGATAGATGAATCCATTACATTACTTGGGTACGAATGTTTATTTCTATTCCCCATTATATATATGTGTGTGTGTGTGTGTGTGTGTACTTTCTTACATTTCATCTTCATATAATAAATGTAAATCACTCATCATGTTGATGATTTGTGCCTAATTGAGACGAATGTAAACCAGGAAAGAAGGATGTATACATATCTGTTCTTGTCTGTTCAATATTTCTCTTACTATAAATATGAGTAAGTTTTTTATTTAGATCTCTTTAGCCCTTCTATTGGAATGTCGTACTAAGGAAAACTTATTCATTCTATGTATTTATCGTTACAAACAAATATCAATTTCATTCTTCATTAAATGACACGAGTGATTTTTTTCTCAAATGGGAAGTTAATTCTATTGTTGATATATTACTACTAGTAGCTTTTTTTTCATATAGATTTCACTTCAGTAATAACTAAAGGAGTAAAGTGCGAGGAAATATATGGTTACTTGAACTAACATTTTGCAACTGCATAGGGATGGAACAATTCCCTGCATCATTCTGATCCTAGGAGGCAACCTAACACGAGGTAATATATATATATATATATATATATATAATTTCTACGAAATATTTACATTTTACTTACGTACACACGCAAAACAATCAAGTGACTTATTAACTCATCAAATTATTATATGAAGGATGATCATTTGAGTGTATGCAGGACTAAGCAAGTCAAGACTGCAACCAACACTGGCGATTGCAGTGATTTGTGTGAGATACTTAATACTTCCAGCAGTGGGGATTGGTATTGTGAAAGCAGCTTCACATCTAGGGTTTCTTCCTTCTGATCCTCTCTTCCACTTTATCCTTATGATTCAATTCACACTTCCACCAGCTATGAATATTGGTATGTATGGTATATACTTTCACACTTATAAACGGTATTCTAGTTTAGTACGTTGTAAAACTGTACATTTTATGTGCGTGCCAATGTATTTATAAATTGCAACATTATTTAGAATTAAAGGTATGCTAATATTAGAATTAAGAAAATAAAGAATAATAACAAGAATTTGAAAAGAGAGCATGCTTGAGATAGAATACAAATAAAATAAAAGTCAAAAAGAAATGAAGAAAAATGATGGAAAAACATGAAAGAACTTAAAATAGAGGAAATTGTGTTATTTTGCATTGTGTAATGAAAATGTCATATTTCAATAATATTTTAGCATAGAAAAGAAGTTGTGGTATATTAGTAATTATATGTGAATATGTCTGGCCTCTTTAATTGAGGATAATGGTGTAAGGGTAATTTTTAACTTCACACTGTAAAACCGATTTCACTTCAAACTTTTAATAACAGTATAGGTATTTCAATATGGTTTAGTTTCAAATGTTTGACTTTTAGATGACCTTTAATTTCATTTAATTTCTTTTTTTTTGTTTTCATTTTTAATGATGAAATTCTGATGCCAAATGAGAATGTAGGTACCATGACACAACTCTTTGATGTGGCGCAAGAAGAATGTTCAGTCCTATTTCTTTGGACATACTTGGCTGCAGCCCTTGCCATTACAGGATGGTCAACTGTTTTCATGTGGATCTTGTCCTAAACAACCTTTTGTTTTAGGACAGCATTTGTCACTACTAAGATGTCATGATTATTATCATTTACTAAGGAAATAATGGCCCATACAAATGTGACTAAAAAGAAGCCAAAAAGCCTTAATTGTTTTTAAGGTGGGGAGTTTTTGAAAATGTTGTTTTTAGTTATGTAATTTTGTGGTTTTCAAAAAAGGTGTATAATTTTGTGGCTATTATGTTTAGGAATATGACTTTGTTATCTTTGTTTTTAGTAGAGTAATATATTTGGCGCCATTATTGTATATGGATAGAGGAAAGATAATGTACTTTAGTTGAATTTAAACACTTGGAAATTATGATTGTTTGTTAGGTGAAATATTTTGAGTGAGAAAGAAGTACCCAATTTTTGTTTCTAAAGTGATGGCATATGAACCAAACATGCTATCTTTTTAACTATTTTTAAAACATAAAAACAAAATTTCATTCATTCAAATAATTCTAGGGAAGTCAACAAGCCAAACTTTACAACCCGTCATGGTCAGAGTCATCCTTGACATAAAATTAGTTGAAATATTAAGACAATTCACATGACAAACTTTAATAAAAAACAAAATTGCCCAAATAAATAGTGTGAGGTACAAAACTGTTGACATAATTTGGAGTAATATTTTCTATGTTTGCAGAATCTTATCCAATTAAAAGCTTATACTAAGCTCATAAAGTAAAGAGATAATCAACAATCTTTTCTTCTAATTTACTATTTTAATCATAAGATTCTCGATTTATTGAGAACATAATCATAGCACGTATTTGATTTTGTTAAACAAAAACCTACTTTATGCTCAATATTTGGCCATAGCAAATTACTCTTAGGGAATTTTGATTCTCACATGCTTTACACAAAAATATAAAGAATATTATGAATTACAAGCTCACACAAAGAAAATAGGAATTAAACACTCAAGTTCTCGATTTTCTCTCCACAACTTTATTCCTTAAGCTCTTAATCTTCAATCCTTAATTTATACTCTGAAAATACATTATTTTTTAGCCAAAATATGCACAAAAAAATTTGGAACAAATCTCCCAAAAATCAATTGCAAATCTTTCATGTAGCAACATGTTATTAACAGTAATTAGAACTTTTCTTTTCTGCTGTGATATTCAAATCTGCAATATATGGTCAACTACCATATTATTTCATAATCAATTCAATAAGAAATAACTAATCTACAATATAAGATATGATATTCTTAAAATCCTCTTTAAATAAGGTAAGAAAAATATTCTTAAAGTATTCAAAAAATATGGCCAATAAAATATTCTGAAAATCTTCCACAAAATATGAAAAATATTTTGTTGACATCACCAGCCATGTGTATACCAAGTAAGTACTAACACACCGGAATATCAACAATTACTCCCATTGACATTATATGACAGAACACAAGTTTCTTTTCTTGTTCTCAATAGACTTGCCAACAAGTTACATGACATCATCAACTTTTGGCTGTTAGCATGAATACTCGACAAGAACCAACTTAGTACGGTTATAAAAAAGGCATCATCATCACTGGTCCATATTTTCTCAGCATGCACATAACATCGTCAGTAGAACACAGCAAAAGCAAAACTTAACATGCAAAACCCGAGCATAATATAATCAGATCATCGCACAGATCATTTGTTGTTCGTATCTCCCTTTCCATTTGAAACTTTCACTCCCACTTTGTGGCACAATTTTACCAAATGGTAAGTAGATGGACAGGGAACACTGATACAGGTAGCAATTTTATGTGTTCCAAAATAGTTAGGGTGGCAAGATTTGATTAGAGAATTCTACCTTTGTGGTTTCCCTAGTATTTTTAGGGTTTCCGAGTTGGAGTTTCGGAGTTTAGAATGAGTTTTAGTTATTCAAGTGCAGTGCCTGCGCGTAGTCCTTTTCATCGTCTTTGGAGGATGCTTTTCTGTTTAATGAGCACCGAACTGAATTGCTGCAACCTGACGCCATCATAGTATTACTAATGGGTCCTCACGTACGAGAAGGTATAATGGTTGTCTTCATGATAGGAGTAACTTGTTGGAAGATGTCTCCATCAATTGTACCTTACTTCCCTGGCGGGTAGTGCCATCCTCAAGCAAGTCGGGGGATGGTGCGGTGGGTTATCACGAAACCAAGTTGAATTTGAGTCCAAATGCCAGCAAGACCTCAAAAAGTAGTTATACGAGGCCCCAAAGTTATTTTTTTTGGGATTTTGATCTTTCTGCAATGTCAATTATCATCTGAGTCTAGTGCTTGGTTCATACTTCATAGGGTGGTTTGAGTATATTTCACATCAGGCATGCCATACCAAACCAAAATTTGAATTTGATCCCACTGGCGTGTGACCATTATCCAAGTCTCTAGTTCATATGTTGTCTTGAGAGGGTTCGATGCAGTCCTGGCAAATGGTTTGCGTTTATGCATTTGTTTGTTATCTTAGCGTCTGATGGACTTGCTCTGATCTCATCTCAGACAGCTATTGCATTATTGACTGACAAATGCCTTGAATGGATGCACACACGTTCGGAAGAGTGACGTGTTGTTACAACGATTGTTTTGGTCTTAGATTGTGATTGTTATGTCTCATGCAGATTTGGGAGCATAATCTTGCAACTGCCCACTCATTCTTAGGATAAAGCAACCCGCACATGGCTTTATAACCCTGCCGTAATGCAAGTCAGCATTACTTATTACCAGAATGCTGACTTTTTATGTAAGTATTTATTTATTTGTTTATTTAAAATTTTCCTGCAATCAAGTTAGCTGCACTCATTCAGAAATGAAAATTTATAAAGTCATGTTTGTTATGTAATTATGTATATCAAAAAACATACACAATTATTATCTCTTTTTTTTTCCTCTTAATTTTACTTAATTTTTAAGATAAAAACACCTCAAAACAAACAAATCTTATTTTAGAATTGAAATAAAAAATACTTTTACAATTTTGCAAAAATTTGTCCTCCGCATTCCAATTCCATGAGTCTAATCAATCATTCGAATCCGAGTAAAAGTGATCAACTGAAGTGGTCTTATCCGGTCTGTTACAGGCAATATGGAATCTACAGAACCTGAAAATGATTTAAGCCAAAAGAGCAATACCCTCCTCAATATGTTCCAATAACATCCAAGAAAGCCACAAGCTTCTGAACCAACCATGTCTGAAAGTGCTAATCTATACAAGTCTTTCTCACATAGTTTTACAAATTTTACAATCCTAAGACGAATATTGAAAATGAATGTACTGTTTCAACACAAAAAGGGAAATAATAACGATCCGAAACAGAAGAAGAAGAAGAAAAAGACAAAGAAGAAAGTAATTACAGCAAAAACTGAATTCTCCTGTCCAATGGACGAACAATTTGCTTCACCTACCATGCGAATCCCCACACAACATAGCTTCAGGCGGCAAGACGAGTGTAGAAAAAAAAGTGACAAAATGGCCAAACTAGAATGCTTTCCAAATATCAGAATCTTTCTGTGAATTTTGAGCTTCACGGGATGCCATAAAAGGCCCACTCGACCCGAATGGATCTGCAGAATCATCTTTCCTCGGAGTTTGAACTTCATAAGATGTCTTAAATGCCCCACTAGATCCAAATGGACCTACTGCATCATCACTCCACTGACTCTGAGATGTCTTAAATGGCCCACTCGATCCAAACGGGTCTGCTGCATCATCAAATGATGGGAAACTATGACTATAGTCATAAGAGTCCCTGGTGCTCTGAAAGGAATCAAATCTACTCAATGTTTCGCGTGGAGGAACGTGTCCAAAGTTATAATCGGAATCAGTTGTGCTGCGGAATGAGTCAAACCTAGTGAGGGACTCCTGTGGTCCAAAGTTATAATCAAAGTCAGAATCTCTAGTGCTCCGCATGGAATCAAATCTTGTCATGGACTCCCGTGAACCAAAAGGGCCACTGTCATTCATGTTGAAGGAATCAAATCTAGCAAAGGAATCACGTGAACCTAGAGGGCCACTGTCATTCAAGTTGAAGGAATCAAATCTTGAGAAGCTGTCAAATGAATACCGCTCGTCTGAACCTTCACCAAACCTTCTAGGAGATGTAGAATTGTAAACTGGTGTGCTTGGGACAGAATCCGCAAATGCAAATGGGCTATTCTTCATGAACAGGCTATCTGCATGGGGGGAGCTTGCAGAATAGGAGAATGGAGTGCTCGGAACTGAATCAAAAAATGGGCCCTGCTTTGGAAGGCTTGATTCTGTGCCTTTGGACCCAGTTCTAATTGGGTTTAGACCCCAGATGTCGTCACTAAAAAAAGAACCTCCACTAGGCCTCTCATGCTCAGCTTCCTGAATTACAACATGATCAGTAAATGAAACAGCATTGAGACTAAGAGAGCTACACACTGGCAGAACTTCTTAAGCCAAGCACTTTCATATACCTTTGAGTTGGCAGGGTTGAAATCCCAGGTTGCATCAGAATCATAATGGGTATCAAAAGTACCCCAATGTGGTTCGTCAAAGCCTTTGTCCCCAGGAAATACAGATTCAGCTCCATATTCACTGCACATGTATATCAGATTGCATTAGAAATTTGAGCAGCAAAGATACAAGAATGGGAGTAGGTTAATCTCAGTAATACGCTAGCAATGCAACAACTCATGTAAAATAAGGAACTACAAAATAATTACATTACCTTTGAGCATCAAATGCATGTGGTGAACCATTTAGATTGACATCCTTTGTTTTAAGCAGATCTTGTAATTCCTTCGATGGGCTCATAACTGCATTACCTTCTGCAGGACTATCCGGTGGGCTTCTTGCTGTTTGCTCCAGGTTTTCAGGTATCCTTTCCCAAGAACTTCGCAGCTCTGACTTGCCATCATCAGCCTTTGAAGGTGATTTTACAGTGCCACTGTTATCTAATGAAGTAACCTTCTCTCTGATTAAGGCAGACTTTGGTTGGGGACGGGCAATGACATTTTCCACTTCAAGAGTAAGCTCTTTGACAAAGGTGAATCCTGAATTGCAAATGATTTGAAGTTAAATAAATCAAACAAGATTGCTCTCTTGGTGAAATGATGACACAAATACCTAAATGTAAAATCAACAGTACTCCAGATTTACAAGACTACCTTCATCCTCTAACTCATCCCAAACTTCATCCCAGTCAGCTGCTCCTACTCCAATGCCAGGTTGCCAACCTGGAGAAGCATTTTATTAAAATCAGTAAGCATTGAGTAAATGTTCATTAAATATTCTTCATGAAGCATGACAAATTATTTGAAAAAGCCAATTGGTTAATGGAACTTGTTTGTTATGCATATTGATAACTGCCATTTTCCTGCTGTAGTCTGTAGTGGCTTTGAAGTGGAATTTAAGCTTCCAACTTCATTAGCAGCTCACATGAACAGAGAAAAATGTGGCCATTCAAAACCTTTCCCACTAAGGATGAAAGAAGCATTGAACTAATGACAAATATGCTGGTTGCCTAACCTAATCTTGCTCATAGCACTGTGCTGTCAGATGGCAGTTTACATTAAAATGCTAATTATCTTAAACAACACAACAGCTATGCTGGCTAACATAGAAGCTAAGTCTTAAAAATGTTCACCAATCAAAACTAAATAAGCAACTGAACTTCATTCAAAACAAATCAGAATTAGCAGAACACTAAAGCATAACAGTTGTGTGGAGATGTAATTAAATGGCGACAACAAAGGTTTCCAGTGTTCAAAATTCAGTAATAAATAATGAAGAAAATAAAAAGGTCTAAAATTTGAACATAAGATTGCACTGACCAGCAGTTAACAAGTAGGCTTTTAATAGCTAAAATATAACAGAATGAAAAGGACAGCATTAGGGCATGCTGCATAGTAAGATGTACCAAATGGAAGCTCAACAACTGAAGTTGGTTTCCCACGCAGTCCATAAGTTTTGCACCGCTCGTTCAAGGCTTTCACTAGTTCATCAATATCTGCCTGGATTTGATTAGCCTGATCCTGGAAGACACCAAATGTTTACACCAAAAATTTTCTTGTGTCTTTATTAAATTGGCTGGAGGTATAACATACCTTGATACTATCAGCATTCTCCTGTTCCAGTTTAACAATTGATCGATACAGTTCCATTTTTTTCTCCTACAATTGGAACGATCAAAATTGCATTATCTAACATCTTGAAAGCATGTAGAACTTGCAACTCTTTTCAAAAACTATGATTACATTTCCAGCTAGAAACAGAGATGAAAATACCTGAATATCGCGGAATGTGGCTTCTTCAATTGTTAATTTCGATGCTACATCTCCGGCCTGCTTGTACTTCTCTTCATATTTCTTTGCTAATGATTCAGCCTAAGGACCAACTCAGTCAAGTAATCACACAAATAGCAATTAAGTTTAGATAACTGAACAACCATCATCTTTGAGATTATACCTCTCTTTTGTCTGCAACAACTTTTTCAGATATCTCGTTCAGCCTATTATCACATCGGCTTTTGTATAGAATCTGGGACCAAATGATAGCATAAGTGTGGCACCAGATAGATTCTTAATTGAAATTTCAAAACATCCATTCATGACCAAAAAGAAAAACTAGAAATCTGAGAGAAAAATAGTAAAGGTTAGCAGGAAAAGAGCTTGGGAATAAATTGAACAGTGTTAATACAACAAATAATATTCGCTTTACCCATCAAGAGAACTGAACAAGAGGACCTGTTTAGTATGACCAAACAAATTTTTAATATTACATTTTTCATTTTGCATGCTCGTTGCTATGTCTGGCAAACACATATAAAGAACTAAAGATCCACACATACAGTTTATGTACGTCAATATTCATTGTAGCATTTAAAATAAACAAACTCACAAGTTCTTGCATCTTGGCATGGTAGAATTGAATTTTCTGTCTAGCTTCCAAAATATCCTTTTCCAGATCTGCCACCTGCAAAGAAAAAGACATGCACATAAGACTAATATAGGTTCCAGGTTAAAGAGGACAGGAATGATGATGATTTCTTGCCCTAGGCCTTTTCATTTAACTCAGAATTACACTCAACAAAACCCCTAAGCAAATTCATGGATGCTCCTTTGCAAGAACACAATCTGACCTATTAAATCACAAAAATCAATATTTTTAGTGAACTTTAAATTGTTGAGGAAAGCATACCACAAATGATATATTAGTTCATTCAAACATCAAAAATGATGTAAAAAACACAAGCAATGGAATTATGGGACAAAGTAGATTAAGCACTGACATGCAAAAAGATCACAATAGGAGTGCATTGCACTTTCAGTCAAAGTAACTAAAAATTAGGAAACAGTTCTAGCATTTATAACCAGGAAAACAAAGAGGCAAAAAGTTTTGCAAGTGTTCGAACCATTTTATCACCAAAATACAACTCCTATACAAATGATGGCTCGAAAACAAAGGGTATGCTTGTTTTCATTTTTTCACCCTAAAAATATACGCTGCAATAATTATACTTTTTAAATTCTCTCTCTCTCTCTCTCTCTCTCTCTCTCTCTCTCTCTCTCTCTCTCTCTACTTTTCCACACTTTTCAAGAAAAAATACACCTAAAAATACACACTAAAAAATCAAAACAAGCATAACCAAATTTTCTTTCCTTACAAAGGTACACAAATATTTAAAATCCAATCAAACCAAACAAAGGAACTTTATCATTTTTACAATATTCAGAAAACATTTACATCAAAATCTCACACCTTTTTTACCCTCAAAAAATGTTTCCAAACAAAGCCCTTGTATTTTACATCAAAGTATAATACATCCATCGTTTGATTACTGGTACAACTCTACTGTTGAAAAGTACAATTAAAAAGGTGAAAGTGATGAAAACAATAGACCAAACTCTCTGATAAAAAAAAAAAAAAATTGTGCAGTTTTTGCCATGCTCCTCAATTAAACAGCCTAATGAACTGAACTTTTAAAATGTCAAGGGTCATTCACTCCCAGATACCAGTAATAACCAATAAATCAAAGAAAATAGCTAGGTTCAAAAATAAGCAAGTGAAATTCATGAGTGGGTTGTCATACTAGGATATGAATTGCTTCAAACATAAATTTCCACATTCACGTACTTGGCCAATCCTGGTGACCTAAGGAAAACTTAGGTGCTCAGTAGGTTGCAAATCACCCAGTTTGATGTGTTATGAATTTCATAGCATGACAGAGAAGGAAAGCATTTAAGTATTCTGATGAGGAACCAAACAAACTAAATTTAAACCTGAACAACTTGCATGATTGTATTCTATACTTAAGTTTTACCAGAACATTAAGGTTGTGATCAGACAGGAGCACTAAAATTAGTAAGTTAAAATCCATTTGAAACAAAAGGCACCTATTTAATGAAAAGAGAGCAAAGCTGCAAGAAAATAATGCTAAGCGTCATTGTTATGACTCACTCTTTTCTCTGCATCCTTTGCCTCCACTAACTTTTTGTTCAGTGAATCTTGTTCTTCTGTGCTAAGCTGATCCAGAAGATGCTTCTCCAGCACTGGAACTTTGACCTTTTGTTGGATGGGCTCATCAGGTTGGGGAACAGGAACTGGACGAGGTGGCTTTCCTCCACCAGCAGAAGGGATCGGTCGTGCATTCTTAGCTCCTTGGGGTTGTTGGAAACCTAACAAAATATATTCTTTATGACTAGAGGTGAACTAGATTCCACATAAACAAAGTGTAATGAGAAAATAAATCTAAACCAGGATTAGGTGGTCTCCAAGACGTATTGCCATATGCAGCAGCAGACTGCCCAGAGGCACGCAACAATGTTTCATCAAACATAACAGAGGTGGGAACTGATGTAGGAAGAGGGTGCCCTTCCCTAAATCGTTCCATCAAATACAGAGCAATGCAAAATTCCCTCAAAGAAAGCATACTGTCATTATCTTGATCAGCTAAGTCCCACACTTGCTTCAAGACCTCTAACAAAACAAATGCAAGAAAAAATGAGATGAGGAACACATATATCCACTTAAAGAACTTTAAGCTTCTTATATTAATGGATAAAAGATCAGAATTAACTTAATCTTAGAAAGATAAGCAAATTGCAAAGTGAATCAACACTTTCTGTATTAACTTTAACATTTGCCATCTACTCAATTCTATCTTTTCCACCCTTTTCGTAATGAGAAAGGAAGTAGATCAAAATGATCATGAACCCTAATCCCACTAAATAGAGAAAATTAAGATCGGGATTTTGGACATTAGACCTTGACCCTCTGGGAATCATTTCATCTTTATTCAAGTTCAACATGACTACCTTAGAGGTACTCAATCTAAAATTTCCAATAGTTGTACAATGTTCAAATATAAGATTCCCACAAGTCCTTCTAAAAGCTTTCAGCCAGCAAAAGAAACAACAATACAAAGCAAAAGGACTTTATGGTAGCTAAGGTCCCATCAATGCATCAAATGCATGAAGCTTTAGTAAGCAAAACCTAATTGGTAGATTACCAAAATAAAACCAAAATATGGTCTCTAGTCAAGAAGTATAACATAGAGAGAGCAGCAGATACATCTGTTAAATTCTTCTCATTTTTCATTATGGCATAAGTAACTGCAGAGGCCCCCCTGTAAAGAAAGATATGTATTTATAACACTTCAAAATCACTTTTATCCACTAAAAGGTAAGAGAAACTAATCAAGAAAACAGACTGCACCAATAAGTAAGCATCATATTTATTATCATGAACAATGCAAACCCTCCGCTCTGCTAATCATGAAAGGGTGCAAACAAATTAAGCTCAAGTTGAGCATCCCAATATTTTGCAAGCTCAATCTCGAGCTAGAATATGTTCAGAAAAACACACAATTGACCTTGAGCTTATTTTATAAGTGTTGGATTCAAGCTCAAGCTTACTTCATATGAAACAACCTAGTCGAGCTCGAGCTCAAATTCAACTCCATTTGGGCTCAAGCTCAAGCTCAAGCTTGATTTTTGACAAGCCCCAATCTTAAAATTTGATCAAATTTTTTGATTTGATAATTGACATTGGAATTATTGTTTATTTTATAAAACATCTATCAAAGACCTTATATTTTCCAAATCTTTTTCAAAAATAATTATTTTTTGGCTTCCAAATATTGTAATCTTAAATTCTCATTAAATATAAAAATTAATATTTACAGCAAATTATTTAATAAAAATATAAATAAAGAAAATATCTGAAATATACGTACATTCAATTAATCTATGTAAGATAATAATTCCATAATAAATATAAACAATGAATCATTATCATATGACAATACAGGAAGGAAAAGTACTCAGTGAATTAACAACAAAAGTCAAATCTACAGATAATATAAAAATCTTGGAAATGTGACTTGATTTAAGTTCTTAAAGGAATATGTGAAGTATTTTATTAAGTAAACAAGTTAGAAATGACTTATAACTATTTCAACGAAAATAATTTTGATTGTTTTAAAAATTTTACGTAATCTAATGATATATATTCAATATCTGAATAATATTTTTAACAAAGTTTCATCTTAACTGAAATTATATTTACCACTATTATTTAATTTATGATAAATTGGATAGAACCAGCTACATTTATATCATATATCAATTTTTTACATTTAAAAGACGCTTAAGTGTGATAACATAGAATATACCATTTTTATTAAAATGTTTTAATATTTCTTATGCAATTCAGTGATGTTTATTTAGGATATTACCAATATTATTAAAAATTAATATTCGAGAATTTCATAATTTAAAATACAAAAAAACATAAATGAATATAAAGTTAATATCGTTTACATAAATAAATGCAATAATTACTGTACATACATATTGCTAAAAGATTAGTAATTGTGTTAAACAGTGTATTCAAAGTGTCATTTAAGTTTTTTATAATTTTCATGTCATTTTATGATTTAAAAAAAAATCAAAACCAAAATTTTGAGCCATACTTGGTTGCAAATTTCAGGGGTTAAAATTAATGTTCTTTTTTCTTGTGTGTGTGAGAGAGAGTTTTTTATGTTTTTCTACATATAATGTTATATAATGATTTGATAATATGATAGTATATAAGTGTAATAATTAGTTTTCGAAGTATAAATACATATAAATGTGAGTAGTGTGCATAGGGTTTAAGTAGCTATAGTGATTGGAATTTGAATATTTGAATACATAGAAAAGAGAAAATAATATTCAAATATTATATGTTCGGTTTGTATCTTTTGAGGTTTCAAAAATATGTCAAAACAGTAAGCAAGCATAGTGTCAGATGTTTTTGAAACTTTATATTGAAATTTCATAAATTTAATATTTGAAGAATATGCATCAAAGTCAAAACAAATAAAATATTATTAGTATAGATTAATATATTATTAATATAAACTGAAATATTATTATTAATATCAATAGCTAAATGAATTGTTAGTATATATTAGTACACATCATCAATTGTCTATAATAATTAAACGAGAAAAAGCTCACATGCCTAAACATGAAACGTAAGCTGAAGTCAAGCTTCAATTAAGCCAGCTCGACTTAAAAAAGGGTCAAAGACTAACAGAAAATGGATTGCTCCATCTGATGTGATGTAGAGCATACCTCGTGGTAACCTCCAACTCAAGAATAAGTTGCGTGCCTGTGCACCAGTGATCTTCCCATCTCTGTCCGTGTCAACTTGAACAAAAACCTTGCCATATTTCTGAACATCAGATTGAGTCATTCTTGGCCATGGAGCCTGAGATTGTCCGGCTACAACGGGAAATGCTGAGGACTTCTGTGATACATGTTGGTTTGATTTCCCAGTGGACTGCAATTGTTGAGCTTGAATGGCAGGAGGTTGAGAAACAGCAGTTGTCTTAACCGCACTCTGGTCTTTTGGAGAAGTCAAACTCCCTGCCGTTGGTGTGTTGCTGGTAGAATGTGTAAGTGCAGTGGAATTATTAGGTGGTAGGGATGTTCCTGAGAACACCTGTCCAAACATTGAGTCTGAAGCAAAGCCATTTCCTGCCGCTGAAGGTGATTTGGAGTCTTCCTTTCCAACCTGGGAAGTCAACAATGCTGTATCATTTGGCTTGGATGAAGTAGAATGCAATGAGCCAGTAACCTGGGGTGCTTTAGGTTGAGACACAGCAGAAGCCAAAGACTCACTGCCAGCCTGAGTTGCAGACGGGCCTAAACTTCTGTTGGAAACTTGAGAAAAAATGCCAGCTCTGGAGCCATCTGTAGTCCCACTTAGTGAATCAAAGGAATTAGACAGCTGAGTTGCGGGTATAGAACCTGTCCCAGACATTCCTTGGGTTGAAACAACTAGCTGGGACTGAAATCCAGCAGGGGGAAGTGGTGGTCGAGGTGGCCTTGATGCTTGGCTTTGCTGAGTTAAAGGGCCGTGCAGGCCACCACCACCCACACCTTGATTAGACGTTGGAGGGCCACCTGATCGTGCAGGAGATGGACCTGCCATTGCATTTGGCTGAGGACCAGGTAAGGCTGCAAGATTTATCTGAGGAGCAGGGATTTTGGCTGAAGCAGGTCCATACAAGGCAGCCTTCACAAGTTCTGGAGTCAAATCTCGCTTACTTTGTGCCACTGTAACAAGTTTAAGAGCATTATAAAATTCTGAACGACCAAGGAAACCTCTTTGATTTTGATCGGCATACGTCCATATCTGCATGAATAACAAAAAGCATACTTATTCAGTGTCAACTGCACAAAGCATATCCAAAAGGACTATCCCTAAGGAGTTGCAGGTATTTAACGTATCCATGCTATTGTCTTATCATCATTAATATTCTTGTCATCATTAATGTTCTTGCTGAAGCAATAAATGATTTCCACTGTTCAAAAAAAACAATTAGCCCCATGCTGCAACAGAGATGTAAACTTCCAAGTAGACACTACCCTCAACCAAAATTAAGTTGCACGGTATAATTACAGAAATATCAATGGTAAAACAACTTTTCCTCAATCAGATTATCCTCCTGCTAAACATCAGTCTGGTGTCTAAAATGAACGAGGACACTGGCAGCGGGACACAGTTGGTCCCAAAAATCAAGCTGAATTCCCTAAAATCCAGGAATATGTAATACACAATGAAACCATTACAGATGCCATACACTAAACTATTCAAGATTGACAATTTGAAATCTTCACTTGCTCCTCTACACTATAGTGGAATTTAATTTTATCTACTTCAACTCTCAAGGTTTTAATAGAGAGAGTGAGCTTGAAAATATCAAAGATATTGGTTAATTTTTTGAGGTATAGAAGTGAATTTGATTCCTAACAAAGGACTGTGGTGGACGTGTTTTCTGCATCTGTAACTCTAGCAGCCTCTCTCTTTGCTGTAAGACTGTTCCTCTTCAGTAGTTTGTGTGTGTTTTATTTCGATGATTAACCTCCGAAATTTCTATAAGATGCCATCAATAAGTGACAGTTTTCTAAATGGCACATGGAGCAAGGGATGCCAGCACACGCCATTTATACATTGTAGCTATGAAATTCAAGATGGTGACAACTACCCCACATTTTTTTTAAAGCAAGCAGAAAAATAAAAATAAATAAATAAATAAAAGTAAGCTCTAAGAAGAAGCTGCTTCATTGAATTGGGTAGTCTCTCTCAACTTCAAAATGGGTTGCTCTTCTCTTGTTTCTTGTCGTGAATCTCCTCTCCAAAGTTCCACCTTCAAGAATTTTTTTCCTTTTATTTTTCTTTCTTTTTGAATTTACAAACTCTGGGCATTGCTGATTTTGTTTACTCAGGCAATTCTTTTTTCTTGTTGTGGATACTCATGTATTATTGTGAGTTGTGAATATTGTGGTTATAATGATAAATATGCACTATGTCTTCTTTCTTTTTGAATTGGCGCATTGCTGAAATTTTTATGAATTAATTTGAATTTAGCTCTAGCAACAATATTCAAATTCACAGTTAATTTCAATGTAATGCCTAGTGGCCAAAGTGACCATTGATTCTTTATTTCTTTCTGATATAAAGGAAAAACATATGAATTTGTAAATTCAGATTATTAAACTCTGAAGTCTTTATTTCGTTTTAACATTTATAACTTGCTTGCTACATTGTTCCTATGCATTTGACTTAAACTTGTTATTTTGCGAATAATTAATCCTTTATGTTATCTTAAGAATAATTAATCCCTTATTATTAGTATTTTCTTCAAAAATAGAAAGTTGAAAATTATTTGTATTTGTTATTTATCATGAGGCATTTGTATATACTTTATTTTTGTGTGAATTACTAGTATTACAAACATATTTTATTACCGATGCAATTTAACAATGTCACACATATTTTCTTCAAATATATAATGTTGAAAATTATTTGTAACTGTTATTTATCATGCGATATGTGTATATATTTTATTTTTGTGTGCAACACTAGTATTACAAATATATTTTATGGTCAATGCAATTCTTTGCTGCGGCACGTGCTGTGCCATGTGCCATGCTTCAAAAAAGTTTTGTGCCATGGTGTGCCCTGCGGCATCAACAATTTGATCAGCAAAGTTCTGCTGTCAACTCCTAGCTTAATAACTAGACAACCATATATAGAAAGATGGGTAAACTACGGATCAAGCAAGGAAGAACACAGAAACCATTAATCTGTTTGTCTCATGAGTAGAACAAACAACAGATGCAAAGAATCATAATTCAACAGAACCCGCAAACATCCAACTTCAAATGTTATCCACAATTATTACACCCGCACTAAATTCCTTGGATGCTTGAGCTCAAGCAATGCAAGGAAAATAACCCCATAAACGTTTAACCGTCAGATCCACACTTTCAGCAGCCTGGAACGTAGTTGAGAAACATGCCTTGCAATATTAGTCTAAAGTTAGCTCACACTGCAGTGAACAGCTGCATACATGCTCCATGGTTTTTTAGTCTGCAGCCTTACGTTTGATTATCTTTTAATATCTCCGCGAGAAATTCACTTAGCAATCTAGCTCAAATTATAAAGATGCTCCAGCCTTCTAGTTGAGACCGTTTGAAACAAAAATTAAGCTAAAACCGGTAAACATACCCCAAAATCTAATCCTACTAAACTGTCAAGGCTAAAAATGGTACATTGAAATACTACTTTTGAACCATGAGCTAGAGACTAATCACGAATAGCACAAGGCTTCAACTCATCTAATCCATCAGTAACTTATAATTCGGGACATATTTTTTCAACATGCATAAACAACGTAAGTTATGAAAAAACAGTGATAAAATAGGGAAAATAGTGCAAGGACCTGAGCGAGGACTTGTCTCGGCAAATTTGAAGCTTGCAGAAAAGCAACGGCCTCATTCCCACTGATCCGACCATCCCGATCCACATCCGCTCTCTGAAAATACACCTCAAATTGTTCCATATTCGGACTCTGCCCAGCCATTTCCCACAAATTCTGACAATAAATGGCAAAGACAGACGAATCCGATCGATGAATCAATTCACAGATCGAAATTAATCGGGTAGCATTCTAGAAGGGCGGCGAGGCAATGAATTTAGCGGGATCTATAGCCGGGTTTTGCGATACGGTCAGTATTTTGTTTGGTGCTGGATGCAGAGTTGAGCAGAGTGCATCATCGACTTTCGGACGATAGCAATTCGAATTCGGCCAACGGCGCCGTTGTCAGAGATCCCCCAGGCGGCGGATGGCGGTGGGACCGATGGTGGCGGTGTAGCCGTGGGAAAAGCTAGAGCCTGGTGAGGGAATCAAGATGGGGGTTGGGAGAGAAGGGCAAGGAAAAATGATCGTCGCTATCTCACCGGTTGACAGTAATGTGCTTTGTTTTGTGTCGTTACGGTGTGTGGTTGTCATGGGCATTCGCATTTTAATAGATAAATGAATATAATGAAATACGTTACTTATATATACATATATATTATTTTATGTATTATAAGTAAATTATGTAATTTATTTATCTATATATATATATATTATAGTATAATTTATTATTTAATAAAATTTATTTCTTTCACATGTGTACATAATTTTTTTATCAATGACAATAAAATATAAATTAATCTTATTATAAAAATTTTAACAATATAAGTGAGTTATTAAAATTAAAAAATATGACAATAAAAAAATTAAATCTAGTATATTTTTTAAAAATTAGAATAAAAATAAGTTATCAAAAAATGAAAATTATTTGGACAATTTCTATAAATGTAGGAGAAAAAATAAAGAGATAGTGAAATAATAAGCAAAAAATAAAAAGAAAAATATTAAAAATTGAAAGGAAAAATAACTTTAAAAAGGAGATTTTAGTAAATTAACTTTGAGTAGAAATACTATTACTATCCATCTTTAACACATTCTATATAGTATAAATATAAAATATAAAAATTCGTTAAATTTTTATACTTCCTTATTATATGTCACTATTTCAATATTTTATTCAAATCTGTGAAGTGAAAGAAAGAAAAACATTAAATTATCGAATTAATATGAATGACAATAAAGAAAATTAAATTAAAGATAAAGAAAACCTTAGGTTGATAATGGAAGAGGACAGGAGTTTAAAGAGAGAATAGAATAACTACATTTTTAGAAACATTTTGGGACATATGAAGTAACTATAGTAATGTTTGTAACCAAAATTTCAATTCTTACACATCTGTCAAACTTTACATATCAAATATGCCACTTAAAAAAAATTTTATTTAAATTTAAATTTAAAATTTGCATCTTTTACATATATAATTAATTAAGTAATTTTCAATAATTACATATATTTACAATCAAATCAATATCTATATATATCTCACATATGCTTATATTTATTTTTATTCATACTCTAAAAACTTATTATTATCTTGCATATGCTTTTCATATCACCCTATTATTATTATATATTTTATACAATATATTCAAATCTTATAATTAAACATATTATTTATTTCAATACAAGTCTTACCAAACATCATCCTAATAAAAATTCCACTCCCCAACATACTTCATCAAGTAACCATACTTCATCTTCCGTAATTGTATTTACACTAAATGACAATTGTAGGACACTCAATCAATGTACTGTTGAAACTAACTAACAATATTTTAAAAACTTAAGTGTTCCAAAATCCTTAAAATTCAGAATACTAGTCAAAATTGACAATTAGATCAACACACATTTTCTATAATACATTGATACATTAGAATATTTTTTATAATAATTTTAAAATATGAGCGTGTCAAAATTAAGACCGTAAAATCTAGGTTGGATGTTCTAACGTAGTAGAAAATTATGGTGTTATTTGCTGCAATAGACACATGACAGAACACAAGATAGTTAAAGAACAACACCAAATTTTTCACATAGTTCAGAGTTTCAACTACTTTTATGTCAGTAAGACCTTACCCAATTTAAAAGTTCCATTATGATATTTGTGATGTTACAACACACTTATCACACGCAAGTACTCTGCCATAACAATATCTAATAAGTCAATCTACCTATTGACCCTTAACTAGTCAGACGTACTTGATGCACTTATAACGAGCCTTTTTTTGTCTATGCCTTTACCAAATTCTCTTTTGATTTTTACTTACATTAATATGTGTTTCTTTTAACAAAGAAAGTAGCAAAGTCCACTTGCCCTCAATACATTAAGTGAACACATTAACTTCGACGCTTTGAAATACTTATACAAATCTTCTCAAATATATCAAACAAACTCACACTATCACAAATGTGTTTGCATGGATATTTCAACTAGCACACTTTGAAAGACACAACACTACACAAAGCTCCCCAAGCTTTTCTATTCCCTCTCACCTCTATTTCTCAACTGTATGAAGCAAATCCATCACTTGATCTCGTCCAATAATTTTCATAACTGTTTGTAATCTTTTCTACTGCAATAAAGTTGACTTTTCTTTTATGATGAAATATTCTTGCCTTATATTGCGGTCAACCCATATTTTATTGATATCATTTTGATTGTCTCATTTATTCGTCTTGATTTTGACCATATAGTTTTTAGATTATATACAAATCTATGGAATTCCTATTGGACATGAAGAATCAACTATTTTCATATTCAGTCTTCCCAATCTTGATGTATCATACAATTTATTTGTTGTCATCTTTATTGCAACAACTTTATCTTGTGTCATGTAATGCCAACATCTCTAAGGCATACTATGCCACAAGGATTTTAATATCTCCTTTTGACATTGTGTAGCACAACTCTTCAATCAAGAGAATACTTGCACCAAATTCCTTTTGCCCTTCGTGACTCAATTATATGAAAGTATCTTATCCTAAATGAGATGAACCAAGCAATGGCCTATTGTAACAATTGTTTGAACACAAAATACTCCCTTTGAATAGTAAAACAACGCGACTTATATCTATTGTAATAGGACTCTAATCGAAGAAGCGACACCAACAACTATCATTAGCAACAAAAATTCAATCTAGTAAATCATCAAATCATCTTAGATATACTCCCCTTAATTGCTTCTCTAGTCAGAGTTATTGTTCCAATAAGGATATCCTTAGCAGCTAACACTGTTGAGCTTTTAGTTCCAATAAAATTCTTCTTAATGGGTTTCATGGTAGGGACTTTCAAATTCAACATTTTTTTTCTCAAGCTGACACTTTATTCTAACAATTTCTTCATCTATCAAATTTTCAATTTTTGTAAGTTTGATCTCCATTGAGTTCTTGATGGAGACAAGTTTTCTCTCAATTAGCACTGAATTCTACATCTTGGCACTTCAATCTTCTTGCCCCTCTTAATTTTGTTCTTCAATCTTTTTGTAATAAAGTTAATGTCCTTGTCAATGTTGAAACACTCCTCGTCATTGTGATTTCTTTCGATACGAAGAGCTAACTCTTTATTTTTGAGAATTTGCTTTCCTTCATCGTCATGAATAAAAAGAGAATGTTGTCTTTTCACATTTGCACTAGAAGCATTTTTTTCCCCATCCTTTCACATTTGCATGAGAAGCTTTTTCATCAAGTAACTCTGTGAAGGCTTTCATGCTATCGTTCTACGATAGATAATTGTTATCATATAAGAGAGAAGGTCATGTGACAGAAGTTCATTCCTTTATACTCATGTTCCAACTTCAAATTATCCTAAAATCTCACTTGCTTGAACCAGGCCACAAATTAATGGTAAAACAGCTCTAATGCTACTTGTAAACTCCAAGTTGATGTTGTAATGTAGCTAAAAATTGTTGTGCTGTTTTTTGCAACACACACACACACACACACACACACAATAGAATACAAAATAGTAAAGGAGCAACCCTAAATTGTTCTTGTAGTTCGAAATCTAAACTACTCCTACACTTGCTAGGTCTCGCTTAGTTCAAAAGTTACACTATGATATATATATGATGTTATAAGACACTCATCACATGCAAGTTCTCTATACTACAATAACACCTAAGTTAATCTTCCGATTGATCCTCAACTAGAAGATGCACTTAGACAAGCCCTGTTTGTCTATTTCTTAACCAAACTCCTGGCCTCTATCTACGTTGATTTGTGTTTTCTTCATCAAAAAATGTAGCAAAGTCTCATTGCTCTCAACACATGAAGTGGACACTTTAACTCCAATGCTTTGAGATACTGACACAAATCTTCTCTTCGAGTGGATTCACATTATTATAAGTGTATTTGGATGCATAACTCAACTATCACACTTTGAGAGTCCCTAAGCTTTTCTATTCCCTTGCACCACTATTTCTCCATCTTAGAAAATGTCCTTTTACGTTGAAATTGAGAAATAACTGAATTCCTTAATTGTAAAAAACAAATCTATCACTTAATCTCATTCAACAATTTTCATAACTGTTTATCATATCTTTTGTTACAGTAGAGTTGACTTTCCTTTTATGACAAAATATTCTAGCCTTATGGAGGTTACCCGATATCTCATTAATATCATTTTGATTGCCTCAATTTATTCATATTGATTTCGTCCATATAATTTTTAGATAATATACAAATCCATGGAAATCTCATTGGACATGGAAAGTTAACTCGATACAGTCTCTTCATTCTTGATGCAATACGCAGTTTATCTGTTGTTATCTTTATTGTAACAATTTCACCTTGTGTCATGCAATACCAATACATTTAAATTAAGCCATGCCACGACGGTTTCAAATATATTGAGATCTTTTTCCAATGTCACTCAAAAAATACTAAAATGTTGTTTTGAGATATTTAGTTACAATCATGCATATTATAAATCATTGTCAATATATTTTTATTTTATAAATGTTCATCACCTATGTGCATTAAAAGATTACTTGGGGATGTAGGTGAGATGAAAAAAAAAAAAAAAAGATTACTTTATGAAACTTATAAATATCTCTTCGCACGCCAAAAATTTAATAAATGTTAAAAGCAAAGCTCAGTGGCCGACAAGGTTCAAGTGTGAGGCAAGCGCGAGGAGATGGGTCACGTCAAAGAGCAACTGGCGACATTTATAAAATAATAATAATATGGTCAAATATGTATTTACTCATTTAAAAAATTGTTAACAACCACCAAACAACAGGAGCCAATTGTTGAGATATGCGAGCAAATATTTGGGGTGTAAAATGTAATTTGACAATTATGTAGATTCGACGTCATTCGACTCAATTTTTCGATATTCAAAATCAAACATGGACTTGAATCAAAGAGTAAATTCGAGTTTAAAGATTTCTAAATTTTAAATTTAAATTTGATTTGGTTCATTTTTGTTTAAATTTAATTAAACTAAAATTGAAAAACTTAATTTTTTGACACATCTTTCACTATTAAAAAAAATACAAATTCAAAGAGCTCAAAAAAAGAATTAAATTCTTTTCTTGCTATGATAATTCATATATAATTCTTATTATATTTGTAAGAACTTGTATTCAAGTCAATTAAAAGTTACTTGCATCTCCTCACCAATAGTCAAGTTAAATATAAACATATAAAATTTGATAACGAGCAGACATAAATTCTCTAATATTATATATATATATATATATAGATATATATATATTATATTAAGGCTATAAGAATCTATAGTCACCAAATTACTCTCAATTCTTTACAAGTTTTCTTTCACTTTATTATCTCAATTTTCACTTACCTAATTTAATTTCCCCAATTTTAATATATCTATACTATACCCCTTTTATTTTTCTTTTAACTTATTATTATTTTTAGAAGTATTTCTTTCAAATTTTCTCTTTTATTTTCTCATGCTTTTGTTCATTTTTTATTTTATTATTTTAAATATTTTTTAATAATTTTAATTTAATCTATTTTGTTTCTATTATATAAAATATAATAATTTTATAACTTTTAAATAAATTTGTATGAGCATAAAGAGCGTAATTTTTACCAGTGTATATATATATATATATATATCTATTTCATTCTTTCTTTTATTATTCCATGAATTTTATAAATGATATAAAATTTTTTATCAAAAAATATTATTATGTAATTTATATGCACAACCATTGTGTATCCTTTATTTTTAATTTAGTTTATTTTTTAAGTTTCATAATTTATGTTTTATTTATCAATGATAAAAAAACATTATTTCTTCAGTTATATGACTATTCATGCATTGAATATGGCTTTTACTATACTTTATTTTATTAGTTTACATAATTTGTTGGGTTCTAAATAAATTGAAATTTTTAATAATAATAATAATAATAATAATAATAATAATAATAATAATAATAAATGAGCAGTACTAAAAATAATACAACCGGGAGAGCAAAAGGTGGAGATAGCTATGTGTTGAAGGCCACACGACACCTCCCCATTTGAGCTCTCACAGTTATATCGTTATTCGTAGTAATTATTAATATAAAAATTATAATCAGAACAGGAAACCTCATATTTTCACGATTCTCATTGTTTCGATCGTCATGGCTAGTTGCTCTTCCTCGTCATCGGGATCGGAAGAAGAGGATGAAGGATTCGATTCGTACAGAAAAGGAGGCTATCATGCTGTCAGAGTCGCCGATTCGTTCGCCGGCGGCCGGTACATCGCCCAGAAGAAGCTCGGTTGGGGCCAGTTTTCCACCGTTTGGCTCGCCTACGATACTCAATCCTCCGTACGTATTTCCTTCTGTGTAACGCAGGAATTTGAATTTAAGTATCCGTATTTGTTAATCTGCTGTATTAATTTGTTTATTTAGGAGCGTTGTGCCAACCGTGTTTCGTGGATCTCTTTTCTTTCTTTTTCCCAGTTTTTGGGTAATTTTAATTGAACGTTTAGATTTATTTTAAAATATTTGAAATTTCGGTGATCGTAGTTGGATCCGTAGTAGTTTATATGGATTCGCCAATGAACTATTAGCTTTTTATTTACAGAATTGCTTTTTAATGTTGTATCCATTTACTCCTGCATCGCAGTAAGTTTTAAAATTTTCTGTAGGTGGAATTTTAGAAAAATGTATATATATTTTTTGAGTTCTAAATCTCTATTATATTTCTGCTGAGGACATGTTAAAATTAAAGCATAGAAGATCTTGGACTTCATTTGGTTTTTGATAAGGATAAAAGATGTTATATCGTTCCCCTGCATATTTATTGGGCATTTAATGTCCATAAAAGTAGCAGATATATCATTTATTTGTCATGCTTTCGTCTCAGTTAGCAAATGTGTTATATGTGTCTTTAAGCTAAATAAAGGCATAACAAATTGAGATATGAATTTCAATTTCCGTGTGTCGTCTGTACTGTATACTGTACTTTGTTGTATGCTTTAATAAGCTGAATAGTTTCTGGAATTGGGGAGGATTTCAATTTTACACACTCATTTTTGAAGAAAGATAAAATAATTATACTTTGCATCATGACCTGGAATTTGACGACATGCTTCATTGCAATCTGAATGTGATAGTTCTGACATTTTCTGGTTGGTTTGTTGGCTTTCCTACAGAAATATGTTGCCTTGAAGATCCAAAAAAGTGCTCCACAATTCGCTCATGCTGCTGCTCATGAGATAGAAGTTCTTTCTGCTATTGCTAATGGTGATCCCTCAAACATGAAATCCATTGTACGCTTAGTGGATCACTTTAAACATGTCGGCCCAAATGGCCAGCATTTATGCATGGTGCTGGAATTTCTTGGTGATAGTTTACTGCGCCTTATTAAGTATAACCGTTATATAGGTCTTGAGTTGAACAAAGTGAGGGAGATATGCAAATGCATTTTGACTGCTTTAGATTACTTGCATCGAGAACTTGGACTTATACACACTGACCTAAAACCTGAAAATATTCTTCTAAGTTCCACCATTAATTCTTCAAAAGATCCTATTAGATCAGGGATGACTCCAGTTCTTGAAAGACCTGAGGGTAATGCAATTGGCGGAATGATCTCAAATAGCATCGAGAAAAAACTAAAACAAAGGGCAAGAAGAGCAGTTGCAAGGATTTCAGGAAGACAATCTTCTATAGGAGGGGCAGAAGCCACTGCAAAGCCTGCCAGAAGTTTGGATGGGATTGACTTGAGATGTAAGATAGTGGATTTTGGAAATGCATGTTGGGCTGATAGACCAATTGCTGAAGAAATTCAAACAAGACAATACAGAGCTCCAGAAGTTATACTTCAGTCAGGTTATTCTTTTCCTGCTGATATGTGGTCCTTTGCTTGTATTGCCTTCGAACTTGCAACTGGTGAAATGATGTTTACTCCCAAGGGTGGACAAGGCTTCAGTGAGGATGAGGTACCAATGCTACCTCTGAATTCAGTGTTTGTTCATTACACGTTGCATAAGGCACCAAACTAGATAGGCTTCATTTCCACATCTCTAGCATAAAGACAATGTTCTATGAGTTTATTTGTTTATTATTATTATTATTATAGTTCTTTTTATAAAGAATGTCTAGACTCGTTTTTTAAGTAATTGTTTGTTGAATGACTCTGTTAGTGGCCACTCTTGATGCATCACTTAATTTTGCAGTAAAATGCTTTGAATTTAAACTTTGATCTTGGCATGTGAAATATGTGATTTGGTTGCCAGTTTTAGGATTGTGGATGGTTTATTCTGTAAGTCTTGCCCTCCCAATGATTCCATGGCAGGCAAACTGAATTATGGTCCTTCATTTGTATGGGCTCTCATTTTTACAATAGCAAGAGAAAATTTAAAATAAGAAAATGCTAATTAGTAACTTTGTGTGCCCAACTTAAAGTTATTATTCATTCTTTGTGGAACTTTCCCTGAAAACTGTATCCCTTTATATTTCTTATGACACTTATGCTTTGTGGTGTAGGATCACCTTGCTTTGATGATGGAGGTCCTTGGAAAGATGCCACGGAAGGTAAACATGTATCTGCTTTTTATCTATCTCAATCTGAACTCTTTGCAACAAGAACTGCTGATTACATATTCTTAACGTTTGAATTTAAGATTACTGCATGCGGAACTCGATCCAAAGATTACTTCAATAGACATGGAGATTTGAAGAGGATTAGAAGACTGAAGTATTCCTCTCTTGATCGGTTACTTGTTGATAAATATAAATTTTCCGGCACTGATGCTCGTGAATTAGCTGATTTTCTTTGTCCCATACTTGATTTTGAGCCAGAGAAGCGACCATCTGCCCAACAGTGTCTACAACACCCATGGCTTAACATCAGTAACTAGAAGCACCATCTGCTCAACAGTGTCTACAACACCCATGGCTTAACATTGGTAGCTAGAAGCACCACGGTGAGATAAAAAGTGAATATTGGAATGAAGTTTGTAGGAAAGAAAAGGTACTTTTTCACATTTGTATTGTTGGTTTTCTATTATATATTTAGGAAGTTTTCATAGAATTTGATTTATGGTCTGTCAAAGGTGGTAACTTAGTATATGATTAGGAATGGAAATGATACGCACGAAGGAATGGGAAATGCTTTGTTAACCTTACGTTTGAAAGACTAATCAAATTTGTTTTGAAATTGATGGTTAAATGTTTGCTTTATCGAGTTCATTTTGTTAAGAATAATAAATTGAGTTTCAGCACCTTTTATTTAATAATATGAAGCTTAGTTTGAATTCATTTTGATCGGTGAATTGGATTTTTTGGTTGGCAATTAAGAGTATCCAACCATACTTAATCACGTAATGTTTCCTATAATTATCAGATTCTCTCAGTGTAATAGTTCATGTGTTTTGGGGGGACATTTCAAAATATGATATTATTTTTCAAGATGAAAAATATATTTTTTTCAAAAATATTTACTACTGACTCAATCGCTATTTGTGAGGGTTGCTTATGAGTAAATTCTGAACTTACAGGTTAGGTTTGGTGTGTCCTTGCAAAATAATTCACATTTTCAGGATAGATCTCTTTTTGGTTGCGACGCTGAACTGCTGTGGTATTTTTATTTCTTTATGTATTTTTCATTTTATTTTCTTTGATTAAATTTCATGTATTTCAGTTTCTTCTCTTGATTTTAATTACTATATTTTATTCTATCTCTTTTCTCAAATTAATTTATTCTATTTATCTCTTTTTAAGTTTGTTCTCTTATTCTATAGATAATATAACATTTGTTTAAATAGTATTATTAATTCATTCATATTTTTGTGTGCACGCATTGAGTGCATCTAATTACTAGTTATGTTATGAAGTATTTGAGTCTGTTTTGTTGCACAATAAAAAATTACAACTTTACCTCTTTTAATTGTATAATGTAAATTTATATATTTATTTTTTTTCATAAATTCTTTTCTTCTTTTTGATCCTTTGTATCTCCAATTTTTTAAGTTATCTTGAGTTGTATTTCTTGCCAATTTTTCCACTTTCAAATTTTTTTATCTTTATTTTCTTATATTTTAAATATTTTTTTTATTTTTAATAATTGCAAATAATTTTACACGAAGTGTGCCCATTTTCCCAGTAATCATTGAAACCATTTTCCAATATATATCCGTATTATAATTTGTGCATCATAAGTTTCAGCCAAATCGTAAATTCCTGTAACTTTTATTTTTCTAGAAAACTCATATTCATCGCATACTTCTATTTAAACGCTATTTTTTATATTCTTAAAATTAAAATCTATAGGCTATGTTTCCAAATTAATAACTATTTACAATTACTTAAAAATTTTATAAATTAAATAACTTATTATATAAAATATATCCATATTTTAATTACAAAATTTCTTTCTACTTTTTATAAATAACTAATATTTTTCAATCGTGTAATTATTCAAAATCAAATCTGATCTTATAAGTTTTTTATTCATATTGATTTTTTTATTATTTTATAAATTTATATTATTACATATTAAATATATATAAATATAATTTTTTTAATTTAAATATTACAAATTAAATATAATTTTTTGCCCCTCAAATTATCAAAATTCATACAAATACGAAAATACCTTCCGAGTCACTTCCTTTTTCAACGTTCACGTCTAACTCCATTCCATACTAATCAAATAGAATTAAGGAAATGATTGAATTGACTGAAGTGGTAAATAGGCATTGTCTAGGGCATGCTGAATCTTGTCGTCACAATGTTCTTGCAATTTTGGCTAACAACCACACGCACGTTTAATTGTTATATTTTTTAAATTATATATATATATAATTTATTTTTATATAATTTTTAAAATAAAAATATTTTAAAAAATATACTAAATTTTAAAAATAAACATTGGGTCCATTAAGGTTTAGTACCTCCACCTGCCTGGTGGGTTACTTAACCAAGGGGATCGTCTTTTAAAACTTCTCACTAAAGTATTCTATCTCTCCGACTCATTAAAATATAGGTTGTGTTTGTTTCCTTTTCATAAATTATTAATCAATATTTAAAAATTTTATAAATCAAATATTTTATTATACAAATTTTAAAATTTTATTTAAATTTAATTTAATTTTTTTCTCTTATTTTTTATAACTGATAATTTTTTAATTATTATACATATTTATAATTAAATCAATACCTATTTATATAATTTTTCTACTCACATTATAAATTTATATATATTATAACGTCATTCAATTATTATCATATATTAAATATATTTAAAAATAATTTTCCTATCCACTCAAATTTTACAAATTAAATATATTTTTTTTCTACCATTCAAATCACGAAACCAAACATACCCATAATTTCACTTACACACATCATATTATATCTATTTTCTATTCCGATGTATTAAGAAAAATGTCTTCCAGAAACTGTCGTCTGGCGTGCTCAAAGTGCGAGACGAATATCTCGTTTATTTGCGCATAGTCTGCTTCTTGCCTTCTTTAATCGCACTTTCATATTTTTCTTCTTCTCAACTAAAATTTAGTTTATTCTATGTTTCTTATTTTCTTTTTTCTCCTAAACTTTTTTCTTTCTCTGATTTTACATATTATTTGCGAATATTCTATTTCTTGCCCTCATGTTTTTATATTTTTCTGTTTTCTCAACTAAAATTTAATTTATTCTATGTTTCTTATTTTCCTTTTCTCCTAAGCCTTTTCCTCTTTCGCTCATTTTACATAAATTTAAGCATATTTTTAATTTTCTACTAATTTATTTTTTATTATTATAATGTAATAATTCATATTTTATTATCATTAATAATATTAAATAATTTTTTGACAGTTGTATATGTAGAGTGGGCATTTTTTGTTAAACAATAAATTATTAGATAAAAACACATGTGGTATAATTCAAAATACTTATACAAAAAAGAACTATATGTCTAATGTAATAAATGTAAATTTACATACACAAGAATGTGTAATAACTGATAGTATAAATATACATCAACATTGAAACTTCAGTTTTTATTTTTTTTGAAATTCATATATATTGTTATTACGTATATATGCACATATAAACACACACATATATGCATGTATTTGAAATCTAATCATCCTCTCCGTATATCAGTAAATCATCATCAAATTATTATATAATTTTATATATTTTTTTTTACATAAAAAATCCCACTAACAAAGTATAATTTTATATCTACATTAATTTATTCTTTTAAATCTCTTAAAAGCTCAAGTTCAAATACATTTTTCTTCATTTTAGCACGCGAAAAGACACAAATTAAACAAACATCACTTTTTAATATTATATTTCTACTTTTTATTAAAAAAAAAAAAAGTTTGAACTTGGACATTACAAAATATGGATTCCGAACGAAACCTATACTCTTTTTAGTCCTTACTCAGGTTTGAAGAATGTTTTAGAAGATGGTTTTTACTTTTTAATGGAAAATTGGTAATAGAACTCCACAAATTACTTTTATTACTGTATGTAATCTAAGGTTAAATTTGCTCTCATATATAAATGAAAAAAAAAAAAAAGGATTTCAGAATTATAAGTTTTGGATTCTTGAATATGATTCTTGAGAAATAAAACATTTAATTTAGCATTGCTAACAACGGTGTAAATGAAGACCTTCATTATTTCAGTTGTAAATTTTGAATGGTTAAAATTATTTGGTAGTTTATGTTTGAAATTTACAAATTGAGTAAAAACTAATAAGTGTATATGCTAATATTGAATATTTGTTTTTGTATTTTTATTTATATAATATTATATAAATATTGGATGATGTGATATATATATATATATGAGCATGTCTAGCATTTAGATAACAATAGACTTTTGAATATTTGTGTATATGAGTGCGTATATGTAAGGGAAAAAAATTAATTTTGAAATATTGAATATACAGTTTGTTGTGCTTTTGAAGGTTCAAAAAATTACAAAAAAATACCACCAGAGGTGGCCCATGGAATTTTGAAACTCATCGGAGAGAACTAGAATTAAAACAAAATCAAGAATAGTATCATTATTTCTATAATGCTTTAACCATAATAAATACATGGGCCTCTTTACACAAATTTCATTTCACCAACAAAATTTACTTTGATCCAAATTTAAAATTATAATAATAACTCTTAATTTTTATTCCACTCTTTTTTATTTGCTTACTTTCTTTTTATTTTTATTCTATTTTAAAATGATTTCTTTCACTCTGCTTTTGAACAATTTTCTAATATAATTTTGATTTTCCAATTATAAAATTGTCAAAAAATAATAATATTATATTTTATTATCGTACACTTTCATTATATGTTATTTATTTCTCCTCCCTATATGAATACGATTTTATACTTCCTAACAGTAATAAATTATATAATGTTTAATATTTATGTATACACAAGTTTGTAAATTTTTGTTAGAATATAAATAGCAAAATAAAAAGACTTATTAAAATTTAAAATATTACAATTAATTTGACAATATATGAAACTTTGAATTTTTGCACACATGATTACTAGTAGACATTAATGCTAAGAACCTTCTTTTTTATTACTAAATATATATATATATATATATGTAAAAAAATACGATTCTTAACACCTATTGTTATTTTATTATTCCTACATAATTTTCATTTATTTCATTCCTTTCTTTAAAATTTAATTGATTAGTTGTATTTTTCTTCAATCGTTAATAACATGTAATTTTATAATATATTTGTATTCTTTTTGTATTTAATTTTTACATGCACGCGAGTTAACATAGTTATAATAAGTTTTCATGCATGAATTATATTAACTAAAATGATTTAAAGGCATACAAGCATAGTATTGTGGTTAATTGATTGAGTTTGAACATTTTCAACATAGAAATGTAATTTTTGGTCTACAGGTCAGATTTGCAACCACAACAAGAAGAGGCGTGGCCGCGAGACGTGGTAGTGCAATCGTGAGACCTAACCCGTAGAGCATTTGGGAATCAATTGACGAGGTCGCTTACGGTCACAAAGATGCATGGCACGAGAGTGGAAGCTAGAGTTGCTGAAGCAAATCAAGGCACAATGCTTATTGGAATTTGCAGGTAAAAGCTTACAGTCGCGGGAGGAAGACTTGTTTATTTTGGATGATGAAGCAAAATTTTCTGCAGTCAATCCCGTGACTGTGGGAAGTGATATCGTACCCACGAGGATAGACGACGCGAGTGCCAGAATTGAGAAGTGAAGACTAATGCAAACTCGCACCTAAGTTCACGACTGTGAAGGAAGACGTTGCAACCATGAAGCTAATGTTAGCGACTGCAAAGCACAAAGCACAAAGCAAGGAGCAATCTGATCGCGATCTTGCAATATTTTTTAAGGGCTTTTCCGTATTTTCTCGCATGTACATGAATCTTAGCCCCCATGACACACGCATATATATATATACACACACACACACAACTTCTTCACACCTTGGAGGGGGTCTTAGGCTAGATTTTTCGTTAGAAACACTTAAAAAACACAATTTATAGATATTAAATATGTGGAGAATGAGAAAATCTACCGCACGTGTTGGAGAGTTTTCAACCGTCCACGCAACGCAAAGATTTTAGAATAAATTTCTAGACTTTTACTATTATTTTTACTTTGTTTTGGGATGTTAAATACTATAGCAATGGTTTTCAATAATAATATTATGGATTGTTGAATCTTTATCTAATTTCTTGTGTTTGAGTTTGATTAAATACGTGTGCATATTTTTATGATTGATTATCTTTACTTTTGTTATTCGTAATTATTGAATTGAATTGTAATAAAAGGGATTGACTACTTTTTTAATTAATTTGTAGCTGTGCGGAGAATAAGGTGAGTGAAATCTACACGCTAAATATATAGCTGTGAACACTAAACTTGTGGGAATAATGAGAGTGAACCCATAAGATTAGTTAAAAAAAAACGTTATTTTCGTAGAATTGATTATTCGACCTGGTGAAACCTAAAAAACCTCACTGAAATCTTGAGTTAAAGTTCTAAGAGAATTTGTGAGGACATCTTAAAAACATTAGGATTAGAATCTATAACAATATAATTAAATTAATAATCAACATAAATTGACATATATAAGAAATCAACATTGCACAAGGGCTAGACTCTTCAATTCTAGGTACTCCAGTCCTTCAAGCTTGTAGTTTGTTTTCTTGTTCTTGCTTTTATTTTGTTTTATTTTTTTTTTTTATTGTCACTACCTTCTTACAGCCTAACCAATAGAAGTCTAATTAGATTGATAAATACCAAACCCTTTCCATGGATATAATACCTGTACTTACTATAGTATTAGTTTAATTTAAATATAATTTTGATGCGGTGATGACCGGCATCAATATCTCTCTCAATTTTATTAATTTAAATATAAGACTTGTACAAAAATATTGATATTATTATTAAATAAATTAAATATTTAAAATGTCATACTTAAAAACATACAATTACCTATACTATATATTATTAAGTTAATATGAATTATTCGTTGCATAATAATAAATTACACAATTATTCTTATTTTAATTTTTTAAATTTTCAATTGTTTTCTTTCTCTCTTTTTCTTCTTTAACTTATCAATACTATATAATAAAGTCAATAAGGATATGTGATTGCACAAAGTCAAATTATACAATTACTCTTATTTTAATTTTTTAAAATTTTCTATCATCTCCTTTATCCCTTTTTCCTCCTTTCTTTGAGTCTACTATTTTTATCATATTTTATCTCAATTTTTCTTTTTTCAAATTCCTTTTGTCAGTCTTTATTTTATTATTTTAAATATTTTTATACTTTTAATAAATATATATTTTATTTCTATTATTTAAAATATAATAAATTTATAATTTATAAATAAATTTGTGCATGCATAGAGTGGGTGGGTGGTATTTACTAGTGTGTATTCACACACACATGACTAGGAATAATATAAAATTTAATATAATCTAATAGAAATTATGTAAAATTATTTAAAATTTTAATAGCTATCTAATTACATATTATTAGATATGTCACATATTGTTATCCTTAACAAATAAATGAAATATGACAAACCTTGATACGTTTTATAACAAGTGCTTAGATACTGTTTGTAAAGATAATTATTATAATTACATCAAATTATGCATTACTTATTCATATAATGAATATTAACAATAACTCTAAAATAAATTTTATATTCTTGTAAGTTTTATTTTATAACCAACAAGTTATATATGTTAAATATTTTGTGTGGCATAATATTATTTTATTATATGTATGCTATAATAAAAATTTATTTATAAATACGAAAGAGTAAAAATGGATACACACGCCCACATTTTCACATTAATCAGTATCACTTTTACATTGGGCACAAATATGGGTAACACAACATATATATATATATATATAATTTTTCTTTAGAATATAAAAATTATTATATGATATTTTATATTAATATAAATATTTAAAGCATATATATTTATACAATAAATATTATAATTAATTAATATTTTAAATTATTATGTTTAATAAAATATTATTTTTTTCCTTCTAGCTATATCATTTATTATTATATTCCAAGCATGCGGAACATTTTAATAAATAGTGATTCAGTTCATTCTTATTCCTTTAGCATGTTAAGCATAGGATTTTTTATTTTATTTTTAAATACCATTCGTTTTCAATCTTCGATCCTTCTTCTCTTGTTCTGTCCAAATTCATTCTACATGTTAGTCATGCCATCATATTTTAACTTTTGGAATTGGACCATAAACTTGTCTCAGAAGTTTTTTAATATAATGCATATGTATTTATTAGACAACAGTTTGCATATTTACAAAAATAAATTTACTTAACATACATACTTATATATAAAATATAAATATATTATTTTATAAATAAAGTTGATCAATAAAATAATATATAATTGATGCTAACACTATATATACATAAATACATATACATACATACATACATACATACATATATATATATATATATAAGTAATAATCATATTGTAGTTCCACTTCTTCCTGTACTATTGTGAACATGAAAGCATAAGATGGAATAAGGGCATAACTCGAATCCAAGCAAATACTGCTTGTGTGAATTGTTGGAAATGACTCAAATATAACAAATTTGAAGAATTCAAACATAAGAAGACCATAACCAACATACCTTGTTGGTTGATATATCACGAATCTTTCAAGAAAAATCCAAAATGACTAAATTTGGGGTTTGATTTCATAAGAATTGGGTTGCACTCAAATTCAAAAGAAAACAAAAGAAAAGAATGATTTTATTAGTCAAAATAATCAAAGGTTGTTTGAAATATGTCAAAGACCTTATTTATAGTGCTAATGTCTAGTCAAAATCCTAAAAAAAGTGTAAAATATTCTTGGAAAAATCATATTCAAATTTGGAAAAGAATCCTATCAAACTTGTCAGCAAAATCAAAAGACTCTTCATTAACATATCTAGCTCTCCAAGCTTGGCATATGAGTCTATCTCGCTTGGCCACTCCATTCTTTGCTAGGTTAACTAACTCATGTAGTCACATGGGCCGCCTCCAAGTTCTCTAAATGCCTATTGATGCTAGCTAAGGTGTATGTGAACTACTTCAATATTGTCTCCAACTTTTGATTCTCCCAACTTTTGAAAATATAGTGTATAAAAGGAAAATATACATGCAAATCTTGACTCGCAAGATAGAATTAACTCATTTCATAGGGCTTATCATCATCAATGTTTTTTCACAAGGCAAGACCATCCATCTTGCCTCTCTTTAGAAATCAAAACCAGGATAAGCTGGAAATTATCCATCTGAACCACAAAAGATTAATCTTTCCCTCAAATTATCCTTGATCCTGACTTCTTTAGTAGCTCCAACAACATGTTGGGCAATTAATGGATTGTTTTTACCGTCCTAATCCCTTTCTCAAGTGCAAGCTTGAATTTTTCCACCTCAGGAGTAGCCAAGTTGTGCTTTTAATATCATTTACTCTAATATTGGGGTCCTACTCCTTATGACACTATGGGAGACTTACAATATTATGTAATATTTGTTGACGATATTTCTTGTTATGCATGAATTTATCTTATGCGAAATAGGTTGAGCTATTCTCTCTATTTACTCCTGTTTTGCTAAAATGATTGAGACTTAATTCTCCTTTAAGATTAAAATATTTTGCATTTACGATGCCATAAAATATAAAGATAAATCCTTCACTAGCTTTCTTACTCAACAAAGTATTCTTATTCAAAGGTCATGTCTAAGTACCTCTCAATAAAATGGTCCGATAGGAAGGAAACATAGACATATTCTTGACACTGTTCGAGCCCTCCTCATGTCTTGTTTATGTCTGGAGAAGCTAACTCTGCTGCTGTAACATTCCTCCTGATGCTGTTGGTGTTGGCCCCGATGGCACGCTCTACTTCACAGACGCTTCCTACAAACACAGCTTCAAGGAGAGCATTCTGGACTTGTCAGAAGGTAGACCCCATGGTAGATTATTGAGTTAAGATCCGTCAACGAAGCAGACACAAGTCTTGCTCAAAGAGTTATACTTTGCAAACGGTGTTACTGTCTCTGCAGATAGTAATTATGTCGTTTTCTGTGAGACTGCCATGTGAGCTTCTTTGCATCATGGACTCTGTTTATCCTTTTGAGTCAACCCTCAATATTCCATGACTTCAATTGCAGGTTAGGTGCAAAAACTACTGCATACAAGGTCCGAGAAAAGGATTTGTGGACATGTTCGTCGAAAATTTGCCCGGAATGCCTGACAACATAAGATATGATGGTGAAGGCCGGTACTGGATTGCATTAAGCATGGGAGTAATACTCTTGATCTACTATCAAAAGCTTGACTTCCCATTCGGTAACTTTGTGCTTATAGCTGTGTTTGTGAAACTGGGACAGGAAGCAGATATCTGACAACTGCTGCAGAGGTATCCCCTGATCCGAAAGCTCATGTTGATTATGGAGAAGTACAAAATACGGCCAGCTACGGAGAAACATGGAGGGGTTATTTCTTTTGATCTGCATGGAAAGCCAACTGCACTCTATTATGATCGTGGTGCCTATCTGATCTCAACCGGCATCAAGATTGGGGAGCATCTGTACTTCGGCTCTGTAGTGTATCCGTATATTATTTGCCTGAATGCAAGGCAATATCCTTCCTCTCCGGCAGCATGAGCAAGAAAGCTTCTGGCGTATTTTCTATTGTTCTACACCTGAGCGTCTATGCATATATTTTGAAGTCCAGCATTGATGAAGACCAAGCTGGTGTGAAAAAATTACTGGACGGACGCAATCTTATTTGTCTGTGTACTGTAATCATCAATGGCATTATCCGTCGGTATTTTATATAGGTATTAATTTAATTGGAATAGGTATAATAATTAATTAATTATATATATATATATATACACACATGAGGAAGAAATTTTGATTTTGAATTTGAATTTGAATAAAATATTATTGAATGATATGTTAGATAATATAAAATTCGAAATGATATTTAGGAGTTGAGAGCGGAGTTACAAATACAATGTTGGTGTTTTGTACATTTGGATTAATCTTTTATTTGCAAACTATGTAATAATTCTAGAGGAGTCGTTGCTCCTAAATTTTCTTCCTCTTCTTCTATAATTAGAGGGAGGTCTTCCTCTGAACGAGTACATGCTTGAAACAAAAATTTAGTCAACATATTTTCTTTACAGAAAGTCAAACAATGAAAATTTTACCAGATTCTTATAAAAGACTTTATACAAATTGAATAAATAATAATACTTTATATATTTCAGCATTTTCAAAAGAATATATTGAAGGAATAGCAATGTTATTCTTTTTTATACAATTGGGAGCAATTGATGCATGCAGCTAAATCCTAATGCAAGTGTAAACGCACAAATTTTGTGCACAATAAAATGGTGACATGTGGATTTATTTATATTAAATAACAATTAAATAATTAAAAATTTAATTAAATAAAATTCTTATAATAAATAATTATTATTTTAATATGAATAATTCTACCAATCAAAGAATGTCAAATCTTATCAATTTAACAATGAAATCAAATCTTTTCAAATTATGAAAAATAAATATTGACATTTGGAAAGTAAATATGTGTTTAATCAAATTGAGCAATTAAAGAAATAAATGTAAGGCAACGCTAACTCTCTTACCCTATAAATGGCAATGGTCTTTTCATAATTCAAGCTTCAAAAATTTCAAAGAGTTCTACTGTGTTCTTAACGAAATTTAATGTGTTCATTACTATGCTTCCCAAAATGCAACGTTTAATCCATGCTTGTGCCATTAAACTCACAAATTAATGCTTTTTAGTGGTCAAGTTAGCTTCAATAAAATGGGATTTGTACCAATAAATTATTAAATAATAAAATGGTAGAAGAACTCACATAATGTTTGTTTGGAGATTTGGAATGATAATAGAAATAATGAAGATTTTGTCCGTCATGACAATTTTCATTGTCAAAATTTTTTAGGATGAAAATTTTGATTTGTTTAAATTTATGTGTTTGTTTATATATATATGATTAGATGATGTGATAATATAAAGAGTAAGATTTAATTTGAAATGTAAACATATATATATATATGTGTATATATATAAATGTGAGCTTAATATGTATATTGTTATTAATTTGATTTTAAATATTTGTGTATATATACATAAGATAATAACTTTATTTTAAAATTAAAAATAAAAATTTTATTGAATCATATGTTTAAATTGAATAAATTTTAATGAAGAACAAGGATGAAAATATTCGCCAACACGGTAACCGCGACTGCATTAATAAGATTATTCAATTTCAGTCAATGCTGCAATTACTTCTAAAGACATACTTACCTCCACCCTTCTATGACTTTTCTGCCCTTTTGAATAAAGTTTGCTACTTTGTTTTATGTTAATTCTCAGGACTAGAAATCATATCATAGGAATGAAGTATCCTCCGTGTGCATGACAGATAATGCTGAGCTTGTCGTATCAATATGAAGTAAAATGGTTATATATATATATATTTGGGAAATATGAATGCATGTTTATAATGAGATTGGATGTTGTTAATATCTTATTTAAATTTAAAAAAATACCAAAAAAAAAAAATTTAGATGAAATACAATCACATTTATATACACACTGTTGAAGGATGGAAGTGAATGTGGATGGACAATGTGCAATTATTGAAATGTATATACTTTTGTATATATTTTGTTTTCACTGTACTCTCATAATTTTTATCTATTTCGTTCATAATTAATTTATACTATATTTTTCCTTTTCTCAAATTTCATTTTTTCTTCACCATTTTATTATTGCATAAATTTTATATTAAAAAAAGTTGCAATGCCTTATTTATATAAGTATCCATCTATTCTTGTCTTTTCTTTTAATTTTATCTCCTAATTTAATTTTTTATATTTTCTTTTCTCTCTTATATTATGTATGATACACAATTTATATTTAAACAATATTTTTTTCCATTTATATAACCATGGTAATGCTTTGAGTGTGGATATTATCAGTAACCCCATATTATGAAGGAAATAAGGCCGTTTTGGTTGTACAATGTAGAATTATTTTTTTTATTATGAATATTTCTTTCAATCTATTATATTTTTGGGTTTCAAATATTTTTTTCATTTTACTATTAAAATACAATATCTCTATGATTTAAAATAGTTTTAAACACACTTAAAATATGCAATTTTTACTAGTTAATTGGGTATTGTCTAAGAATGGGAGGAAGAATTGATTTTTTTTATAAAAAATAATAACATAGGTACTTCATGAATTTCATAATCTAATACACAAAATAGGTTGTAACTTCTCATCAGCAAAATAAAAAATAAAAAGAACTAGATTTATATCTAAATTTATAATGAAGCGAGAAAATTAGATTTTTGTAAGATTGGATAAACATAGAATCATATTCATCAAACCATCTTTAATTTCCATTACTGGTTGTTTAATTCAATTTGGTTTTTACACGTATTCCATTTTGTTCATATGTTTAATGTTCCTATTCATGGCATGAAAAGACCTTATTTCTACTCCAAATTGATCCCAAAAACCGCTGCCAAACGAAACGAGAAAAATACAGAAACTTCAAAAAGTTCTGTATCAACCAAAAAATTTTTGGTAGCGTTTAAAGACGTTGGAGATAGACAAAAGGAATAAAAAGTAATTGTTAGGAACCCCGTGTCTGAATGAGTACGCGGGGGCTGTCTGTCGCTGGCATCTGCTTGTTTTTCATGTAATAATACTTCTTCGAAGTAATTTCAATGTTCTTGTAGGAAGACCCCATTATGGCCATGATATAATATTTTATGCATCATTCGGGATATTTTTTCATTTTTTGCTTCGAAACAACTTCTGGAAAGTCATCCCGGCTCAGAATTCTGCTTTTTCTGTGCAGAACTCATTAAACAGCCTAAGGGGCCATTTCTATCTTGCACTGTGTCTTTGTGAATTTGTATGGCTGGTGGTGGAGGGGACGGGACAAGAACTCTTGAGCAGACATCGACATGGGCAGTGGCTGGAGTCTGTGCAGTGATTATTGCAGTCTCCATTGCCCTGGAAAAGGTCCTTCACAGACTAGGAACGGTAAGAATATATGGCCATTTTATATCCCGGTAATTTTTTTCTGCCTCTATTTTCTTGCCGTTGACAAAATGTTTGAGTAAAAATAATGCATTCTAGGCCTGCTTTGGGGTTATCTGTTTTTGGTGCTTAACAGTGATTTGTTGTTGTATAAGATTCCCGCACCTTTTAAACCTGTTTCTTGATTTTCGTCTTGAGTTGTGGCTTTTCTGGCTGTTGAATTACATGGGTCGACCTATGACAGGTTGTTTCTGATTATGTGGATGCAAGATAGATTTATATGTAAACTATTTAAATTCCTCCCCTCTTGTGTTTGGTTTTTTCTTATATATTCAATTACCCCAACGAAGTTTCATTAGATTGCCTGTGTCACTTTTGTTTTGAAGTGATTGAAATGCACTTATATTGAACCGTATGCACCTTTGCCAGGGTAATTGTCATCTTGTAAAAGAAGGTGGCTTGTGGGCTGTTTGTGGAAATTTCATGAATAATCTTGGCCGTCTCTTTCCGTCTAGAGTCTCATTTAATGTTACTCTCTTTATTTTTGTGTGTTTTTGGTTTATGGTTTTTCAAACAATTGAGACATCTTCGCTGTATTCTGTGCATGATTCAAAGATGATTTTTGCCGCTTTTGTCTGTCTTGAATGAGAAATGTTTACCTTGCTTTGGTAGGTTCAGCTTCTATCTCTATGTCTGGGTTATTTAAGTTGTTTTAGCATGTTATTTCTACATCCTATTTTGTACATTGTGCCCCTTCATACATTCTACTATCATTTATCTCATATTACTACACTGGATAACCGACCGGTCGCCCTCCTCACGTGATACTGCTGAAATCTTTATAGTGGTTAACCAAGAGGCAAAATAAGGCTCTTTGTGAGGCATTGGAGAAGATCAAAGCAGGTCAATAATTGCTTCAATCCCCTTTACCTCATCTCTTTTTAGGGGAGAAATTCCCATGATTTATAACTTGCTTGGGTTTGATCATTGCAGAGCTGATGATACTTGGTTTCATCTCACTAATCCTTGTGTTCTGTCAATATTACATTGCTAGCATCTGCATACCTGTCCATATTGCTGACACCATGTTGCCTTGTCATCCTGAGGGGGAAGAAGAGGCTCATGAATATAATTATCGTAGACTTCTGTTGTATAAGCGTAGAGTTTTAGCAGGAGATGTAGCACCTAGTTGCAAGGAGGTAATTGTTGAAGTGCATTCATCAGTGCTTAGTGTATTTTTTCTGGCTTTCACGTTGAATTTTTTCTTGTCATTCTTTCCTTTTAACTAGGACAATTTCAAAAATAAATCAGAAATCATTTTTCTTTGTATACAACTCTACAGGGTGAAAATATTTAGAACTAACCTTTTTTGGTGGTCTTTTCTTGGAGGATTTCCTTCGTCTCATTTGGTGGATGTCAGTGTATTGCTAGTGAGTATATTTGCAATGATGGGTCCTCTATTGCACCAAACTTAACGTTCTTGTGAGGTCCATGATTCTAAACTTAAAACCTAAAGCATGAGAAGTTGAACAACAAATAGTGCTTTTGCTGTGTTGTTTGAGTTAATCTTTATTTGGGTGCCCTTTATTTGGAAAAGATATCCCGCCAAAGGCGCTCTTTTCCTGAATAAGCAGCAGCTGTCCTTGAAAATTGTTCTTATTACGGCTGCCTCAAACACAAGATTATGAACTTTGTCAGAGGTTTTGTCAAGATATATTTGCTGGTCAACATACAGTAATATCATGATCCTAAGAACAAACAGAGATGCTTTTTATTCTTTCCGCCTTGATGTAGCTTGATTTTCCTGTTCGTGTAATTTTACTCATTATGAATTGCATGTTTTACTTGCTTCATTTTCCTCAGGGGCGTGTAGCACTTATATCTGCGGATGGGTTGCACCAGATACACATCCTTATATTCTTTTTAGCATTCTTCCATGTCATTTACAGTGTTATTACAATGACCCTCGGAAGATTTAAGGTGATTATAAATTTTACATTAATTTATCAATTTCATTTTTTGTTTGCACCTCCATTTCCTCTCCGAAAATGCTTTTTCCAAAAGTGGAAAGTAATGTGTCTTTAGTCACTCCAACCACAGTAATGCTTGCTTCAATATGGCTTGAGCCCATATTACGTGGAGTCGGATAAATGACCAACACGGTGCTTGTCCTAGTCCAACTGATAAAACCCATCCTATGAATGTTGTTTGTTCAATAATCAATTCCTGTGTTCAATTCTGGAGCCACCGGAGTGGGTGCTCGAGATATTTAAAGAGCCTAACTGGCCTTTGGAAGTGAAGTCGTGACAATGAAATTAAAGTTAATGAATTCAAGTGCAGTCTTGATTACACGATCTATCTGGAACTCCAAAATAATGGAACATTACTTTGCCAACCATGGCTTCTGAAATATGCCAGGCAATAACAAAGTTAATAGGCTTAAATTCTTGTAGCTCGTGTTTGCAACGAAGCTCTCCTCTATTTCTTTCTTTAAGTTAATTTTAATTTTAAAAGCAGACACAACATTGCCTGTCTTGAACAGATTCGCAGCTGGAAGCGATGGGAGCAGGAAATTTCCTCCCACAACTATGAGTTACCAAATGGTATGGCATATCATATGCCTTAGTTGTTCCAAATCTTACTTTAGCTTCCGACTCCATAAGAAGAGTCACTGATATAGCAGTCCAACTGTGGAATTGACAGATGCTCTGAGAACCAGGCTTAGTCATGAGACGTCATTTGTGAGGGCACACACTGGCTGCTGCACCCGGCTTCCATTGTTCTTTTATATTGTGAGTTTTGCATCGCATTTTTGTCATTCATTAATTTCACACATATCTGATATGGTGGTTAGCTCCAATTAAGTGAGGGCATTACCATATTTATAGTTGTATGTTACCCCAAAATGGTTACTCAGCAGTTGAACACCTCTTTCCACAGGCGTGCTTTTTTCAACAATTTCTAAGGTCTGTTAGCAAATCTGATTACTTGACCCTACGCCATGGTTTCATTAGTGTGAGTTTTCTTTGTTACGTTCCTTTTTACATTTGCCTACTTGACTACCTTTTCCTCCTCTTTCGTTTTCAATAATTGTTTCTCATTTTCTAGGCTCATTTGGCGCCTGGAAGCAAGTTTAACTTCCAAAAATACATCAAAAGGTCGTTAGAAGATGACTTTAAGACTGTTGTCGGAGTAAGGTAAATATGCTTAATTAAATTTTATAGTTTTCTTATGCTATTTTGACAATGGTTGAGATTTATTTGGCTGAGTTTGCTCTTCCTTTTGATCCTATGATGCGGCAGCCCTGTGTTGTGGGCATCATTTGTGGTGTTCTTGCTCCTAAACGTTAAGGGTACGTTTCAAAGGTGCATCCATGTTCTTCTCAAAATTATTGCTGCGTCACTCTGCACATTTTTACCCTTTCGTGTCTTCAACATTTTTATTTTTACATTGATCTATGATCCATATCAGGTTGGCAGACGCCATTCTGGACATCCTTAATTCCAGTAGTTGTAAGATTCTTATCACTGATCATATGATTTGGGAAGTACATGTAAAGTTAGAAACCTAATGACGCAACATTTCTCAGTTAATCTTGGCTGTTGGCACAAAGCTACAAGCCATTCTGTCAAATATGGCCATCGAAACAACCGAAAGGCATGCAGTTGTCCAAGGCATCCCTCTTGTGCAAGGCTCCAACAAATTCTTTTGGTTTAACCGACCTCAGTTTGTGCTGCATCTGATACACTTTGCATTGTTTCAGGTACTGATAATGAGCAATTACAAATTTACGAGCTGTCTTTAATTGGTCCAAAATGTAAGATGATAGAAATGATATGCCCAATTAACACGTCCCATTGAATCTCATATGTCCCATGTGTTTTGTTCTTTCTGCAGAATGCCTTCCAAATAACATACTTTTTGTGGATTTGGGTAAAGCTTCCCTTTCGATTCATTAACCATAAGCACACTGTATTAATGCTCATCAGCATTGCTGCTAGTAAAAGTAAAATGTTCTCTTGCGCAGTATGAATTTGGTGTAAAATCCTGCTTCCACGGCACTTTTTGGCTCGCAATCGCAAAAGTTGGTCTGGGGTAAGCAAAGTTCCTCCTCGTTTCTCCTGAAATAGCCTCTATGAACTGTGGATCTTCAATGCGTGGGGATCAACTTACGGAACAAAATTTTGTTGTGATGTTATAGTGTGGGAGTCCTCTTCCTATGCAGCTACATTACCCTTCCATTGTATGCCCTGGTTGCTCAGGTATGACTGGAGCTTTATCTTCCTAGTTATGCTGTTTGACGTTTGTATCATAATCCCAAGCCAATTCATAGAAAGAAATTGTTGGTGTTTATATGCATGACCTTTGCTATGACTGAGCAAAGTCATACTTGGCTAAGCAAGAACTGCTGCTGTCTTACATATCACTGTTTCTAGTGTAGCCAGGAATTAGGCATCACTTAAGCCATAACACAGTCGTGCCTAGTGAACTAACAAAAGCCTTGTAAAAGGATCACCTCATACTCCATATGATTCGGATATTTGTGAGTAGGCAAAAATAAGGAGAGCCAACCAAAATAGTTTTTAAGTTCATGTTTGTTTGTACTCCCACCGCCACCATTGCCTCCCTTGTCTTACTGCCAAGTCAAAAACGTAGAAATGAAGACTAACGTGGTGAATCTTAAAAATATAGAATTTCTACTCTTTTGTTAAATGAAATAAATAGTGAATAAAAGTTTTAATTTATAAATTTAACACAGCCCACTTTTTAGGGTTTATTTTTCATGTATCACTATATGTTTCTAATTTTGATGTAGCGATGTTATTTGAAGGAAAGATTATGTACTAATAATATGTTGCTTGATGGAAAAGAATACGATTGCATTTCAAAATAAATTTAAGTTTCTCATTTAATTTTAACGTCTATAATTCTTTATATTATTTTTTGTCAAACTTACAACGATTACACTTTATTCGTATTTTTGTTATGTGAATAACTTATTAGAAACGTTATTATTCATTATCTTACATCCGACATTGAGTTGGCGTCTCAGAGATTTTTTATGATCAGAACTCGTGCATGTGCATGTGCATGGTTCTAGTGTGCTATTAATAGTATGTCTACACATCGCAAAAACTGCCATCCTAAAATTCTAATTACATCTCTCTTGTCCCATTCCCATGCACAGATGGGTTCACACATGAAGAAATCCATCTTTGACGAACAGACTTCCCAAGCCCTAAAGAAATGGCACCAGGCTGCGAAGAAGAAGAAGCAAGGCGAGGGCGGAGGAAGGCCGCCAACTCGCACTCTGGGTAGTGGTAAAAATCTCACATCCTCAGCTGGGTTGCCTCTTCACCCTGCAGGTTCAAAGATTCAACGGTTCAATACAACTGGCCACACGACCCGTAGTTCAGCTAGATACGATGACCTTGATGATGACGCATCTGATCTTGAAGATCCATCGACACCTCCATCACCCACGGGCAGCTCAACAACACCTACGCAAGCTGTGGATCGCTACCATCCTCACGTTGATGAAATAAAAGAGGTGGGTTTAGCCCCCAGCAATCGAGTATCTAGGAATGAAGACGACAAGCCACTTACCAACCTGGTGTGAGGGGTTGAAGAAGCAAGCAAGTGCTTGTTGCATTGTGATGATAATTTATTATTTTTGACAGCAATGCCCACAGTATGATTTCCAGTTGTCCACTGCTTTACAGTGAGTTATTTGAACTCAAGATTTTTTCTTCACAATGTAAGTGTCGAAGTTTTATTCATTATTTCTTACCTGGGATTAACAGACAAATTGACAAAAAAAATTATAACAAGAAGATCATTCTCCCTAGAGGTCTTGGCGTATTAAAAATTACGTGTACACCAAGGTGACGGATTTCTGACAAAATTGCATAAAATGACTGTTCTTCTGATAGATCATCAAAAGGCTTAAAAGAAATTTTAAAAAAAGACTAAAATATTGAATTTGTTAAGAGTCTATTTTACCCCGTTTCATTTTTAGAAAATTTGAAAAATGAATTTATTTTTATGGATTTGAAAATAAATTTTTTATGCTCGTTTAGAATAAATTTTAAAAAATTATTTTTATTTTTAATTATTCATTAAAATTAATTTAATATATTTTCTTAATTATATTCAGTTTTCTATTTACAAGAAAAATATTATCTTAATTTTTAATTTTTTATTTTTTTGGAAATATTTAGGTATATTTTTAGTTTTTTTGGCTTTTACGTTAGTAAATACAAATATTTATTTTATAATTTTCTATAAAATTTAAGTTTTAAAATATCCAAAATTTTTCAAAAGTATGTTTTAATATATTTCTTGAAGAATATTTTGAATTCATCTTTTTAAAATTTTATTAAATCTATATTTTTATTTTTAATTATAGTTCGTGAAATATATTTTTTATATTTTTTCAAAATCTTAGGAAAATATTTACAAATTTTGAATTTTATACTTTTTAGAAAATATAAGTCTTTATGTTTAAATTTTAGAAAATTTAAAAACTTTAGATTTATGTTTTTGATTTAAAAATTATAAGGTAGAAAATAAATTTTGTATGCTATATAAAGAATAAATTTAAAAATATTATTTCTATATGTATAATTTATATATCACTAAATATGTTTGTATTTTTCAATTTTTATGTATTTTATACTTTTTATAACACAAGCATACCTCTAAATTTTATTCAATTTAAAATTTTATTTTGTAACATATAATTTTTAAAATATATATTTTTAGTTTTCTGATAATTATTTATTTTGTTACACCAACCCTAAACCTTACATTATTCCAAAGCTTTGTTTGGGTTTATAATTTTCAACTATTTCCACTTCACCGAAATTTTTATCAATCAATATTCTTATATCACAAAATTTTTATCTAAACTCAAATTTAAGTTTTAATGTCTTACTTCGTAGTCATATTAAGTGCATGTAGGCCTTCAACCTAAAATGACTTGATTTTCTTGTGTGTATAATAGTTAGCTTGTCATTAGAACAATAAAAATCAATATCTATCTCAATATGAGGTAGTATTATGAGTTCAACGTACCAGTATCCAAATGCGCATGGAAGCATATGTGTGTTCAATAAGAGATGTGTCTTCTTGTAAGTAAGTAAAGCGTTTGCCCAATGTGATTAATTTTATATGAGATAAAAATCCATAGCTAAGATAGCGTATGATCGAAAAAGAATGGTTGATATGACATTAATTTCCTAAGATAACATTGATAATGATCATATGACCAAACTAGTGAGTTTGACTAAGCTCAAATTTCTCGTTCGATCGAAACAATGCAAAACAAAAGACTTAGATCACATGATATTCATAGTCAAGAGGGTTCATATAATCTATTCACTTCATCTTAATTGAGTAAGAATATAAGTCATAGGTTAAGAATTACCTATATTTTTCAAATTATACTCATTATCAATTAAAAATGAATTTAAAGAGTTACATATAAAAGGATAGAACAGTGACAAATTGGTAATTTGTTTTGGGTTTTAAACAAGACTTAATAAGTCTCATGGTGAAATTAATTTAGTTACAATTAAATTAAAGTAATGAATTTCCTGTTATATTTGATAATAATAAGATTATTAATTAGATACATAATTAGCCTTTCTTTCAATTAATTTTATTAATTAAATTAAAGGTAAAGACACATATGCACCTTAACTATTAATAAAATTAATAATTAAATATAGTGTAGGTTTAAATAAAGTAAAGGTCTATGTAAGAAGCTTGTAGAATCCATTTTATGTGTGTTTTAGATACTTTACATTAAAATAAGAATTCTACCTTATATAGAATGATATGTTGAAAAGTAAATAGATTTGAAAGATTTCACATCACGTTAACTAGAAAATCACCAAAAATTAACGTGCCATGCCACTGTTAAATAAGAGAGAAAAGGTATTGTAGCTTATTTTTTAATTTTCTCTCTTGTACAAAAGACCTCCAAGTGCAAAATCCCTGCGAAGGAGTTAGAGGATTTTGGAGCAATTTGTTTGAGTTCTTTCAATGAAGACGAATTAAAGATCGTGGCTTGTGAGTCATGCTCTGCCTCACGTAAAAACAAATTTCAAAAAATAATTTTATATGTTTTTTAGAGACATTCAGTTAGTGTATGCTATTAAGTTTGAATTTTATGTTTCACTATGTATGTCATGATTATATATTGTTTTAAAATGAAAAAGTCATGTCCCAGTGAAATCCAACAATAACACTAATAATGAATCTGCACCCTACACCTGTTTACTCCATTGTTTGGAATCCCATTGTTCACTCCATACCATTGTCCCTCTAACTTTGGCCCATGCCTCCGAACACCACGAACAGGGATAATCAACATCACCTAAAACACAAATAGTCAACACTATTCAGCAAAACAAAAAATGGAAATTTTAATAACAACCCAACCTATATTTCAATCTTTAATGTCATGAATAATATGCCAAAACACAATTAAAATACAATAAAAAAAATATATATATATATAACGGTGAATTCCTACGACGAACCATCGTTTGGGGCGACGAACAGCGGCCGACAGACTTGTTGAAACAGCGGGGTGGAGAGAGAATGGGAGAGTGAGGTGGGGAGTCAAATTGACTGATGAGTTGTAATGTCATCTGCATGAATAACAGAATGGCTCACCAGAGCAGCTGCATGGATGAATTCACCATTGGCAGGCACATCCCCACCAGAAAGTGAAAGGATTGAACCACACCTCGATCCCGGGCTGCCCTCCTCGTGCAAGTGGATCCTCTTAAGACTACCTGAAGTTTTCTCATCTTTTCTATATGCCAGTTGCCAACCACCACCTATGTCCACCGGACTGAGTTGTTCGCTAGCATTGTCTTTTTCTGCATTTTTCCCTTGACATAAAGCAATGGACTCCTCAAGTTGTCATCTGATTCAGTCGCTGAAGCATCGGATGCATTATCACTTTCATGTTGCAGGCTTTCCTCATCACATTGTTCGTTTCTAGCATGATTATCTGCTACACTGAACATGCTGCCAAAATTCGAAAAGATCATGCTTTTCATGCTTCCCATCTCTGGGAGCTTCTCATGAACACTCCCAAACAGAGCAACCAAGGGATCCATAAGCATACTCCGATTGGCCATGCCTCCATGATGGGAGACCATACTGAGAGCACTCTGTCCTCTGACAGGTTTGGCTATCCAAGATTAGCCTTGTTCTGCCCCGTATAATTTGATTTGTTCTTCATCAACCGCATGCTCTTGGTTACTAGTAAGATCATTGTCTGGACCAATTATAGACTCCTCTAGAGATGTTTCACCTCCAATACGAAGGCCCTCAAGTAATAAAGCCATTTCACCGGTTGAAAAAAGAGTCAAAGGTAAGACAAAAATTATGTACTTTCTAGAGAAACACAGTGACAGTGATGCTTCAAGAACGCAGACAAAGTAAGTTAATTATCAAGTGACTATTTTCTCTTGATTCTTTTTGACATATACATAGAAGGATCAAATTTGGAGGTATAAGAGTCAGGTAGTAGTCAATCTCATGAAGATTGAGAGTATGAATTCAGTTGGATCTGGAAAGTACTCAGTTCATGATATTCATCTCAGAGAAATATATAAAAAATCACTAAACCCCACTGAATGCTGGAATTCCCAGGTAAAATACTATGGCATGGAGCTAATCTCAGCATGTACAAAATAATTAATTAATGTACTTTTGTTTTTCCAAAGAAGAGCCCGTTAGTTTTCTAACTGGATTCACGGATTCTCAACAAATGCAAAAGTCTCAATTGAGGAGTATGTTTGCAGTTAGATACTATTATTTCTTTACTAAATTCTAATTTCATTTAACAGGAGAATCGTGTAAGACATAGTTGACCTCAGACTAGTTATCGTCAAACTTGATCAGACTCTGAGAGATAATACATTTATAAAAACATCAAAATGAGCACAAAGCTAGCTTAATGACGAAAATTCGAGGTTCTTGAGCAGTACAAGTAACTGAATTAGCAAATATACCAGAGACATCTTCCTCTCCACGTAATTTTTGTAAAACTCTCATGGCTTCTTTCATCTTTCCTTTGCTTACTAGCCATCTTGGAGTTTCAGGTAAGAAAGACTCCGCCAATGCAAAATAGATCATAGAAAGAACAGAAAGAACCCCAAGCATCAACCTCCATCCAGGCGAATCCGTCAGAGACATCCCTATGACCATGCAATACGACCAAAAACATGCCAGCAGAATTAGTAAGCTGAGGAAAAGCATTTAGCAATCCTCTTATTGTTGGAGCTGTCTCAGATATGTATATACAGGAACAAGAGTAACTGCAAGACCAATTCCAAAACCAACCAAGAGCCTCGCCAAAAGGAGCACATAAACATTCGGAGCCCACAGCATTACTAATCTACTAAGGAAGTATAGTGTGGATGAGATTATTAGCATCGGACGCCTTCCAAGCCAATCAGATACCGGCCCAGAGAATGTACTGATAACCGTAGCTCCAATCAGGGACGTAGCAACAATGAGCCCTTCTATGGTAGGCTGGCTTTGCAATGCAAATTCCCTGTTGATGTAAAGCACAGTTCCTGAAACAATTTTGTTTAACACTTTTTGGGGTGATTCAAAATCGTCAACGGATTAGAAAGAAAACAGAAACTCAATGGCTTCCACTTGGATAAGTTCATATGATATCAAGCTAAAAGATTGAAGTTTAAGTACACTAATTAGTACTCCATAAAAATTTTCATTATTCTACAGGTTTGAAAAATGATATGAGAGGCCTAAAATATATTACTACTCGAGGATATGAAGAAATCTTCTAAATGTAGCACAGATAAAATCAAGCAGAGATCACTGCATAACACATTCATTTTCATAGGAAGAAAACTCGTAGCAATCTACATTGATAAAGGGTAACAGCTGCAGAAGAGTAAGCATATTACCTGCTATAGTAGCATTATCCCATCCCTGCAAAAGATTACCAATGGCTGCCGCAATCGCTACTAGCGCCGCTCCCCTCGTCATAGCCGGATTTAAATCTGAGTTCTTCTACACAAATGAATGCCAATAGCGCACAATTGGGCAGGGCCCTGAATTTAATATAGTTTTTGGGGTGGAACTACAGATGTAAAACCAGAAACATAGAGAGCATTTCTACCAGAGAGAATTGGGTTAGAATAAATTTGTTTAAACTCGTAATCAATGCACGTCAAGAATCAACGAAGGACGTTTGAAGTGTAAGCATACGGATAACAAAAACGCCCGCACAGATTCACTGTCAGCACCAAAAAATCAGAGCGCAACCCATCTCAGAAAACCTTAAAAACAAAAGTGCTTCAAAAATCTTTGGCAATTCTATGGTGGTGCCTCCCGTAGAGTGTATAAACCACATGCACTGCCAAAAAAAGGGAACCTTATTATTATGTTTTATTTATGCAACATAACAATTTTGCAATGCTTTCATAATATACCAAATCATATGTGTAATTAAATTTGATAATTTACTAGTTGAACGAAGTAAATTATATATATGGTAAGTTTTTATCTCTCAAAATTCATCAAGTTATACAAATGGGGTCTATAATTATATAGGATACAATTCTATCTCTTAAAACCATTAAATTAAGTAAATCATACATGGTAGGGTTTTTAATTAAACGATATTTTTCGGTATAAATAAATGTAAAATGCAATAAAATATATACCAATTAAAAGTTTCTTCATATTAAAAAGAAATTCTAATCAGTAAATATCTGATTGGTTTAAATATGGAACTTAACAAATATAAAGCTCCAATTTTGACAGATTTAAGGAATTCCGTTCCTTTCTTTCCATACATAATTATATTATGTCAATAATTATATTTGGCAAATTTATCACTTAAATCCATAAATAAAGTCACTTATATATGACAAGGTTTGTATATTAAAATCCATTAAGTAATTAAGCCGATTTTTATGGATTGAAATAAATCTAAAATGTATTAAAATATATACTATTTAAAATTTTCTTCACATTTAAAAATTTCAAAACAATGAATATCATATTGGTTTATATATATAGTTTTAATTTTTAAAAGGTACGAGCCTAGCTGTCTTTTTAATTTTTTAAAGTTGGATTTGATATTTCAAGTGATTTCTTGAATTTATAGAATTTATGTTAAAATTTGGAGGCAAACCAAATAATTTATAAAATTTATAATAGTTTAAGCGGTCCAATTCCATATAGAACTCAACAAATAAAAATCTTTAATTTTGACTTGATAGATGTTAATTGGGCCCCAAATCCCCTATCCCACATTTTGTGTTTCACTTTTTATTCCACTCTAAAAATTACGTCAAGTAAGATGTGATTAGGAGAGAAGTTTAGAACACCACATTAATATATATATATATATATATATTAATAACTATTGTCATTTAATTAAATATTTAATTATGGCCAATCAATTTATATTTGATAGAAAAGAAATTATAATCCATTTACCAGCATAAGTCACTAGAATTTGTGTATAGAGGACTTACCAACAGAACTCACAGCAGTTGGAGCGTCTGAACTCTGAAGGTAAATAATTCTTTTTGGTAGATTATAAAAAGCAACTGTTGGCTTTGTTAGGTCAGTGCATGTACTTACAAAAGGCACATACAATAGAAATGAAATTTCTTGACGTAAAAATTTAGAATATGTTTGTATTTCTATGCATATAATCAATACTGGGCAACAAGGCATATTGACTTAAAAAATTGGGACAAATGTATGTGTATCAAATACACAATACATGCATGCAGTAACAAACATATTTGACGCGATCTCAGGATCCGACGAAATTGTTTTAGTATTCAATAATTTTAATTTTATTAATTAATGGGCTTTATTAATAAATTTAGTCATATGGGTTTTTAGATTGGAGTCTGATAGTATTTAGTATAAATAACAGTTTGTTATTCAATTGAAAAGAGATTCAGAGACAAATCAAAAAATACAGACGGAGATTTCTTAATTAATTCAGGTTTCTTTTCAATTCCCTGAAATTGTACCTTTCAATTTTTCGTGAATTTCTATCCCAAATCGAGTCATTCTGGATTGGTCTGTGTGATTCGTAACGTATCAAACAGTATTCGGTGTGTTGATTGTGGTCGTTCCATCGGGTTCAATCCAATCTTACCATATTGGGTCGGCGTTCTTTACTCGGTTCGCGTCCTTGGGATTTTCAAATTCGGGTTCGATTACACTATTGTTTCCGACGCGATCTTTAATCACATCAGTTTGGCATCAAAGTCAAATTGTGTCGAATTCTAATTCGATACATGATCTGAGTTTCAACAAAAAAAGTCAAAAAAAATCAAAAAAAAAAGGGAAATCTGTCACGCCACCGCGGCCGATCCACGGCCAAAACTACCACCAACCGCACTGCCGCCACGAGCCCGTCCGATTCTGACCTGAATCGTCGCCAGAGGAGGAGCGAATTGGCCGCAATTCGCCGTGAACTGCCGCCAGGTTTCCGCCACGAAAAAACAGTCTGATTTCGCCGCCCATCGCTGCCGCTGAGGATCGCCCAGGGCTCGCCAACGCCTGGGCAATAGAGGAGGACGTACACCAGCGAAATCAGCTTTTCGTCGCCGCCGCTGCTGCGGGAATCTTAAAAAAAAAATTTCTGTGGGCCCAGGCAAAGAATTGGGTTGAGGGTTGAGTTGGGCTGAAGTCCGTTTGGGCCAGAAGAAAATTGCAGCTAGGCCGCCAAAAAAAAAATTGTTGAGCCGAGGCAAGAGTTGGGCCGAGGACTGAGTTGGGCTGGAAGCAAGATTTGGGCTAGATTGCAACTGGGTCAGGCTTAAGCAAAAAATCAATGGGTCGAAAAGATTGGACTGGACCAGGAGCTGCTGCTAGGTTAGGCCGTCCACGTTGACGTGGTAAGGCCGTGTTTGGTTACAGTTTCTGTTCCATTTAAGGGCCTATTTGGCTGCAGAATTTCTGTTTCAGCGTAAAGGCCTGTTTGGTTGCTGATTTTTTTTTTAAAAAAAAAAGAGGCCAAAAAAAAAGAAGAAAAGAAATTAAAAAAAAAAAGAGAAGGGAGGAATTTTATTCTATTTATTTAATTTTAACCTTTATAGGGATTGTATTTGAGGATATTGCAGATTGAAATAGTTGCTTATCTCATATCTTTTTTTTATTGTGGACCATATCCATGCCTATATTTATTACGTTACTTGAATTATGGAGGCCATTTTGGAATCACACGAGAAGGACACGAGAAATTGAAATTTGTGAGAATTAAATTGAGTTTGTGTGATACACGAGCGGAGCTATCTTGATGGTCAACCAGTATTCAAGACAGGGTAATAGCCTTGACAAGACTAAGTTCTTATTTGAATCCTTTACTGGTGAATTGAGGAAGCTTACCAGGAGTGTGGAGGGTATGCAGGACAAGATGACAGATATACAAGACCAATTAGGGTGTGCAGAAGTGTCTTAAGCTACAACCCTAAAAAGAGATGGATCACTGTTTAGGCCACCTGGAAGCAAAGGCAGTCCTGTACCACGCCGCGCTCGGACTAGAGATGAACATGGGCATCATGTCAGGCCAGTGAGGCAAGATCGACAAGACTACGAGGAGACAAGAAATAAATATACACCGTCAAGGCATTATAATATCAGAGATTATGAATCGAATGTGGATGAGTACGACGAGACATCTAAAGTATCAAGTTCTCATATTGAAAGTCAAATTTAGGTGTGTCTTCATTGCTTTCAGTGTGGACATAACATGAGTGAATGTCGAAACGAAGAATTTAATACTCATATTGGCATTAGCAAAGTTATGGGAGAGAAGAAAGGCTCATCCATAGATATATCATCTTTGAGTGAAGTGAGGAAGTACAACATGAAGATAATGACAGTGATAGCACACATCTGGAAATTGAGGAGAAAAATGAACGGAAAAAAGTAACGGAATCAGTAGAAATTGAAAAGGATAAAGTTGAAATGGAAAAAGCAAAAAAAAATTAAAGTGGAAGTTGAGGACAGCCACAAGAATGAAGAACAAGCCAAGGATTGGGAGATTAAATTTCTACAGAGTCACGTGTACGTTGATCTATTTGACCATTTAGCAGATGCTTTGTCCAATTGTACTGCACAAGAGGAGAAGATAGTTTTATCTACAGAAATTACATATGCATATTCGAATAAGTCGTCAGTGCCTTTTTATATTCCCTTATATGGTTTGTTGCTGATATTTCTATGTTGGGCTCATGGAAAGATGAAGCTGAAGTTTCAGCAAGACGATGAGGAGTTAATGAGCTACCAGAAATTTGTGTTTGACCTAGGAGGATATAAATTCGAATTAAGGACAATTCGCCTTCAAGAGGAGGGGTATGACGCGATCTCAGGACCCAACGAAATTTGTTTTAGTATTTAGTAATTTTAATTTTATTAATTAATGGGTTTTATTAATAAATTGGGTCATATGGGCTTTTAGGTTGGAATCTGATAGCATTTAGTATAAATTACAGTTTGTTATTTAGTTGAAAAGAGATTCAGATACAAATCAAAAAATACAGACAGAAAGTTCTTAATTAATTCAAGTTTCTTTTTAATTCCCTAAAATTGTGTCTTTCAATTTCTCGTGAATTTCTATCCCAAATCAAATCATTCCAGATTGGTCCGTGTAATTCGTAACGTATCAAACAGTATTCAGTGTGCTGATTGTGGTCGTTTCATCGAGTTCAATCCAATCCTACCACGTTGAGTCGACGTTCTTCGCTTGATTCGCGTCTTTGGGATTTTCGGATTCTGATTCGATTACACCGTTGTTTCCGACGTGATTTTTGATCACGTCAATATTCTCCATGTTTTCGTTTGTGGGGAACATCTTGTCCTCTGATGGCAAGTAATGAAGCATTGCACGGGCAACTAATCAAGCAACTGCAGTGTAGTGAGTGTGCTCCTCTTCACTTATGAAGAAATGGAACTCAGTTTAAGAGGAGTTTGGGAGCTTATAAGCACATCAAGTATTTAGTGTTTTTTGTTTTTTATAATAGAGTTTATAAGTTTTAAAAATAAGATTTTATTAATTTATAAGTACCTCATGAATATTTGGTATTTTTTTTATAAAAGGGTTCATAGACTCTAAAAATAAGATGTTCGGAATTTGTGAACTTTTTAAAAATAAGTCAGATATTTCTGACTTATTTTCAAATATCTTATAAGAGAATTCATTTTATATATTAAACATAGAAAAAGTATCTTTAAATTACATTTTGTTAATGGTATCTAAGTTATTTATTTTTATTATAGGAAAAAATATAATCAATTATGATTATATTTTTCAATTGAATGTTATAAGATAATAATACCAAACACTTTTTAGCTTATTTTTAAAATAAAATTAATGAGTTTATAAACTATAAAGACATCATATAATTAATGTTTTTCACTCGATTGAAACAAAGAAAAATAAAAAAATCTATACTACATGATATTTATATATGATTGAGAAGATTTGTTGTAATCTATTCACTTTATTTTGAATGGGCTGCGATGTAGGCTGTAAAATAAGTGTTACCTATATTCTTCGAGTTATGTTCGATTTTAGCTAAAAATAAACTTAAAGAATCACACACATAAAAACTAGACAATGGTTTAAAGGCATTTGACAAGTGGTGCTCACAAAACTTGAGAAGTCTTAGGAATGAGGTTTGAGAAGTCAAATGGTGTAATTAATTTGATTATAATTGGATTGGACTAAATTGAATTACTTATTTCTCATTATATTAGTTAGTGATAAAATCATTAATTAAAAATATAATGAACCTTTAATTTAATTAATACTCATTAATTAAATTAAAGGAACAAGACAATAGAATTATTTTGTATCTAATATGTTTGTAAATAATAGAGATTATTATTTAAAAATATGATGAGTCTTTAATTTAATTAATGAAATTAATTAAATTAAAAAATAATTCAAATAGGTATTAATTACTAATTAGGTTAATAATTGAAGATAGATGTGTTTGAATTAATTTTAACAAATATGTGAAAGCTAGTATAGCTCATTTTATAAGTCCTAGATATCCTATTATATATAGGATTATCTTCTGAGAATAAATCACTTGAGAAAGTTTCATTTTCATAACACACAAAACTGTATTCCATAAACACCTAGTGGTGTTGTTCATTCAGGTTCCATTCATAACCTTGCACATGAAAGAAAATAGTTAGTTGCTAGCTTCCCTTCCAAATTTTCTCTTAGAAAATTCTCTAAATTCATGAAGATATGTTAAAGAGCATTAGTCAATATCTTGTTTACGTGGATAAATTAAAAGTTGAAACATTATTGCGATCAAAAACTACAGTAATTTGATTATTTGCAGCAGTTGCTTACATCTCTTATAAATTACGGAGTGATGGAGGAAAATGGTGCTGCCAAAGAATAGCAAGTGCAGAAAGAAGTGTATCGGAGAGAATAGAAATGTAAAAAAGATCCATAAAAGTAAATTTTATGTATATAGCACCTATGGTTGGGTTGTTAAGACCGGATATTTGAAAACCACCAAGTGAAAAGGGTAAAAGCTTTTGGCTTTGTGTTTTTTTGTAATTACAATGTGTGCTTTTAAATATTTTTATTTTAAGAATTGTGTAAAAATAAAAAATAGAAAGTGATAAAAAAGAAATGTAATAATTAAATGTGTGTTTTTAAAGAGTGTATAATTTGAAAATAAACATTCTATTATGCATTTCATTACATTTCATGTTCTTATTTTTTTTCATTTAAATTAATTGAAACCGGTTTGAATTGCATGTCCACACTCCACAGACATCGATGGATGTTCACAAACATCAATTTCTAACGTCTCTGATGCCTTTCCAAGGAATTAAGCGACATTCGTTGGCAAGAATCTTGTAGCCCGGAATTCTTGGCAATTGTTGGAGTGAATGTTCGTTCATTCAACCTCGCGAAGAACAAGTTCGACTGTTCAGTCAATTAAAGAGAGAATACCCTTTTGGATCCTCATCAGTCACCACCCCATTTTTCTCATTTATTTATGGTAAAAAAAATAAAAACAAACGATATACAACTGTTGCCCGAAACTCTTGAACGCGCTCTGAAAAGTTGGCGTCGCCACTGTCCCCACCACAACCCCCGCCAAGTTCTCTGCCATGGAAAGCGGCCTCCAGACTCTCAGAACTCGCCTCTGTGTCGTCGGGAGCGGCCCCGCCGCCCACACGGCCGCAATTTACGCCGCGCGTGCCGAGCTCAAGCCCGTTCTCTTTGAGGGTTGGATGGCGAACGACATCGCTCCTGGAGGACAGCTCACCACCACATCCGAGGTAGAGAATTTCCCCGGCTTTCCGGATGGGCTCGGGGGCATTGAGTTGATGGAGCGTTGTCGCGCCCAATCCCTCGGCTTCGGCACACAAATATTCACGGAGACCGTCTCTAAGGTTGATTTCTCAGTATCCCCGTTTAAAATCTTTACCGATTCCAAGACTGTTGTTGCTGATTCTGTAGTCATTGCCACCGGCGCCGTCGCAAAACGCCTCGACTTCCTAGGTTCGGATACCTTTTGGAACCGGGGTATATCGGCTTGTGCTGTGTGCGATGGGGCTGCCCCCATCTTTCGTAACAAACCCCTTGCTGTAATCGGTGGTGGTGACTCTGCCATGGAAGAGGCGACTTTTTTAACCAGGTATGGTTCCAAGGTTTACGTCATACATCGGAGGGATGAATTTCGAGCTTCAAAGATAATGCAAAGCAGAGCACTGTCCAACCCAAAGATCGAAGTGTTGTGGAATTCGGTGGTGGCGGAAGCGTTTGGGGAGCGGACATTGGAGGGCCTGAAGGTGAAGAATGTGGGGAGCGGAAAAGTCTCGGAGTTGAAGGTGTCTGGTTTATTTTTCGCAATTGGGCACCAGCCTGCCACGAAGTTTCTGGAAGGGCAGTTGGATATGGATTCTGATGGTTATGTGATCACCAAGCCTGGCACTACCATGACCAGCGTCAAGGGCGTTTTTGCTGCTGGTGACGTTCAGGATAAGAAATACAGGCAGGCTATTACTGCTGCTGGAACTGGTCAGTATACTATAGAAAATTACTATGTTTATAAAGTTTTATTTCCTTATTTTAATTATTTTAGATTCAGAACTTGCGTGCTTTTGTTCAGTTTAATTGAGTTTCTGTTATTTGGCGTTCTCCAATTGTTCACAGTCTGTCAACCTTTTTCCCTACATTGTGTAAAATCAAAAGAATCTCAATAACTATTCTAGAACAAACGACAGATATTGTGATACAAACGCCTCGCGCTTGGAGTTGGGATTAATTCTTTTTGCAGAAACCTTTTGGACAAAGAAAGAATATGCCTTGAGATGTAGTTCAACTGAAGCTTCACCTGCACGTACTGTAGCTATTTTAGTCTCTCAAAACAGGTACAATAGCTCATTGCAAAGTCCCTTATTGAAAAGGTACATTTGATTAGTGGGTTTTCTAAGGAAAGAATGGATGATTTTGAATCTTTGAAATACTGTAGTCAGATTTAGTTGCATTTATAGATGTTGTGCCAAAATATACTTTATCCAAAAAATTGAAAGGACAAATGGAAAGGAAAGAATACAAGGATGACTTCTTGAACCCATTAGGAATTACATCTTGAATTTGATTAAATAAAATTCTTTTAATAAAGTTTGTAAAAAAAAGCTTTCGAAGGAATGCAGTTATCCGATCTCTATTGTTTAGTGACGGGCACAATATTGACACTGCTGGCATGAGCACAATGCTAAAACAGCTCTCTCCTAATGCGACTTGAAATGTTGTAATCACACTAAAGTGCTGTTGATATGCCCTTGACTTAACTTATTGTAATTGGAACTAGAACTAAGAAATACAGTGGAAATGTAACTATGATCTAGTAATGTCAACGATACTTTCTCCGTCCCAACAATATATGTTCAGACAGTGCGGCTAGCCAGTCAACTATTTTTCTATTTGCAATAATGAATCATTTTAGTTAATTAATTGAGAAAGATTTAAATAATATTAATGATTTCAGTAGTACTGTAATTTGAAAGGTTTAATATTAGATAGCCGGATGATGTGGGCTATATGTAAAAGCTTTGAGTACTCAAGAAGCCATTCCCTATTTTTTTGGTAGTTTTTCTGAATTCTTTTTAACTCGATATTTAAAGCCTGAGCTGAAACAAAAGGTTTTCCTGTGATCAGCCAATAGTGGGATCTACTTGTTTTCAATTAACACAATTAGGAAGTGACAAAGTGTCTATAACGATATGAGGCTTAATTGCTCTCCTCCCTGAGGTGTCTATTGGGTAAATAACACAAAAAGCTAGGTTTTTTTTCTTTTTTTAAATTCTTGGCACAAAAATGCTCAAAATTCAAATTATGATAATTCAAAACGAGGTGTTCTCCAGCTCAATGGAAGAAAGCAATGGTTTTTTGGTCTAGGACCAGAGAAATCCTTTACGTTTGTAAATATTTTGAAATTCAAGAATGACTGAATGCTGACATTTCTCAATGGAAGTACCTTAACAGTTAAGATCATATTAGTGAATTTCTAGTTTTGCATTTTTGTAAGGATCCTCAAATTATGCAAGTTATTATAAAAAACAAGATTTATAGAAGGAGTATGTTGTCCTTTTAGCACTTTTTGCCTCCATAATAATTAATGACGAAGCAGGCAACTATTATGTCGTACATGTTATGATGTGCTACGACAAGACACATCAGAAATATCCTGTAAAAGAGATGTCATTTGAGCGATATAAGATGGGAAAATATATTACAATTTCTATTGGTGAGGCTGTTTGTGGTTTCCCTCATAAGTCAACCCCTAGGTGGTATTGTCTATTTGCTAGAGAATTGGAACTGTACTTTGTTGCTAAGGGGTTCTCCTATTGACTAGTACAAGAAATCCTAAATATAAGTCCAAACTTGACGTAAATATTAACCTTATGAAAAAGAAAACAAATGATATTAACACTAAACACAAAGAGATGGTTGAGTGTAATTTTCTATGTTTTTCCCTTTTTAATAGTGTATTTTTTCTCCCTTACCTTTTGGAAATTAATGTTTTCCTAACTCTCTATAATCAAACCTTTAACTCAATAGGTGCTAGAGGACTTGCTCTGAAGACTTGAAGAAAAGTTTGAATGTTCAACTTGAACAATATGACAACCATTTTTCACGTCTTCAATTAATAACAATCAGAGATATGGTAAAAATTAAGCTTAAAACCTGTACGAACAAAATAGAACTAAACTTGTCTTGACAAACCAGGATGGTAGAAGTAAACCAGCAGCAGGATTGCACTTAGAACATGTATGGTTATTTTCATGTAGTAGGTTGTTTATAAACCAGATTATTATGTGGACTCCTTGGCCTGTTCAAAATGTGGTGGGAGAAGTTTAGGGAATGCCAGATAAGTTCTTGTAAAAAGCAAATTCGTCTGTGCCACTGCATTCTTTTAAAAAATATTTTTGATACCATGCACCAATGGTTTAACTTTCCTGATTAAGGGTATAATTAACTAGCTTGTCTGCCTGAAGAGAATTGAAATTATAGTCCTGTTTGTTATTATCATCCTTGGTGGTTATGAATTTGAGGGACATGCTACAGTCACTATTTTCTCAATAAATCTAAACTGGGATTGTTACTGCTATAATGCAGGATGCATGGCAGCGTTGGACGCTGAACATTACCTTCAAGAGATTGGTTCTCAAGAGGGTAAGAGTGATTGAAGGAAAATTGGTCACGTCATATTGTACTACCTTCGATTCAATGATAAGTGATTATTTTGCAGCAACTCAAATTTCGCACTTTGTAATTTGACTTAAGCTGTGCTGAGAGTATTGATATGCTGATGTTATGCTGTTGTTGGTCTCTGTTTTTGCTGTTAGGAATTTAGGCATGTGACGGTTGGATCTCACTCTGTCCAGACCCAACTTCTTCCCAGTCGTATTTGCACTGTTTTTCAATCAAGAAGGGGCACTCAGGAGAGTGGTGAGAGGGGGAGGAGCTGGGTTGAGTGTGCGCAAGATAATGGACGGGTGGATGGTGGGGGCTGTTAGTTTAAGTAAACTTGGGGTGTTTTACGTGAAGTCTAATGATGGCTCTTTACACATGCTTACCAATATGTTATTCAATAACAATTCAAGTGTGCAACATTAAATTCAGTCCAAAAGCCAATCTTCAGCTGGTAGCGTCTGGACTCTAGATCTACTTCTCTATGTCTTTATTATGTATAGGCCGTAGATCCCAACTTAATGTAATGTGGGAAGGACCTGAATCCCGCGAAGTCCACACCCACTTATGGACTCTCGTTGTACGGCAGTTTGAGTTTAATGGCTAAACTTATTGGTCTATATCTGTACTTTACCCTTTGCTTTCAATGCTGACGGTGTGACAAAGAACCCGGCATTGCAGTGTCTGGCCAGTCTATTTCCAGAATCTGAGGCTGTACGTTCGGGAGAGGCTTTTCGTCGGAGGATGATATTTGCTGAGACTTACAGCGGAATAAATTGTACGTTTAATTATAAAATTTTGATATTTTAAAATTTTTAATTTATTTAAATATATAATTAAAATATATAATAATAATAATAATCGACGTAAATATAAACTTGAGAGAATGTTGTCCCTCTCAGGTAGGGTAGGCCCAGAGTGTGTTTCATAGTGTCCAGATTTTCCATGTGCTTGCGCCGCATTTTAATGCTTCTTTTACCCTTTCACTACACACACACACACACACACACAATATATATATGTATGTGTGTGTGTGTGTCCGTGTAAATTTAAAGTGATGTTATTTGTGAATTTGTAGATATTTTATTTTCATTTAGGATCTAGTAGTCTCAAATCTCAGTGCCTAATGATTTTATGGTCCTATTCTATACCTCTTGACTTATTCTTGCATATACGATCTTCGTAGCGCTGTTGATTGGGATTGGGTAGGTTGTTATGGCATCGAATTCCAAGTCCATCACATGTGAGGGTGAGACAGTGTATTACTCATGGATTGGGACTTGGCCGGGGCTGGGAGTCCGGCACCCACACGTAACCGGTGACCCTCACATGCGCGTGTGGCTGCCCATTTCAACCACCTCTTGGAAATAATTAAAGAGTTAATGAAAAAAAAAATGTAATACTCCGTTACATTTTATTTATATTCGGGGAATTGCATTTAGTATTATAATGTGGTATTAAATCAAAATTTTGATATTTTGCAATTTTTGGATGTTGCGAATGCTTTCATATTCTTTTAACAGAAGAGTTATATGAGGTTGTTGGATTGATTCACTTATTTTGAACAAGTTTTACATCGACTTCTTATTACTTTATGTTTCTCAAAATGCGATTTTTTTTAACATGATTTTTATGTATACGTGGATGAAATAAATTATAATTATTATATTCACTACATTGTGTAAATTTGCTAGTATTAAATCAAAAACGTAGTGATCTTACATGTTTTTATTATATTCTTTTGCGCCTTTTCATATTTAAAAATATAATGTTGGAGCCTAAATTCATGATAATCTCATAAGAAACAAAAGCGTGATCAAAAAAATTGGCAAAACTTGGATTTCAATTTATTGGATGAACAAGGGGGAAAACGAAAAAAAGAACATTTAAATAAAAATTTTGATTGTCGATTTATTACGGTGTGTCGCACTCAAATACTAAAGTAGTGCCATGTTTGGTATTTATAAAAATTTGATCGATTTATTGTGCATATTCCTCCCATTCATTCTCGTCGTCGAAGGCTGAAAGTACAACGATTGAATTTTTTTGGATTCATGATAGCTTTTTGTAGTTAACGTAAGATGGCATACTTTTATTATTTGTTAAGCATCAAAGACTAGTTAAAGTATGGTCCAAATGTACATCCAAATCCAATTCTCACAAATTCAATTTTTGTGATATTTTTTTTATAAATAGACAAATATTGATGACAGGTGGCTCTCTTTCATGACTCGTACAATCACCATCCTACCGAAAATAATCTTTGAAGCAAGTAACTCGTGCTTTTGCATTTATCCTGTTTTTTGGGGGATTTCATACTTGATATTGTTATACATCAATCACGTGATCCCAGAAACACGACTTCAATTATAACTTGGTGATAAAGGGGCGGGGGCCCACACAAGGGGGGAAGGGAAGGAGACACATCACGGGTGGTGATGAGAGAAGGGAGGACAGCCACATGGAAGCCGTAAAAAACCCCTCTTTGGATTCTTTCTTTATCTTTTCTTGCCTTTTGAATTTGATAGAAGATAAATAAATAATAACAGATAATGATGTGTAATGTCCAGCGCACGGACAACCCATTCCAACTGCCTCAAACGGTAAAGCCGTGACCAGTGCCGCCACCACATCGCCAGCTGGCTTGTGTTGGACACGTGTCCTGCGCATCCCCCTTCATTGATCGCTGCATTTATTATTCTCTCTCTCTCTCTCTCTTCTTTTCCTTTTTTTTTTCTATACAAAAAATTAAAGTTGAATAATTTAATATTTAATTTGTCTTTTTTTTTTAATTATTTCTTTCGAGGATTTATAAATTGATCAATTAAAAGGAGTGGGAAATACCATATATTAGGCTTTGGATGGCATTGAGATGTATAAGTTCAATTTCCTGATTTGTCATCTTAATTTAGTTTGATTATTTTAGTTTAGTCATAGAATATTTAAATCCCAAAATCCATTGTCATGTCCAATTCTATTCTTTATTTAAATTATTTTTAAATAAATTATTTATTTAAATAATTGTTCAATAGCATATATTATGGAGTGATAGCATTGAAATTTAGGATGGAGGCAAAATGCAACCATATATGGTAAGAAATAGCCAAATGTTGACCTGCAAACAATGGCATGTGAGGTGTTCGCTTGATGTGAAGTCTTTAGACTTCATAGGAAATAACTTTATTATTATTTCCTTTTCTTCTTTAGTATTTTGGGTTTCTTGATAGACATTTGCAACGAAATTAATTACTTTGATCTTAAGTGTTTAATTTGTTGTGAATGTCAAATATTTTCTTTTGCATTTTTGGCAACCAAAGTTTAATAATGACTCGTATTTGTTCTATGCCACTAATGTCTTATTTGAAATTTGGCAAAATTAACTAACTTTATTGCCATTTTCTACTAAATAGAACTTTCCGCTAAACAAATGGACTGAAAACACAAAATTTGTGTGGATGTAAGATTTGAGAGATAAAAAAAAAACGTATATTTAGGAGCATGTTTGTTTTGAGTGACAAAGTGAAATAGAATATTTAGGTTAACGTTATTTTGTTTAATGAACAAACATTCATGATATCATAATATAGTTACCCACGTTAAAATTATTTGAGTACAAAACTATGATGAAAAGAAAGTAAACACAATTATTTTAAATAGTTATATTCATTAATACAATTGTGAAAAATTAGTTAATGAATACAATTCCCTTTTATCTTTCAAATTATTTATATGAGACCACCAAAAAGAAACACAAGAATATAAATTATCTAATTTAAAATATCATCTCATATTTCATCACATATTCACACGTTACTTGTATGAACTTTCATTAATATGCTTTAAGGACTATCTTATTTTGAAATACTTAATGAAACAAAATTTTAAAATAAAAAAAAATCCAAAATATTATTAGATGGACGTGGGTTTTTCTCTTAATGCCCACAAGAGTCTTTTACATTGGCAAATGCCAAGAATCCCATTAATTTCAAACCTACTAAACATGCCAACCTAAGTATAACAACATTAATTATCACAAATACTTTTGTGTAAACCTATAATCAGACAACCTTTGAGAAACGACAGTGAAAAAGAGCAATCAAGCCATCGCCTTTGAGCTGACTCGACAGTCTGCTATTTATCTACCAAATATACTTCTGACGGGCGTCCAAATTCAGCGCCACCACGAAATAATTAGAAGAGATATGTGGATATGTAAATACATTACAAGGCTTAAAGTGCAGCGTTTTGTGGTAGATTTTGGAGCGTCGAACGAAACTTAACCTTATTTATCGCCACTTTGGTGGCAATGATTCCTTGTCCGAGTGCTTCTTGTTAAAATCAAATTCAAAATTTGACTGGGGGAAAGAGAAATCGAGAACGGAAACGGATAACCATCAAAAAGTCAGAAGAGTTTTTGCGGCTAGTGCAGTGCAGTTTACCCCTCGGAACTGTAAAAATTGCAACAAATTTTGGCTGCACGAAGAAACATTGGGGGCCCATTTGAGGAAACTGAGAATTGAAAATTATTTGTCAATTATCCACCAATATTTCATCTGAATTTTCCGGGAAAGAGCCAGCTGCCGCATGGTCTAGAAGTATAAGCAATAGACCCGCCATGGGAATTCCTCTGATTTCATTCTTCCTTTTGGTTCTGTTGTAGATAAATCTCTGTAAGTACGCCTACAAGCTTTTACGGAAAAAATTATTATTATTATTATTACTATTACTATCATCATTATTGTTAATTTTTTAGTTCGAATTATGGATTTGATTGGAGAAAGCGAAGCTGGGTTCTTGTTTTGATAAAAGGGAAGGGATTTTTATGTGGGGAATTTCTGAGTATTTTGTATTATTATGTTGATTATGTGTGTGTTTTTTTGGATAAATCGCAGGAGGGGAAAAATAAGACGAAGAACGAATTGAAGAGAAATGATGATGGAATCGTCAGCGATGACAGTGGACGGTACTGTGGAAGAGATAATGAGAATTCACAGATCGTTACCGGCCCGGCCCGGAATCGACGAAGTTGTGGCAGCGAGAAGTTTAATCCAAAATGTGGAGAGGGAAGATCAATTGCGACTCGAGGGAATTGCGAAGCAAACAAAGGGCAAAGAGGTGCCGGAGGAAATGTTCAGAATCTTGCAAGAGATGCAGCGGAATACGATCCATTTCCAGAGCAAGGAGCAGAGGAGAGAGGCCGAGAAACTGCTGGATCTCGAAGGCGTACACCTGGTGTTCGATGATTTGATTCAGAGAGCATCAGAATGCATAAAATCTAATTCGGGTTCTCGAAATTCACGGCCAGTGAAATCAAGCGGTCCCTCGCTGGAAACTTCACTTTCGGGTTCGGGTTCGGGTTCTTTCTCTGCCAGCAATTTGAGTTCTGCGGTTACAACATCTGTAAAATCGCCATTGTCACTGTCCTCTGGTGTCTATAATGAGGATTCTGCAAATGCTTCGAAGGCCTTAACAACAAAGGATGACGCGTATTTAAGTAAGTCCAAGACATCTTTTCATGTAGATGGCGTTGGTTTTGGGGTTCGATCTAAGGATGTTTTAACTGCACGACAGATTGTTGATCCCACTCTTAAACCCGCTATTAATTCTGGTGAGTTTAGCTTCATTTGCTGGATTAGTTGTTTTAATGTGTTTGTGCGATGAAGATTGTATTTTTGACTTTGGAGCTATTGGTCTGTTACAGATGAAGATCATGAGAAACTGAGTTTAATAAAACTGGCTAGTCTCATTGAAGTGTCAGCAAAGAAAGGAACTCGAGAGCTTCTTCTCCAGGGTAAATTATCAGATAAAATTGAGTGGCTGCCGGATTCAGTAGGGAAGCTCTTGAGTTTGATCACATTGGATTTATCAGAAAATAAAATTTTGATGTTACCGGACACCATAGGAGGACTTTCCTCTTTGCAGACTTTGGATTTACATGGAAACAAAATTCAGGAATTACCAGAATCAATTGGAAATTTGCTTAATTTGCTTCATCTCAATCTCAGAGGAAACCAGTTGTCAGCATTGCCTGGTACCATTGCTAGATTAGTTTGTCTTCGGAACCTTGATTTGAGCTCTAATGGTCTTACAGCGCTTCCAGAGACAATTGGAATGCTCACAGGTCTCCAGTTATTGAATGTTGGAACCAATGATATAGAGGAAATTCCACACACTATTGGTAGATGCGCATCACTCAAGGAGCTTCACGCTGACTACAACCGTCTAAAAGCACTCCCTGAAGCAGTAGGAAGAATCAAATCCTTGGAGATTCTAAGTGTGCGATACAATAACATTAAACAACTGCCCACCACAATGGCATCCTTGTCAAGCTTAAGGCAGCTTGATGTTAGTTTTAATGAGCTTGAATCTATCCCTGAGAGCTTGTGTTTTGTGACAACACTTGTAAAGATGGATGTAAGCAACAATTTTGCGGATTTGCAATCGCTTCCAAGGTCCATTGGGAACCTTGAGATGCTGGAGGAGTTGTTGAGCCATAACAACCAGATCCGAGTACTTCCTGACTCTTTTGGAATGCTTAGTAGGTTACGTGTCTTGAATCTCGAGGGAAATCCTCTGGTGGTGCCACCAAGGGATGTAGTTTCACAGGGAGCGCAGGTGATCTGACTTTGTTCCGTGCAGTTGCACCTATAACTGCTACCTTTCCTTTATATCTTTATTCCTTTTCTGTAGTCCTTTTAAAATGTTGTTACGACTAAAAAAGTTCTTTTTGCGCCTCAGGCTGTTGTCCATTACGTGGCTGATCTTGTTGCACAGAGGGATGTGAAGCCACAGCTAGCCAAGCAAAAGAAACCATGGGCTCACTTATGGTTCTTTTCAAAGTCTAACAAACGCAAGCGCAACACTGGGGCATATGCAAAAGCCTAAATTGCAGCATCTTGGAAAATCACATTCAGAGTTCTCCAGGTGAAGTACTTTTCTCCTTTTGATCTTTTTTGTTCATTTATACATATCATCCACACTCTTGACATGCCTGTTCCGATAGATAATAAATCTAACTCCAAAAATGAGTTGTGATCACTTTGTTTAATAGGATTGAGACTCGAAGGATTATTTAGAAGGACTATGATAATTTAATATTGTGATTCTTTTTGTTTTTTGAAAATACCATTACTTCAAAATAATTTAAAATAACTTTGAATTCTGTTATTTATTACTTACCCTTCCTATACACAAATCAATGCCGTACTTTACAATTTAATTTGATATTCACTCAACCAAAAAGTTATTGTAAATTTTATTTAATTCTTTTCCAGACTTATTAACGTAAAAAAATCATATTTCTTTAAATGTTATAAAAATTATTAACGATAATTATAGTAAAAATTCAAACACAAAAACTAAAAATTTTTGTTGGTTATAAACTATTAGAGTTCTACCTCAATTCTATATTGCAAAGATAACTTGAATCTATTAATCAAATTTATAAATTAGAATGATAATTTAATTAATTATTGGGTCCAAAATGGATATTCTCAAAAATTATCAAATGGGCTAGCAATCTGGGGCTTTTTTCTATCTAGCTGTATGGACTACATTGTTATCCAAAGGTCTAAGTGCTTTTATATTGGGCCTTATATGAGCCCATATCTTACCATGGGCCCTTAGCATCGTAAAAGAACATTATCAAGCCCAATCTTACTAAGTAAACGAGTCCTAAATGCCTAGCCTTATTTAAGTTTCCTATTTAATCATCTATCATATGTTTCTGTTACTGAAAAAAAGTATAATATTGAGGGTAAGCCTAACATGCAATTTTTCCTTTTCACCATGCAGGAGCTGGCCGAAGATTGGTGAGGTGAGAACATTCTGATTTTGCGAAATTCACGTCTTTGAAAGAGAGTGTATCTATTTCAGATATGGCTCTGATTCTTGCTTTAACATATTGTAGATTTATCATTTTTTCCGTTTCAATTTTAACAATCTGATGCTGTTGTCTCCTGCAATTTTCTGATCTATATCTGAACATGATGTGCAATTAAGTACAATTGGCCAAAGGAGAAAGGAATGACGTACTTACCACTGTTAATGTTACTGAACGGCTGAATATTCTTGATTATTGTTGGGCATGGCATTTAACCTGTCTTCTTCTCTTGAAATTTAACTCGATTCAATCAGATACTTAAAACATCTAACAGGTATCCTAGTTCTCATTTGGGATGGATATTACAAAACTCATGGAGCTATGTTCATGTCATTCTTTGCCTATTTTACCGCATGTTTTCCATGTTATGACAACTATGATGATGGACACTAAACTTTGTCTATTAGTTGATCACGTTGCTGACTGGGCTTATATTAGAATATTTAGGGTAGAGTAAATCTGTACTGAGTTGCCAAGAGTACTCTAATTACTTGTCATATTATTTGCTACATGATGTTAAGACACTCTTTGTGTCACACTTATCCAACACGTCATTAGGCGTGTCTATTAATTAAATTAAAAGTTTTGGTTCTTCTAATGTTGTGTCCAACTTCTGCAAGTTTGGCTTTAACGGTGTTAAGAATATCTCTAAACAGCAATAGATTAGTTTCTAGTATATTTCAAATTGAGTAATATAAATAAAAAATTAAAATTACTTGAAGAGATATTGTTGTCTCATCTAAATTGATATTGATGAAATAGAAATTCCTGTTCTTCATTTTGATACCTCAAAATTGGAATAGGTTCTCCAAATTTATAGTGGAGACTCGTACCCAACATATCATACAAGTTGAGATCTTACTATCTAGGCATATCACCTATACTAGGAATATGTATCATTTGAGATATCACAAGGTACCCTAATTGATATAATCAAATATTCCAACACTCTTCAAGTTAGAGCATATATGTCGATCATGCCTAGTTTGTCACATAGTTCCTTGAAGCATTTGGTGCCCAATGCATTGGTGAACAGATTCGCTACTTGTTATGAAGGAGTAAAGGGAGTAGCAACCTTACCATTCATGATGGCCTCTTGAATAAAATGACTGACAAGTTCAATATGCTTAGTTCTTTCATGGAAGACGGGGTCACTAGCAATATGTATGGCAACCTGATTGTCATAATACATAGAGAGTGGCTTGTTGTAAGTGTATTCCAACTCTATCAATAAATTTTGTAGCCATATCATCTCACTTACAGTGTGGGCCATCGTTTTGTATCCTACCTCGATGTTGGACTTAGCCACTGTTGTCTGTTTCTTGTTGTGCCATGTTACAAGGTTTCCTCCAACATACGTACAATAGCCAGATGTGGACCTTCTATCATCTTTCGCCTAAGCATAGTCAGCTTCAAAGTAGGCCTCTATTTTTAGATTCTCATGCTTCTTGAACAATAGACCTTTCTCAGGTGACCCCTTTATATATCTCATTATACTAAGCTTAGTTTCTTGGTGAACTAAGCTAGGCTTGTCTCTAAACTAACTCACTAGCCCAACGAAAAATGTGATGCTGGCCTATTTACAGTCAGATATATCAGTTTATCTACCAGTTGCCTATACTTTGTCTTGTCCTCTAAGTATTCACTTGCATCACTCGAAAACTCGAGATTATATCCATGGGTGTCTTAGTGGGCTTGCAGCTAGGCAATCCTATCTCATTAAGTAGATTAATAGTATACTTCTACTGGGAGAGAGATATTCCCAACTTATTATGGGTGATTTTAATGTCCAAGAAATACTTTGGACGCCCTAAGTCCTTAGTGATGAAATGTTGTTGTAAATATGATTTTGTATCCTTAATCCGTTTCTCATCACTCTCAGATATAAGTATTTTATCAACATAAACAATTAAAATGACTTAGCCATGCTTGTTGTGCTTGATCAATACGGAATGGTCAAATTTACATTGTTGAAAACCAAAGTTGGTCATTACCCGACTAAATTTGTTAAACCATGGTTAAGGACGTTACTTTAAACTATAGATCGCCTTGCGCAATTTACATACTTTGTGTTTGTCCCCCCCCAAAAGGTTGCTTTATGAACACGATCTCTTGAAGGTCACCATAGAGAGGCATTTTTTACGTCTAGTTGGTACATACGCCAGTCTTGATTTACTACTGAGGAGAATAAGACGCAAATGGAGTTGAATCACGCAATAGGAGAGAAGGTTTCAAAATAGTTAACGTCATATGTTTGGATAAAGTCCTTAGCGACAAGTTGAGCCTTATGTCGATCAATGGTGCCATTAGCATTGTGTTTAATAATGAACACCCAATGACAAGCAATAACATCCACATTAGCTGGAGGTGAAATGAGTTTCCAAGTATTATAGGAAATAAGAGCTACCATTTCGTCATCCATAATTGCCTTTCTCACAAGACGTTGAATTGCCTCATGATAAGATCAGCGAACATCTGTAGAGGACAAGGAGACAACAAAGGAGTGAAAACTCAGGCTTAAATAGTAAAGGTTACATAATTTGTTAAGGGATGAGAGGTGCAAGAATGAGTACCTTTTTTGAGAGCAATCGGTAAGTCTGCTTCCAATGGTAAAAGACTAGGAACTGTAGGTGGAGACTGGCGAAAGGCAAGTTGGCCTTAACGATTGCATCATGTATACAGTTGTAGCGGCAAGACCGATTTGTTGAAAAGAGGTGGTGATGTAGAATTGGGTAATGGTACTTGATCAGGCAGATGTACTGGAAAATGTATCTCAGAGGTAGTAGAGTTGCCTCTTGGAAAATGTCACATCCATGGAAGAGAATGTCCTACGAGACACTAGATCATAGCAACAGTATTCCTTTTAGGAGTGTGAATATCCCAGAAAAATATATTTGATGGATTGTGGGGACAATTTATCTTGGCCTACAATAAAGTTGTGGACAAAACAATTACAGCCGAAGATATGAAGAGGCACTAGAAATAATAGCTTTTCAAGGAAGAGACATGAAAATGAATTATCTCCATCAAGAACACTTGAGGGCATACGATTGATTAAGAATGTTGTAGTGAGGACGGCATCTCCCTAATAGTGTTTGGGCACATTCATATTATGCATTAGAGTTTGGGTGACATCAAGGATATAATGATATTTTTTTTTAGCCACCCCATTTTACTGTGATGTGTGAGAACAAGTTGTTTGATGAACAATTCTGAGTGGTCCACAGAAGGAGGATATACATTGTTGAGTAAGTTCCAGAGCATTATCAATACGAAGAATTCATAAGTTAATAGAAAATTGGGTCTTTATTTCATTATAAAAGGCTTTGAGTACACAGGAAATTTCTAATCTATCCTTGAGCAAATAAATCCACGTCATTTGAGCAAAATCATCAACAAATATTATAAAATAGCGAAAACCCTCATGACACTCTATCCTACTAGGAACCTACATGTCACAGTGAACAATAGCAAATGGGTGTAGGACTATGATTATTTTCTCTAGGTGGAAAAGAGGTATGGTGGTGCTTACTCAATTCACAAGACTCACATTCTAAACTAGAAAACTTAACTGGAAAGAGATGTTTTAATTTGGATAAGGATGGATGTTCAAGACGGCAATGCCATTGGAGCGGAGATGAGGTGGCAGAGAGGGCCTTAGCTTAAACAGGAGCAGAACTGTCCAATTAATACAAGCCATCCCGCTCATGTCCTCCACCAATCATCTTTCTCAATCATAGGTCCTAAAAAACACAATGTGTGGGATAAAAGGTTATAGAGTAATTATGAGATTTGCTGAGCTGATTAATAGAGAATAAATTGACAGGAAAATTAGGGGCAAAAAAAACATTTTTAAGTGCTACAACATTATTAGGGGTGACCACACTTATGCAACTTATAGGTAAGTCCCGTCAGCAATTCTTATGGGTGTTAGTGATTGGGAAGAGGAAAAAGAGGAGAACAAGGACTTATTACTGGTGATACGAGCTGTGGCACTAGAATTAAGCATCCATAACTTACTATGTGACGCAATAGTTGCTTGCTGGCAGCAAATGCTTGCAACAGTTGCTTATATTCATTGCGGCTTAAGGAGACTTTATCATCTACGGGAACAGATGTCTTAGGTTTTTTTCGAGCTAGCATTTGCCTATTCAGGTTTGCCAAACTTAGTTCAACACTTATCAAAAGGGTGGCTTGTGTGTTCACAATGGATACACGGACGAGAACTTTTGGAGGTGTTTGATCCACAGCCTCTCCCACTTTTGTGACCAGGAGAAGGTTCTCCTCCTTAAGAGACCAGTGCGGAGCTATTAGTGGATGTGGAAGGCCCTGAACTAGAGTTGCCGGTCGTTACATAAAGGACTCCTGAGAAAAGGTAGGGACATTGTTACTAGCCAGTAGATTGTCTCGAACTTGTTGAAGCTAAGGATCTAGCCTAGATAACAATTTTGCTACTAAAAATTCTTCCCATAGGTTCTTTCGTGTCTGTAGGTCGCAAGTTAGTGGGTGATACGACATAAGTTTATTGACAGCTCCTTTTAGCAAAGCAGAGTACTATGTGACAGATTGTTCTTTCTGTTTTAGAAAAAATATTTTGTCATATAATTCAAGAACTCTAAAGATATTTTTCTTTTGAGAGAACATGTCTTGGAAGGCATCCCACATTTTTTTTGGCAGAGTGCAAGAACACAATGTTGGTACTTACTGATTCTTCCACACTATTTAATATCCATGTAATAACGAAATAGTCGGCTTGCTACCACAACGAATATGCATCATTCTTCAAATTTGCAGGTTCGGAGAGGATATGATTCAATTTGTTTTGCGATCCCAGAAAAAGTTGGGCCATACAATGTAATTTTTTCCATTCAAGTTGACAGTTATCCCAAGCGCGAGTTTATTTTCAGTGGGCCATCAGAATCAATTAATTGAAGCTCACCAGAAATAGAGGCCCAAAGGTCACAAAGGGAAGCCCAACCAAAAAAAACCTTATCCTCTAGTGGGCCAAATCAGAGTGAAAAAACTATCCAAGGTTCTTCCTAAATGCTGCGCTGTTGAGGGAGAAAGAGGTAAGGCTGAATCGACGCACTTGCAGACAGCGGCGTGAGGGTTCTCGGCGAGCTGGAGTTGCGATGCAGTTGACGGTGCGGCGTGTACGGTCTGGCGCGAATGAGCTTTCCGGAGGAGTAAGAATCCCGGCAAGAGGCGACGCGGCTGTTTTCGGTGGGCGACGAGCGCTAGGGAGATCAGCAGCAGCGCGAGGTGAGCAACGGCCGTTAGGGCACTGGAGAGGACGGCAGCAGAGGTGGGCGGTTGGAGTTACTGACGGTGCACAGCGCTGCGAAGCACAGCGCCGCTAGGGCGCTCTTGGGGTATCTGGAGATTAGGACGTGTTTGGAGCCCAGTCAAAGGTTTTTTGTTTTTTTAATAGCAGAATCAGATGGTCCGTCCTGCTCTGATACCATGATGAAATTGAAATTCCTCTTCTTCATTCTGATACCTCAAAACTGGGACGGGTTCTCCAAATTTGTAGTGGAGACTCCTATACAACATACCATAAAGGTGGAGATCTTCCTAATTAAAACAATCTTAAACAAATCACCCATACTAGGAATATGTATCATCGAACATATCACAAGACATCCTAATTGATACAATCAAATATTCCAATAGATATTATATGTACGTATTTTTTATCACCACATATGCACACAATTGTATTGAAATAAATCACAGTTGCAACCTATAGTAGAATGGGAGATCTAGCTGCTTGTCAAGCGTCATTCAATTCCAAGTAGGAAGGTGACTCATTTGTTTGGTCTAGGATTCTTTCTCGAGTGTGAAAATTGGTTCTTTTATTGCAAAATGGAGCCCATTTTTTCGGACTGGAACTTCTTTATTGTCTGATGTTGAATAGGAATAGGAATAGGAATAGGAATGTTACATTGACCTCCTGCAGCCTGGCTCTTTAGCCGGCTTCTTTTGAACACTCACACGAATCTCACTCTGGTACCATTCTATCAAGGGTTCTCTTTCTTGGTTAAGGTAACTTATTATTTAAATTATTGATCTGAATTTTCTTTAGTTATTGTGGAATGAGTGTTTCGGGCTGATACAAGGATCAAAATTTAAATGTTGCATTAGGAGACTCCATTGGAGTTCTGTAATTCTGTTTAATTGTTGATGAGAAGCTTAGTCTAAGAGAGAGATCAGATACTGAGGTCCATCACAAATCATGCAACTCAGTTGTAATTGTTTCAAGTGAAGTTCTCCTTTTTTCTTGTTTCTCGAGAGCTAACCCATTCCTCTCTATCTAATGCTACATGCATGCATTTTTGTGTGGCTGTTAAAATCAAATAGTATATTCCATTTTAGCTGCGGCAGGTGAGTATCAGTATCACTTTCCAATTCAGTTCCAGCATTGATTATTATTATTTTTTTTCTTCCATTTTTCTTGTTTTGGAGTGCTCAGGGCATCTCCAGACTCCACTAATTATGGAACTACTTATTTGCTATTAAAAGAAATTAATTAGTTGACTCTCTTACATATTAGTATGCTAATAAAACCTCTGAATATTGCATAAATTTGACTTGATGAAAGAACAAATATTGAATAACGTGTTGTTTTGTAAGCTAACATTAAAAATCAAAATTTAGAACAGAACGAGAAAAAAAAATTAAGTGAAATTCCAAATTCGAAAAAAAAATGTATGCTCAGGCTTAAATAATTCTGTCTGACATGACATGTTTATAATTTATGTCTACAAGCCTCTTAAAATATCCACATTAAAGAACATAAGTTCAATAATCTAAAAAGGGATAAGGGGTTTCTGGTCTATTTTTAAGACAACCGTCGTGCACAAGGCAAAAGGACATTTTTATTTTTTTTTCCTTTTTTTTCTCGTGCACAAAATTTGTCCTAAATTGGAACCCTGATTTAAATTTAGTGTGGCAAAAACCAACTTTCTATTTTACTGATATTATCGAAGTTTGGGCTGACGAAAGGTGGGACAAGAGATTCTGTGATGAAATATTACTGTAAGTTTGACGAGGATGCTTTTACGAAATAAAAGTTTTTAATAATATAAAGAAGCCTCAAATGCTGCCCCAGTAATTATCATCTCTTTAAATAAATTTAGCTCAAAAACCTCTTGAGTTTCCATATTGGAGTTACAAGCTATCTCTACTTTTGTTTATCAACTTGTGGTTCTTGATGCATCAATAAAGACGGAAGAACCAACGAAAACAACACATGTCAAGGATTCTTATAATCGGTTAATACTTTCTAATTTTTTTAATGTTAGAAAGTATCAATTTTCAAATTAATTCAGAAAAAATTGTTGAGATTTTCAAGTATAACCATGCTTTGGTAGTGTGATAGTCCAATTACAAGTTCTAATTAAATATATTGAATTTGGAGGCAGAGTTCATTCAAATCAAAAGCATCATGAAGCAAGTAAAATCATCCATCAGTCTACAAGCAATATCCATAGGGTGAAACTTAGGGAGGAAGCATGTGTTAAAGTGAATAAGTAAATTCATGAGCCTACGTTATATTTTAACTTGAAATTTTAAGATAATAATTTTATATGTCACTCTCATGTATATATCGTTCACATGCTCTACACTTTTTCAAATAGGAAAACTATTTATACTTAAAATCTTTCAAATTTAAGTTAAATTTGAGTTTATTCTAATTAGAAGTTTTGAAGTACATAAAGTCTCATTGAAGTGCCTTTTGACTCTACATGAGAGCCTCCTTAGGGAGTCAAGTTGGGAGTTGGGGTGGAAATTTTTAATTGTAAAACCATAAATAATCAGAATATACATAGTGGCAAACTAAAACCAAGTCCAAACTATTTTTGCCACGTAACGTGTAGCAACTGAATAAATTCAAAAACGTGTAAAATTTACCTATTGAAATCATATTTTAGTTGAGGTATACGCGTAACTCACGAGCTGTAACTCCTAAGTGGCGAACTCTTGCGTGTTCACATAGTTGGAGCACAAACATACGCCTTCAAAATTATCTACGAACTTTTTAACAAGGACTTGACTAAAAGTCTTTGGATATGAAAGTTTTTGGATAAGAAAGAAAATCAAGAAAGGGGTTAGAGCACCTTTTCTTTCTTGCTTGGGTAGGGCAAATGAACTTTTTGGATATTTTTTAGATTTTTTCTCTAAATTGAACTCTTTCAAATATATTTATTTTCAAGACAAAACTTCTTAAACTTAGTATGATTCTTATTTTCATGTATAGCATCTAAGGCACATATGACATTATCTCTATGGACTTTTTACATGGATCTTTAATTAATTCAAATCCAAAGTTTATATTAGTTCAATTAATAATTAAAACCCACAAGTGTCTTTTCATTTAATTTAATTTATTAATTAAATTAAATGCCTATTTTCATTATTAACAAGCACAATGGGAAACTAGTTTGGTCGAATCTAATTGTAACTAAATTAATTTCTACATAAAACTTCTCAAGTTTCGTTCGTACACCAATTAAAGGCATCTAACGCACATATGACATTGGCTCTATAGGCTTTTACATAGACCTTTAATTAATTCAAATCTAAAGTTTATATTAATTCAATTAATAATTAAAGCCCACAAGTGTCTTATTATTTAATTTAATTTATTAATTAAATTAAAGGCTTATTTTCATTATTAACAAGCACAATAGGAAATCAGTTTGGTCGAATCTAATTGTAACCAAATTAATTTATACATAAGACTTTTCAAGTTTTGTTTATGCCCCAATCAGATTTTATTATTAATTAGCAATGAGTATAGTTTGAAAAATATTGATAATGCCTAGTGTATGACCCATGTTGTGGCCTAATTTCAATTAAGTGAATGGATCATGTGAATTTTCTCAATCGTGAATATCATATAATATAGGTTTTATGTATTGTATTGTCCCAATCGAGCGAGAGTTATAAATTTAGTTAAACTCACTGGTTTGATTATATGACCAAATCAATGTTGCCTTATAAGATTAATGTCCAGTTAAAAATTCATTTGCGATCATATATTATTTTGGCCAAGGATTTCAGTCTCGTGGAACAATTGCATAGGACAAACATTCATTTGTAAGAAGACAAATCTTTATTGAACGTACACATATCTTCATATGCATTTGAACAATGGTACATTGGACTCATGACCTTATCTTATTTCAAAACAGACATTGGCCTTTAATATCCAAATGACATGCTAACCATCATGTACACAAAACAATTATGCCATTTAAGATATAAGACCCATGTACACTTAATACGATCACGAAGCAAAAGATCGACAATAAAGAATGAACTTCATATGTCTACTTTTTTTTTCAAATTAGCATTCAAATACATATTTTTCTATGACGTATCCACACACATGCATACTAAATAACATGACACTCACTATATAAACACACAGTGTGCAAGTGATATTGAATTTTCAATGTCCATTTAGAGAATATGTGACTCGTGACTAGTTTTGAGGAATTGTGTACTAAAAACCTTTACATTCATATTGATAACTCCTTATGAATAAAATTTTTTAACGTAATCACGTGAACACATAAATAAATTTACATCATATAAGATTTACATACATAAAAAACTTCCAAAATATTGATACAAATAAATGTCAATATTTTTATTAATTAGTCAAAAATTTATATTTACAATCAATATCCCTTATAATCTATTAACGTAGAGGACAATATCACTAACAAGTCAAACCAAGCATCTTAAAATCTTTCACAAGGGACATGACTATGGACAACCAAACACTATTTTCATGATTGTTTCAAATTTAATTATCAACTCTAATACCACAATTTGAGAACATGTGAATCCAATTACAAGTTTTGATAAAACTAGTTGGACTTGACAATAGAGTCCAATTAAATCGGAAAGTATCATCGCTGGGATGAATTTCTAGAAAACTATTTATTGGGTCAAGTAAAATGTATACTCATTAGCCTAACATTCTATTAGTCAAAAATTTTAAGCTAATAATTTTATGGGTCCCTCTCTCTTATGCACAATTCACTTTTTTTACACTTTTCCATGGTGGACAACTACTCATACTTGAAATCTTCGACACTACGTACATATGCACTTTCTGTTGTTAAATGGTACAATTATTATGATGCTCTTATTTCATCATATAAGTTTTTAACTTTCTTGCCCTAATTTTTTTTATTAATTTCATTTTTTCTTCAATTTTAATTTTTTATATTTTTCCTTTTTTCTTAAGTTTCAATTTTCCCTCCTATTTTATAAGTGATATAAAATTTATTTTTGAACTCACTTATATAATTATGTATAAGCATTAAATGTATCTTTTCTTGCTAGTATATATATACATGTATTATGTTTTATTCTCAATGTAAACCTCACGTAGTTTGATAGTTTTAATATCGCCATAACACTTTTCTTTCTTTGCATTTTTAACATCAAAAAATTCAAAAATAAAGCTAAAAGGAATCAATGTTCTGTCTTGAACCTACTTGGACGTGAAAATTGAATTGTAAACAACTTTCTCAAAATATATAAATGTAAATTCAATGATGAAAAGTTGTAAATTATCTAGTTTTATTTGATTATTTAATCTATGTGAAACAACATCACAACAATAATTTATAAATTTTAGGCAAAAACTCCATCATTTTTAAAACAATTACAGATTCCGTGTAAGTGTAACAAAATCTTACCATGAGCCCATATTCACTTTAAAGGACTGGAGTGGATAGATTATTATATATGAGTTAATACAATATTCATTTTAAAAGATGAAAGCCCTTGATTAATTCTAAACCCAATGTAAAATAATTAAAATATATGATATTTAATCCTATCTAACACAAATGATAAAATAATTCATCAAAATAAATGTTTTTGGGTATGTCATGTTACATTTTTTCAAATTCACTTTGTTTGTTTTCAAATTTTGTGTGTGTTTTTAGGTAATTTGTCTCGAAATTTGAGTAAAAATAAGATAGAGAAAGAGATAAAAATTTAAAAAATATAATAATTGAGTTTGTGTTGTGAGGGTTTAAATTTGAAAACAAACATAGTTAGCTAAAAACAAATTCAAAAAGCAAAGGCTTAAGATTGATAACTTTTTAAAATAGAATTGGATTAAACTAAAACCTATATAAAATTGAATTTAATAAATAACCAATGTAATCAAACTACATCTTAGATTTAAATTTTTTTTAAAAAAAAGTCCTTCGAACTTTGTCACTGCTATACAATATATGAATCACTATAAAATTTAATAGATTACCATTTATCTTCAAAGATATTCTCAACTAGACATGGCTCATTTGATGGTGTTTATGTATATTTTTATAGATTTATGAGTTATTAGACCAAATTTACAAAAAAAAAAAAATGTGGTATTTTAACATTAATGAAAAACCCTATATTTTGAGTTTTCTTTCATTTTGCTAACTTTCGATTAAGTTGAGTGATTGAACGTACTACATATTATTTACTTTTCATTCTTACTTAAAAATTTTATAAATAAAAATATTATCTTATAAATTATATTCGAATTTAAATTCAAATTCTCACTCACTCACTCACTCACTCACACACACACACACACACACACACTCTCTCTCTCTCATATTTTATAGTCAACTAATTATTTTTTAATCATTAAACATGTTCACAATTAAATCAATATTTGTTATAATTTTTAACTCACATTCATATATATTGATGCCTTACAAGTATATATATTATTGCATCATCTAATTATTATTAAATATTACATATATAATTTAAAATTTCTCTCTTTTTACAATTTAATACCAAACTTATTTCCTAACCGTTCAAATCACCAAAATTTTTCCCATAATAACAAGGAAACTAACATGCCCACTGCCCTTACTATTGTTTCAGGTAGATATGTTACAACATTAATAAATAAATAAATTGCTTGCTATCAATATTCCATCCGGAATTCCAAATTCATTAAATTATTTGTAGAAAAATATCTGCAAGGTCTCTTGGTCCAAAAAATCACTAATAACATAGTAGGTATAAAAGTATAAGTTGAGAATAGAATGAACACTCCCAACCCTATTATAGCTCGTATAAAAAAATTTTATATAAAAATAATCATTGGCAAAGAAATCTTAATTCTCAAAGGTATAGGATCAATGATTTCATTTGTATACATGGCTTTATATATTCTTAATTTGTTATGAATAAATTTACAGTTATGTTTGACAAAATTACATTTCTATGATATATCTCTCTAAACTATATATTAAGATGGTGTTTGGTTTGCACTATAGAATCAGATTTGGCATGAAATAATTTATTGCAATACATCCGTAATACGTGGAATATATATATATATTATTACTATAATTGATGCTTGGTGTGTTAGATCTTTTAAAGTGAGATCTGAGAAATCTTTAATGTTAACTTTGGCTCAAATAAATTGAAAATAAACCCAACACGTGTAGATTATTATAAATTTAATATTTTTACTAAATATAATATATTATAAAAATATTATATTTAAGAAATAAAAATAAAAATATTGAAAATTAAATAATACTAGAAGTGAGAAATAAATATAAAAAGAAGTTGAATGAAAAACAAAATATCAACGAAAAATAAAACCTATACATTTATAAAAATAGAAAGAAAGAAAAAAACTTGGATAGTTTATAGCTCTCAAACATAATTTCAGAGTATAAATGTCTAGGTGAAAAATCTTAAAGAATTAAAAAAATGAAAAAGAAGTTAAATGGAAGATGGAAAAAATTAAAAAAGGATAATAAAATATATTAAATGATAGAGGAAAAATAAAAAATAAAAAAATAAAATTATGGTAGTTTAAAAAGCCAAATGTAAGGTAGAGGGAAAAATGAAAGGAAAAAATAAATAAAAAATGTAAGAGAAATTAGAAGTTTTTTAAATAAGACTAATTTAGTAATTTAAGTATGTAAAAAGAAGGACTCATCTTTAATTATATAATGTGTGTGTGTGTATAATATTTATTACATTAGTGTGACTTACATATATTTTAAATAAGTAATATAGGAATCAAATTTGGATTTTGCTTGAAATCTTTCACCTTATTATGCATTTGGTGAATATTAAATTTTTAGGAATAATTCTCAATTTTTAATTCTGATAAGAATATGAGACTCTTTTTTGTTGTACAATATTAAATTACTATAATACCCTTAGCTTTTACACACACGCGCATATATATATATATATATATATTTATATATATTATTTTACTTTTTATCCCTCGACTTTTATTTATTTTATTCTATTCCTTCAATTTTAATTTATTATATATTTTTCTCCTCTCCAAAACTTAATATATTTTATTTATATATCTTTTCAAGCTTCTTTCTTTTCTCTTGTTATGTATTTACAAAGTAATGACATGGGATTTTTTGTTGCACTATATTAAGTTATTATAATATCTTTATACACACACATATGTTCTTTTACTTTTTCTTATTAACTTTCATTCTTCTCCTTCTATTCCTGCAATTATAATTTATTGCACATTTTTATCTCATCTCTCAAACTTAGTTTATTTTATATATATATATATATATATATATATTTTCATGCTTCTTGCTTTTCTCTATTTTATTAATAATATAAAAATTTGACTTTTAAATGGTATTGTTAATTTATTTACATGATTAGGTACATGTATCTAGCGTGTCTCTAATCACTAGTATATATTAAAAATATAAAGGGCTTTGGTTCCATTTCATATAATTACTAAAATATCTTTAATTATTTATATATTCTTTTTTAGACCATTCTCTTAATTTTTATTTATTTCATTTACTTTCCTTAATTTATATTTATTCTATTTTTTCTTTTTTCTTAAAATTTTTATCATCTTATAATTTTATAAATAGTATAAAGTTTATATTTAAAATTTATTTTTGAATATCCTTAAATTTTCATTTATTATATATTTCTTTCAATATTCTCCTTCAATTTTAATTTATTCTATTTTCTCTAATATTCAGTTTTGTTCTTTGTCTTTTATTTTTTAAATAATGTAAAAGGTTATTTATATAATCATACACGCGCACGAAAATTCTACGCCAACACAGAAAAGTCCTATTCGTCATAGTTATCATTTCCTCCATGGTCTTGTTTTCTTCTTATCATGTTTTTATTCAAATTATTCTTTATTCTAGATTAGCTTTATTAAAAGTTAAAACTTTATGCTAGAAAAAAAATAATGATGCTGTTGAGTTGATTATTAATTAAACAACAAAAATGAATAATAGACAAGTAATCATAACTATTATTAACAATATAACACCTATGATAATGGTAATAAAAAATTATATAATAAAGAAACTAATAATGTTGTTAATAATCACAACTCATGGTCAAAAATAAATTTAAATATAACACTTAACATTTATAAACACACACACAATAGTGCAATTATTATTAATTAATAGTAATAGTAGCAACTATAATAGTAGTTGTTGTATCAAGAGCAACAATGGTAATGATCATTATCCATGAAGTTCACAATGTTAATAATGTAGTAAAAAATTTCCAACTACAAATGCCCAAAAGTATGTCACACCTCACGGTCAACAATGGTTTTGAGTATTCACGTTGGCCTAAAGTTAATGCGATGGCATTCCTCATATTAGTTATAATGGGATGATCTGGGACAACCTAGTGCCTGTCACATATCAAGCAAGGTAGACAAATATCACGATCAAGATGCTAAATGTTTGTCCAAAATGTAACGCCATGATGAACAAACTCACTAGACTGGAATAAATAATCATATTATGGTAATTGCAAACGTAGAATTTTGATTGGGATGACGTAAAACAACATATATAGTAATAGGATCAGAGGTTCGACAATATTGGCTAGTGGGGGGTAGGATACGAGTCTTGGAAGAATGGATATACGGCTACTAAATGCTGATAATGGGCATCAATTTATTGTAAGCAAACTCCAAAGATAGAAGCCCTAAGACCCTTCATCTTTTTACCCCACCACTTGAGAGATGGCCCGACTACGTGCATAAGCATTGGCTCCATGTTTTGCGACAATGCAGGAGTGCCTTCCAAGAATTGGGTATGGATGTAGCTAGCGGGGAACATCTTTCTGAATCATCAGATCTTCACTCATTGTGCCTATGTCCTCCAGCAAAAGGGACTATAGTGGAAGGAGGAAAATGCCTACCTATCCCAAAGGTGTCTCTCCATTGGTTATTATTTTGAATTCTTTCTTTCTCATATTTTTATTACATCTCATTTTCTCTTTCTATTTTCTTTTTCTAAAAATATATAATGAAGTAATTTTACTAAACTACTAAAAAGTAAAGAGAAAATATATAATAAAAACTAAAAGATAGATGGAAAGGAAAAATTAGGGATGAAAAATGAGAAAAATACCTAAAAATATATATGTTAAAAAGAAGAACATAATAGAAGAAAAATGGAAATGAATAAAAGTAAATTATTCTAAATTAATTTTATGCCAATTATGGCTATCACTCTTTGCGTGTGCAATAAAAATATTCTATATGTAATATTATTTGAATAAATTATATTTTGATATCATTTAGTATGATTTAATTATATCAATTGATCACAATTTCACATCATGATATTCAAAAAAATATATTTTACAATTAATAATCTATACAAACCACAATTAAAATAAATGATAAAATAATAGTTCACATGATATTCTTTTGATCTAATAATATAAAGTGTTAAATCTCTCATTGAGCAAAGCTCTAGGAACTGAGTAAATACTACTTGTGAGTGCATAATGCTACTTATGCTGGTAATCTTTTAATCCCAAGTAAAATTAAGTGGATGGTTGTAGAGGTTAGTTTAAATTTAATTCTAAAATTAAGAGTTTAAAATGCAGGAAAATACAAGATGGAAAGTTATAAGTTGAAAACTCTATGCCAATTATGATTGAAATTCTTTGAAAAATTAGAGTTGTAGAAGACAAATTTAAGAGGATGTGCTCCAACACATGAACCCATCATTTCATGTCATTCGTCACAGTTTATTTATTGAGTAAATCAAAGTTCGTGCAATCACAGTTCTAGCACTCGAATACTAATTTTCATTTTTCTTAAATTCACATCAAAGGAAGAGAAATATGTTAAAGAAATTAGGTTATTTTATTTCCCGCGTACACGTAAAAATTCCATTCACATGTTGTAGACACACAAAATAAGGTTATTTAACAGAATATACGTAGATCAATTCGTTATTGCATGTACAATTTCATGACAGCATAGGATATGAGGAAGAATCCTGTTTGATTATGCAATCTAGGTGAATTACTTAAACTGTTTTAGAATCTAATAAATTCATGCATAAATCGTAAAGCCTAGAATACATGAAAACATTCCTATAGAAGTTACAGAATACGGAGGTCTATATTGCGTAGGATGAGAAAAACCAACCCAATTGGCTCTTCGCGCAAGCTGGCGCTGCTTCATGAAGCATGACCTCAGGGTGGCGGTGCGCACCTTCTCAAGTGCGAAGCAAATTGTGGGGCCAAGCAATTCGTTCTGTAGATGCCTTCACGACTGCAAGGATTGCCCTCGCAGTCACGACGTGGTGCTTCGTAGTCTCAAAGCTTAACCGCAGCACAAAGTAGAACGTCACATGGTCATAGGCGCGGTTGCACATTGACGTCTCGCAATCGCGAGCCCTCCTTCTGTGATCGCTAGGGCCGAAAGCAAGACTAGATAGAATGTATCGCAATTCATCGTGTGGTTGCGGAACCATTTCTCATGGTCATGAGACATGATTTCGTGAAGGCAGGACCTAAAACAATTAACAGAATATTATTATTTTTATGTAATTAATGTTTGATTTAACTAATTTTGAAGTCAAAACACACATGAATATTCAATTTAGGACCTACCAAGATATACAAGATGTCAAACGAGTGAACTTCGAATAGAAGAATCCTTTTAATAAGAAATTGGAATGTTAAGAAGACAGTAATACAAGGCATGTATGATACATTTAAAATCATTTAAAAGGGTATGATTCCAATTAAATTGGGAATTAAATGAAAAGTTGTTTCGGTTGAATAAGAACCAAGGACCAGTAACTAGTAGAAGTACTAATTAATAAGATTAGTGCTAGGTAAGTGATTAGATTCTGTCAGCCTTTACAAATATTTTCAAAATGGTTTTTATGTTACAACTGAATTTTATTACGTGTTAAAAATATTTTTGAATATTTTCTTGGTTATGAAGGCTTGATTTTGACTTATTGAATTTCTACGGAACCTAGAATATTTATTATTTTTCCAAAAATTTAGATGTGAGTTTATTTTTAAAATGAATTACATGGAAACTATTTTTCTGAGAACATAAACATGTGATTAATGTAAAAAGTCTCTTATGTAATACCTACGATAATGTGGAACAAGTTTTACCCTATCGATTAGATAATAGATTGGGATTTACTTAATCGGGATAGAAGTATTAAGGATGACACTGGGCGAAATTGATATGTGATTCTACTAATCAAAAATAACAGATTGGGATACCGCTCAATTAGGATTGAAGTATTAAGCTCGCAATGGGCGTAGCCAATATTTTACATAACTCTCTATATTTAGAATGTAAACTAAGACTTTAATCAATGAAAATAGTATATGAAATATGCATCACCATAAGTGAGCTTATGAAAATGTGCAATTGCATGGTTTAATGAATGATTCTGAAAAACTGTGAACTATTGTGATGTTTTATAAAACTGTTTAAAAATGTGATTTGTATTTTTAGTTTAAATTGTGTTTTATACGAATTATTTTTTACTTACATCCAATAGAAAAATTAAATGCAAGTAAATCAATTTATTTAGCGTCTTGTTGCTTACGTTTTTTTTAAATTGTCTACCTTGCAGAGGATGTCTATAAGTACAAATTCACGTGAAGATGGTTAAAGTACGAAAGATAGAAGCTTCAAACTTGGTTAAGGTTTCCGACTAGCAAACAAAATATTGCGATATAATATTTAGATTTATTTTGTTTTTATTGTTAAATGGGAGTAGATTTATTTCCTTTAGGTATTAAGTGATATTTAATAGAATAGTTGATTTGACATCTATTAAATTGTTTGTAAATATTGTTAAGTTATGTCTTGGTTTCGAGACAATTTGTATAAAATTTTTTATGTAATTTGAATCCTGATGTTTGAGAATTAATTGTGAATAAAATTGAATTAGTTTTTAAATCAAACACACACAAGTGTGCTAGTTTCACTGGAACTAAGTATTAATAATATAGACCACTTTTTAGTTATACAAGACTGAATTACTATAATACCTATATGTCTTCATTTTTTACTTTCATTCTCTCAATTTGGATTTATTTCTTTTTCTTCCCTCAATTTTGATTTATTGTAATCTTTTAATTTCATCTCTCAGTTCAATTTGTTTTTTAATCTTTTTTTTCTAATATCTTTTTCCTTTGTCTTTTTTATGAATGACATGACATTTATACTTTGGAACATTATTGATCATTTATATCATTATGCAGCGTGTCTATAATTACCAGTACTTATATTAATGTTAAAGACCTAAAATTAGTTGAATATTGTTAAATTGCTATAATACCCTTATGTTATATTATTTTATGTTTTTCTTCTCTTTCTACTATATAATTCTATTATGTTTTCCCTTCATATAATTACTTTTCCCTTCATATTTGTTATATGCTTCAATGTACTTGTCACACACACACACACACACACACACACACACACACTTTTTTTCATATAATTTTAAATTTAAAATACTTTTATTTTTGTTATAATTAGTTATAATGAATAAAATTTTATAAGTTATAAAAATTTTCTCAAATGCTTTATTATTACTAGCTTGCGATTATGCACACTCATCAAATTTAAAATGCAATTAATATATTATACAATATTAATATAGTGTAACAAAATGATTTTTACAATAAAATAAAATAATTCAATTATCAAAATTCCAGCCAACAAATAAAAAATAAAAATAAAAATAAAAATAGTAGGACCAAGCATTTAAAGCAAAGCCCATTAGTAGATGCATAATAGATGCCTGCCACTAAAGATGCAAAGGATGATGTTTCTTTATCTAAAACCCTAAAATCAATTTCCATTAGAAGCATTGGCTTTTATGAATGACAAGCCTCAAATTATTACCTTTAAATAGAGAATTTTTTTTTAGGCTGTTTCCCGCGCATGTTTTGTTTTTCATGAGAGTTTCTTTATTATTATTATTTTTTGTCTGAAATAAAAGAGGACAAGTATTTTTTTTTTTCTTTGGCAGGCATTATATTTATTTTTATATTAAGGAAATATGTTCATTTTTGTAATGATGCTTTTGTACATTCAAATCCGTTTTTATATAGTGTCTCGTAATAGACTTATTTTTAATTACCAATTATAATAATAAAATGAACATTTCCTTCTTCTTTTTTTTTTCTATTGCTACCCCTGTGCATACTAATTCTCTTTGTTTTTCAATAATTATATATTTTTAAAAATATATATTTAATTATTTTTTTATATTTTTATTTTTTATACAATTTTTAAAATAAAAAGGCTTCTAATTTAAAAACAAGTAAAGTGAATTTGTCAAAATATATAAATATGCTTTTGACTCGCGATGCCTTTCTTTCTCCATTGTGTAGTTAAAAATAAAATGAGTAAACACGACAACATAAACACCCCGTCTATGGTCTCTCCGCCGCCGACTGCGGCTCCACAGCCGCCGCCATCCTCAGACGAGGAATTCTTCTCTACGGCCTCCACGTCTACTTCCTCCGATTCAAAGCCACCGTCTCCATCCCCCACCCGCACCCCTTCCTCCGTCGCATGGCCCGACGACGGGGTCCTCACCGTTTCTTGGGTCACCAATCTGATGCAGGCCTTCGAATGGGCTGCTAGAGCTATATCGCCTTCGGGTTTTCCCTCCGTGCTCCCCGTTGGGGTCTTGGACAAGCTTGTACTTACTGCATCTAAGATCCTGCATAAGGAGCCCAATTGCGTGATTATTGATGAGAACTCTGGGCTGGGTTCGGAGTCCCGGGTTGTGGTGGTTGGGGATGTGCACGGTCAATTGCATGATGTTTTGTTCCTGTTGAGAGATGCCGGATTTCCTGGCGACGATCGGTTTTTCGTGTTTAATGGGGATTATGTGGATAGAGGTGCCTGGGGGCTTGAGGTTTTTTTGCTTTTACTGGCTTGGAAGGTTAGAATTGTTTATCTTTCATGAATTTAGATTTGGGTTCTTCTCTTGAGATAACACTTTACGTTTCTTGGAGTGGAGAAGGGAAATGAAAGAGGCTTACTAATTGCTTTTTACTGTTGTTTGATCTTAGGTTGAAGCATTTTTAACTTTTAAACTAACCGTGATTTCTTTTGGCCAAAATTGTTAGCTTGGATTGGCGTTTGCTCTTTCGTTCGTTATATAAATTTTTTTTCTATGATCTGCATTAACTATAAGACTGAGGCGTTTGTTGTGTGGTGATATGTATGAGTTAAGTAAACCAGCTGATTTATGTATCTTGATGCTTCTCTAACTTGGGAGAAAAAAAATGAAAAAAAGAAGAACGTGCTAATCTGTTCCAAGGTGGAGAATAAGATCTATGTGAATGGTAATTTTGGTAAGCAACCCTTTTGATTTTCCCTTTTTATTTCTCGGATGTATCTTATAGTGTGTATCGAATCGAATGTTGACCTGTTTTGGGGATGTGGCCTTGTGTAACGCCAGTTTGATGCTGATTGCTCCACTCTTGAGAAGTGCCACTGCTTTCTGAATTTTCGTGTTAATGCATGCTTTAGTGCACTACCTGGTTTATTTTGGTGCTGTTTATATGGTTGTACTTTGCTTTTGGTAATGGATGCTTATTTTAGTTTTGGTGAAAAATCTACATGGTGCATGAAATTAGAGAAAAGTTGTTTTATTTAATGCACTCTAAATATCCAACTGTTGTTCCATTCACATTGGCAAGCAGACATGCTATGATCCTAAGCATGCTATGGCTTATTTATTAGCATTAACATTACTTGGTTTATTATAAAACTATGTAGTTAGAAGAATGCAGTATGCAGTATAGAATGAATTATTTCGAGATGTACTGACTGATATAGAAGACTGAACAATTTGATTTTGTAAAAAGGCATCTTTTTTCCTTTTTCCCTAAGGTACTGAAGAAGGGAAGTATTTTTCCTTCTTACTCACTTTCCCGTGTGTATAAAACCTAGACACTGTCCATTTTGAAAAGATTCCAAAGGAATCCATCTATTTTGTTTAACATGCTTCTTTTTCTTCTTCTTCTTTTTTGATGTCTTTTGGCAGATTTCCATTGGTGTAAACCACCTTTTTTTTATCCCTAGATCATGAAGTTGCCATCAAAGTAAGCAATAGAAGTTTCATTTTACTTTATGAGTTGTCAGTTGTTTGGGTAATATTCTTAATCCTGGTTCTAGTTGGGAAAGGATTTTGAGTCGTGAAATGTTTGTGGAATCTCTATGATTCAGTGAAGTCACTCATTATGGAGTATGGACAATTGATTTTGCTGTATGATTTTGCCAAATCGTACTCTTTGAAGTTTCTGTTAGAATTACTGCTTTGTTGCCACTATTATTAAACCTGATCTTCCTTTAGCAATACAACGTCCCAACACCCCAACTCCCCCCATCCATCCACCCATCCACCCACCAATTAAGTGATTGAAAGTAGAAACATTTTTTTACTGTCGTTTCTCTGTGGGAGTTTGAATTTGTTGATATAAAAGGAATTTAATGAATCAGATGACTATGAGAGTGACATTTTTTTCTTTCCTGTAATGAGCAGTGTTTCAATGTTTGTGTTACTAACTAGCATTTCGCTGGAATACTAATGTTTTACTAGAGATGGATCAGGTGCTTACTTTCTCCAACTCTTACAAAAATCATTTGCATAGTTGTTTATGATGAGCGTCATGGCTCATGATGAACTAAGGCACTAGTTCATGGCAGTTTTTACACTATTGCACTGGTCTTCACTAAGGCGTTCACAATGGGTGCCATTGCCCTAATCGCAATGGATGTGCTATGTGTACATTTGAAATTCTAGTACTGTTATTTATTTTTTCAAGGAAATGATTAACAAAAAATGGCCACTTTGACTCCATATCGTCTTCTTACTATTCTTTTTTTAATTCTTGAGTAATTTCTTTCTTTCTTTCTTTCATTTTTTTGGTATGATTTTTCTTTATTAGTATCTATTCTCTTCTCTAATTTTAGGTCTACGTAAGATTTTTCTTTTATTTCTTTCAAGTTTTCTTTTTTCCACTAAATTTCCTTTTGTTTTGTTTTCCAATTTTAGATGAGATTCTTTGGAGTTTTATTATATTTTTCTTTTTTCTTTTACTAAGTTTTGTTGTTCCTTACAATTTTCTTCTTCTTTCTTTTTGATGTATATACAATCAAAATGCTTGAAATTTTATAGTAAAAAGATTTTGCTCATAGGGATTTTGCTTAATTTTCATGGCTGCAATTTTTCAAAAGTCAGTACTATAAATTGCATGACTTTTTTTGGTTTTAGTTTTTAAAATATTTTTATAATTTTTTTATTTATTAAGTTTTAACTTTTATAAATAAAGACTAATATGTTGTTTGTGTTTTTCATAAAATTAGAAATTTAAAAATATTTATATTTGTTATTTCTTATACAAAATTTGTTTGTATTATATTTTTATAGATATTATTAATGACGCAAATATGTTTTATTTATTTATATAATTTTGTATTGTGCTTCAATAAGGCGAGTACCATGCTATGCACCATGCGTCGTGTGTCATGGCTTCGAAATGATTTTGCACCGTAATGCGTCACACGCCGTAAACAAACTAGATCATTTGTCCATTTTGTTTCTCTGTTTAGAATAATTCAGTGCATGCAGGTTGATCAAAGCTTCTGCCTTATTTGCTTGTCTCTTAACTCTTTGTATTGTACTCAATTGTTTGTCTGCCATTAGCTTGCTTTTTGGAAGAGAATTTTTGGAACTATCAAGCTACAAATTTCAAACAAAAACTTCAACAACACATTAGAATACTGCTGAGGCTATCTCAAGTTGAGATTATGTTGGGACTAATATATATATTTTCTGTAGGTTCTTTTGCCTCACAGAGTGTATTTGCTTCGTGGAAATCATGAATCGAAGTATTGCACTTCTGTATATGGATTTGAGAAAGAAGTATTAACCAAATACGGAGACAATGGAAAGCATGTCTACAGAAAGTGCTTAGGCTGTTTTGAAGGACTTCCCCTTGCTTCCATCATAGCTGAGAAAGTTTACACTGCACATGGAGGGCTTTTTCGTGGCACAGTTGTCTCCCCGTCAAAAAGGTCTAAAAAGAAAAATCGTAAGATTGTCCATAACCCTGAGATGAAGCCATTAACCCTTGGTTCCTTGGAAGAGTTGGCAAAAGCTAGAAGATCTGTTCTTGATCCTCCATGGGAAGGTCCAAATTTGATTCCTGGTGATGTCCTGTGGTCAGATCCATCGATGAGCACTGGTCTCTCACCAAATAAGGAGAGAGGCATTGGTCTCTTGTGGGGTCCTGATTGTACTGAAGAATTTTTGAAGAAATTCAATTTAAAGGCATGTGATATTATCAAATGTTATATGCAAATCAATTCATTGAATGTCATTCCATATTAAATTGCTTTTGTTCAAGGTGAGTTTTTGTCTAGATTGTTGCCTTTTCACACTTAGTTGAGGAGGGCTGACTCATGCATTGTTTGCTCATAAGGAAAATTATGACTCCTTGTCGAACTTATGCTGTTGGAGTAGAAAGCTTGATGGGTCTAATCTCTTTAGTCATGCTTACAATTTAGGACAATATTGAAGCAGCTTAAAACGCAAATAGACTGAAGTTTACCTGTTATCAATTAGTTGTATATCCCTTCTATTTCCTTGAGTTTAGAGTTTAGGCAGGTGACAATGACTCCTAATGTGACGGATCCTAAACTCAGATGGAAGTAAATAAATTACTTGCCAAACTATTAATGACTCACACTTAGAAGATGCGACTTGACTCCTACGTGGAAAGACCCATAATGTTGTGGTAGGGTTTTTGGAACATAATGGGATTTTATTGAAATACAAAATTGCTCCTGTGCTCAAATTTAGTTAAATATAAGGTTTTGTGCTCTTTGTAGACTATATAATATGCACTGGCTCAAGGTTGAAGAGGACTGTAAAATGATATTTAAGAACTTGTGTCTGGGAGTAATGTATCCCTTCTAAATTCCTTCTCCTTGAGCTTCTTTCAGTGGTATCCATTTGTCTGTTGGAAGTGCACAATCTGTCATTTGACTTGTTTGTATTTTGATCTGTAGCTTCTTTATTCCCTCCTACTCAGAATTGATACTGAAGTTGATAATGTCATTTAATATTCATTTTATTACAGTTGATCATCAGGTCACATGAGGGTCCTGATGCCAGGGATAAGAGACAAGATCTCGGAGGAATGGATGCAGGGTATACTATTGATCATGTTGTAGAATCTGGGAAACTCATAACATTATTCAGTGCTCCGGATTATCCACAATTTCAGGTGGCTACATCCTCTTTGCATTTGGCACCTTGTACATTTACTCTTCTAAATTTCAGTGTTAACCTAAAATATATATAGTTTAGCATCTTTCATCGGATGCACCTTGGGATGCCACACATAGAACCTTCATTATAGAAGCCGCACATGATTGAATACGTTCGTAAGATACATCTATTGTTGGTATTTCGTAGTACAGTTGAACCAACTGTTTTAATTTAATTGATGCACTTCCATGGCATTGGCATTTCTAAACATACTTATCATTAGTTGAACAAGTAGGAAAAAAGCACAAAATATCAACAATGTTTTTGTGTTTCTTGCTATTTTTGCCTTGTATGGGTAATAAGTTTCGGGTGAATACTATCTTAGAGTTGTTTGTAGACTCTGCACCTGTTGGGAAAAAAATAACTTTACAACAATTTAGATATTCCTAAAATGGACTCGTGAGGTGAAGACCTTTCAGATACTTCTAGGCAAGCAGATAATTTGAGTTTTTCATAAGGATCGATGATTTGTAGTCAACAAACTTTTAATTTAATAATTTGTAAAGAATGTGCCCGTTCAGGATAATTAAACCTCCTGGATCTGATCTTATTGAGATAATTGAATAAAAAACTCATCATATTTATCTTCTTCACAGGCTACAGAAGAGAGATACAGAAACAAAGGAGCATATATTGTTTTGGAACCCCCACACTTCGACACACCTATTTTTCATAGCTTCGAAGCTGTTACCCCGAGACCAAAGGTAACATTACCCACTAGCCCTTGGAAATGTTATTTCAAGGAATGTAAAACGAACTAGAATCAAATATAAATTAGAACAAGGGAGGAAAAATCCTTTTTGTTGTGAAGTTTGATCTGCTAGGTTGTCAAAATAGTCTCCCAGAATCTACATTTTGAATGCTGTTGTAGGAGTTTGGCTGGCTTCCTACAATGTACAGGCATTTCGTCGTAGAAGTAATAAATGAATTGTCTAAGAATTTGCAGTTTAAATAAAAAGAAGAAAAAATTAGATCTAAAGCTTGACGCCTTCATCATGGCAGGTTAATCCTTATTATGATTTTGAAGATGTTATTGATTCTGACGAAGAATTGGACCTGGTATCTATGGTACCAGATTCTGGAATATAGCAGCCTGCTGCTTGAGGAGGCACTATTACAAATGAAGTTTTGTGTATGTTCTTGTCTTAGTTTTACTTCTGTGTATTCTATGTATTATTGGACGCCTTCTATTTATTAGTTTCCGCTGCCTTTTTCAATCATAGAATCACATATTCCAGTATTGCGAGCAGGGCAGTTCCTAGAACAAAATATTATTATTTGACTCCTTGTAGATTACATCACCAATTTGCCGATTTGCAGAGGTCTAATGGTATCTTATTCTCAATTTTTTAAAACTTAAATAGGTTTTATGTTGTTTCTTGGCGTGGATTGATTTGGAAGTTGGATATCCATTCCATCTTTATTAGGAATATGTATGGAATGAATTGTTCGTATTGCTACTTAAGGTCATGGTTTTTTAGCTAAGTTATATGCCCATTGATTTCTCTGTGTGTGCATAAGCAAGCTTGTTATTCAAAGAATTGTGAAAAAAGGTGATGCAATCTCTAGTAGTATCATCCAATAGATTTGAGTCAACATCTGCATACTTAATTAGCTTGATAACAGGTTCGAATTAACCTTAACTTGAATGCTTTGAATTTCATTTTTCAATGCTCTTCAGCACTTCTCTCAGAGCAAGGAGCTCAGCTTGTGGGGTAGTGTATGATCTAAAATGGCAACCGAATCCTTGCTATCCATGTTCTATTATCATCTCGTGTGGCTTTTCCGCCCGCACTGCACTGTCTTGATCTCTTAGAACACTGCCATCCATATCAAGTTCATGCCACCTAAGCTTACCGTTATTACCTAGCTTCTGGTTGGTGAATGTCCAAGCCAATCGCTTGATGTAGACGAACGCTTCCGATGTTGTTTGTGTTCTACCTTCATTTCTGGCTTTCGACAAAAATGATGAGACCAAGGCTTGTTTGAGAGTTACGCTGTAGCAGTCCACGAGCACGTGGGTTTGGGCCGCACTCATGTTTGGGCCCTACTGCATGTTTGTATGGGAACTACACCTTGGCTGCCCAACTCTCGTCTTTGGAGTAAAGTAACAATTTCTCAAAAAACTTCAATTTTCAATTGCTAATTGAAAATTTTGGCATGTTTCAGATTAAGTTATGTTTTGAATCACGAGGAATTAATGATGAAGCATAAAAATTTGAATTTTGGGGGGCAAATGGTATTTTGGAATTCATTTCCAATATTGTAAGAAGTTTTCACTTTCAATTTGATTAGATTTTTAGAAACTATATGCAGTTTTTCAAGGGAATCTTCTGTTCCAACAGTTTATCAATTGGGCCTGGGTCAATTCGAATGAGAAGTAGACCTGAATCTCAGTCTTTATTTTTCGTACGCCAGCAAAACTGTTAGGACTCCTGTGGCGTGCTCAGTAATCAAGTTGTAAAGATTTTAGACATTTTTAACTTTTGTTCAAATTTTTTCTTATTTATTTTTTGGGTGAAATTTGTGATTACTGTTTGTGGGTCAGAATTTTATTTTCTAAGAGTTTTCATTTATTGTTGAATAATTTATGAGTGTCCTACTGGGGCATGAGCAATTACTTGTATAATTACAAGTGTGACGCTATCACTGCCAGAATATTATCAATATATTATTTTTTGAACAAAACTGCTGCATTTTTGGAAGAATGTTTCTACTGATTTAGTCTTCCTGTCTTTGAGCATTGAAGACATGTTCTTTTATTATTTATTCTTTCTAACAAATTTATCATTCCATTTGGAGTTAAGAGTGATTCTTGGGGCCATACCATTTACAGTTTGTTACATAGTTTTTTCCCATTGTGTATTCGATATATTTATACTATGTTATCAAGACTTTGGAGTTAATTTAACTATACATTGTGAAGTTACAACAATACCATTGCTTATTAGATTTATGCCTTACTTCTAATTAGAAGGAGTAATTGCACTCAAATATAATTGCAAACATACCGTTACTTATTTCCTTAACAAGATATCTATACTTATCTATCTTTTCCATATCGTTTATGTTAATAAGGTATTTTAATTTAAAAATATAAAATTATGTAATCACCCTCATTTTAAATTTTTTATTTTTATATCCTCTACTTCATTTCTTTTCTTTTAACTTATTATTTTTTATTTTAAATTCTTTTGATCTTTCTTATTTTTTATATTTTAAATACTTTCTTACTTGTATTATTAAATAATTGTATTTCTATAATTTAAAATGCGGGTAACTTTATAGTCCATAATTTAATTTGTACACACTTTGCTAGTTATAAATGATGTAACTAATTATATTCAATGATTATGTTCAATTTATATGATATGAATTCGAATACTGTTTTATCCTATTTATCAAATATTTTTATGAATAAATAAATGCCCGTATGAAGATGGGTTGATATAAAATTATAACATTGGCGCACAAATAATGCAACTGAAAAACAATGATAAAAGTAATTAAGGTTGTTAGAACTCATATAGTCACCTTAAATAATAAAATGTGCTAAATATCATTTTCGGTGGGTGACATCAACACAACTTTTATCTTTTCGAATATTTTAAGTCATTATTCCATAAACTAGACTTAGAAATTTGAATTGTGGATCTACGGGTGTACGCATGGTTGGCAAATTAATTGAATCATTTCGATACTAATTTATCAGTTTGTATTGAATCTTGAATTGACATTTGAATTTATATTTAGCATAATTTCAATTCCTGTTAAGTATAAAGCTTTTTAAAGATTTGGTATTTGATTTGTTTTAAGTTATCTAGTTTAGTTTACCGAATTAAATTTGAATATTGATTTCCCCTCATGTTTTCTTAAATTACAGTCTAATTTTTCATATATTTATGATTTTAACTTTTTAGTTCATGCATTCAATATTTTAAAAGTTTAATTCAAATCTTATATTTATCAAATAGAAATTTATTTTGATAGTTTATCTTCCTATGTTCAAATAATTTTAAAAATTGAAATAATGACATATTAAAATTAGAATATTTCATATAAATTTTAATCTTTTTTATTTTTTATTTTTAAATTCAGTTTATCGAAGAACAAACATACCAAAAAATTCCCTAGATTGTCTAATTCCACCAAAAAACTTTTAATATTATTCAGCACGAGACTTGATTACCAAAATTTCATTAGTCCTTTATCTTTCAATTCAATTGAATTACGAATACTCACACCTCGTTGTAATGATCAACGAGTCCAAGCATCCCTCGTAAAGTCATATTGCAAGTCTTCCATATGCAAGCAAAATGTTAACGTTCTCTGTTTTTCAGTGATAATACACACGATTAACAATTTATTACTTTCATTAATAACGACGTTTTCAGCAATCGTATTGAGGTTGAAACAGTCAGCAAATTATCTTCTCGCCACCCTTGAGCAATCACGAAGAACTTGCACAGCTCTTTTTGCAAGGACCCAAAAATCCAACTTGGTTGTCGTGCTGAATTTCTTGATCTTACGAGAAGAAAAGGCAGGTCAGATGCAAGTAGGCTAAAAATACCAGATCAACATCAAATATACAACAGAATGAAAATAAATGATACGTACACACACATATATATATTACTACAGAATTCTCAGCTGTAAGTGGGGGCAGCCAACCCTCATCTTGTGCCTCTCAAAAACATCTTGAAGTGCTTCTGTAAACCGGGCATGGACTTCAGCAACCTCGTAAAAATCCAAGGAAAGAAAACTTTGTGGTGACTCCTGGTGTGTGTTACGATTAAAATCCTTCTTCTTAACCAAAGCCATATTACCAGATGTTTAGCAAATCTCAGCCTATGGTAGAAGCGGTGTAGGGAAGATCTCACAACACACTCCCCAAAATTTCAAAGCAATGAATTTGACCACTTGAGGAATATTTTCACAGAAAGTATCGAATTTTCGTTGTAAAAATGCAATCAGAAAACAATGGTCGAGAGAGGAGATGCATGTTTTTCAGTGGGAATAACAGAAAAGTCATAATTGATCTCCTTTTTCAGTGGCTACGGGTACTTATTATACTTTTCAGTGATATTTAACATATTTTCACATCACATATTATTCCATTCAAATCTTAAAAAAATAATGATGCTAGAAAGATGATGTAGATTTCGAGAAAGCTATCGTTCCATAGGCAAAAGGCTTTCCTTTCAAGAAACTCAGTTTTTAATGCCTAAAGCCTATCTTAGATAAAAATAGCATAATAAAACTCAAACATGATACTATACTTTCCACAAGATCAACAAATTTCAAAAATATACTACATCCTACAAGAAAGAAAAAAAAAATTCAAAAAGGCTTCTAAAATGGCTGGTTGTTCAAGGAAAGATTACACAGGTGCTTGAGCTTTAGAAGAACTTTTCCCAAGCCCACTTAAGGTTCTTACTTGTAGCTTCTGTTTCCATTATCGAAAATGACTTCTAGGACAATTTGTAGCATATTTTAAACTTGAAGGAGTAATCTACTTTTTAGCATTTTAACATTGGTCCACATGAATAAGCATATAAGGTGTTTACATTAGCATACCTCTTCCACAGTAGGTTGGGGGGTTTTCTTGAGTACAATTGGTCGACCAACCACTACATGCATTGGATGCCTAAATGGTAAAGGAGAACTGCAAAAGAACCATAAAAATGAAAAACTGAAAAAAAAAATGGTGTAAATAAGCAATCACTGGGCAGAGCAAATTATTCACTTTCCCCATAAAATAGTTCATGATATATAGGAAGAGAATGTGACTTGAGGGCAAGGTGTCGCCAGCCATATCAACAAACAGAGGAGCAGAAGAAATTTCATATAGCTGGTTCTTCTAAAATTCCCTTATATATATAGACATTGACCACTATAGCAGCCAGCTACTCAGAGAAACTGTAAATATGTTCCTGAAATATGTCTAGCAGTCAAAATCATCACAGATGTCAACTGCCACCAGCCACATCAGCCAAAGAAAGCATAAGGAAATCATGTAAAGCTGGTTCTTCCAGATTAGATATTGACTACTAAGACAAACAGATACTAAACGAAACTGTTAATATGCTCCTGAAATATGTCTAGCAGTCACGCAAAACCTTCTCAAAATGTCATCTCTGTGACCAGCTTGAAAGTATGGTAACTAAGGAGCTCAAGCAAAAGAGATGTGAGAACCAAAGGATTCATCAAAAACAGCAAACTGTATGGCTTAAAGTTTTAGAGAATGAACTATGGGCAAAGCAGGAACCAAAGTGCTCTCAACGCAACTTACTATGGAATTTCACACCCTTGATCTTGCAGATGATTTGTAGCATTTAAAGCTGAATGACCACAGACCACTTCAAATCATCTACAGTAGATCAAAATCTTTAAAATCATTAGGTCTCACTAATGATTGATGGGCGTGCTATTCAGTGAGAGCTACCTTTGAGCTATTTCTGAGCTGAGGATTATCTGTTTAAGTTTTTGAATATATTGGAGAATGCTTTTACCTTTTTGCTGGTATATACACCAAATCCACTTCCCTATTCTAACATAAATTCCATGCTTTAAGAGTTTCAAAGAAAACAAAATATCCACACTAACATCTCCCAGAAAATGTGCTTTAAAGTTAATGTGAATTATTTTACCAAGCAGCCAGTATTAAGAGCTCTAGTGAGAGGCTTTAGGTTTTCAAGGAACAGTGAGCTCACCTGTGCAGGTGCGCATCTCTATTAACATATCATTATTTTAATACATAGGCATTGAACTATCCTTACAGTTTGTGAGACAGCGAGGATGGTGGAAAAGATTTAATCATCTATGAAGAAGCTAGAATAAGAAACCAGTTATCTAGGGAATGTGAGGAGAATGAAAAGTTTATACTGCTGTCAGCTAGTACTCTGAACTCCCTTCTATTTTCTTTAATTTTCTTCAATATCACACAATTAAAATTAGCAATACACCCCCCCCCCCCCCCCAGTTTTTGATTTTCACTATTCTTCTATTGCCCAATCCAGTCAAAGCCTTTATGCCAATGCAGAACATACACAAGAGCAGTTTCCCAAAAACTTACTGAGACCCTGAACAAGAGTGTAATTTGCTGCTGGATTGAAATTTAACAAGGAGAGATTAAAATTATTCAAAACTGGAGTCTTCTGAGCTAAACATACCCTAGCACACCCCAGAAAATTATAGGTACGAACTTTATAGCTCTAGAGAATTCCCGGTAAAGTTTCCAGCTAGGCTTCCACCACTTGTATACATCAGACTGCAATATAATTGAAACAATTAAAAAGTAATACTTGGCATTTTGAAAAAGGGCTAGAAACCATCATGAAATGACGAATAGTGTTAAGAATATTTAATAACGAATAGGCACTGTATTTTTTTTTTATTTTTTTTGAGTAGAAACAAGTGTAACGCAGTATTGCAGCAACCACATAACAGTTAAAGACTGCAAGAGCAAAGTATTAAAAATTAGATTCTGAAGTTACTCTCAGGTAAAATTTCCAACTTTGATTGAGGTTACTTCCACGTGCTTGCAAGTATTATGTTACTAGAGGAAATTGATGCAGTGTTATGTTGCGTGTGCTTGATTTTACTTTGGTGTTTTGCAGGCTTCAATTGCTTACATTTAGCTTTGATAGGAATGCATCAATCGACATTTTGGTAATTGTAGCGTTCTGGAGTTTCATGCACTGCTAGCACATTATCATACTCTTACGAGAGTTGATCACCTACAAAAGTCTTCCAAAGGTTGGAAATCTACATAAAGTTACACGATAGGCTGAGACTGAAAATTGTATTTTCTTTAATAGGGGCAGGAGTGGCACATGCACATCAGCACTGTGATTGAAAGCAGTGCCCCCAGAGTCTTCATGCCCAAATGTACAATGCTTGTGCAAAAATGCTGTTGAATATTCATTAGAATCATTCTGGATTTGATCTTAATTCCAACACATGCAGTAGCAAATACATATGGAATGCAGGTAAAAGCTACAAAAATATTTATTCACGAAGAAATTTATATAAACAAAGTGGAAAATAATAGCAATATTATTGCATGTGGATAGCACATTTGGCATTTTTAATATTAGATATATTTCATAAATATGTATTAAACAATGAGTTTAACAAATGCTATTGGGCTTGTCCTGCCCATATTTTTAAGTATTTTCATGCAAAATCCACCAGAGAAAGAATGAGAAAAGATCATACCTGGCCATAGCAGAAAACAGGAACTAAAGGTTTGCCAATCTCCATAGCAATACGTATAAATCCTTTTCTTTTCTGAATAAAGGCAACCTGTAAAGGAGCAGAATATTTAGATACTAACAGGTAGATCATTGAAAATCAAGTGATGCAAGGAAATAAATCACTTTTATTCCAACTCTCACTTATTTAGTAAGGTCTAATATTTTTAAAATATACAACCCAAGGGGTGTACAGTGCTTGGCTTATGTTCAAGCCCGAGCTCAACTGCATTTGTTCTAGCACCTCTGTTCAAATAAGCTTCCGCGCGTTTTATTATTTCTTACTGATCATAAAATATTTTATGTTCTAAATACACTTGATAGTATATCAAATCAACATATAAATCATATTTAACATTAACAACAACAATAATGATAATAATTTTCACCGACATCATGTGTATTGTTTCCAAAAACAACCTTATAAATGCACAATTTTGATGCTTTTTATATTTTCTTATCAATAATTATTCAGTATAATATTTGTGATTTATCTAAAATTGTCAATTTTTAATACAATCTCACTATATGGTGTGAAATATCTTAACACTTTATATGTATGACTACATATATCATTTTTTCATAATTCAATCTATAATAATGCTTTATGAAATGAAACTCAAAAAGTATGTTCTAAAAAATAATAATAAATTTATTATTCGTTTTCTGTAAATATTTTTTTAAAAAATATTATATTTGTACCTTTCTAATATTTATATATAGATATTATAATTATAAGTAATTTCCTGCGTAATTTGATCCAAAATAAAATATTCATTTGAGAAACTTATTCGTAAAATGTCACTCTAAAGCTTCACTAAATTTTTCACATTTATTTATTGTATAATTTAATAAACACATAACCAAACCAAGTTATATTAATCAGTGTGTGAACAACTAATTCACATTTTTCAAACTTTGTGCTAAGCATCTTACTATTTGTAAAGTAATATTGAATATATAATAATAAAATTACAATATTATGCACTTCTAATATTAATGTTAATTAGTTCCTACACGTGTTTTATAATTTTTTAAAATATATAATTAGTCATTTTTTAAGTATACATGAATTACCAACGTTATAACCTAATATCATATTTACTGTTATTTTACTCCCTTACATAATTATGTTAGTACAAAAAAGAATATCTGCTTGTCTATAATAAAAAAACAAATAATTTTTAACCTAATTTATATAAAAGTTTTTTAAATAAAAAATATTAAAAAATATTGAATAAACTCTAGCTCAATCAAGTTTCTTTCTACAAAGCTCAAGCTCAAACCTAAAAATTCAGCTCATTGACCTCAAGCCTTTAACTTTTTCCCACTTCAACCCGAATTCTATTCAATTGAACTCCAAACAATCCCTCCCACCCTCAGAAAACAGAAAAAGAAATTGATGCGATAACTAAAATTTTCTTCTTTTGTCACTTGTCAGCCAGTGCAATCTGGTCTTAGGTTATATATTTCTTAAAAGTAAAGCTAGCAGTGCAAACAACAAATTTTAAGTATCAATTGAAGTGTTTCCACAAACCCAGAAAATGATTTTTCTAAACATCATATCAATTCACTTTCATGATTTTCTGATGTATTCCATTTCTGTTTCTACACTTGTTTGAGTTGTTTCAGTGGGAAGGAGATTATGCCAAGACCTTCAGACAACATGCTAGGACGGCAACCATATATGGCTACAATATGTTACTAAAGCAATAAAAGAAGAAGTGCCTAAAGAAAAAATGTTTTAGCAGCTGACCTAAATCTTCTTTTCTATTTAATTTATCACCAACACTATTTCAATCAATTCATTTATCTTCTTTTCTATTTAAGTTATCACCAATACTATTTTGATCATTTCATCTATCTTCTTTCTTTCTTTCTTTCTTTTTTTCCTGAGAGATCCAATGTGGATATCATTTGAAAAAGGAATAGTTCAGAAAGAATCGAAACAACAACCAATACCTGCCCAAGTTTTCCTACAGCACCAACTGCTCGAACTAACTGTCTACCCTTTTCAAACATGATTTCTGTCTCGCATATGCCTAGGCATTGTATGTGATCTAATATTCACTCCAGACATTTCAAAGTAATTTAGTTGAACAGGACAAACCTCAGAACCACGCTCCATATAGAAGGCCTCCTGAACTCCCCCTGGCACTATGATACAGCTATAACCAGACTCCAAAAGGGATGAAAAATTTTTCCTTGAGGCACGTGAAAGTCCTAACCATGACCATATATGTCTCACGAATGGAGTGTAGAATACCTGATCAACGTTTTTTTTTCACAGGCAGTCATGGCATGGCAAAGTTATGAATTCGTGATATGTTTAAGCGTGTGATTCTTACAGCCGTACTGGCAAGAACTTTGATTTTTGGAAGAGGCATGAAACCTGTAAGATCAGCAAGTGCAACAACTCCAATAGGCCAAACTGAATGCGGCTCATAACCAAAAACTGCAAGGGTTAACATTCAAAGATTTGCTTAATAAAAGAACTCCCTCACTCATTTAAATATTTTGCTTACAGTAAATAAACAAGACATGTCATAAATAGCTGGAATGAGCATGGAATGATTTCTGACTTTGCCCAGTTCATAACAGCCTACAAAAACAAATAATGCTCTAACCCATATGCTTGCGTTGTTCAAAGATCTTGATTCACGTTATCATATATTCATCCGATCAGCATGCTATGAATACATGTCAATCATGCTTCCAGAGGGATGAAATTCGTATTCAGTAACCTATGATTAGGGGCATGCACAATTAGACCCAGCTATTCCAAAATACAAATTTCAGTTGATAATTTTTGACATTTTTGTTTTCAATTCAGTTCTGGTGTTTGGTTTCAATATACCACAAACTGAATACTTAATTTTATTTTTTAATTTTCCATTAATATTTTCATTTTTCAAAATTTATTCCTTCCCTTTTTTTCCCCTTTTCCAGTTTATATAAGGCAATTATTTTTATTTCTTCATTCAAATAGTGAAAAGTGAGAAAGAATTAAAGATTTATTTTTCTTTTTTCTTTTTCTGTTTTTGATAAAATTAAGTTTATCAGAAGTAGAACTGAACTGACTGAAAATAATTCAGTAATATACTGTACCGAACTAAAAAATTTGGTTTAGTATTCAATACACAAATTTGGTGTACCAAAGTGTACTGAAATACCAAAAGCTCGGCTCAATGTGATACGCTTTTACCGAATGAAAACCCCTCCCTACCTATGAGGTGCAGGCAAGGTAACACAGTTATATGAACTTTACATACTTCAAAGAGTTGAGGATGTGAACGGTTTCTACAACAACTTTCCATCATATAATAATGTCTTTTTCCTTTTTACGTTACACACGCACATGCAAACACATGCATAAGAAATTAATAACAGATTTAAAAAGAAAGATTTGAATACAAAGAAAAAAACCCACATTAGTTAGTGTCAAAGCGTGTTGTTAACCATGTAAGGGGAAAAAAAGAAGAGTTAGAATTTTAAAGGAAATGTGAAGAGATTAAAAAGTGACTGTAGATGAAATGGAACTCATTTTTCAATAATATTTTTGTTGATTTATTTAACCATTCATATACTTTCTCAAACATATGAAAACAGACTTTATCAAGTTCAATCCATAGGTTGGATGAGATGGTCGTTGAGAATAGGCCACGGAATGACACAAATGAGAGGAATAGAGGAACAGACATTAGCAAGAAACTAGCTTTACCATAGGCTTCATTAGGATCAAAGGCTTTGATGTCCTCCACATACAAAGTCACGGGGAAATAACCAACCGCATGCTTACATATATACCTGATAAATCATTTTCCAATAACTTTTAATCCCATTAACACAGAACTATCAAAACATTATGTATTTAACAAGGCGGGGATGTTTTTTTTTAAAAAGAAAGCGACAATTAGAGAATTCTACGATCAAACCTGGCTAATTTCTGACCCCATTTGCTCCTCTCATTAATCGGAATCACCATTAATATCAGAAGCAATCCAATAACTCTGAAATCAACAGCACAACAGTATTCAAGACCATGGAATTACCCAAGACAAGCATACACAATCGCAAGTACAGAAACTACGAACCCGAGTGCTTTGTGGATAGGGAGGAAGACGAAGGAAACCAGGACGATAACAACGTTGCAGTGGATCGAACCCAGCCACAATACCAGTGCCAAAATAGAATGAAGAAGCAGTCCCTGCGATCCCCTGAACTCCGCCGGGGTCGGGGGCGGCGCGACCTCATCAGACGGCAACTTCCGCTGCCCGACATCCCCGTGCGCTTCCGAAGCCATAGAAGTAGTACAAATGAAACCAATATAAAATCAGCAAACGAGAAAAAGGGATTCCGAAGACGGGAAGCAGCGGAACGGGGAGAGATGAGAGATGCTTCCGATGTACCGCCGTTTTGATGGCTACTCTCCAACAAACGCTTCCCGATACAATCCTTAAAGCTTAAGCCCACAAAATCTAATATCACAGCAATAACGAACTGACGGTCCTACTTGCATGTAATGTGCTTTCGACAATTTCAAGGGGTTATTTCCATTATTGGCAAATAAATTACATATGAAACATTATAGTTTAGTTTGATTCTTGTTTTTCTAGGTTTGATGAGGTGCATTGTGAGTTCTGGAAGAGGATTCATAGTTTGATTTGCGAGCTCTTTGTTTGTTTTAAAATTTTTGTGCATGTTTATTAAGTGTACTTTTTTAAAAAATTGTGTAAGTGTCATATTTTGTAAAAATGAAAACAAACTAGAGTTGTTCAAAAATTATGATTTGAAAAAACGGAGTTCTGTTGCAAATTTTTTTTATTTGAATAGAATGTTATACAATGGATTTATCGATTTGAACCCCAAAATTGTATAATCAGTGAATAATTTTTTGTAAGAGTTGTCATTAGTTTAAACTGGCATGCAGCTCACATCATGTACAGATAAATTTTCTTTATTTTAATTTGAATGTAAAATTTATTAAAATTTTTAATTAAATTAATCATTGTTCAACTTAAAGATTATTTTCAACAAGATTACGGTGCCGAATTAATAAAAAAGTCGTAATGGCCGAAATTCTTTTATTTCTTTTGTATATAATGATGATAATTATAATAATAACTATTATTAATGCTGTCTTGCATTCGTACATAGAGGTAGAGTGATTTTTGGGGCATGTCAAACCACACCAAATGGGGAGGGACTTGAGGGACTCCATGATGACAACATACCACAAAAGCTTGAAGTAATTTAGGACTAATTGGGTCTGATTTTTGGGAGAAAGAAAATGCAGCAAAAATCTTGCCTTAAACACCTAAGTTGGCCTAGGAATAAAACCCCTATGGCTACACAAACAAAACCCTTCCCCCACCCAAAGAATCACTAGCCGGGTGCAAGGGAGAAGAAGTGGAGAGAAGTTTTCAACTCATCATTGTTGAAGCAATCCCCAAACTAAATTCGTGTAGGCTTTAATTCAACTTTGGCTTGTGATTTTAGAGACTGTACATAGATTCTTCTATGAACACTCACTTCCATGTGAGTATACATGAGTAAATGCTTAAACATGTTTATATGCTTAGATAAAGGATAGTGGAATTTCAAGTAGTGACCCTCGCACGTAATTCCTCTTAATTGCAATTTTCCTCGTCACTTGAGGATAATTGACACACGAACACCCATTCGTGCATGTGTAGTGTTTTATATTATAGTTTATGCGTTGTGCATAACCTAGGACAGGTATGAGTCATTGATGCCAATGCGATCCATATTTGACCCTTAAATAGGGGTATAACTTGTAGTTATGTTAATTTGCAAGGGATGTTCGTATAGTTAACCCTTAAATTAAAGTCGCACTAGCTTTTGAATTCAATAGCACAAGTTTGTTATATCTATGTGTTGTTTCTTTATGCTATAAATAATGATGTATTAATCCGCATCTAGAAAATGAAATTTCATACAATATTTGATGTATATACTATTATATTATTTATAAGACCTTTATTTGGATTTTCCAAAATAACATTTAAAACTATATTATTAAGAATCACTAATGGTTTTAAAAAAAAAAGTAGAAAAGTTATTAAAGAGAAGTGGTAAGTAAAGTTTTGATCAATCACATTCTTCACTTGCCACGATTTCCAAAAAATGAGGAGAATGTACCACAATGCAATGTAAACTATAATAAGCTACATCTAAAGAAGAAGCCTCTAAGGTTAGTTTACCAAAACATTGTTCAATTGTTCATAATTGTGACATTTTGTGTTTCAAATGTCAAGAAAAAGGTCATGTTGCTAGAAATTATCCGAATAAAGTAGTCTTGATATGACATGAGCATCCAACCAAAGCTAACATATCCAAGATCATTAGGCATCCCATGACACACTCAAAGGCAAAGAAGTTCTAAGAGGCTATGGTAGTGCTTATGAAGGAATTTCAATATGTATTTGAACATGTGGAAAAGTTCAAAGAGCTTAAGAAGCGTTCATGGATCAATGTGGTGCAAAACAAAGAAGAAAATAGCTTTTGGACAATACCAAAATTGATCTCAAAGAAGGCTAGATTGATCCCAGGGACTTTAGATCGATCTAAGGGAGGATTAGATTGACATGATAGAGACAAAGGTTCTAAAAATACGATCCACGAAGGAGTGAATCGATCCGACAGAGGTCAGATTGACATCACTATCGATCGCTCATGAGGTGATGAATCTCATGAAGGTGCATTTGTAAAGGCAGGACATCTTAAACTTTCTAGAATTACAATTAAGAAGAATAAAACCAACACTTGGATCAATCTAAAGGCACGAGATCTATGGCAAGGCGCCAAATCAACCACGATGGCGAATTGAAGCACAAGTTTTCCTTGTTTAGTTAAGATTCTTAACTATATTTTTCCTACATTTGTCCTAATTTTGTTGAATGGTTTTTAGGGCTTATTAGCAGGTCCTAACACTATAAAAGAATCCTTATGTTATTTTTCAACAACTTTTTGACACTTTTGCAATAGAGAATTAATTTTCTTCTTTCCTAAAAATTTTAGTGCTCTCAATTTTTTTTGAAATCTCCACATCCAAATCAAGTTTTTACAAGTGTTCCTTGAAATAATTCATGACATATTAACTAACCCGACATGTTAATTGTGGCCATCTTTTGAGTGAGTTTTTTAAGTTCATTGTGTTTGGATCATTTTAATATAGTTCACGAAAGTAGTATATCATTGGGTTTACACTTACACCACCTATCGTATTTTCACACTTCCATGCATACTTTAGTTGGCATCATGGCCGGTTATATCATATTTTTATTTGGTCACTGACTGGTCTAGGTACCACTCTCGTTCTTTTTTGTATATTTTCCTATGTTCTTATTCTTCATCTTTCTTTATAAATTTCAAAAAAAATAAAATAATAATGTCACTTGATTTTTGGTTTTTCTAGCACATTTTTTTTTTGATTCATTAGGTTATTTTTATTGCTTTAATTGTTGGGTAGTTGAATATTTGAAAAGCCAAAAACAAAAAGAGTTATATGAGAAATTTGATTGAGATTGAAAGTTGAAAATTTGAAAAGATTCGAAATTGAGGTTGAATTGTGTTTTGACTTCAAATTTTGCTAGAAATTCTGTGGCAACAATCGATTGCATGTACGTTGAATTGATCGCAGCCTTTGATCACATTGGAATGATCCCACTCTGCATAGCCCGATCGATTGCACTCTATTCCAATTGATTGCGCCTACTTGTTCAACTTGAGATCGATCCTATTGGTTCAAGATAGGTTGCTTGAGTCTTGTTTAGCTTTGAATCAATCTTTTTGCTCTGGGATTGACCCACCACCTTATTTTTTAGTCTTTGATTGATCTTTTAGTTTTTAGATCAATTCTATACCTTAATTTTTTCCCGTTTCACACACTTACACGTTTTGGGAGATACGTCACTTGAGATTTTAGGGAATAATTGGAATTCCACAAGGTGAACACAAAAATTGAGTTGGTAAGTCCATTAATTGAGTGTTTTTGCGTGATATACCAATGAGAAGTAAGAAATGAGTAAATTATGTCTTGTGAGGTGAGAGGACACCTACACACACTACACATTTCCTATTTTTCTTCGGATATTACAGACTTTAAAGACATCTAAAGAATCAGGTGTTGGTGATAATATATTCAACATGAAGTAATTAATGGATACCTTGGCCAGTATCAACTAAAGATTGGAGAATCTTGAGGCGTCACATGCTACTATAGGAGGTAGTTTGGTATCTCACTGTGAGTAAAGTCAGGAGGAGTCATTTCCTAAGAGACGCAAACCCACACGATAGGTTCGGAGAGGAAGGTACGTAAGGGATGGTAATTCAAATTTTCCTGATGATTTTGAGGAAAATGGTAGCCTTAGGAGATAACTTAGTTGTAGGCATGAGGAAGAGGAAATCCTAGAGCGAAGCTCACCATTCTAGCTTTCCAAGGATGATTGGACTTTGATGTTTACTTAGAATAAAAGAACCATGGTTTCGACGGATAAAAATGAGATAGTGATGGATGTAGAATGGAGGAAAAATTTAAAGAGTAAAGAGAGAGCATCTTCCTGAGGTGCTAGTTTAGAGGTAAGACCCGTAGTCTTATAATTGCTAGTGGAAGTTATGTGAATGTTGCTAGCTCTATGTTAGTGGAGAGACTGTTTATCTTTGAGGGACCACACCAAGCCATACAAGTTGCAGTGGTTGAACAACAATGGCAATGTCAAAGTAACAAAACAAGTACTTGTGGCTTTTGAAATTGGTAAATATTGAAGTGCTTTATAATGTTGTATCCATGTAAGCTAGTTATATTTTGTTGGATAGACCACGGTAGTATGAAAAAAGACTAGCATTTGATGGTAAGACTAATAGGTACACATTTTACCATCATAATAAGATCATATTAGTGCCATTCACACACCCAACCTATTTGTAGCAGCAATATGCACCAAAACTAGAGAAAAAGAAGAAGAAGAAAGAGAGTGAAACGAGAGATGAAAGTGGCAAAAAGTGAAAAGAAAAGAGAGGAAAGAAAAGAAGGAAAAAGGATGTATGTTAGCTACTATAAAAGATGTGAGGGTAGCAATGGTAAGTGAGAAGAGAGTGCTATTACGCGTATACAAAGAAGTTTATTTTCTATCTGAAGAGGTCACATCATCTCTCCACGATATTTTGTTAACTGTTTTGTAGGATTATAGAGATGTGTTATCGCAGGAGCTACCAAGTAGATTACCACCCGTTTGAGGGATTGAGCATCATTTAGACTTTATGCCGGGTGTAGCTATTCCAAACAAACTAGCATATCCAACAAATCCAAAAGAGATTAAAGAGATTTAAAGGCAAGTGGAAGAATCAATCAACAAAGAATGGGTTTAGGAGAGTATGTACCCATGTGCAATCCCGACGTTGTTAGTGCTAAAAAATAATGGATCATGGAGGATGTGTATTAACTATTAAGCTGCAAATACCATTATGATAAAGTATTGACATCTCATTCCTAAGTTAAATGATATATTAGACGAATTGCATAGTTTCACTGTGTTTTCACAAGTTAATCCTAAAAGTGGTTATCCTTTAATTTGTATGAAAGAAGGAGATGAATGAAAATGACTTTTAAAACAAAATTTAGCTTATATGAATGTTTAGTGTGCCATTTATACTTAAAAATGTGCTTAGTACTTTCATAAGGTTAATGAATCATGTCTTACATGCATTCATATGGAAATTTGTAGTGGTTTGAGATATGTGCTTGAACCTGTTTGCACTAACGATTATGTATTTTTGGGATTTGTTATAAGTACACAAGAAATTCAAGAGAATGAGAACAAGGTCAAGGCCATTTAGAAGTGGTGAACGCCCACTTTATTTTTAGAGGTAAGAAGTTTTCATAATTTAGCTAGTTTTTATTTGAGATTTGTACGCGATTTCATCACCATTGCAGGACCTCTCATGGTAGTCATTAAGAAGTACGAGAGGCTTTAGAGGAGAGAAGCATAGTAGTGGGCATTTGATATTTTAAAGAATAAGCTTACTAATACTCATATTATTACTTTACTTGATTTTTTTAAAACATTTAAACTTGCATATGATGTTTCTGGTATAGGTGTTAAAACTGTTATAAAGTAAGAAAAGTGGGTTGTAGTTTACTTTAGTGAAAAATTAAATGGAGCAACATTGAATTACCCTACCTATAACAAGGAGCTCTATTTATTCGTAAGGTCATTAGAGACATGACAGTATTACCTACGTCTAAAGAAATTTGTGATTTACACAAATCATGAGTCGCTAAAGCACTTGACGATTCAAGGTAAATTGAGTAAGCAACATATGAGGTGGGTATCTATTATTAATACATTCTTATATGTGATTAAGTATAAGAAAGAGGTAGATAACGTGATTGTAGATGCTTTGTCATACCAATATGTGCTTCTTACAACTTTAAATTGTAGATTATTAGCATTTGAGGAGCAGGATATAGTTCTTGGTCATCTATTTATATTTAGGCATATTCCTTTATACTAGTTTTTGTTTCAAAATGAGGCTATGTTTGTTTTAAATTTCTCCACCATAAAATACACATTATAATTATTATACTTTTTAATTTTTTTTATTTCTTTTACTTTTATATAATTTTCAATAAAAATATATTTAAAAACATATACCAAAAAATTAGAACAAGCATAAGTGGCCTTTTCCTAAGTTAGAAAACATAGTAAAGAAGTCTTGGAAGGAGTTTACTCCTAGTTTTTGTCCAAACTTCAGGTGAAGTTAAGCTCCACAATGTCTTTATAGGATTGAAGAATTGTGTACTCAGAGGAATGTCTATGAGAAATTATTTTTTAAGAGGGTGGAGAAAATAAAATTTTGAAAGTAAATAGTGTGATATGTGTAATTGGATGGGGAGTAAATGAAATTTTGGAAGTAAATAGCAATGGATTACATGTAAATAGATGAGGTTTGTGAAATAAAAAACATAATGATGATTTTTGTAGGAGAAAAACGACAGGATGTGATTGTAAGAATCATATGATATGTAAATGGAAAAAAATATATTAGTAGACGTAGAAGTATAACTAATAATAATGATATGATTTGTAAGTAGAATAAAAGAAAGTTAGTGGATATATCATCTATACCATATTGTTATGGAGATAAAGAAGTTTTTATTACACAAGGTAAATATCCAAATTTACTTATATGCCAATTTTGTATTTTTTTTTTCAATCATTTTCTTTATCTCTTTTCAGCAAACCTAGAATCTATATTTATGTCTCTCAAATTTCACATTTTTGAAGTTCTTTTCATCTTTCTTCATTTTCTTATTTTAAATTTTTTTGCCTAATGCAAAATCACGAAATTTTCTAATTTTACTATTTTTTTATTTTAATAGTTTTTATTAACTTATCATCTTTATTTTTGTTTTCTCCCAAATTTTATTTTTTTTCAAATTATTTTGATATTTCTTTGTTTTATTATTTTAAATATTCTTTATACTTTTAATTTTAAATAATTTTATCTTTATTAATTAAAATCCAACAATTTTATAATTGATAATAAATTTGCACATGCATAAAGTGTGCAACTTTTACTAGTGATTAAAAGTTTGAGGTTAATTGGGTTATATATTGTGAATTTATAATATTATCCGTAATTAATAAATTTACCCATTACTCTTAATTAAAAAGACTAAACACTCTCAAATATAATTATTGTTACCCCATTACCTATATTATATACCGTATTGAGATACTATATGATTAAAAAAGTAAAATTTTAAAAGAGATATATTAGACATGAAAGTTGATGATAGAACATGTTTAACGCCACAAAGGAAGTATATAATTTGATAAGTTTTTTGGTTTTTCTTTTGAACGCGATAAAAGACATTTTATTAAGACTCAGCATTATGACACGAAAGCACTTTGTTCCGGATTTTTGTGGGAATATGGCTCTAATCATCACCCTCTACCCTGGCTAAGGCACGATCTTCCTTATTCAAAAATCTACTAACATAAGAATAATGGATATACTTGAAGTGTCTAACCATGGTTAAGATGTCTGATGTAATGACACTCATACCTCATAGGTCTTCCTTTCTCTCCTGCAACCTGTTGATTAGCTCTAACAAACTCCTTTAAGCATGACATGGGTACAGCCCCTAGAAACAGCCATGGAAGTAGCTTCTCTAGCAGCGATCACTTCAGCATTAGGGGATCAGCAACTCAATTAAGAGAAAGAAACTTCCAACCTACACATTTCCCTTCATCATTCCAACCAACAACACCAGTGCCATCAATATCTTTATCCATGAAAAGTGCTCCATCAAATCCATTTGTACCAAATTCTGTAAGAGATAAGGACTCCTTTCATCGTTCGCAACATCCTTATTGCATCCTCTCAACGTATTCGCGATGTCAAAAGCTTGGATGTACTGATTAACAAAAGAGTTTATCACCAATGGGTCTGACTATACCACGAGTTTTCTGTGTCTGCATTGCCAAATTGCCCAGACTCACTGCGAACTTTCGAAATTGATCCACATCCATCCTTTCCTTCACGCTTATGATCCACTGGAAAGGGCTGGACACCTAAACATCTACAATTCTTCCTGGAAGATCTGATAATGCCCAGATTTGTCGGGTGAGATGGCATTCACTGAAAATGTGTTTGTTATCTTCAGGTGATGCTCCACACAACACACGAATGTTGTCCACCAAGCACCTCTTTTTCTGCAAGTTAGATTGGGATGGCAGAATGTCCTGGCCCAATCCCCCCATGAAAAGCTCAACTTTCATAGGAATATTTATTTTCCAGATGAATTCCCAGTAAAGATTTCGATTACTACAATGGACATCACCTACCAAAAGAAATATCATCATACCTTCAAGTCGTTCATTGATTTTTTTTTGTCCATGCGCTTGAGTTGCATTAAAAGGAATCCCATTCCTCTTGTTGCTATCCTAAGAAGATGATACCTAAGATGTCTTACTAGCTTTAACATGTTTATTGGAGAAACTACAAAGGGTATCCTTAACCTTCGCTAGCTCTCTCGATCTTTGATCATATAACTTTTGATGGTTAAATTTAAGAAATTGAACATTGTATCTGGGACGAATACCAAAACAATGGCTAATAAAAGATTAAACTAAGACCAATACTTCTTGAATTCAACGAATATTTGTTCAGCTATTTTCTTCATAAAGCCATTGCACTACTGCACTTTTCAAAAAACTTTAATTGAAACTGAAAAACTAGAGGAAAGTACAATTAGCAATCTAAATTCTAAAAAAAACGAACACTTTTAACTCTTGTCCCACTCTTCTGCGGATGGACAATACTTAAAATTGGAGTCACTGAATTGCAAGTGATAAAAGGCAAGACCATAATAAAGAGCACTAGTGACCATCTTGTAAATGAATTTCTACCTATTCGGGGCATCTTGAGCTAAGGTTTTTTTAGAATCAAGGAAAGTTCACGTCACACATTGGACAAATTTAACTTTATTCACTAGAGAGACCTTGACAAATATCACATGCTCTCTTATTTAATCCTCTAAAGCATCAATTTCTTTGAAACTGTGTCGCACAATACAATTTAAAAAATGAGCACGACACTTCACATGGAGTAAAATGCCATCATGCACTAAAACACTTTTCAACCTAAGTTGATTCTTAAGTATTTGAACACAAGAATCATTTGCTAGAGGATTATTCAAGTTGATACTGAACAACTTCTTTTCAATGCCCAAATCACTAGTCAAGCTATAAATATTTTCTGCCGTATCAACTCCACTGTAAGGAAAAGGCATATAAGAAAAGTTAAAAATTCATTTTTTCAATGCTCAATCGTATCAATAAAATATGCAATCAAGCTCAAATCACCATCGGTAACTACACAGTTCCATACATTAGGAGTTAAACAAATTCGATTGGGACACAACTATGGATCACCACGAAGCCTACCAACTTCTTTAGCATGTAAATTTTTTTTTTATGTCTGTAGTAGTTGTGTTCCTAGTAACAGTTTTAACTTGTGGCTCTATATTTGAACAAAGATGCCTAATCCCCTCAAGAAGTGAAAGTGGCAATTCATGTCTGGTGATTGCATGCATCATTAAATTTTCTAAATTTGTGTTGACTAAACTGTGAATCTAGTGTGGATTGTGCTCCTCCATTAGAAGAACTAATATTGACCAATATCCTTTGTTGTCATTTTTGACACTTTTTCATGTGTAGAAGGAGGTTACCCATCATAAATGCAATGACACTTTTTGCATTCACGCTTCAATTTCTCATTTAGTTTTGGTTTTGGGATGATGAAATAAGTTCAAGGTTATGAGCTTAGTTTCTCTTCCTTTTTCCCTTGAGAACAGGGTCTAGGACATTGAGATTGGTTCATGTCAGTTGCCGCTTCAATGTTTTCATAATTAGCATTATTATCATCCATTTCAATTGGACTTGAATTTGTAATACTTGCATTCATTTGTTAATTAATAAATAAACCTATAACAAATAACCAAGAAAAACACAAAAAGAAGTAAAATAGTAAAATGCACATATGATGAATTCATAAGATAGTCATAAAACAAAAACAAATCAGATATTTACAAAAAAACATAAATAATGATTTTTAACATGAAACTCATACTTTACAAATTCTAAAAACAATAATAAGCATTTAAAACCACTAAAAATAGAAAAAGAAAAAAGAAAAAAAGTTGCACACTGATTAGAAAAGCAATCCAACTTTTAGACATTAGATCAAAGAAAGCATTTCCCCATATATATATCCCCACATATATATATATATATATATATATATATTTGTAAATAATATTGTGAAAATTTATTTTTCTTTAATGGAAAAAAAAAAACAAAAATTCATTAAGGAAATATGGAACCATTAGGCAAGAGGAGAGAAATTTTTTTACCTTCTCCTAATTTGGAGAATTGGATTGTTGGAATAGAATGGTGTTGGTCAGTGTTTGCTATGACAAAGAAAATAAGGAGTAGAAAGAAGCATTTTGAACTTGGACTTGGTCTTCAACTCTTTCGGCTACACTGTGATAACTCATGAGTTTATAGCAATTTTTCACCTCTAATGTTATTAATTTTGCCAACATTAGAAACCTAAATAACCATATTGCGTTTGCATGTGCATGTACGTGTTAACCATGATGGTTTGGAAAAGTATGGGTGCATTTTAGATGATATACGATTGAATTGAGCAATACCTATACTTAGAAATTATTCTTTTAAAATTTTCAAGTTTGTGCCAACAAGGATAGAGCTAGTGGCCATGGTTAAAGGGTTTGCACCCTAAAGAACAAGAGCAATAGAAAGCAGGATCAATCTATGGTTGAGCTTGAGGCCGCATTAAAAAAAAAGAAGAAGAAGGAAACCCAACCACAAGAGATAACATTGCTATTGTGGGGAAGGAGTGACAGAGGACAACATTCAACTGTAGTCGAGTTTGCAAGATAGAGTCTTATAGCCGCAAGAGTGGAGTTTGTGGCCATAATATTTAGGAGGTGAACTCTATGTAAGTCATGCCTCTAGGATCACGAGGGTAGAAGCGAAGCTTGTGGCCATAAGGAGTTGGTTTGTGATCGCGAGACAAGTGCAAGGCATAGTCAAAGATGAAATTTAAAGGGTAGTCTCGTTCGTTGTCTATAATTCTTTTAGCCCAGCTACCCACACATGTAAATTAAGATTAGGAGAAATTAGAAAAATAATTTTTAGACGAAGAAACACTTAGAGAATAGAGGGAGTTCGAGGAAGAACGTAAGAGATGAGCAATCCGCACCAATGGAAGAGATTGCATCACCTCCATGCAACCTACCAATTGAGATGAAGACTTTTTTGTTTGTTGGATGATCATGGATTCAACTATGGCTTTATTGAATACTTTTATGAATTGCTAAATTATTTTTTGGGACCTTGTGTTTGTATTTGGTAGTTGCTGGATGCATAACATTATGATTAATTGTATTTGTTCTTATCATTTGCAATTAGTGAATTGAATTGGGATTAAAAGACTTGATCAATCCTTTTAATTAATTTTTGATGGTACTTGGAATAACAATAATGAAACTTTCATGTTAGACTTCTAATTACAAACATTAATTTTATGAGAATATATGACTAAAATTATAAAATTAGTGTGACAAACATTTTTAATCACAAAGTTAATTCTCAATTTGATTGAGTTGTGGGAATATACTTAATGTGCTATTGAAGTTTTAAGAGAGCTTGGGAGGATATCTTAAAGGTATTAGGATTCGTAATTCAAAATAAGTTAATTAAACTGATAATTAATGTAATTCATAATGCATTGAGAACTAACATAACATAAGAAATTAGACTCTTTGCAAATGGAATTTTGTTTACTTCTGTCATCTGCCTTGTTCTCAACTTATTCTTTAGTCAATTTCTTATTCTCTTTATTATCATCTTAGTGTGACCTAATTAATAGACATTTAGTTATATCAGTAGATACACACATACACCTTCTCTATGGATTCAAAATTCGTACTCACCAAGCATTATCCTTATTTCTTTATTATTTTGGTGTGGGATGACACGCATCACAATGCTAGTCTGGGTTGTGATATACAAAATGCAGACATTTAGGGTTTACTTTAACTTTTAGGTTTAAATTTCTACATTCTAACTATTATAACTTTTAACATTAGTTTATTAGTTTAGTATTTATATATTTAATAATTTAAGAAGAATAAAAATGAAAATATTGTTAATAAAATAATAATTTAATCTTAAGAAAGGTAGTTAATAAAAATATTTATTAAATTATTTTAAATATGTAGGTGAGTTAACTAGTTAATGAATCAACTCGTTAGGTACGCATCAAGGCCACCATGCATAGGTGAAGAAATAGTTGCACGGGATATTCAGAGCATCACTTAGGTGACATAAAAGGTGACTAAACATCACCTTTAAGTAAAGGGACTTGCGGCAGGCTATTTTGGCTTTTCACTAGACACTCACTCATGTGGCTGAAGAAGCAACTATTGTAGCAAGTTTTGGCCATGGATAGACACATTTTGTACCCAATCAAGAAGCATACATACTACTATGTATAGGGCCTCTACCACTTGCTTCATCCAAGTTGCGAGAAGAAGCTTGGAGAAGATTGAGAGGAAACTTAGAGAGTAAAGTTAATCCTAAACAAGCTTATGGAGATAAAGTATTGCAATTCCTCTAAGAGAGAGTTTAGAGAGATATTGTGGTGAAGTGATCCTCTACGCAGTCTTGAATAGTATTTGAATTTGCGTTGTGATGTGGGAGAGTTGAAATCCTTTGGAAGATGGTGAGTTTTGTTTCAATTCATACTGCATTATAAAGTGTTGTTATACTAATAGTTTTTTTCATTATTGTAAATTATTGTACAATCATAATTCGTCCTATCACACTAATTACCACAATTTAGCTATATATTTTGGATAGAATTGCCAAATATGATTTTTTGTAAAATGAAAATTTGAATTGTAACTTGAAAATAAAGATGAAAGCATGATTGATCCAGTTTTATCTCTCTCAAATTGTTTATCCAAAAAATAAATCATAATTCAAACATAGAGCAAAAATGTGTTGAATTTTAAGCTATGATTTTAAATGATTATGTTCTGAATGTACATACTATATCAGATAGTAAAATCACCCTTGCATAATATATTAGTTGTTTTATAAATTGCATGTTGTAGATCTTTATTTTTATATCAAAGTAACATTTTATCATTAATTTTTTATATTATAATATTTAATGGAATAAATTGACTCGCACACATATATCACCCTTTTTAGCCAAATAGAAAAGATACCAAAGTTCTGAAAATCTAAATTTCAACATAAATGTTCCTTGTTTTTGATGTGAAACATCAATATTTAAAAAAATTCTTTAAAACTAAATTTGGATGAGTTCAACCAATCTTGGATGAAAAAATGTTTTTCAAAAAAAAAATTTGAAAATTTGCAATGTCAATCAGAGACATGTAAGATAGATCTAATAAGATCTATGAAAAGAAAAAAACATTTTAGAATATTGATCCAATAGAGTTAGATCGATCCAGATGAATATGAATTGATGTTGGCGACATGAGATCAATTTAGCACAAGGCAGATTGACATGAATGATGATCTAAAGGGGGGTGGATCAATCCTTGCAACACAGATCATCAGAGCTTGGATTACAGAGTTCTAAAATTATGTTCTGGACTGAGTTGACTTCAGATTAATCAGGATGGATAACATTTTATAAAATTTATTATTTTAGTAGCCTATTATGATTAAGATTCCTTTAGAATTATTATTATTTATCTAGATGAGTTTAAGGATTAGTTTTGAATAGAAAAATAGTTATTTTGATATTATTAGGAGTTTTTCAAAGCTATTATCCTAGTAAAATTCACATTCCTTGTAGTTTGGATATAAATAGGTCATTAGAGTCACTAGAATCATGAAGTCATATTCTATATGAATTTTTATTATATTTTCTCATATTTCCATGTAATTTCAAATTATTTTACATACAAATCTTGTATTTGTGTGTGTTGGATTTGAACATGATTCATTCCCATATGCCGGGTTGTTTGTGTAACAATGCAATAACTCTTCCGTACTTCCACTTCGCCTTAGATAGTATTAGAACAAGCTTCTCCCATTCTTAAAGTAAATGTCATTATTGGTTACATTCGATGAGGTTGTTGTAATGAGGTATTCGCCCTCAACTCTTCTAAAAAAGATGCTAAGTATCAGTAAACTTTTCAACTTGATCATTGACAAGCGTATTTTTGAAAATAGAATTTTTAGAAAAATTGTGGATGAGTTGAAGTTAATATTAAAAGATACCATGTACACCATACAAATGATTGCCAAGATGGTTAAAGTGGTTGATACAATTCCATTTAAAATTTCAAAGTGTTTGATGAAGTGGTGTGTAATGTTATTATGCACATGATTGTTCAATTTATTTGTCAGGGCATTCATGGAAAAATATAAGGGGTGCTACTTTGTTGAGGGAAAAAATGCGGTGGGTTTATTACTTTAAATCCTTTCAAAGAAAATGATCAACGTAAGATGGTTAAAAAAAAAGGCAATCTAATGAAGAAAAACTCTTGTATTAAGCCTACTATGCTAGGTAATCATATCAAAAGTTGAGTTTCTTGGCTACTTTTATTCAAGTCAAAATGCGAGCAATGATTGTACAAATAGAATTTCACTTTAAACAAGTAAAGGTAGCAATCGCAATTCAAAGCCACTAGTAAAGATTTCAAGCTTGTTTGAGGTATGTTGAATTGTTGAAATAATTGATCACTGTGCCTTGTTCATGGAGGGGCAAAGTTGTAAATGTTGGATCCTCCAACAACAATACTTCTAAAGGTGTTATAAAGGCATGCGGTAACATGGTGACATGATTACAAAAGTGTAAGTGGATAAAATAATTGTGTAACTTGAACTCAAGATAACCCTAATGAACTATTGAAAACGATCCAATGTAATAAATTCAAAGAACTCAAATACAAGACGGCCACAAACAACACATTTAGTTAGCTGATATATCATCATGAATCATTCAAAGACAGCCCTAGAATGACTTGATTTGGAGTTTGAATTTTCAAAAATTGAGATGCACTCAATTGCAAGGAAAACAAGAGAAAAAGTATAATTCTATTATTCAATAATCAAAGGTTGTTTAAGCTATTACAAAGGGCTTATTTATAGTGCTAAATCTAGTCAAACTCTCCTAATTTATGTAGGAAATACCTTAGAAAAATCATACTTTAATTTTGTTAAAGAATCCTAATTAATATAAGAAATTTAATTATTCTCGCCAACATTGCGATTGAATTCAGGAGGCTTCAATCTATCTGAGCTTCTTTATATCGATCTTAGCACGTAGAGATTGATACTAGCTTTTAGCAATGTTAATCTAGCCTTTTATGATTGATCCTAGTATTGTTCTGATTGATCTATGCTATTTCAAATCAATCCTATCGTGATTAGATCGAATTACATTGGCACCAATTGTTTTGATCGTAATTTCATAAGGTGTGGAATTTAGGATTGTCGATTCGTTCTCCGTAGATTGAATTGTTCTTGTTTTGATCGATATTAATGTTGATATGCCATACTTGCAATCGAGCTAATTGCATTGAGATCAATTCGCTAGACTTTAGATTTATCTGTTGCATTGCAATTCATATCCTATAACCTTGTGAGCAACTTTCAACATTATTTCTTTGATTTCCAAAGTTCCAAATTTTCTCGAAAATGATTTTTTCACCTAGTCTTCATCCTTGATCTCAAAACTCTGATTCCTAAATCCAATGTTCATGCATGACCCTAGTGTTAAACCTTGTCAAATAATCCTAGTTTATGTTGGAAATAACTTAGAAAAATCATATTTTAATTATAATAAAGAATTCTAGTTAACATAAGAAATTTAATTGTTCCCACTATGTCGCAATTGATTTTGTGGAGGCTCCTATCAGTTCAAGCTCTTTGGATAAATCCTGGCACATAGAGATCAATTCAAGCTTCCAACAATGTCGATCCAGTCTTTTTCAATTGATCCTAAGGTTGTTTCGATCGACCCATGCTATCTTAGATTAATCTTGGCATGGGTGGATTGATGTGCATTATTTGATCGATCAGAGTGGATCCTAATCATAATTTTAGAATGTCTGGAATTTAGGCATGTCGATCCGTCATCCTTAGATCAATCTGTCACTATTTAGCTCGATATTATTGTTTATCTGCCATACTTGCAATTGATCCAATTGTATTAAGATCGATTCGCTGAACTTGTGATCATCCAATTGAGACGAGATTGAGTATCTTCTAACTTGATTTCTTTAACTTCAAGAGGTTTAAATTTTCTCTAGAATGATATTTTTTTGTCCTAGTTTTCCTTGAGCATTAAAGATTTATTCTCAAATCCAATTTTCATGCATGACCTCTCTCAAGTCACATCGCATGGGCTTAAAAGAGTCAATTGATTCACTATTTGAATTTATGCTACATGTAGAATTTATTTTACTAACTAATATTTGTGAAGAGCCATTGGATGCCACCCTACATAAATTATTATCCCCATTGCTCATCATATAAAGAAAATTGACTTTTATATGAGGAATGGAATTTCTACAATAATTTCTTGGATTATGCATGCTTGTATTGACAATCATGTTGGGATAATGGATGAAAAGGAAATGAAGGATTTGGGAAGTTAGGGCCAAAAGTTGCATTGAAGGCTCTACATGCTAAAAAAACTTTTGCACGGCATCCAAGAGCTAAGTTACGTGAAGTTGAATTCAAAATTCACGTATGTACAATTAAAGAAAATTACATATAGGATCCTAATTGACGTTTTTGAAAGTTTCATGAGACCTTGGATTTTGTTGAAACTCGAGAGCATGTGTATTTTCCAAGAGGGAAGGTTTGATGTGGAACATCAATATGGAGAAAAATTCTTTAAAATTGAATTAGGATGAGTTCAACCAATCTTGGATAAAAATATGATTTTTGGAAGGATTTGGAGTTTTGCAATGTAGATTAGAGGCATGTAAGATCTATTCAACAAAATTCAAGAAAGAAAATAACATTTTGGAATATAGATTTAGATCAATCTAGATGGATGAGCAAGGTAAATTGACATGAATGTTGATTCGGCAGAGGTAGTCAACAAAGCTTAGATTATGGTGTTATGAAATTATGACATGAGTGAGGTGGATCAACCCAAATTGATTAGAGGAGGTATAAATTGATCTGAATTGACTTTAAATTGACCAAAGCGGACGAAATTTCGTAAAGTTTATTAGTTTAATAGCATATTTTGATTAGAATTCTTTGGGATTGTTATTATTTAGCTAGATAAGTGTTTGGATTAGTTTTGAATAAGAAAATAGTTATTTTGATATTATTAAGATTATTTCAAATCTATTTACCTAGTAAAGTCCAAATTCTTTGTGATTTGGATATAAATAAGTCACTATGGTTATTAGAATCAAGAAGCCATATTTTATACGAATTGTATTATATTTTCTCACATGTGCATGTGGATTTGTGTTATTTTACGTACAAATCTTGTATTTATGTATGTTGGGTTTGAATGTGCGTGCATGTATTTCATGTATTTCTAAATCTATTCATGCTTATGCGCTGTGCCGGTTTTAATGCTTGAAATAAATAAAAATAAGAAAATTGGGTCAAATAAATTACCAATCATTATGCATTAATTACTAAATTAGACTTAAAAATTAAGAGATAATTACAGAAACAATTACAAATATATATATATATATATATATATATATTAGCGCGTAGCCGTATGATTCATTGGAACTTTAAATTATGAGTATGTAAGTTAATGAGATTTTGATTAAATCTTCAAACTATAATAATAAGTTAATAAAAATGATATAAGATGTCACAATGCACTGGTTTTTGAAGAGTTTTTCTTTTGTTTTCTTATAATCCGTCATACTTAACCATCTTTTCACTTTTTGATATCTTGAATTCGAATTAAAATTCAAGTATAGATCAAAGATTCCATCCATTTTTATTATTTTAATGGCTCTGTTCCATTTACTTTTGACCATAATTGTCGATTGGTCTATGCCTTTTCGCATCCAACAACAATAAGAGGTGTGACTGTATTCATCCAAATTGAACTTTGTCTTTTCGTAATAATGGGTGGAAATTTAAACGACATCGTTTCTGCACTCCTAATTGATTAAATCAGTCCCCACCAAAAGTATGGCAAACAACGGACTCAGAAATTAGCAAAATGGCGAAAAGCAAGTAACTACGATCCAAGCTGGGGTTAATTCCATCATTTCTATAATTACCATGAGGTTGTCCTTTACTTCATTTAATCAAATATTATTAGTAACTTGTATGGTTCACTCACTTTAGTACTATTCATAAATTATCCGATAACAAGTCTTTTACAATCAGACACACTTATACAGTGTTTAATATGAAAGTTGGGGTTGTAGACCCTCGTGGTACATTCTTGGAGTGAGAACTTCATTCTTTTTTTTTTTTTTTTTTTTTGGGAATAAGATTTCATTGGCTTAATGGATAACCATTTGTTACCAAGGTAGAATTGCTTCTCATTTGATATTCAAGTGTTTGGATTTGTACCAATAAAAACAATAAAATTTAGATACAATCGAGGGATTGATTTGCCTATCATTATATACTGCATGGAACTCCTTCTTCCATTCGATCTTATTTATTGGCATCGGTCATTAATATTAGAAAGAAAGCAGTTTTTTCGCATTTTTTCTTTTTTTTTTCTTTTTTATGTCAGCTCACGATCTAAAATTTGTTGATCAAACCTACTACTGCTTCCAAACTAATTGTTGTTATTACGCTCTAAGTTACATGGAAACTTGATTTTTGCATGAATAAATTATTTTAAACCTGGTTAAATTAATATCATGGTTTTCAAATGATTCGACAATAAAATAATACCTTGACCATAATCTCCAATTCGGCCTTGGATTATTCTGAAATTTTCGGTTATATAATTAATGTTGGTAAGAGAAAAAAAAATACCTCTATTTTTAATTTAGTGGCATCAATAAATAACTAATATGAATATTCCAATATATTTGTGTGATTTTAAACCATGATTCAAAAGTTTTTGAAACCTTAATTTTGGTACTGGACTAATACTTTTCTGGTAAGAAATTATTGATTAAAGTTTCACTTGTCTGTATATATTGTTAAAAAAAAATGTAGTTGCTTATGGTATTAAGCATTTGATATCTGGTATGAATGACGCTATTGTTTATACTGAGTGAGTTTGAAATTTAAATGTGACAAATTAATCGTCATTACATTTATCCTCTAAAAAAGTTTGGAAAGGATTTTGAGATATATGGAAATTGAAATTAGTATAGGATGTGTAGCTAAATTATAAGAAAAATGATGAACTATTAATTAGTTAGTTTTTGGAGCTTATATGTGTTTGATGCTTTTCTGGAAGTAATTAATGCAAATTACACTCTTAAACTTTAAGGTTTCTTTAGTCAATTTTGTGAAGATAATAATATAAAAATGGAAAGAAATCAAGGATACTTTCATATGGTTCTCCAAATTACAATTTTTCTCAAATCTTTTCCTAAATGTTGCACAAAAATCTATGAACACTAGTAAAAATATAAGATGTTTTAATTAAAACATTAATGCATGAAACATTTCCTGCATATCAGTATAAAAACGATTTATCCAATTAGCCAAGCATGTATAAGTACAGTATTTTCGATATAATAAAATATGGTTCACATTATAAAACTAACTTGTTTTCTAAGGCCATCTTTTTTTTCAAATTTTAAAGACTAAAATCACGCACTCAATGATTATATTTTTTAAATTATATATATATATATATATATTCTTGTTTTATATATTTTTCGAAATAAAAAACTTTAATAACACGCACAAAACAAACAGAGCATAAATCTCTCTCACTGACATTTAGGGGTGTATTTTAACTGAGTTGCTCGACCCGACTCAGTCGAGCAACTCGGTCAAAGTTGGACTCAACTCGAAGTATTACTCAAGTCGAGCTCAAGTATTTCGTAGGGATACTTGAGCTCGATCTCGATTTCTGATTTTAATTTTTTTTTTACTATTTTTGCCAAACACATCCTAAGTCTTACAGTGTAGTTTTGCCAAACACGTCATAAGTCTCACTTCCCAGGCTCGCTCAAACTCGAGCTCGAGCTCAGGCTCGCTCTCGCTCTCACTCTCGCTCAAGCTCGAGAAGCTCGAGTTGTATAGTTTTTGCTTGAACTCGACTCGACTCAATTACACCCGTACTGACATTGTTATTGTGAAAGTGCCCTTTTGTCGGTATTTTTTAGTACTAAGAAAAGTGCCTTTCTGCCGGAGAGAAATAAACTCAAGGTTTAAAATTTGCTGCTTCTGGTCACGGAAATATACGTGACATTGGATTATAGGTTCGAGATTAGTTCTTTGGTCTTCTGGGGTTTGTTCACGGTGATTCAGCTTCATTAATTAATTTATCCATACTAATCATATGTTCACTAGCGATAATACTCATAATAAAATATGAACCCAATACTAAATAATCAAAATCTTAAATAAATAATTTATGATAAAATAATCCTACTTAGTTGGCCTATTTAATATTTTATCTAAAAAGCATTTTGTCTCTTAATATGATAATGACTAATCTTTTTTATACTATTTAAAATTAAATATAATTTTGTGATATTTATAAGTGTGGAAAAAATAAATATAATTTACAATAATTTAGTTTTGTTGAATAAATATTAAATATAATTATATAGTAGATATTACTATATTGATCTGTGAGAAGATACAAGTAATAAATAAAAGATATATAAGGTATGTTTGGTTTATTTTTTTCACTAAAAAAATATACACATTTAATCATTACATTTTTAAAATTTTCTCTTGCTCTTGTTTACTTTTACTCAATTTTTTAAAAAAATACACTTAAAAACACACATTCAAAAATCAAAACAAACATAGTGATAGTTTTTTTAAAAAAATTGAAGTAAGAGTATTTTACAAAAACAAAAATAGTCCTATTAAACAATCAATAAACACATCATTAAATTATCACCACGTGATTAATTTATCATTCAAAATAATCCTTAAAATTTTAATCCCATCAAATAAAGTGAATATGGCTTAAAGAATATATTATTGCATTATAATGACTTTAATTTATGAAAGAATTCAATAAACTTTCCTATCCTCAAATCAATGAAAGGTAAAAGCATGCTCGTATTCAATTGTTGTTGTAAGAATAACTTTATGACATTTAATTTGATGATCATGACTTTTTCACCCTTTAGTAATTATGTACCAAATATTTTGATTTTCTAGTAGATCGTTGAATCATTTCTAACATTCACTTCCTCTACATGACGATACATGCTATTGAGGTGATGTTTTCATATTTTCATACAGGAGATTTGAGAGATTTGATAATATAATTATGAGTCAATTCTTAATCTCTTTATGGTAGTGCACACGGAATGAGGCGCCTAAATGAATTTTTTGTCTTGTCAATTATTATGTAATAAACATTAGAGCATTAAGATTCTCCATCCCACCACTATGCTAATTTTAAATATTTAATTTATTTTATTGCTTTCCACCTTATGCTATATTCATTGAACTATTGTCCTTACCACTTGAGATTATTATCTTTACTTCATGTAAATCACAACCCACAAATGTACCTACTTATGTCAACGCCAATTATTGCCATTGTACTCTTTCGCTTTGCATGGCTTCGACGATGTTCCAGTGTTATTTTAATTCATATCTATAGGTGACCAAAGTTCCAACCCACCTAACAAAATCCAAATTAAGCAACCTGGTGGGCAGCCATGTTATTATGACTCTATTCTAGGCAGCATAGTCATTTTTTTAATATTAAAATAAAGTGAGAATATTCCATTAGGTCGTGTAATAATTTGCTAAACTTCGTTTTGTGATTTATTACGTAATATATTTAAAAATTATTTTAGGACTTCAAGAAAAGGTGACAGATTCATCCTCATGCATGTTTCCACCACCGACATGAGATCGCATGTATGCCTTCTTATTTTTTCATTTTTTTATTCTCACATGCCTTTTTCTATTCTTTTCTTCTAATTTTACCCAGATTTTTTCTGGTCTCAATTAAATAATTTGGTTATGTTTATTTTTGTTTCTATATATGTATTTTTGGTTGTATTTTTTTTGAAAATTATACAAATGTAAGGGAGGAAAAAGATAAAATTTAAAAGAAGTAATAATTGAAATATGTCCTTTACTGTGGAAAAAATATAATCAAGCACAGCCGACATATTTTCACTGTTGTGATATTCAAGCAAGCACATTCTACTTACAATTTGGAAAACACAGAGGAGAACAAAAATGTGAACAATTTGAGGATATTTACGTAACCTCACAAGCCAAAGAATAATTAGCATTGAAAAATGACATTAAATTTATTTGATCTTTTTCCCTTTTAAAGTATAAGGCTATTTTTAGATTTTGGAGAAAAAAGTTGCTTTTTTGAAGCTTAAAAATAGTGTTTAGAATTTAAACATCTCTTGATCTCAATAATATTGCATCCATTATGATAAACAAGTCCTCAAATTTGCAGTCTTTGCATAACCAAATGAAATTTCAATTTGACTATCTTTTCCTAAAAAAACATATATAATACCAAACAGTATTAATTGATGCATTTTTGTTAATCATTTTAACAAACCAAACAATATAATAGATGCAGTAGTTGTACTGCTGTATAAATTGAAATAGTCAAAGAGTCAAGACTCTATTTAGTTCAAAATTATTTTAAGTATTTTTTTTTTAATTGCAGGAGACCACATTTAAATTAGATATGATCATTATTTATTCCATTGGCTCCGCCAGATCGTGAGGATTACACTTAAATAGAAAATGTTGACATTGACAAAGCCTCAAATTTGCAAGTCTTAGCATAACCAAATGAAATCTCAATTTCTATCTTTTCCTTAAAAAAACATATACAATACCAAATGGTACTAGTTGGTGCATTTTTGTTAATCATTTTAATAAACCAGACGATATAATAGATGCAATAGTTGTACTGTTGAATACAGTGACATAGTCAAAGATTCAACACTTGATTTAGTTTACAATTATTCTAAGTATTTTTTTTTAATTGCGGAAGACCACATTTAAATTTGATATTTTGCGTGTAAATCAATATGTAACATTCAATGAAAAGTCGCTTTAAGTGAATATTAGTGATACCCTTTTAACATTTTATTGAAAGAATATAGTAAATATTTCATTGTTGGTACAAATGTTCATTTCTGGTATTACGTTGCCCTTCATTTCCTATCGTGCAACTTTGAGATATATGTAATATCTGTTATCCTCATTTATAATTAAATTAGAAGATCTCTCTCTCTCTAATATAATATATGTCAAAGACAATTTACACCTCGAGATATTGATAGAATTCAGAACTTATTTAGTTGATGTAAATTAAATGATCGAATTATCTTTTCTTTTTTTTTTTATGTCATTGTTTGTTAATATTCTGTATCTATTCAGTATTAATACTCAAAACTATAGGATTATCTTATTAGCTTCTCTTTTCATAACTTTTCTTTGCTCTATCTATTTTTCTACATTTCTTTAATTTTATTTTTCAGGAAACAAAATGATTATGCGGACGAATTATTTATTTCTTTTAAAACTAATGATAAAAAATTTGCATTTATAATATTATTTTAATTTACTTATATAAGCGTGCAAACGTGTGTCCCCACCACTAACGTGTTATTATAAAAGAGAAGAGTAAATTAATATTGAGAGAAATGAATGAAATAAGTGAAAATCATTTGCGTAGAATGAAAAGAGAACATATAAATAACTAAGGGTAGTTTAGTAATTCTATGCTGTACACCTAAATTTTCTTGTATTTTTAATATATAATATAGATAAATGATGCTAAAGTTCATTCTTTCTTCTATTTCCTCTAAATTTTGTAAAATTAATTTTACCAAAGCATGTCATTAAATACTTCTATTACCAATTGCAAATTATACTTTTACAAAATTATAGATGGGAGATTAACATGTTTGTTTATAATTTGAAATCCTTTGCATGATATGGTATGAAATTTGATCAATTAGTAATTTCCAAGCAAGTTTGTGCATGTAAGAGAGAATTGGGACCAAATAAAATTTGAAACCTACAACAATATAAACTAGTAGAAATTTAATCGTAATTCTTGAAAGGACTTATTTCATCTTTTATTTTTTGGTTTTTATTTATTGTTTGACTGCAAAAGCGTAAGTCCAATTGTCCCTACTTAATTTCTTACTTCGACCATAGAGTGTCTCAAGTTAATTTTCACATCACAGTGATAAGAACTATTATCTAACTAAATTAAAGTCCAAAATAATTTACAATTTATTTGAGGACTTGATGAAACAGAAGTTCAACAATAAAGACAGAGGTAAATTACCGTTCTATTTGCAAAGAAAATTTTCAATTAACATGGAGTCATAAAGTTTAACAAAGCAATTTGAAGTCAAGAAATTTAAAAATGTAAAATACTTGGCTATTTGATTATATGAATTTTTATATGGTACTATCTAGATTTATTTGTATTGAATCGTCCAACTTTTGAATATTGTGTACTTTATAATATTTTTAATTGATCTAGAACAATACTTGAATAAAATTTCATTGCAACTTGTGAGTGCTTGTATGGTTTTCAATAGAATTAAGGAGAATATTTTATCCACAATTTGTTAAAAAATCGTTGATGGTCCAAAAAACAAAAATGGTTGAAGTTCAAATGGCAAACAACAATAACAGAAAGGGTTACAGAAACACATAATTTGAGTATTAAGAATTTTCCCCCTTAAATTAAAGTCAAGAATGTAAAATTAAAAAATTTCACTCGATTCAAATTGTAAATTCCTTCACTTTTATTATAACAACTTCGAAAATAATATATTGAAAAAATAAAATATGTGATAATACGTAAAAATCAATATTTGGAATACTGAATTAATATTATATCATGATCTTCTTCAACCAAACTCCCTTCTCAACACGAAAGTCATCAAATGGGACTTACAAAGTCAAGTGGATATTGAAATGTGAAATTTACTTCTTATCAAAAACATATAATACCTAATTATATGCTCGAATGGTTCCTCCAACCCTCTTGCCTATGTTGTATACAGTGGTAGCGATTTATAAATTAGGAACATCTACACTATTAATGATCAATCAATTATTATTGGTTTTTAGGCCTTGTAGGCTAAGTATTATTGCCAAAATAATTAGGGCAAAGTCTACAACCAATAGATGGTTGACACATGAAATGTAAGAACCCAAGTCCTCCGGCGGTCAGCCGTCATTCTTTCTCTGTCTTGTCCTTGTAAAATCAAAAGTCGCCTTTTCTTTCTTTTTCTGTGTCGCCACGGTCAACTGGTTCTTCTTTCCATCTTTGCATCTAATTTTCTTGGAAGCACAAAGGTTTTACAATTATTTATTATTTAAAAATATATATTTAATTATTATTTATTTTTTTATCTATATTTTTTATTTTTATATAATTTTTAAAATAAAAATATTTAAAAACACACACTAAAATTTAAAAATAAACAAAACATCTTTCATATTCAAAAAATTACATTTTTTTCTTTTAACATAATTTTTTAAAATATTTTAAATTTTCAAATGAGATTAATTTTTTTATAAAAGTAAATTTTGAGATCTTTCCAACCATAATTAATTTGATATGATGTATAAAAGATTTTATCTAAAATTTTCATAATCTTTTAAATTAATCACCATGTAAAATATAAAAGTTATAGTAAAAAATTAGTGAATAAATCTATAAGTATAAAATAGATGATGTGAAATCTTGATTAAAATTAAATGTAAAATTATGTAAGTTTAGATATGTAAACTTATATGATGAATTGATTAAAATTTTGATAATAACTTTTTAATATTGATTTAATTTCTTAAAAATCAAAATTAAAATAAACTTGTAGAATATCTCAACATTAGTAAGTTTAATTAAAATAAAACCTTATTTATTAGTGTAAATTATAAAAATTTTAATTTCATATCTGAAAAAAGCATAGATGTATATCATTTTGTTTCCCAAAATCCATTGCGTATGCTAACATAAAGGTATGTTATATATTGAACAAGTTTAAAGTAATATGCAATATTGAAAATTATGTTATTAATCAAAGTATAATCTATGTATGAGAATATAATATATTATAAATAAAATCAAAGCATTTGAGACAAGACTAATGTGGAAAGTTATTAATGTAACTGTACTTCATAATTTAGTTTTAAATGTAAATGAAATCAATAAATAAAAATGTTTAATAAAATTCTATAAAATAAAGTATGTTAATTAAACATTAACCTATTGGAGCAAAAATATAAATAAAAAATTATGTACATGCTGCTATAATGCATTTTTCATTTTTAAAAAAATATGAGTGAAGAGTAGATTTTAACATGTATAATTTTGATAGGTTTACCAATTTAATTTTTATACTTTCTACCATACCAAGAGATAAAATTCTTAAATGTTCATCTTTAATAAAATAATTTAAAATTAAATAGTTTTTTTTCTAACATTCAAAATAATATATTTTACACCCTAAAATTTTAGTATTTATATTGCATATGCATATCTTTAGAGTATATATTTTGTGGGATGTATATATTTTTATTAAATTATAAATTAATCAAAATTAAGAGTATCTCAATGCTAGCAAATTTAATTCAAATTAAGCATTATTTATTTTATGTAATTGTGTAAATTAAAAAATTTCTAATAATAATGTAAAATAATAAAATAAAGGGTATTATAAAAATTTGATTATATTATACATTATATAATAAAAATATGATAGGAACCTTTCGTATCCAAAAATTTTCCTTTTCTTCTTTTTGGCACAACATTTAAAATATTTTGAATTTTCAAATGTAATTAGTTTTGTGCAAACGTAGATTTCAAAAAAAAATTCTATAATTTTTAAATTAATCACTATATAAAATAGAAAAGTTATAGTAAAAAAATTGTAACTAAAACTATGAATATAAAATAGATGATGTAAAATCTTGATTATGTTTTGATATGTGTTTGCTAAGAAAATTACAAACAAAGAAGGAAGAACCAATTGAGCGTGGTTGACAGAAACAAAGTAGGAAAGGTGACTTTTCAGTTTACGAGGAAAAAACAGTGAGAGAGTGACTGCTCATCGGCTTGGCAAAAGCACTGAGGGAAAAAAGAGTTCTGCAGTTTGACGGTTTGGCTAATCAACAAAATGATATTGAGTTCTTACATTTCATGTGTCAACTATCTAGTGGCTAGGACAGGGGGACAGGGACATGTCTGAGACAGATGATTTTACAAGTGGACGTGTAGACTTTGAAACACTAATGGTCACGACACCCCCCTCACCAACTATTCTTCATACCTGAAATTTCCTTCTTAAGCCATTTCTCCTTTATCCCATGAATTCCATCGTAATGTCAACTTTAAATAATCAAGCAATCTCGTATGAATTTCAGTTTCAAATATAGTCTGACCAATAAGTGTAGAAGGCATTTCTACTGACATACACTTAAAACAATAAGCATATACATTTAACTTTCATTCAATTGAAGGATTAGAACTGCAATTTCCTTGTGCTAGAGTTCAAAGAAACATCCATAGGGCAGCTTCCCAGCAATGCACTAAGTGTAAGACCAGCTAAACCAATTACTACACTTAGAGAACCAAAAAAACAGAAGGAAAAAAATGGTTTTATATGTATTTTTCTCCGAAGGTATATTGATGCACTATAAAAACAACAGAAGTTGATTTATAATCTCAAGGCTCAGACCCCTTGATCCCAAAATTCACTCCCACTTGTCTATCGCATGAAATGGCAAAACTATCAGTGAAGCCCGCCGCCCCCACCTGCACCGCCGCCGCCATCGTCGCGGTAGCTTTTCTGTGCTGTTCCTTGACCATTGCTGACTGTCAGAAGCTCAAAACGTTCAGCCAAGAACATGCGTCTTTTGATAATTCAGAATATTACAACAAAATCTTCTCGGTCGAAAGGCCTGCAACAATCAGCAATGGTGCCTTCCAGGTGACTCCCGATTCAGCCTCCTCCGACTTTGACCTCTTCCACAACTCCGGCCGCGTGCTCTTCAAGCGGCCTTTCAAGCTCTGGGAAGCGGACGACCTCGAGTTGAACAACTCCAGCCGCGCTCGGACAGCCTCTTTCAACACTTCGTTTCTTTTCAACGTGTACAGACCCAAGAACGAGACCCCCGGTGAGGGTCTGGCGTTCGTGATTGCCCCGGACCTCCGTCTTCCGCCCAACAGCTCCGGTGAGTTTCTGGGCCTCACGAACTCTTCGACAGACGGCAGCGCTACCAACAAGCTGGTGGCGGTGGAGCTCGACACCTTCAAGCAGGAGTTCGACCCGGACGACAACCACGTGGGCATCAACGTTAACAGCGTCAGATCCATCAAAACCCAACCTCTGAAGCCCCACAACATCACCATTGCTCCCATTGGCGCAAAGTTTTTCAACGTGTGGGTGGATTACGATGGCGATAACAAGGTCCTGGATGTGTATATCGCGGAGCAGGCAGAGAAGAAAGGACCAACTCCGGCGAAACCAAGGACCCCAATAATATCGGCGGATGTGAATCTGATGCACCACGTGAAGCAGTACGCTTATTTCGGGTTCTCAGCGTCGACGGGGAACGCCACCCAGTTAAATTGTGTACTGAGATGGAATATTACTGTCTACTACTTCCCTGAAAAGTCTGAATGGCTGAAGATTATGCTGGGTGCCGGAGTTCCTGGGCTGGTGCTGCTGCTGACTGCGGCAGGTGGGCTTCTATGCTACTGCCACAAGCGACGGATGAAGCTTCTGAATCCACACCTGTTGGAGGCATTGAAAAGCCTGCCTGGAACGCCCAGAGAATTTGACTTCAAGGACCTAAGGGAGGCGACGCATAACTTCTCTGAGGGGAACAAGCTTGGACGGGGAGGGTTTGGAGAGGTTTACAGAGGGGTATTGGTAAAGGAGAATATGGAGGTTGCTGTTAAGTGGTTTTCCAGGGAGAGTATTAAGGGTCAGGATGATTTCTTGGCTGAGCTTACAATTATAAATCGTCTCCGGCATAAGCACCTGGTCAGGTTACTAGGTAAGTAATGCTTCTGTCCGATTCAGCTCTATCTGTAAATTACTTAAGAAATCTGTGTAAACCGTTATATAAGCTAGCTGTTGTTGTGGATTAAGACTAACTCAGGACACATAATACTTCCCCGCCAGCCCGCAAAAATCAGTATGTAATAAATTTCCTACTGAATTGTTTGAAATTCTCCTGACCAGCCTTGTTAGTTTTTGGTGATTTGTGGTTTGTTCTATCCGGCTCTGGAAAGTACAGATGCTTTAATTCAGTACTTGGAGCTTTGTACTAAAGCTGGGAGAGGAAGACACACCATAATTGGGAATATAAGCATTTAGTGTGGGATAAATGCGAGAAGTTCATTTGTTGGGTCAAAAGCCTTACTTACAAATGTCACAAGTCGTTTGAAAATCCCTTTGACAAGGTGTTTGAAGTGGAATTGTGGGTATGCCTTTACTTGTATTAACTTACCTCACCAGTTTTCATATTTCCTGCTACTCAATGCAACTATTCCTAGAATACGATAAAGGGGTGAGGGATTAAAATATGGTGCGTAGCATTTCTTAGTTAGATCAAAAAGTGGTTAAAGAAGAGAAACAAAATTTAGGATACGGAATTTTATCGAATTCAAGAAAAGTCACCATCCAGTCTTTCATATTCCCCAACCCCACCCCTATGCCGTACAGCGTTTCCCATCACTAGCCCTTGTCATGGTGGTAGAAATGTCTGTATTAATGGAAAATCTGAAGAAACTTTCTCCTGCTCTGATCCTCCCGTTGCAGAATGCAAATTATCAAATGAAGTCTTGCTATGCATGAACGTAACTGCTTGGTCTGACGTTGATATATTTGCCAAACAAGTAAGCATGGAAAGTGAGATCTAACTTACTGTCAAGTTTAAAAATGTCATGCAAAGTAGGTACTTAACAATATTAGAAAGTGCAATCATGCAACGTGGCCTATAAGCGTGCAACACATATATTCTCCTTTCGGCTGCGCTCCATTAGAGGGCCGGCGTGTTCTTGACGAAAAGCAGAGTCGATAATTATTCTGAAGTGCTGAGTCATGTCTAATGGTGACACACTAACCATTTTATGTTCCGTGTTTCAGACGGTAAGAACAAAAGAAAAAAATAAAATAAAGATTCCTCCATAGGGGACAATGAATAGAGGTGACTGGTCTGGTTTGTTTGTAACAGGATGGTGCCACAAGAATGGGAAGCTCCTCCTTGTGTACGAGTACATGCGGAACGGCAGCCTAGACAAGCATCTCTTTGCAGGGCCCAATGTCGAGCCCCTTGGATGGAACCTCCGGCACAAAATCATTTCTGGGGTGGCCTCTGCCCTGCACTATCTTCACAACGAGTACGACCAGAAGGTGGTGCACCGTGACCTTAAAGCCAGCAACATCATGCTTGATTCCAAGTTTAATGCCCGCCTAGGCGATTTTGGCCTAGCAAGAGCATTGGAGAACGAAAAGACCTCATATGCCGAAGCAGAAGGGGTGTTGGGCACGATGGGGTACATCGCCCCCGAGTGTTTCCACTCGGGGAAAGCCACGCAACAGTCCGATGTATATGCATTTGGGGCAGTGTTACTGGAAGTGGTATGTGGCCAACGACCTGGAGCCAAGATTGCTGGCTTCCAGTTCTTGGTCGAGTGGGTTTGGCACTTGCATAGGGACAGGAGATTACTGGAAGCCGTGGATCAGAGGTTGGGTGATGATTACGTAGCAGAAGAAGCTGAGAGGCTGCTTCTTCTGGGGTTGGCATGCTCACATCCGAATGCAAGCGAGAGGCCAAAAACAGAGGCTGTAGTTCAGATGATATCAGGAACGATACAAGTGCCCGTCGTCCCACCACTCAAGCCGGCTTTCGTGTGGCCTGCTGCGGGCCCTATGGACTTGGATTCAGCCTCAACAGACACGACATTTTTTACTTCTTCGCATTGTGGTTCGGGAAGGAGTCCACAGTACGTCAGCAGGGAGAGCTACGCTGCAGACGGAGACTCTTTGGTGTAGTTTCTTCTGTGAAACACGGTGACCAACGGTGTGAATTCCGTTTATCCTTTTTCCGTTCGTTTTTATAATATTTGTGGTCAGTGTTTTTATCTCTTTCGAGTTATTGGTGTAGTGTACGTAGTCTTTGTATGTTGAGAGGAAGTCTTGTGATGGCCAAGAGGGGCTAATGTAATCAGTGCATGTGAGCACGTGCAAATATTAGATAATACTTCATTTTTGTCCGTTGTCATACAGGGACTCTCGTTATGATATTTTACACTTTTCCCTAATCAACAAGCATTCTTTAAGAAAAACTTGTTCAAATTATAAATAATTTTGCTCTTTCGTCGAATGGGCAACATTCATTAGAGCGTGTGTGTAATCTTCATCGCATATTGTGGATAATTACTTATTTAAAGTAGAAAAAGACATTTTTAAGAGGGCCCGGGAGGAGAGTCAGATCGAAGCCTTTACTAGATGGACGTGGCTGGTTGTGTGAGTTTGAAATTAAGGAGGAAGCATCGCAGTGCCATAAGCAGGCGTGTGACCAGTCATTATCCCCGAATATTAATAGGCGTGTAACGTTACTGGATGCTTATATTAATGTGATGGAGAAATATTTAAAGTTGGTTAATTTCAAAGGTTATCCCTTCGTACGCCAATAAGCGGCTCGCGTTCTTCATCGACAACCTAAGCCTACAGTGACAGCGTATGATTTATTGCCCGTTTGGGACGGCACTTCTGATGCCAGTTCCAATTTTAAGTTGTTGTTTCTTGATACAGTTTTAAAGGCTAATAATTTGAAGGAATATTTGATTGTTAAAGAATGTTTTGATTAATTAATTTTTAACAATTATATTTAGTAATTTTAAGTATTTACGCTGATTATATTCATTTCTAATTATGACTTCAACAATTATGTTTAGAGAATTTAACTATTCAAGGTGCGCTTATATTCATTTTTAATTATAACTTTGTCATGCTTATAATTCAATTAATGATATAAGGTTAAAAAAAATAGTGTTTATTGTATTATAACTTATACATATAAATAGGATTAGTTATTTTATAATTTTGTAAGTTAATGCCACATATTCATATATCAAGAGTTTTAACCAAATAAAAAAATATCTAATTAACATTGATTAAGTAGTTTATACTATATTATCATTAATTGTAAACATGGCCTAGGCCATGTGAAGTTAGGGTAGGATTAGTTTTAAAAGTTAATAATAGAAGTAAACTTATTGAAAATTAGAAGTATATTAAAAAGTTAAAATCAAAAATCAAAAATAAAAAATAAATTAAAGAGAAAACATGACAGAAGCACAAATTAAAAAAGATAAAAAAAAATTTTTAAGACAATTAAAATAAGAATGCGAAAGTAATTTACGCTTCAGAAAACCAAAATATTATGGTTGCAATAATATCAAATGTCTTTTACTCACACTGATTTTGCTTCGAGGGATCATACTTTTTTGCCATAAATTCGTAAATACAGCAAAATATTACAATATCTATCCTCCATCATCATCATCATCATCATCATCATCATCATCATCATCATCCTGGTTCTCTTGAGTATCATGTTAACCCAACTGGACATTTGAGTCCGTTAGTTTGGGTCAAATTTGGCGTCCCACGTGCCGAAGGACGATTTGGATAGTTTATTCAATTTTTTCTTCGGAATCCTGTGAACGCTTTTCATGTTTACGACTTTAATAAATTTAGGAGTACAGACAATGTCACAGATAAAGTTGTGTTGATATGGATAAAGTTGCCCTCAAATGAATAAATGTTAATTTTGATATTATAAAAATTTTAGTTTGTTTAAATATATATATATATAAATAAAATATATGTTAATGATTAAACAGTGTAATAATATATAAAAATAATTATTAATTTTTTAAGTATAAATATAAATATATGTTTATATTGTTATAATTATTAATTTGATTGTATTATATATATAAATATATATAAGAGTGAAATTTTAAATTTAAATTTAAAAAAAAATTAACGAGTTGAATGTTTGGAATTATAAAGTTAGACAAGACATTAGGACAAAGGGAACGGGCTCTAGACACGAAAGACATGCATGTAATTATGCCAAAGCTAGAACTCTCCTGATCACAGCCAAAATGCCAGTCAATGATCTAATGGAATTCCAACTTGATAAAAACAGACATGCTAAATTGCAAAGACAATGAAACCCTATAAAATGAATCTACCATTTTCTCAACTTGAATGCAAAGAAATGGGATACGCATTTACTGTACAAGACCACGACTTAATTACCGTCCAAACAAGGCCTTCTTGCCCCCAACTACCAAAATTTTTGGACAAGATCCCTAGACATGGGAGCAATACAAACACAAAATTTGATATGCCATGGAATTGCCTTGTTTTTTCTTTTTTCTGCAAAAACTACCGATGCTCGTTGACGCGATCTAGGGATCCGTAGAAATTTATTTTAATAATTATTAATTTTAATTTTATTGTAAATAGGCCTTATTAATAAATTGGGCCATATGGGCTTTTAGATTAGAGTTTAATAGTATTTAGTATAAATAGTAGTTTGTCATTCAGTAGATACAGATCAATAGATAGAGAGTTTTAATTACTTTAAATTTTTTCTCAATTCTCTGAAATTGAGCCTTTCAATTTCTCGTGAATTTTCTATCCCAAATCGAGTCATTCCGAATTGGTCCGTGTGATTCGTAACGTATCAATCAGCAATCGGTGTGATGATTGTGGTCGTTCCATCAGGTTCAATCCAATCCTATCACGTTGGGTCGACGTTTTTCGTCTGGTTTGCGTCCCTGGGATTATCGGATTCAAGTACGTGATCAAATCGCGTGGAAAGTAGCGGTGTAATCGGACCCGATGGATTTGATTGAACTCAATGGAACGACCACAATCAGCACACCGATTGCTAATTGATATGTTACGAATCACATGAACCAATCAAGAATGACTCGATTTGGGATAGAAAATTCACGAGAAATTGAAAGGCTCAATTTCAGGGAATTGAGAAGAAACTTAAATTAATTAAAAACTCTCTGTCTATTGATCTGTATCTACTGAATAACAAACTACTATTTATACTAAATACTATTGAACTCTAACCTAAAAGCCTATATGGCCCAATTTATTAATAAGGCTCATTTACAATAACGCTAAAATTAATAATTATTAAAATAAATTTCAACGGATCCCTGGATCGCGTCATACCCCTCCTCTTGAAGGCGAATTGTCCTCAATTCAAATTTGTGTCCTCCTAGATCAACCACGAATATCTGGAAGTTCCTTAACTCTTTATCGCCTTACTGAAATTTCAGCTTCATCTTCCCATGAGTCCAGCACAGAAATACCAGCAACAAACTAAATAAAGGAATATAAAAAGGCACTGACGATTTATCTAGATATGTACATGTAATCTCTGCAGATAAAACTATCTTCCCTTCTTGTGCAGTACAATTGGACAAAGCATCTGCTAAAGGGTCAAATGGATCAACGTACACGTGACCTTGTAGAAATTTAATCTCCCAATCCTTGGCTTGTTCTTCATTCTCGTGGTTGTCCTCAACTTCCACTTTAATTTCTATGGCTTTTTCCATCTCAACTTTATCCTTTTCAATTTCTACTGATTCCGTCACTTCTTTCCGTTCACCTTTCTCCTCAATTTTCAGATGTGTGCTATCACTGCCATTATCATCGTGTTATACTTCCTCCGATGGCATCTTCTCTGTAATCCTCACTTCAGTCAAAGATGGCATCTCTATGGATGGGTCTTTCTTCTCTCTCATAACTTGCTAATGCCGATATGAGTATCAACTTCCTTGTTTCAACATTCACGCATACTATGTCCACACTGAAAACAATTAAAACACACCCAAATTTGACATTCAATATAAGAATCCGATACTTTAGATATCTTGTCGACCTCATTCACATTCGATCTATAATCTTTGTCACAATAGTGCCTCAACGATGGATGTTTATCTTTTGTCCTCTCGTGTCTCAAAGTACGGTTGTCTATAGCAAGACAATTTTGCATTTTATCCACAGCTATAGACAACATTTGGATTTCGTCAAACATTATCTCCTTATAATATACATGATCAATCGACATCCTATAAAATAAATACAGATAGATTCGCTCTTTGTTATAATATTATTTTTTCACTCTTGTTTTTCTTTTCCTCTACTTTTTGGCATTTTTTTTTCAATTTTTTTTCACACTTTGTATTTATTTATTTTTGTTCTCTGTTTTTTTTGCCCCTTTTCTTTCTCTCTGTTTTTTTTTTGCTCCCCCCCTTTTTTTTTACCTCTCGGTTTGTTTTTTGAAACTCAGCAACCAAACAGATTTTAAGCTAAAACAGAAATTCTGCAACCAAACAGGCCTTAGGTGGAATAGAAATATTGAAACCAAACACGGCCTTACCACGTTAACGCAAACGACCTAACCCAACAATAGCTCCTAGTCCAACCCCATCTCTCCAGCCCACTGATTTTTTTTATTTTTTATTTGCTCAAGCCTGGCCCAGTTGCAATATAGCCCAGATCTTGCTTCCAACCCAACTCGATCCTCAGCCCAACTCTTGCCTCGGCCCAACAAAAATTTTTTTTCTCTTTTTTTTCCTGCCCGAATTTTGGCCCAATTGACAACTTGGCCCAAACAACCCTCAGCCTAACACCTTGCCTCGACCCATAGAATTTTTTTTTAATGCGCGGGCGGTGGCGACGAAAAACACTGATTTCGCTGGCATTCGTCTGCAGAAACGGTCGACGTCGACTACCCAAGCGTCGGCGAGCCCTAGGTGGTCCTCAACGGCGGCAACGGGTGGCGAAATCGAGCGGATTTACGATTTTTTTTGTGGTGGAATTGCGACCGATTCGCTCCTCCTCCAGCGGCGATTCACGGTAGGATGGAATGGGCTCGTGGCGGCGATACTGTTGGTGAGATTTTCGGGCAGAAATCGGCTGAAACGGCGACGGATTTGTGGTTGCAAGCGGTGGCGGTGCAGTCGATTTTTTTTTGACTTTTTTTTTAAAACTTTGGATCGTGTATCGAATTAGAATTCGGTACAAAATAGCTCTGATACCAAACTGACGTGATCAAATCACGTCGGAAAGTAGCGGTGTAATTGGACTCGAATCAGATAATCCCAGGGACGCAAACTGGACGGAAAACGCCGACCCAATGTGATATGATTGGATTGAACCCGATGGAACAACCATAATCAGCACACCGATTACTGATTGATACGTTACGAATCACATGGACCAATCCGGAATAACTCAATTTGGGATAGAAAATTCACGAGAAATTGAAAGGCTCAATTTTAGAGAATTGAGAAGAAATTTAAATTAATTAAAATCTCTTTGTCTATTGATCTGTATCTACTGAATAACAAACTACTATTTATACTAAATACTATTAGACTCTAACCTAAAAGCCCATATGGCTCAATTTATTAATAAGGCCCATTTACAATAAAGCTAAAATTAATAATTATTAAAATAAATTTCGACGGATCCTTGGATCGCGTCACTCGTAATCAACAAGCTTGGCAAAACACTAACAATCTTGCAAGATTAAACACACTATCATCACTCTTATCCGTCCTTCTGAGATCTCTTCCAGGTAATCATCGTCACCTCTTTTTAGCAGCCTGTTCCTTGTACACCACCAAATTCTTTGGATGAGCTACTTCCTTCGATAACATTTTACGAGTGTTGTCTTCATTCACAATTGACTGAATTTTGAAAGTGTATCTAATGTGTGCAGGATAAATATTGTTAAAAGATTGAGCTAGCAACAATTTTCATTCATTGAATGTGCAGAATGCGACTTCATTTTGCACCTTAATCATTCATTTTCACTATGTATACGAACAAGGTCTTCACCAAGATAAATTGCTAGCTAAGCCAACTCTCCATCTATTATTTTGAAAATTATGAAAAGGGATCCTAATTCAACTTTATAACCTGCATTGGGGGAATGTTATCAGATAGGGATGACAATTTGGGTGGCCTGAAAACTGTCCCAACGGCTTTGGGATGAAGTTGTTACGGTAAATTAAAGTTATCCTAAAACAAAGTTATCCTAAAACTATCATAAACAATCTAGCCATCGCAGAATATGCAATGGTACATAAGTGTCGTCTTAATGTGAGACGAGTTTCCCACAGCCTATGACAACTTTCTAGTTACTCTCTTAAATAGAGACGGTAATTAGTATCCATCCTAGAATTTAGGGACAATTGCCCTTAAGTCGTCTCGAATATAGATGATTAGTTGATCCATTCTAGAGATTGAGACAGATTGGCCAAATTCGTCCCTATTCATGACAGGGATGGAAGACCATTGCAAATTTTAGGATGGGTATTAAGCTGTCATCTCAAATTGCAGCTATTTCTACTAAATGTCCTAAAGGACAACTTATACAAAGCCATCTCAAATTGAAACAATCTTTCTTGCCATTCCAAAATTTGAGATGGCTTGTGCATGATTGTCCCAGTATAAGATGTCTTTAGAATGAGAAAATGTCCATCCTAATCTATAAAATCTTTTTAAATCTCTACTCATTCATTCATTTTGTTAAAAACACAACCCATCCTCCACATACTCGTTCCATTATGTCCAAAAGGCCTTTTCTCACATAGGTATGCTGGATTATGTTGTTTTGTCTATTATTTGTGTTATTTTTGCTTATTTATTTGTTTTTTGAGTCTTGTATCTACAAATGCATATGAACCCCCAATATATACTCTGTTTGATTTGTTAGGCAATGGTAACTTAGTTAGGAGGGAATGAAGAGTACTATTATTCACGGAGTCTGTGAGTGCTTTATGATTTCATGTACAGATAATACATATGAGATCATTTCTTAAATTGCAAATGCTACTTCTCTACGATGTTATATGTTCTATGTGTATTATTAACATGAACTGTTACATTAAGTAGTTAGTGAATTCAAAATGTTGGAATTTTGTAAGGAGAACAAAAATGCTTGGAAATCAAGTCGTGAATGTACCAAAAAACTCAACTAAGGCATTAGGATTTGAAACAAAAATTTGAGAATGGTGTGAATGAATTTATAGATTAGGCTAGTCAACAATATGACTACATGGACAGGAGCAAGATTAGATGTTCATGTATCTGATGTATGAATAGCAAGTTTTTAGAGTAAATGAAGAGAAGATTCACTTGTTCAAGAAGGAGTTCTGTTGCAGTTATTTCAATTGGAGAGCCCTTCTTTACGATTTATCAACAAAAGAATCAACTAATCATTTCGCAACCTTAAGCACTCAATAACATGAATGCGAGTGTGGCATCACGCATTTATAACTTGGAAAAAAGATATTTCCTTCCCCTTTTTTTTTGACTCCATAAAGTACACATGCCATGGGAGGCCTTTGCAACTAGCCTTATACAGTACAAATGGATGTATTATTTTGAGATGTTAATACTTGACATGGTTTGTGTTAACCGAGTACGAAGCACTACTTTGGTTTAACTTTGTCATTGTAACGGGTTTTTGCACAATTTGAAGAAAAATGTCAAGAACAAGGCCCATGTGAAGGTATCAATTATAAAAGCTTACATAGTTGAAGAGGTGACCACATTTGTCAGCTTTTTATTTCGAGTTAGATGCGGCATTCAGGCACACAAGGCCCCACATATTATAGCCCTATGTAGCTCAAATTCAACACTCTAGTTATCTATTTTTTACTACCAGGGTAGACTATCCCGTAAATAGAACAAGAGGTATCTTATTAGTGAGGAGCTCTATGTGGTTGAGACATATGTACTACTAAAGTATCTTGAAGTGCGAATTTTTTAGTAGCTATTTATGGTACATTTGGTGTACCCACTCTCTATTGCACATATTATAGGAGGTTTGTTCATTTACATTCCACGGTTTAAATCACATTATCCATTACAAATGGTTTTATAGTATTAGATCATCAATGTAGGTTTTAAATATGAACAACATTCTTGCGAACCTGATGCTCTGTAGCTTAGTGTGGGACCATCTAGTTGTGTGTCAATTATACATGTGTATTGCATGAATTAGATCAAGTTTTAATTGCATTTCATGGGCAACGGCATCTGACATAAATTTATGGAGTGTACACGTATAACTCATCTTATAGCAATTCAAAGTACAACTTCAACGAAGTAATACGAAGTAATCGAGGCAATCTTGCAATTGGATTACAAAGATATGCCAAGCATGACTGTGGTTTTGTTCAAGTGTCGATGGGTTAACCTTATGAAAGACCAAAAAGTACACTCAAAGTATCAACTTGTGGAAGTCAACCACAAGAGATTTTATCACAAGAATGAACCATTGATCTTAATCCAACAAATTGTTCAAGTGTTTTTTATGGAATATCTTAGCACGAAGACGGTGAAAAGTGACTGGCAAGCGATCTGTAAAACTAAGGCTAGGTCAATGGTTGAAAAATGGTAGGAAGATATACCAATCAGCTCAATACTGAGTACCTATTCCAATAGTGGACAACGATGTCTGACATGCCCCTCTCCATGAAGTTGAGGGAATACAATTTTATGTAGACTTTGACGAGGCAATACATTAGGGACAATGGAGAAAATTCAAATTCTAACTCCTACCTAAGCACCTTGGAAGATAGCTACAACTTGGGGCATGAATGAGCTAATGTAGTGTAGTTTTCTTGTACTTCGGATATTCTAGTTTGACATGCTAGATAATAAAGACTTGTTTATGGTAATTATTATGCCAAATAACAAATTCATGCTTTTAAATATCTAAGTTGCAAATCCATACGTAGGAAATCATATAACATTAATATCAATAAAATTACAAATAGTATGAAATACACTCCTTTTAATTTACATTACTCTTGGAATTGGGTTAGCACCACAAATAAAAGGAAAAAAAAAAAACACAAACTAATCCTTAGCCACACCCCTCATTGCTAGCCCATCGTCAAGTGCATCATCTCAAGTAGCAGGCCTACCCTCTCAACACGCCTAGAAGGATGTAATGGTTGTGCCTTGGTCACCTGATTCCTTATCTTGTCTCTTGCAGCCACGTAGAATATAAACTAATGTAACTAGGACATGACATGGGTCTGCCGTCTCTCCATGTGGTCCCACATAGCTCACAAAACTTGGGAATACATCATGCTCAAGTTAGTTAATTTAGACTTAAAGAGTTCCACTCACATCATGGAGACCTGGCTAAGACTATGGTAGTAGAGCCTGTGGGGCAAGATCATCAATCAGGCATTGTGGAGCATGAAAGTGCCCCAAAATGCAAAATGCATTCTTTGTCATCAAGGCCATTGCGACGATGAATAGACATCGTTTTTGGTTTTGTTGTTGTCATCACCAAGACAACAAAAATGACCATAAATCTATAAAGTTTTAGGAGTTGTCATTGTCAACATCGTTAGGATGGCGAACACGATGAAAAATCCAAAACGTCTTCAAATTTGTTGTCCTTAGCATAGTCAATAACAAATTCAACAAGTTTATAGATTTGTTGTTGTCGTCATCATCATCAAGACCATGAAAAAATGATGATAAATCTAAAAGTCTACTGGATCTGTCATCGTTATGCCAACACTCCCACCCAAAATGCTTGACAATAGCAAGATGTTGGACAAACATGTCATTGGAAGAGGCTTCACTAGCCTAAAATAGATGCTTAAATTTTCAATATCCATACCAATAATCAGATTGCCAGACCAAGAATAACTTGAAAAACAAGAACCAAAAAATTACAAGGTTAGGGCTCTAAGCTATCTAAAAATCGCTTAGTTTAGAACCTGCAAATGCCCACATGCAAAATGGGCCCAAAAATTATGAATTGTTTCTAAAATCCTTCACACTCAGTTCATTTTTAAAGATTTGCTAGCCCTTCGCAGCTTCTCCATTACTTCTCGTATTTGCTCCGATATGGTGGGGTAAAGACATCGTTGCGCTGCCTCATCCAGTCCACAGATGGTCTTGGGCCATCCATGATTGGGAAGTGTTCTATCCCTCGACATCTGTACGGCCTTCAATTTCAATTGAGGGATGTCAAATACAATTGGCTCACCAACAATGATCCTCATATCCTTGCTCCACAATGGAAAAGGGGGCCTTCTACCAAACATATAGTTCTCTGGCATAACCTGCAACATGGTAAACCATGTGCAAACAACCGATATAAAGTTTCAGACACGGGACAAAATATATTCATTCAAAAGTTACATGAAAGTTAACAACAAAGAGCTTTTGAGAAATTTAATACAATCTCTAAACTTGCATGTCTAAAAAGGTGTACATTATAGGAAAACTAAAAGTTTTTTCTGAATTATCTAAAAGTACCTATAGGCGGCAACAAAATTTTCAGAACAAGAATGTTTGCAGCATTTATCAAGTAGGCCTTTGCCAATCTGTCCTTGGTTTTACACATACTGAAAGTTGTAGCCTCAGTCCTGCAAGCGAGGCCATTTTCATGACTACAGCAGCCTATTCAACTGTTAAGGTGGTCTGCTTGTCATTGGAAGAAATAAAATGGTGCAATATGGCTCATTCACATCTCTTCCTAAGGTCTATTTTTACCATGCCACTCAAAAATCTTTTTGATCTCTAATGCATGCACCTCGCTGTAGTTTAACTTCTGCTCAACAGGCATTTCCCACCTCATAAAAAGCAAATCTACATAGCAATCATTATAATTTAGTGTTTCACAGAGACAACGAAATTTATGATGTTTGTAAGGGATGTCAAACAGGAAAATGGATAATTTTCCTGTTCTGAGCATCAGATTTCTAGTGAAACGGCCCGCAAACAAAATTGGGTTTGTTCACTTTGATTGTTGAACATATCTGAAAGTATCTTTTGATGAAAATATGAAAGAGCAGTTGGCGGATGCAGTTATCATGCAAACATTCTAAGTTGCAATCTTCAATCAGTGTTCAAATTACGCAGTCAACATTCGTAATGCACCTATTAATATCTCAGTCATGCTTTTATAATATCAAGAGAAGACTCAGATTAAATCACAGGTGCTTCACAACAATGCTACAGCTTTTTTTGACGCATGTAATTCTAAGAGTTGATGTTCATTCAGCAATCTCAACTAGCTACAACTTCTGCATAGGTCCCCATGATCTTAAACTGTTTAAATTGCTGTGTTAATGTGTTCTAATTTTATCTCCTACGATAAATTAAAAACACAAACTGGACAGATCCCTCTCTAGAATTTGTCATAATAAAAACTATATCAAGTAGATTTGTTTATTTGGTATTTAAATTACTTGCAACAAAAATCGCACAACGAAAGGAGTGTTTGTTTAGTTTTGAGGATTTTTTTTCTTGATTTTAGGTGTTTATAATGTATAGAAAAGATGTTGAAGATATGGAGATTGTGTTTCAAAAGTGTTTCCATTTTTAAAGGGGCAAAATTATTATAGAGTAAATATCATTTGGATAGTACATATTTGTATAGTACATTAGGTGTTAAATTAAAATTTTGAATCATAGCAGCATGTATATTCATATTTCAAATTAATTCAAATGCTATAAATATATTATACAAATACAGATCATATGCAACATATTGTAACTAATATAAACATTATATTTTTGCACATATAAACATATTAATAATATATTTTAACATATAATATATATCGGCTTTGTTTGTTCACATGTTTTCCAAATAAAAACACACTTCAATCATTATTTGTTTAAATTTCATTTTTTCTTTCTATTACTTTTACACAATTCCCAAGAAAATGCATTTAAAACCACACTTAAATTTATAAACAAACATAACCATTAATTATGCATTAACAAAGAACAAGTAATGATGACTTGTAACAGCTTCATTATTTCAAAATTCAAAATAATTGTGCTAAACTAACGCCAAGATAGTTCATAGTAAGGGATGATCAGGACTTTCAAGTTTCTGAACATAAACAAAAGCTAGAGTCAAACTCCACATGCATAAGAAAAATCTGTTGTAGATGTTATGTGCTGACTAAATTTATGACTGAAAAAATACCTTTTCAAAACCTTGATGAACTATTGGTAAAACTACCGGAGTTACAGGGGCACGAGTAATCAGACTAGCAGTTCCCCATTTCAACCTTTGTATAGGCGCATCTTCTTGACACACTTTCCCCTCTGGAAATGTATGCAACTGTTTATTTGACACAAAACAGATGGGAACACCTTAAGAACAGAAACAATTTCTTCTCTTATCGAATATAAAGTTTTATAATAGTAGAACCTGTTTATGATATGGTTAACACAACCACAATTAGTAGATAAAATAAATCTATGATGGTTTACATATAGTCAATACAGATTGGTAGCATGTCAAAGGCACAAGAAAGTGTGAACCCCGAATCTTGCTGTATGACTTAATTCCATGGATAAGCGTGGTTTTCAAGTTGCATATTCACAACAGAAAAAAGATATCATACAGCAAATCTTCGACCTGAGTGCACATGAGCATGTCAAAACATTCACATATTCGAAACATTTTTCATTTATACCATAAGATAAGTTTTCACTTTAAGATAAAATAACTTTTTTGTAAATAGTCATGCCCCCTTCTAAATAGTAAATTCTGCTATTGACGTATTAAGATTTGTTTAATACTGCAGCCAAAATGAGTCAAGCCAACTGATACTATCATGATCTCCAAGTTTAATGCATGCATACAAATGTGCATGCACTCAGTAACATGAGCCGGCAGGTCGCCAGAAAGTTCTTTAAATATTTCGAAAGAAGTAATAGGAAGAGACCCAAGCTCCATCAATCAACCGGTCAAGAGCCTCATTCATGTGCTCCTGATAGATTCCACCTCCTCTTGTAATGGGAATACATTTCCCTGTAAATATTACACTCGATGAGTGACAAATTAAATAAAACAAGATCTTTCAATAACTGATTTAAGGCAATAGCCAAAACAAATCCACACCAACATAATTACTTGACTAAGCCAAAAAAGCACCAACAATAGCTAGCAATGGAAATATTTACAATTAAACTATAACAAACACTCTAAATCCAAGCTTTCACGTAAAGGCGTGTGAAAAACTAAACCAAATATTATAGGAAATTTGTGCATGAACATAACCAGAAAAGATGACTATGCGCTACTTACAGATAAAACGCTATCGAAACCTTTCATTCTAGTAGTTACTATTTCAGAACGTTGATTTAGTAGTCCAAGAGCTTAGCCTTGAAATTTTTGTTCTTGTTCGTCATTCATTTACTTGCAATGGGGTATTATCATGCATGAAAAGTGCATATATTAAGCATAATAAACAAGTATAATTACATTCAAGCACATCATAAAATTCAGCAACCCCAGCAAAGTCAGCACCACCAGGAGAAACATGAACACAATTTACCATTTAACAGTGAAGTGAAACAACTCGGGAAATGTCAATCCTCAAATACGGCACGGAAAAAAATCATATTTAAATATAGAAACTACATACATACACACCAAGTCTGAAAATATAGGAAAGCACAGGGTTTTTGAAGCATATGTCCTCAGCAGCTAGTACCCATCTCCCCAATTCTGCATCAGTTGTGGGGAAATCCTTGAGAGCCCACATTACTGGGTCATCCAACCTGAAGCATTTGAACTAATTGCAATTCATAATCATAACAACCAGTATAATGACCAGGAACAAGCAAACCAACACTGTCGAGGCCCAAGAAAACCAACGTCTATACAATCAACAAATTTGTTACCAGCCAGAAAAACAAAAGCAATTACTTGAGAGAGTGACTGACGTGGACATGTGATTGCTGACAGTGAGAAGAGGAACGCCAGGTGGCCGGTGTCGGACTAGGCGGACGAGGGTTTCGAAGTTGTAGACGGTGGTGGTATTGAGCAGATTAGCCACGGCTTTGGCGAATGCTCCGACTGCCATGAAAATCATCTTCCGGGGTATTCCGCACAGGTGATCTCCTCTCGCCGCCCATTCCATAGTCCTCATACCCCCACCCCCACCTTCTTGTGCAACAACCGCCGCCGCGGCCCCGCCGTTAGCGCGTTTTCAATTATGGGCAAGTCAGCTCAAAACGCCAGCGTCTCAGTTCAGCTTTAAATTTATTGACAAAAAATTGAATATCACGTATATAAATTATATTATTCTATGAATATGGCAGTTTTGCATACGGATACATACCGGTGTATTTTATGTGCATTTTAATTTAAAATATCGAATTTTCATACACATAAAAATTCACTTTTGTTACACATATATATGTATTGAAATGTATAACATATTTATTTTATGTTACAATTTATCATTTAGAAAACAGGTATATATTCCTTGTGTACACATAATTTTTATTAATAATAATAAAACATATATTTAATAGATATTAAAAATTAATAATAGAATTAATATATCAAAGTTTTAAATTATATTAGACAATTATATATTCTCTGTTGTTAAGCTTCTGCCCTATATAATAACTATGTTTTGGTTTTTTAACATTTTACCTATTTTACCCTTATTATTTCAATTAACTAATTAATTCTATTTTGATGTGGGCGTCCAACATGATAAAGAGGAGTCATTGGTAGTTCCAGTTGAATCAATAATTAGGGTATGAGCAAAACGACTTAAAAGAAGTCATCAACGCTTTGGTGCACGAAATTTGAGAAGATGTCACGCGTGGATGCAAATTCGAAGAATTTAGGGAGTAGTGCAGGATAAATATCTTGAGTTGGTTAAAAGACTTAGAGGTAAAGGAGTAAACTGAACTGTTCACCGCTACTTTCCGACGCGATTTGATCACGTCATATTTCTTTCCAAATTTGAATGGAGATTTAATGACTTTTACTTTTTAACTTTTACAAATTCATGTCTAATTATTAAAATACTAAACTTAATTATTTTTTCATGGACAATCATACATATTATAAAATAAAAATATAAAATATTATTTTTCAGTGTAATTTTTTTATAGACTTAAATAAAACACCAAGAGAAACTTTTTGTGTTTATACTAAAATTTATATGCAATAAGTTCAATATTTGTACATTATGTATCTTAAATTAAAATAAAAAAATTATTATAGGAATACAATAATTTTTTTAATATTACACGCACATAGAGTGCACACAATTGCTAGTATAAAATGAAATGGAAGAGGAAGAAACAAAATTGATGATAAAAAAATATAATAAATGAGAAAATATAGTAAAAAAGTAGAGAGAAATATAAATAAGGAAAGAGGATAATTTAGTAAATTACCATTGAGAATTATGGGCGGTTACTTCCACTCCTTAGACTTAATATATAGTATAAGTATATACATACATACATACATATATATATATATATATATGTTAATGAATAATTAATAATATTATATAAATGCGATACCAGTTTTTAACATTAATTATTATTTGTAGAACTTTATGTATCGGAAAAAAATATTTGGTGTAGATGAAAGTATATGTTCCATGTTGATTAGGCCCATCATAACTAACATTTCTGGGTCTACATAATTTTCATTCGTATGAATCATTCCTAATTAGAATTCAACCTCGCTTGCATGAATAATTGGTTTATGTGGATTACGCATTCCATGAGACAAGCATGAATTTCTTTCTTAATCCAACTTTCATTAAGAATTAAGTCCAATCAATATTTATCTACTAACTTATAAATCTAACAGTTTTCTCAATTTAAATATGATACAGAATCACACTAATGTTCTTATTAAAGGTAGTAGTTTTCGAAGACAACAATAAATTAAACATAAATAAATATGTTCAGATTGAGATTTTGTAAATTTTGGATCGAAATTGAATCAGATCTAATGATCTCAAAAATTAATAAATCATGTCTGATTAGAAAAATTGTTAAAAAATAGCCATGTCTCAATCCAATTTGTCAACTCATAACTTAATTTATTGTTACTCTTAAATAGCAATTTCCGACAACAACCTATAAATACAATTCAAAACCAATGAGTGTGGTTGAGTTAAAAGTTGGACTACATGAACTTGAAAAATAGAAGGTTCCTATTTCGATTGGCAATTTATCTTAAATACATATATCTCATCCCCCATGCTTGGCCCCGACTTTCTTGCAGCACCCGTTGGGGAAATTTTAATTTTTGAATTAAGTTATAATTATTATGACAACATGTTCTCTTCTGGTCACATTGTATATTTTTTTATTGTAAGTAAAATATTAATTTTGTACCAAAGTCTATATTTCATCACAATCAAATTATGTATTTATTGAAAATTATTTCTTTTATAAGTTTTTTTCTTTAACTTTTAGTGAAGTGATCAAATGCTAATTTCGATTGACTAAATTTTAAATCAACCCCATATAAAATTACATGAATGATTAATTACATAAGATTGCACATTATAATTTATGTTGATTAAAATAATATATTTTTGTTAGTTTATAATTTATTTTAATTAAATAATAAATATGTATATGTATATAGTATGAATAATTATATATATTATTATTTAGTGCATATGATGGGATGGCTACGGGACAGAGATATGTTTCCCCATCCCTCACTCATTTAAAAATTCTCTATGAGTGCTTACCCTTATTGCAATCTTTACTAATTGTCATCCCTAGTCTCGATTAATACAAACACACCCATCACACTATGATGATTTTTTTTTCCTATTGGAATGGCCTTTTTTTTTCCCTAAAATATATATTTGTATTTTCCTTACTAAGATATACTACATATTGATCTTTAAGTAATATTGATTATAAAAGTCTCTAAGTTGGAACATTTACAAAATAGTCATTTTTGTCAAACTTTTCGTCAAATTATATAGCAAACTTTTAGACTCTCGTTCAAGTTGCAATGGTCAAAATCTGACCAAATTAGGTTGTATTTGATATTGACCAAAATGTTCTTCGGATCTATCAAGATAAATTTTTTTTCAATGAAATGAAAACTGATGGAATATTATCGCGTAATATTTTTAAATAATTACTTAATATGAAGTATCAATCATTTGAATATTTAATAGATTATACAAAACATATAAATGTATATCTAGTGTGCTAAAATATTCAAAACTATGTAAAAAAATATATAAATTGATAATGTATAGAGTCTATAGTTTTTAATATAATTAAGATATAAAAAATCTATAGAAGTATTTAATAAATCATATTAAAATATGCGAATACATATATAATATAGAAATTTCAGAATTTGTGTCGCCATAAATCGTATAGAAGCCCAAGCACCTAATTTCGATTGTTGTCCCACAACAAGAGCAATTACTGTCATGCTGACCAATAATAAGACTGTACATGTGTATTCTATCAGATATTTTTGTTAGATATATTTTTAAATAATATAAACAAATATGAGCTTACATTTGAATATCGTGTTGAATACTTTTGCCAATTTATACGAATGTATGTGTTTTTTTCAAATATTTTATCACTATACATTTTTTTAGTATATATGAATGTATGGGCACTCATTTATTAAATCAAATACGATAGGATCCATTACATATGTGAATGAAGTTTTAAGTGACGATAATATAAGTTGTTATACACATACGTATGGTTTTATTTGACTAAATATATATTTTGAATATATAGTACGCGTACTTAATTGTATGATTGAATAAGACTATATGCATTTTTTATTATAATTAATTATCTAACAAAAAATACCCATTTTAGATATAACAAAATTATAAATTTTTTAAAATTAAAAATTTATACAAAAAAAGAGAAAAAAATAAAGAAAAATGAAGTAAAAAATATAATAAATAAAATATGGGTGGAAAGAATTAAAAAAAAAGGAAAATATAAAAAAGAATAAAAAATATATATAAAAGGGGTATTTTAGTACTCACATTAACGACGACCAACCGGGGGTTAACATAGATGTCTTAGCAATATATGGTATGGATGAATGAAGCAGCATAATAATCTGTCCAAGCCTAAGATTACAACCAAGATATTAATTACTGTAAATCAGTGTTTTCACTTGGCTGAAGATCAACTACCGAACTTTAGAGAGCATACTTTTGTAACCGCATGTGTAAATTACCTGGGAGCGGAGGGTGAGGATGCGTCGACCAAGACGACGACTTCGTCGGCGGAAGACAAGTTTTGCTGTGCGGCCTGCTCCACGATGGCGGTAGCCCCACTCTTCACGGTTCTTGCCGTCCTCCAAAGCCTGACAATGCTCATTAGCTATCATTGACTTGATCAGAAGGCTTATGGGCTTAATACCTTCGAATTATCGGCTCGTCAGCTAAATTACTCTAGCTTATGATCGAGTTCTTAATTTCTCCATTCGGCAGGATCTCACTGGGTGGGGCAGATAATTGAACAGACAGGAAAGTTTGAAATAAACCTAATTACCGTAGGTATTCCAGTAATTCATGATGCATGACTGCTTTCATCCACGGATTTCCCAATGGTAAAATAAAATGTGACTCTCCCGGCGCTGATTGTTTTGTGAAATCCCCAATTCCTCCGATGATGCTACGACGCATGGGTAGCTAAATGTCGCCATTACACAGGATGCGCGCTGAGAGTGTTCGGTTAAAGCATATTTTTAAGAGTATAACAGATCTCACAAGTTAAAAAGATGATTCTAGAGCTTATAAACCTCATATCCCTTTACTTTAAAAATAAACTAAATAAGCATATGAATAAAAATAATAAATTCATTTTATACAATTTTATTAAAATTTATGGTTATAAATAATTATAATTTTTTCACGTACTAATGATAAAAATAAATTAAATATCATCACTATAACATAATTAAGAATATTTATGACGTTTTTTATACATAAAATAAAACTCAAAATTTTTTAAATAAATTAAGAAAAGTTAGTTCAAGTTCATAAACTCAACACGTCTTATTTTTGGCCCAAAAATTTGGTAAACCCTGATCTTGGTCTAACTTTAGAAGAAGAGAATCGCATAAAACTTGCAAGGTAGAGGCAGCCTTAGTGCTTAGAACACAGTAATATCTCAAATTTAGTTTCAGTATCTGATTCTTAAGTCCGCTATAAATGCATGGTTTTCCAGGATCGGGAACATGCTCGCTAGAGCAGACATTAATCAATATTACAATGGATCTGCACATTCCGATAATATCATGAAGAACTCGTCCCAACAAGATGAAGAAACCAACAAATTGTTTCAAGCGACGTGCAACATTCATAAACGAAAAACTTCCGGGGAGTTTAGTGAACGAACCGCAGCAAAGTGCCAAAAGAAAAGAAATGGTTTTGCTCAATATTCAAGAGATCCTAGAGTTGGGAGTCCGGAGACTAGGATTTGGGCATCAGCATTGTCTATCCTCTTGTTTCCCCAGCTTCAAAACTTCCTCAGGAGAAAGGATCTTGATATACCAGACGTTATTCACAAATACCCTGTACAGGCAGATCGTCAAAGTCACCATGGATTAGAAGAAAAAAAAAACCTAATACATATTCCGTGTCATGTTAAAGAGGCCAGAAGATTAAACGCCAATGCCAATGACAATGCCAATGCCAAAGAGCATGAGGAAAATTCCGAATCGGATTGTATCAGATACTTACTCCCATGGGTCATCTCCAAGGAGAAGCACATCATTCTCCCTGTCAACAAATACAAGCTGCCAGCCTGATCCTTGAGGGTCTTCAAGCAACCCTTGAATCCCAAACATTTGGCCCAATTCCCTTTGCAGCTCCTGATAGCTGCTGAACCGGGCAATGTCCAGTGACCTACCGACTGATTCTGTTTTATAGACCTAAGCCGAAGAAAGAGAGAGAGAGAGAGAGAGAGAGAAGAAAAGAGGTTACCTTCTACATGTTCAAGTACAAAAAAAAATGCTTGGATTTACAGAATAGAAATCTCTAAGTGAGCACACCTTGACAAAGGTATGGGTTGGTGTTGGTTGATCAACTTGCTCTGTACCGTGCAACATTTCAGAAGAATGTTGCATGTAGCCATACAGAGGACTCTGATATCCAGAAGACCCTAATGGCATCAATGACATATCAGCATGAATTGAAGAAGTGCCAATTCTAGCCACAGTGCAGGGTAGCAAGAGACCAGAGGAGTCAGTATTAGCACCAAAAAGAGCTTGATTTTGCACATCCAAGCTACATGTTTCCAGCCCTATGGCAGCATCTTTTCCAGAATATGATGGAAGTGACCTGGAATTGGAACAACTAGTAATTGGTGGCTGCGCAAACTTAGCCACCCAGGACTGTTGGGGAGGCTGCTCATTCAGTAGTGGCTGTCCGGTTCTTGAGAAAGTTGAAACATTACCAATTCCTTCGGGACAAAGAGAACCCAACATATTTTGCATGCTAGAATGAGCCATTGATGCTGAAAATTTACTGTTTGAATTTGTAAAATCTGATTCGGTAAATGAAGGGGAGGGAATATCTAATAGCCGCCTTTGTTGAAGTTGATCTTGCCGGACCAAGAAATCTTCCTGATAAGTATGTCGTGAATGTTCTTCAGAGTGGTTGTCAACTTGCTGTTGTGGTGGTCTCTGCATCCTATCTGATGGCATTTGGGATTGCACAGGAAGCATATGCGCAGAAACTGGTGGCTGGACTACTTGATGCTGGGGTGATGCAGGATTATGGCAGCCAGAATGTTGAGGATAACAAACAGGCTGCTGGAATTGCATCAATTGGTGTTTCTGAAACTCTACACTACTAAAATTTTGCAGCCCTGCCGCTAGCATTGCCTGATACTGCTGGCTGAGATCATTCCTTAAGCTTGCTGGATCAAATCTCTGCAGCATCCATGGAAACATTCCAGCAGACTGAAAATTCAGAGAATTGAACCCTTGCTCACCGCCTTCACCTCTCAACCATGCCATGCCATTAATTGCTTCATTTGTATCTGAGATTGGAACCAGGGAAATATTATAATAATGAAATAAAAGAAACAAAAAACTTTCATGGAGTTCGACAACTAAAACAATCAATAAGATGGAAGCAGACAATTTAGCAAATCAAGTCTTAGTTCTTCTTATATGTTCAATTTTGTCAAACAAAAAAGAATCAAACAAGAATAAGGTGCGTGCGGGGTAGGATCCTCATGGCTTCAGATAAATTAGATATATTTAAAGTTAGCCTCAATAGGATTTGGAGAACTTTGCAGACAAAGGCAGTCATAGCATTCAACTTTCTAGCAGATATGCTTCAATCAGAGTCAATTACTTCCTTTCAACAGTTCAAGCACCAGCGATTGAAAATCATGTATCCAGCAGGAAGCAACTGGAACAGAATTGTCAATCATTCATAGGTGCTAAGAGTCATAAACTATGTAGTTACTTGTTAGACCTTTAGCATATATGCTGTCAAGCAGAAATTCTAGTGCAACCATGAAAGTGCATACAGGGTCATCTCCACAGTGGGAAACTTGACCAAATCTGGAGGTCAAATAAACTGGTATTATATGATGCCATTCTCCAAATAAATTATGTAACAAAGGCACCAAAGTAGTTCCAAATTTGGAGTTGGAATTTTACCTTGAAACGGTGAAGCCCCAGGACGCCATGGCCTTTTCAGTCTGAAAGGAAACAATGAGGGATACGTGGGAAACGTTATTAAAGGCTCAATTTCCCATAATGATACCCTTGGCTGCCTCTCACCTGCCGTTGATTCATCCCAACCAACCTACCAAGTTTAGGGAAAATGTAGAAAAGCATAGCCATTAAACAGTCAGAGGCATGAATTAACTACAGGAAGGACATAGCTCAACCTAAAACATTTTTTAGGGCTTCTATAAGTTACAAGCAAAAGATGAACTATTAAGACATAAAACAAAGATGAATGCAAAACTTTATGAAGACCATCTTATGTGATTTAACAACGTGATAAAGAAAAACTTCATAAAATACTTGTCGAGGCTCAAGGGATCAAGCATCATTTGGAAGCATCAACCAGAAGTCAGTAATTCGATGGTTTATTCACGGGGGCAGGTAGAATTTTAAATAATCTTCCCAACAAAATTTATTATTCTAATAATAATAATCTTTCATACAAAGTTTTAGTGTTCTAACATTAAAAGAAGTAAAATACACAAGAAGAAATATATTTGCATGTCAATATGCTGATTTGGAGAATAATTGATGAGACAAAAATTATGTTACTCTGAATGGGAGATCTTTGTTTCAAAGAATCATTATATGTGGCTAAATTGACATTTAATTGCTTGGCATAAGAAAATTCACAAGAAATAATGAAGAAGCCAACCTGAAGGTAAATGAAATTTGGTGAGCCTACAGAGCAGGTTTCAAGATTGATAAGCAAACACCAAGATTGATAAACAAACACCATCTACCTAATTGTCTCACTTGCACAGAACTAATTTAATATATAATTTTCTCAACTTTGACCATTAAACACTTAAAGCTTGATGTTCATATTCACAATCACAACTGAAGTCTTTTCAGCAATCAAAATTTTACACCAGATCCATAATTAGGCATAAGACTGTAGAACTCCATGATGTAGGCTTTCATTTTTATATTCACTTTCAAAGAGAGTATCACAAGTGCCATCTTTTAATTAAAATTGTAGTTACCACAGAAAACGCAAGAAGGTATTGACCTTGTAAATGAGAGTCCTCTTGTGAGTACTTGTGCAGGAGGTTTGAGGACCCGTGTAAGCATGAAGGTGCTGCAATATAGCAGGTTCCAGAATCCTAAGATGAAGTTTGGGCAGCAAGCTCATTATAGCTGAAAAACTCTAAATTCTCTCATTCAAATTTAATATTCTATACTTTGTCTTTTTAGGTGAAACAAAGGCATTTGGAGTTTATTTTACTTTGAAATACTGTTAAAGTTTCTGCACAGAAGTTGAACAAACAGAACTTGATTATAATGTCTTTGATTCAATATCCAGTCGTTCCAGCTTATTCTTCCTGTCAAACTTATGAATTCCGCACACAAAATGTTATCATTATAAAGTCTTTAATTTAATTATTAGAATAATTATAATTGTATTAGAGTTTCTAAAAATATTAGTTTTCTAAGATATTTGGTTTATAGGTATCTGTTCAGTAACCCCCATGTTATCAATACATAAAATTTGTTGGAGATTCTCAATTTGATCATCAAATTATGAAATGTCCATATTTGTTCTCTGCATAGTATCAAAGCAAATCTCATGCATTGATGCCAAAAAGGAGACCTCAAGTGAATTGCCTAGAGCAAGAGTAGGCACAGGTGAGACTTGAAGAATGGATCCACACATTCATAAGCCCTTGCAGTGAGTTGACACTGAGGGAGAGCAGAACATACATATGAGGGCAATGCATGGGTTAGGGTGGGGAGAATGTGACTTCTAGTTCAAATCGACTAGATATAAGTTCTTGAATCAACCTATAAAAAACTTTCCTTGGTAACCAGTGTTTTGGGGATGGATTGTAGCCCCATATCCATACTGTTAACATGATATCAGAGTAGGTTATCCTCTGTCTCCTTTTGATTTGTTTATAAACAAATTTTTTTTATTTTTAAATGGATGGAAAAAACTACACTGAGTCCTACAAACCACCAAACTCCGAAAGCAAGCATCCCATCCACCATATGCAAGTCCTCCCACATCTAGCGAACATCTTCTGTTGAGCTACTAAACACATTCAGAAACCTAAGTCCACCATCAGTTATTGCACATCTTTACAAGCATGGATCGTCTTCACAAGTCTGTATCCTTTATTAATCAAGGCCACTGTAACGAAGCCCAAAGGGATTGCAGGTGCCCAAACCACATCTCAACCTTGGGTTTACATCAGCAGAAGCTCACTCAACCATCATAGACAGTTGTTGCTCCTCATATCACTGACTATTGTATGATGCCAACCCACTCACTTGAGTATCGCTCCTATTCTCATTTAATTTGTTTAGGCTTCTAAGCCTATATTAGGTGTGCATTTTTTATTTGGTTTCCAGTGGTTTTTCTATTCCTACCTTCAGCCACCTTCTTTGATCAGAAGTTTTGACATAGTCGGCTACTAACGTGGATTATAAGGTGGATTTTGCTGGTTAGGATTTAAATTGTGGCCTTGCTAGGATTTGGGGGCTTAATTTGGGTTATTGGTCCCCCAGTTGTCATTATACATGAGTTTCAATATTGTTTGTTGAAGTATCACTACATAATGGTTAGAAATGAACAAAAGGGAATTGTTGGAACCACTCTAAAATTAAATGGCAAAAATTATATTCTTTGGTCTCAAGTTTTCAAGTTATTTCTTAGGTCTCAAAATAAGTTCGAGTCACATTCTATCAACTCGTTCAGATTCCAAAAGTAAGGAATTTTCAGCATGGCAATAATCAGATTTTTGTGTCATGACTTGACTTTTGAAATAGTATGTAGGAGTTTGTTGCTACTAATGTTATGTTTGTTTTGGTCTTTGGGTGTGTTGTGTGGTGGGCTCACAAAACAAACTTATAAGAACCAAATTAGAAGAGAAGAAAATGGAGAAGAGAACACTCAAGAATTGTATACTTTTCAACTCAATCAACACTTTTATAAAAACTCTCTTCTACAACTCTATATTTTCTTTCTTCTTCTCTTGAATTACAAATGACTTGCAAGACTCTTATATTTATACTATTTTCTATCAAGAATGGACGGTGGTGATTAAGAAGATCTAACGGTTCAAATTAATCACCACCTAACCATTTTCACCTATCCCCACCTAATTCACCAACCACATAAATGTGGACACACACATTGTCTAAGTACATCATCAACTCTATGTATCTAGACATTATTTCAATCTTCATACATACACATTCTAGAAGAAACAATTTTCAATACAAAACTAATTTATTTTTTATAGAGATATTAGAAAATTAAGCTTAATTTCTAACACGCCCCCTTAAGCTTGATTTTCTCATCCCGAGCTGATGCCGCAACTTCTCAAAGGCTTCTCTTTTTAGGGGCTTTGTAAAGATGTCAGCAACTTGTTCATCAGTCTTCACATATTTCACTTGCACTTCCTTCCTTGCAATGCATTCTATTATGAAGTGCAAGCGCGTGTGTTTACTTCGATCATGGAACACAGGATTCTTCGCTAAAGCAATCGCTGATTTGTTGTCTGACATATATTATAGTCCCATCTTTCACATCAAGGTGAAGTTCTTTAAGTAAACTTTTTAACCACAATGCATGACAGACACTTGCTGTTGCTGCAACATACTCAACTTCACACGTTGATAAAGTCAGAATTGATTGTTTCTTTGACATCCAAGTAAATGCTGTGTCTCCAAAATAAAATGTAAATCCACTTTTCTCTTTCTATCGTTAAGATCACCAGTCCAATCACTATCACAGTATCCCTTCAATTTCATGTCTCCAGTTGCAGGATAGAACACACCATATTCAATGGTTCCTTTGATATATCGAAGTATCCTCTTCACAGCTTGAAGGTGGTAACTTGTTGGAGTCTCCATGTAGCGACTAACAAGGCCAACTACATAAAGGATATCAGGCCTTGTGCATGTCAAGTACCTTAAACTTCCAATCAAGCTTTTGAATAAGATGGAATTTACTAGATCTCCATTAACATCTTTTGACAGCTTCATTCCAACTTCTACTGGAGTGCTAATGAACTTGCAATCTTTCATTTTGAATTTCTTTAGTATTTCTTTGGCATAATTATCTTGAGAGATAAAAATGCCATCATCTTGTTATTTTACCTCAATTCCAAAGTAATAAGCCATCAATCCAATGTCAGTCATCTCAAACTCCTTGGTCATTGCCATTTTAAAATTATCAATCATCTTGGAGTTGCTACCTGCAAATATCAAGTCATCAACATAAAGACAAATAATTAATATATCACCATTCTTACTTGTGTTGATATAGAGAACATGTTAATGAGGACACTTCTTGAATCCATTTTCTTGAAAGTATTGATCAATCCAGCTGTTCCACGTCCTTGGTGCTTACTTTAAACCATAAAGTGCCTTCTTTAATTTAAAAACTTTACTTTCATGCCCGCGAACAACATAGCCTTTAAGTTGTTCAATATACACCTATTCTTCAAGAAATCCATTCAAAAAGGCAGACTTTACGTCCATTTGGTGAATCTTCCACCTCATTTGAGCTGCCAATGCAATCAAGAATCTTATAGTTTTAAGTTAGGCTACTGGAGCAAATACCTCATTATAATCGATTCCAACTCTTTGCTTGTATCCTTTTACTACAAGCCTTGCCTTATATCCCTCTATTTCTCCTTTTGCATTCCTCTTGATTTTGTAAACCTATTTTACACCGATGGGCCTATGTCCTGTTGGCAGAGTGGTCACCTCCCATTTGTCATTCTTCTTTACAGCTTCGATTTCTTCATCCATAGCTTTTCTCCACTCTTTTTTCTTTTGATGCTTCTTCATAATTGACTGGTTCAGATTCTATAAAAAGACAGAATAAGTTTTGATTTTGGCTAAGTTGATAGATTTCATCCCAAGTCCTCGTTCCTTGTGGTCCAATAACATTTTCATCATTTGCTGATGTGGAACATTTTGAACTTGATTCGGAGTGCGAACTTGATTGTGGAGTTGATGGAGAAGAAGTTGTAGGCTTCATTTCTTCTTGAGTTTGATTTTTCTCCTCATCTATTAGATAAAATGTGAATTGCTCATTGGCTTCCAAACTCTAATCTCATGAACTCTTCTCGTCAATGACCACGTCTCGACTAACTATGACTTTCTTTCCAATAGGATCATACACCTTGCATCCTTTAGAATGTTGGTCATAGCCGATGAAAATTTACATTTTACTTCTTTCATCAATCTTCTTTCTTTGTTGGTCTGGGATATGGACATAAGCAATACTTCCGAACACCTTCAAATGAGATGCACTTGGTTTGTATCCACTCATACTTCTTGTGGCGTCTTGTTCTCCACACTTTTTGATAGACACCGATTTGATAAGTAAATAGCACAGTCTACTGCCTCTGCTCAAAATTCTTTAGGCAAATTCTTGCTCTTCAGCATACTTCGAACCATATTTAAAATAGTTCTATTCTTTCTTTCTGCTATCCCATTTTGTTGTGGTGAGTATGGGATAGTCAAGGGTCGTCGAATTCCATTCTCTTCACAAAATTTTGTGAACTCTTTTGAAGTTAACTCTCCGCCACGATCAGATCTCATTGACTTGATTTTAAATTCACTTTGCTTTTCTACGAGAACTTTGAACTTTTTGAATGCTAAAAATGCTTCAGATTTCTGTTTCAAAAAATTAACCCATGTTTTTCTACTATAATCATCAATAAATAGTAGAAAATACCTGTTTTTTCCCAAAGGTTCTGGCTCAATGGGTCCACAAATATCACTGTGGATTAATTCCAATGGTTGCTTGGCTCTCGACATTAATTCTTTTGGAAAGCTATCTCGATGTTGTTTTCCAACAAGACAACCTTCATATAGTTGGTCAGGTTGATTGATTGATGAAAACCCTCTCACCATCTTCTTCATAGATAACTCCTTTAAGCTTCCAAAGTTGAAATGTCCAAACCTTGGGTGCCATAGTCACGACTCTTCTTCAAAACAAGCTTTCAAGCATTTCGCCACATTAATGTTGATATTCATTAAGAACATTCAGTTCTTAGTCATTGGCACATGAGCCAAGAGATTTCCTTTGTTATCTTTGAGATAGAGACTCTGATTCTTCAAATGAATATCATATCCCTTCTCCAACAATTGTCTCAAGCTAAGAATGTTAGTCTTCATACTTAGAACATAGTACATGTTCGATATGAATTGGTGGTCTCCGTTCTTCAGTCTGATGAAAATTTTTCCTTTACCTTTGACAAGAGCCTTTGAAAGATCGCCAAAAGTAATACTTCCTGTCACAGATTCATCCATCTCAATAAACATGTGTCTATGACCGCACATGTGATTACTTGCACCAATATCAAGGTACTAAGTATGCAGTGACTCTTCATTTTGTCCCTTGTGTGCCAGCAAGACTGCATTTTCAGCTTCATTCATTTCTTCAATATAAAAAGACTTTTCTTTTTTCTCATCTCGACACTCATATGAATAGTGTCCGTACCTTTAACAATTGTAGCGTTGTCTCTCCCTTTTGTCTTGCCTTTGATTGTAGCCACATCTTCCTTGATCTTTTGACGATCGAAACTTGTTTGAGTCAAAATTTTTATTTTGATCTTGATAGCCTTCACTTCTTCCTCGACCTCGACCTCGACCACGTCCACGACCTCGGCCATGATCACGTCCGACTTGATTCCAACAGGCAATGTCCTTTTCTCCAATGCTTATCTTTACTTGAACGGCTTGCTCAATTAAATATTTATTTCTTTTGATTTTCTCTTCATAGACTTGCAGCTTGCCAGTAAGCTCATCAACAGTCATGGTCTCAAGATCATTAGATTCTTCAATTACTACAACCACATGATCAAATTTTGAATCAAGTGATCGAAGTATCTTCTCCACGACTCGACTATCGGGCATTTTTTCATCATTTCTTTCAAGTTGATTTACAACCATAGTGACTCGAGAAATGTATTCAAACACTTCTTCAGAGTCTTTCATTTGCAAAACCTCAAATTCACTTCGAAGGGCTTGGAGTCGAACCTTCTTCACCTTATCAATGCCTTTAAAGGCATTTCTAAGGGTATCCCATGCCCTCTTAGAAGTGGTTGCTTGGGCAATCTTCTCAAAAATTGAATCATCCACACTGAGTTGGATAAGTGAAGTGCCTTTTAGTCTTTCACTTTAGCCTCTTTAACGGCCTTCTTCACATCCTTACTTGCAGTAGCCAAATCTTCTGGTACAAGAAATTTTTCTTCTACTGCATCCCATACATCTTGTCCACCAAGGAACGCCTTCATTTAGATGCTCCATTTTTCATAATTCTCCTTTGTAAATTTTGGAATTGGAAGCACTCCACCAGCAACGGCCATCCTAACTTGGCTCTGATACCAATTTGTTGTGTGGTGGACTCACAAAACAAGCTTATAAGAACAAAATTAGAAGAGAAGAAAGTGGAGAGGAGAACACTCAAGAATTTTATACTACTCAACTCAATCAACACTTTTATAAAAACTCTCTCTTCTACAACTCTATATTTTCTTTCTTCTTCTCTTGAATTACAAATGACTTGCAAGACTCTTCTATTTATACTATTTTCTATCAAGAATGGACAGTAGTGATTAAGAAGATCTAACGGTTCAAATTAATCACCACCTAACTCACCAACCACATGAATGTGGACACACACATTGTCTAAGCACATCACCAACTCTATGTACCTAAACATTATTTCAATCTTCATACATACACATTCTAGAAGAAACAATTTTCAATACAAAACTAATTTATTTTTTATAGAAATGCTAGAAAATTAAGCTTAATTTCTAACAGAGTGTGTGATTTTAGCTGCTATCTTTTTTCAAAAATTGTGTAAAAGTAAAAAAAAATTAAAAATTATAATGATTGAAGTTTATATATTTGTTAGGGGAAATGATAACCAAACCTAGCATACATCTTTTGGTTCGACTAAGACAGTGTGGTACACATCGCATGAAAAATACTACCATGAGAAAAAATGTCTTGAATTTTTACGTTGAGGAAAAAAAATTAAAAATTATAATGATTTAAGTGTGTGTATTTGTTGGGGAAAAATGGAAAGCAAACATAGCATATGTTTTTTGATTTGACTAAGGCAATATGGTACACTTTGCATGAAAATATATTTCCTTGAGAATAGTGTCTCAAATTTCTATGAGAAAAATTATTCTCACAGGATGGACAAGTAGTAACTAACTATTTCAACAAATAAGTTGGTCGGCAACAATTTGAGAGTGGCTCGTCAATTACAAATTTCAAGTTCAAGGTTTTGACTATAGTTATTCCAAATTCACTTTGTAGAATGTGAAATATTGTCATTTCTACATGCTTTCCCAAAATTAAAAATTGTGTTGTCTATAGTTTTCCATCAACAACTACAATTTATAGTCTAGAAAATTAGCAATAACCAAAGTACGTAGAAACATAACTAAGTGGATGATAGGGTAAAAATCTAACTTCAAGCAATAAATAATAATTAACCTAATTTTCCAAGAGTAATCAAATAGAATAATTGATTAATGGAAAACAAGTCATATTACTTCTTTAGCACCAAGTCTCCACCCAGTAAAGAAGTCTTGGTGAACTTGTGATATTACATTTTTTCTAGTAGATACATTTAAGTGCTACAATGTAGTGGGATAACTCAGAAAAAAAAAAAAAAATATATATATATATATATATATAACTGAATGGCCACCTTAAGTGATATTTTCCCTGATTTGATATTTTTTATTAGTTCTTTGTAGAATATTATACTCTACCCCTCTAGAACCAATACAAAAATTTCATAAAAACTGAAGAAAGCGGAGGTTCTAAATACAGTGTGAATTTTAACTTTAGACATAATGACCGGGTGGGTTAGTAGAGTCAAATAATTACCTGATAGGTTATTTTAAGACTATTTTCAGTTTAGCATAATCTAGGATTATTTCAAAATATGGAGTAGAATTTCAATTAACTATTTTTCTGGAAGATTTTGTCCTTTATCATAACGGATAAGTTTCTGTGTTGATTACTTTTTTCCATTTGTGTATTTCCCTAGCTAGTGGGTGTATGTCCCATTAGCTACGTATCTACTCTGCCTTTGTTTTTTCCCTTCCAGGGCAAAGCAAAATAACAAGTACAGATTTCTCCTTATCGTCTTAATAGAAGATTCGTATCATTCCAAGAAATAGCTCATTATTGTTGTTGACATCCATAACCAGAAAAGAAGGGCGTATAATTTCTGGCGTGGGGAAATGTGTTGTTTTTTAAAATTGAAATTAATGTTTGAAATGTCATCTTAAAAGTTCTGCTGTACATCAGGTACTTGTTTGTATAATATTTTCAACCAGTTTTCATTACTTTGAGATTATAGGAAGGTTCATACCTAATAACTGTGATAAATTAAATATTACTGAGTCCAAAATTTTCTAGAGTACAAGTGCACCACAAATGGAATTAATTAGAGAACTATAACGCATACCAATCTCAATTTGAAGAAGACACTATAGCTTATAGTAGAAATTGTATGAGACAATTTAAGCAGTCAATTAAACTATTTTGGTTTTCTAGCAGTGTTAAATAGCAACCGAGAACAAAATTATGACAAACACCATTGTTTTACGCAAATTCATGCACTTAAATTATCTATACTTTTGCGACAGTATGCACCATAAATATCTCCTGGCATACATCAAATTTTTATTGGTGCAATTACAACCGTAGACTTAGAAGATACAAAGAGCTACCAAGTAAAATATATTCAGCAAACAGGACAAGATAATTTCCACAAATAAAACTATTATACCTGTCTATATTTATACCTATTATTAAATTACGAATATTTCTTATAGTAATTAATCCAACTAAAATAACCCTTTTCTATTGTTTAATGGCAAATATAAAATTTATATATTGACATTATCGTTATCCACTAAAAATCAAACAGTAATTATGCTTTGTTATCCTCCCAAAAAAATTATAATACTTAATTTGCTCAAGATTCAACTTCCAAATTAGAACAAATAATTGATTGGAAATGCATTAAATTGTCTAAATAAATTTATCCAACAAGGAAAAAGAAAACATTATAACCTATTTCTTAAATCTATATGTATGAAGCAATGAAATTAATATTTTTTCTAAAGAATTCTTTACATGTTTCATACCTAAATTCTCTGAAATATTAGAACTTGCTGTTGAGAATACAAATCTTACCATAATTATGAGATCACCAAAATAAGAAAGTATTCCTCGGACTAAAATATGTCTAGATTCATCATTTTTAAATGTTTAGGTTCATTATATTCACCTATCCTGGTAACATAAAATTACGAGAGAATATTTTGATTTAGCTATTTGGACATCTGTTCATGAATATGGGTCTAATGGCCAAACTACATCATCATATTCTTGTACTTAATTATCTCTCTTTAACTTTTATACTTTAACATTAATATACTGAAAGTAAACATTCAATGAGAAAATTATTCTAACATTTTTAGCATTGTCTTGTAACATGAATCCATTAGTTGATTATTTTTCTTAACTAACTTTTAGACAAACAAAATCTTTAATTGATTTTCTAAATACAATTCTTGGTATTTATATGTCTAATTCAGACTACATCAATATTTATGTTTGTTCTAGTTTTTTGGCATGTGTTTTTAGGTGTAATTTTATTGAGAATTGTGTTAAAGTAAGAGAGCAATAGAAATAAAATTTAAAAAATTTAATGATTGTAGTGTGTGTTTTTGGGTGTGAAATTTGAAAACAAACATAGCCTTTTGTACATTATATATAAATATACACTACCATGGAAATACAAGTATATGACTATCCCATATATTTAAGCTTCTTAATTTTTTCTAAAGACAAAAATATTTCTTTCCAAAAACTATTAAACCATTACATCATTACATTTAATCACTGAATAAAATAATTTAGAATGTTAAAACTTGAGGACAGAAAACATAATATCTTACATTTATAAAATTAATTTATTATACGAAAGTTACTCTTTTGCATGCACTGAAGGAAAAACTAAAAAAGAAAAGAATAAAGTGGCCAATTGCATTCGGCGACCAACTGCTCTCTCTCTCTCTCACAATACTTTCTCATAATGAACTTCAACTTAAAAATTTCTTACGTATTTTAGAAGCAAGTGCAACAGTTGAAAAGTAGTAATAAACTTTATATTTGATTATCATATAACACAAAATAGAACTTCAAAATTTAGGATGGAGAAAATAATTTGTTATATTTATAAAATTCACTAACAAAATAAAAATTCTCTTTTAACACGAGGAAAAAGGAAAAGATTCTCCTTCTATGACCTTCATAAAATTTCCCATAAAATTTTCTTTTGCACACAATTCTAAAACTTGATACAACAATCCAAAACACTTATAAACTTCATTTCTATAGCAATATAAGTAATAAATCAACTGAATCACAAATCTACCTACTGGTTATCCTGTCTAACTAGACAGGAACGTTTACACTACATAAAAATGTTGAGAAAAATTTAATTGTGTAATGCTCATTAACATTTGTCTAATCTATTTTTGTTTAGCTAAAAATGAAACTGAGAAAAATGAATATACTAAAAAAATTGACTATTTAAAGTTACATATAAACAATAAAAAGATGTAAGTTTCATGAGTTTAAATAAGTAGTTTAAGAATTATTGAATTTTTTACCCTACTAAAACAGCTACATAAAAAATGAAACTATTTTAAATGATATTCATGGATAATATACTAATTCTAACTTGAGGTTCATTAATATAGTTTTGGACAAGTGAAGAAAATTAAAACACATCTAAAAGTCTATCTTATGTGCAAGGTTCAAAGGAAAATTTCTTCCACTCTTTATTAAACAAGACAGAATAAAGTTGAATTTGAGCTTCAGGCTTGATTGGAGCATATTTGATGCATCTTTCACTATATCAAGGTTTGGTTAACATTACAGAATCAAAATGAACTGTTTTATAATGAATATTATCATTACAAATTCAGGAACAAGGCACCATAATATCTTTTGTTCACAGAGGTAGTTAAGCCCTGTCTCTTCTGCGTAGCATTTTTAGGTAAAACATATCCATATAATTAAGGCTAAACTAAGCTGCAATACTAATAATTTCAAAACTTTTTGAGGGAAATGAGAATATATACCATGTGGATCCACTTATGCCATGACTTTCAATTAGAAAGGAGGTTCCCATAGAATAAACGAAATGTCTGGAGGCATCTTTACTAAAATGTAACAACCAGGGAATTCACTAGCAGTAAATTATAGTTTAAGAATATTTTCTTAAACGAGCAAGCGAGAGACAGAGAGAGAGAGAGATGTAAACCAATAAAAAAAACAAGTGCAAGACCACACCTTTAAGCATTAAAGAAATGCTAATTACCTTTACGGAACGCCAGTGAGAGTTTGGCCAGCGAACAGGATCTAAATCACCAATGCCAGTAATTGTACCCATATATCTGATGTGCAATGATTCAAGCATAATAAGACCAAGAGTTTAGAAAACATGTACTGTACGAGTTCTGTTAGCCAAGTCCGGTTGTTGATTGGATTTAGTGCTCTAATAAGAGTTTATTATTATTCCACCCTCTCATAATTACTTATACACCAGGATATACTACAGAAAGCCATACACAATAGTGTGACACTGGCACACAACACATGTAACAGAGCATTAAGTTTGTGCCATAAGAACACAGTTGTTCCCTAATTCGATTTTAGAGAGATGATCAGTAGCAAACTATGTGCGTCAATCTTACGTTTTCACATCTTGAAAAAAAAAAACCACATTTTGAAATAAGTCATTTACATCTCATCTTGACATCCCAAATGATATGCTCGTCAATCTTAAGTTTTCACATCCAAAAAAACCACATATTGACTAACTGCCCCAGCTAAATAGATCCAACAAGCATGAGTGAAGCAATTGAAAAGTTTTCCCATAACAAAGATCTAAGAATCAATATACCTGCGGACACTTGATTCTTCAGTTTCAAATAGCATCCGGAAACGCATTCCAACCGAAACACGTGTGTGGTATACAGCTTTAGCATACTTTGAAAGTGGTATGACAAACTCAGATGGGCTGGTCCTGACACCACAAGGTTTTGTCAACAGATGCAAAAAGAAAAAAAGGAAAAGAGGAAATATTAGAGAATAACGTATTACCACCTTGGGTTATAAAATACAGTGAAGCAGCTATTTGTAGCAGCAGCATGAGCAGCAGCAGCAAGGAGACCAATGTGCATGCTGTCACTTGAAAGAACGGATGATGGCATCACATTTTGTGGTCGAATGGCACGTCGAATTCCCAAAAGGAGCTGATTTTTCTCATTCCTAAAACCGAATAAATATCATACATTTTACTATTTATAACATGGCAATAAGATTTTGAGTGAAAATTTTGAAATTTGTAATTAGAAAATCAATAGTACAAACAGTACCAGATAAAAAGAACAGAATCTCCAGCAACAAGCCGTTTGGCATTGACAAAGACACTCCATCCAGTAGTAAGCAAATGACGCTTGGGCTGACCTGGGTAAACAAGCACCACGTTAATAATCAAAAGATCCAAGCAAACATAAATGAAATGCAAGAGATTTTAGTTTGTTCCATTTAAAGCAAGCATATAGTAGAATAGTTTAAAAGTTATCTAAGTAGTTGTATTAGAGAATGGTGCAGATTCAAGCAATGATAATTACATGATTATATGGAGATGTGTGGAACAATCAGCATAATGTGCTCATAAGTTTTTGCTCTCAACCTCCTCTATTTGTTCAAATGCAGGAAATCCTACAAAAGTCAACTTTTACCCCTCTCAAAGAGTAAGGGATATCCCTGTGAATAATTTTCACTCCGCAGTGGACTGCAGGACTTTAAGAATAATATACATCACTTCTTTTCAAACCTCAACCCTTATCTCATTCCTAAGAACACCTAGCTGTCTCATAAACTCTAATTACACCTAATAAAAGAAATAATCCCTGCTATAGTAAGAAGGTAAAATGGCTTCAACTTCTAGGCTTATCTCTTAAGCCATTTTCTTGTCCTATGTTTATTCAGCTTTTAATTTGTATGGAGTCTATGATTTAAAACAAAAAACAAGAGTGGTGATGAAACGAAAAGCTAAAAAATGCTGGCAACACATTTCTAAGTATAATGCAAATGAAACTGGAGTTGGGAAAATCTTGGGAGTTCAGTACCTAAAGCATAAGACAAAGTATAATTTCAAGAAGTAATAGCAGTTTGGTTGGTATTTAACAAAAATGGCAGTAACCTAACCCACTCAGAAATAAAATATAAGGACAGGGGCTCATGAAAAGATAAAACAGGATTGATAATGAATGAAACACTATGAAACACAATATAAGAATTCTCATCTTATTCATTCCACATGTCAGAATTTTGATTATGTGAGGATGCCACGATATGCATGAAACAATTTAACACATTATTAGGCATCGCTGTACTTATGCTGGGTGTAATATAATCACTCGTAGGTTTCGCGCTGTGTTGAGAAATTGATATATAACAAAATCCTAGTTAACATGCCCTTATGGCTGTGAACATGCTTTCATGAATAATTTGTTTTATTATACTTGCACTTGTACTAGACAAGTTCTACAGTCCAATGATGCAAGATCAGAGTATGACCTCAAGAGCCACATACCTAGATGACAACACCAGAATACAGATAGTAAGGCCACTTGATGCCAGCAACATAATAAAAAGCCCTTTGAGATAACTCAAGGATTTTTCTCTCCACAGATAACCCCAAGGGATGGCCACAATGCAAATCTCCAAAAATTCTTTCCGCAGAATAGAAGATCTCACAACATTAAATGCCAACATATAACATAAAGATTTGGGGATAAGACTTTGAAAACACCAGAAAAATTCTATAGTTTTGTTTGGTTTGCATTTTCGAAGGGTAATTCCCTAAAAAAACACACACACACACGCACCCGGGGGGGGGGGGGGGGGTGTGTTAAGAGAATAAATCCCAAATATACAATACTTCAAAAATAAAATTTACTCGCATAATTGCATGTACATAAATTCAAGATTTAATTACATCTATTCAAAATCAAATCATATATATATATATATGCACACAAAATCATATTTATATATTTATACCATAAAACTCATCATACCACAATATACTATCATATTATCCATTCATTAAATGATCTTACATGTATACAAAATACACAAAAACAAACAATTCATTCACACTTATCCCTTTTGCACTATTCATAAATGTCAACCAAAAACCTAGAATTTCTACCTCTCAACAATGTAGACCAAGGCTCAATATTCTCAAATTTTCACTTTCCTCTCACCTCACATGCATTACTCTGATCAGTTCCATGATGAAATTAGAGAGGATAAGCGTTTTGATTCATAGCTTTACATAAATGGCCATGCTGCCGTGCCTCATTTTTTGATGTAAAACAGACATTCAATTTTGTGATCTTTCACAAACCAACTAAAATCACACAACAAAGATTTTCTTGCACCAGTTTGCACATATATGAACATTTCTTTTTGTATTTGCCTCTTTGCTTAACTGTGAATGACATTCTTACCATTCTATTTTTTCATTTCTCTCGTTTTCAAGGCCAATATTCACTATCATAGTCCAGAAAAAGGTGGTAAGAAAATTAAATATCAAATTGGTAAGGAGCTATAATTCAACTTCACAATACTAAAATACAATTCCCATTGCACAGCAAAGGAAGCAAAAAAAAAAAAAAGAAATAGAGAAAGAAACTGAACTGCAAGTTTAATTGATTAAATTTCAACAATCAAAGATGGCTTTACAAATCAAAGACGTTTAAGACTTCAAAAACTTGCCCCGAAAGACATGCCGAAACTTCCACTCAACATCATGGAGATCCCTGGCAATAATTTCTTGAGCAGGTGGTGTTTGAGAGAAATCCTGAGTCAACAAAGGAATTTCAGAACAGCTTGAACACTACCTTCATGTTAATATTATCAGACCAAGAGAGATTATTACCAAAGGCGGCAAAACTTTCTCTGCAGCACGACGAGGAACAGAGAAGCCACCATGTGTACTAGTATCACTTGCTGTCAGAGTCTTGCAGAAGTAATTAGTGGGTTGCCTGCTAGGAATTCCCAGCTCCACAGGAAGATATACATCTTTTTGTTCTTGCTGCACTCAAACAACAGATATTTAGTTTGATCATTAACTTTGAGTCAATAAATAGAAAATATGAAGTATCAGGCATTCTAGGTATGGTTTAAAATACCCGAGTCAGGGGCTGCAGTGTCATCTGGGCATATACTTCATCAGTGTCAACATCTGCCTGAGAATCGAGAAGTAAACCAAATTATTTTTTAAGCCTTTATCAAGTAAAATGAGTTACGTAACGAGATAGGAACAAACAAACTGTACACAAGAAAACCCACGTGCATAGTAACATTGTGGAGTTGGCAGATCAACTGGGCAGGCAAGTTCGGGTAATTGGGTATATGTGCATCGACTTCTTTATTAGTTGTGGCTGCAACCTGGCAAGCATTTCCAGTTAAGATCAATTAGAGACCTAAACAAGTTATACGATACTAAACATTCACTTCAAGCGAATAAAACTATATAACAATCAAAAAAACCTGCTCGCTATGGCCCTGAGGGAAGTAAACCACACGGCTCCCAACAGTTGGCAGTGACACCAAAGGACCAGCACAGGCATGCCATAGCTCGGAATTCAAGCACTTTCTCTCTCCTTCATTAAGCCACAATCAATAAAAATATTAATCAATCAAGCCAAATAAATTCGTGAAATACTTCTTGGCCACTGGGGTAAAAATTGAGCCTTTCCAAGAAAAGGGCAAGTGCATGCTTTACCAAAATTCAATTAAAAAAACATACAGAAAGAAATCAATCAAAAGATTATGACACAAGGGAAAAATTCGAGCAACAAAAAGGATAAGCAAAGCATGTAGAAACAAAGAAGGTACAAAATATACCTTCATGAACCTGCTGACCCATTCCCCATGTTGTAAGGTTCATAATTTTAACCACAGTTCAATCAAATACAAGTATACATACATACATACATGCATATATATATATAAACTATTGTCCGGTATGATAAAGCTAAAATTCTATATCTAGCTAGCTACAGAAATGTCCCCTAAAGCCGCAGCTCAAACAAAACCCTCCGTCGTAATCTTTAATCTAACAACACTCAGTCAGTTTGAGCTCCAATCGTCTCCTGCTCCAAACTTCACTCTTCCCCATCTCAAATATTGTCCAGCATTTCCACTTCACCACCAGCTTATCACTGAATTCATAACCAACCAACTAAAAGAAACTAAACTAGAAGCCCTCTAGGGAAACAACTTTAAGCTCGTCATCACTAATCTTCAAAATTCAAGAAAATCAACCCAACTCCAGCCATTTCTTCGTCCTCGACAGGAACCCCACAAAAATGGAAAATCATCCTTCTTTCTTGTTCAGCTTCTCGGTTCTGCAGTTACAGCAAGGAAAAGCAGAAAGTTCCCAGCTTTTTCTCAGCCAATTGCTGCCTCTCAACTTTCTCCAACAAAATCAAGCGCGAGAAACGAGAATCAGTCTTCCTTTTATAGTCCACCCGACCAAGGTCGTCCTGGTATCAGTCACTCGAGGGGAATAGAGACACAGAGAGTTTTTGTGCCTCAGTCAGTGTCCCGCTTTCTCTTCTCTCTCTGTGTTTCTATCATCAGAGAGAGGGGCTTTGCAAAAGAAATCTTGACCGCCCAATGAAACGTACCGAGGATCCTGGCCGCCCATGAAAAATGATTTGACAGGAAGCATGTGCCCCCATCGTTCAGTGGTCGCTGTCAGAGTACGGACGTCAAAAAAAGTAACACTGCTCATGACAATGAAAGAGAAAAGGGTGGGACTTTTTCCTCTGCAGCATCATCCATTTGTACCCTCCGCATATCTGCGTTGCACTCGGTGGGAAGTTCTTGACAGCACATGAAAAAAAGAAATCTTGACAGCACACGACAGATTTTTTGATATGAATATATAGGGGAAGGACCTTTTCACTTTTCAGCCATACTGGATACTGTACCTTTTACTGGAAACAATTAATAAATTTTCAGGATTCAAGAATGTGGGAGTAAAATAATGGGCAGGGAATTAATAATGTGGACCTTGCGTGTGGGTACGGTGATATGGCCCATGCCCTTGATGTGATCTTGATATGAAATCCACGATAGATACTATGTTATAAGGATTGTGGGGTTTTTTTTTATAAATAATTTTAAAAAAATATTTATAAAAATACCTTAGTTCGTGAAAATAGTCCATATTTGTGATTTAGTATCACAAAATAGAGTCAGATTATTTTCGTGATCTTGTATCACGTAAATGAGCTCCATTCCGTGACGTCAATTACATAAATAAATAAATAATTATTTTTATATTTAAATAATTTAATTTTATATTTGTTATCTTTTTAAATAATTTTATATTTGTTATCAGACCATTTTCATAATCTTGTTTCAGGAAAATGAGCTCTATTCCATAATGACAAATCACAAAAATAAATAAATAAATAAATAATTTAAATAATTTAATTTTATAATTGTTATCTTTTTAAATAATTGAAATTTTATATTTTATAAATTTGAGTATTTATTATTATACATAGAGAATAAATTCAAAAATTAATAGTAATAATTTAAGAAAATTTTATTTTATTTTGAAATTAAAATTAATACAAAAAATAAAATTAATTACCATAAAATTATAAGAAAATTGCACACATGAATAACTATAGTTTAATGCTGTTATCTATTTTTAAACAAATAATATAAGTTTTAATTACAATCATATGCATATTACTAATTTATAATTAATTATACTTAAATAGTAAGTAATAATATTAAATGTCACAAATATGTACAAGTAATGAATAATAAAACATGATAATTTGAAAATTATTCAAACAAATATATTTATCTAAATAATTTATAATAAAATGTTAGTACAAAATAAAACATAATTCTATGTAAATGCCCTATGTCTCCTAGTACCACGTCTAGGAGCGCATCAATCTTTATGAGGTCTTAAGGTAGAATCATCGTCTTCATATTGTGACATGTCGTTATGTAACGACACAATGGAATAGTTGAATATATCGTCCTGCTGCACCTTCCCAAATAACTGGTAGCTACTTTGTGGAACAAGTGATGTATAAAAAGTATATTCATAATTCTTTAAAGCCCCAAGTACTATATGGATGGATCTGGTGAATAGTAAGGAGTCAGCATCACCTACACTAAATATGGACTGTGTATGGTTGGATCAGGTAAAGCAAGTATGTAAACATCGTCGTGCTGCTGTGGTACAACAGGCCTGTAAGAAACCTGTGCTATACAGTAAGTCGAAATGGATGGGCTTGCATCAAGGTTCGAAAGGGCTGTAGTACGAAATATAGAACGATGTCTACTGCGTTGCTCCACCTTATGCCTGCTCGTGGACGAACGCATCTCTGCAGACGCCCTGTGTGTCATAAGGGTGACATCCACCTCAATATAGGCACGTAATCTCCTGGCATGCCTCGCATGATCGCGTGACAGAATCCGCCTACAATGACTAACATCGCCATCAATAAAAAAATTGCTCCAACTCGTGGACCTAAAAATGGATAAGTGTTTCAATATATATTAAATTTTTATTGACCTATACATTGAAGTAGACAATAAATATTATTTGTGATTACGTACCACATAATCAGTCCATGACCCATTTTCGGGTTGAAATCCAGACTCTACAAAGGCAGCTGATTGAGTAATCGTGCAGCGAGTGATCCGATAATATCAATCAATGTATCCACTTGCTACTTGGGGCACATCGCTATGGTGTCTCTGTCTACGTACAATCACTACTCAACTTTACCAATAATCCACATATGCCTGATGATTTACCACCCAATCTCTAGTCGAACCCCCTCCACGACAGTCAATCGTGTGTAAGTGATCCTCGTCAAGTTAAGGAGTAGGTGGAATGTCCTACACCATCATAAACTACCGTAAAACTCGCTCTAGCCGGTGCATCACCACAATGTCATGTAGGATAAGTGGACTCAGTACGTCCACATATGATGTCTAGATCTCACTAGCAATGCAGTATACCACTCTAGAGCATATGATCCCCAGTTAAGCTGAACATTGGTTACAAAAATATCTTATCATGTTTATTTCAAGCAAACATTGTACTAATAATATAAAATAATGTATGCTATAATAACAAACTTGTGTGTGTCTCAAAATTTAAAATCTCTTTAAAAATTCGTATGTTGTGGCTACCAGTCTCAATCATCTATCTCCATGCACAATACCATCTGTATATTAAAGGAAAAAGAAACATATTATACATTTCTAGAGCAAGTAATTAAAAAATTAATAAAATTATGTCAGGATCATACGTAGCATCATACGGTACTCTCGGAAGCACTTCTCCGTCAAGTAGAGTAAGTGGACCTAGGTCAGAATGGTGGCTTACAATCTGCGGTACAAGTTCTGGTATTCGAGACCATGCCCTCTTGTTCACTTTATTGATTATATTTACAAGTGTGCATTTTTTTTAAAATAATTAGTTTTTAAAATGACTAATTCCATCCTTTTGAAAGGACAGAATTGTTTAGATCTAAAAAAAATGGATCGAAAAGCAAAACTTGTTGTTTTTGTGTTTGTGAAACCTCATTGTGCAATCACAAAATCCGTTTTCATGGTCGCGAGTGACATTTTTGTAAGGGCAAAACCTAAAAAATATCCAAAATTCAATTTTGGTGACTTTAATGCCAATTTCTGTCACTTTTAAACCCAATGCGTTCTAAATTAATCAAAAGACCACCCTACAAAGTATAAGAATGAGCGAATATGTATAGTTGGGCTAGAATTTGCATTGAGAAACACGTGGGCACTAAAATGATGATGATGATGATGATGTTTTAATCCAATGCAGACCTTTGCCTGTTTTGAAATATTTATTTAATTTGGTTTGGTTCATTTGGATATGGCCATCGGTTTCAATGAATATTTGATGTAGCAAATAATACAATTGAAAAGCCTGAAAAGAACATACGAACTCCAACCCTCTAACCCTCTGTTTCATTCTAATGATCATGTACCAATGGATAAAGCTTTAAATTATCGATACAGATATAATAGTGATAATTCATCATAAGTTTCTAAGCTGTCATGTCAATTTTGTGGCTCCTTAGATTATTGAATTTCAATTATTGTATGCACACTCTTTTGGAATGAAGAAATTTTCAAACTATATTTAGGGCAATATATCTTTAGCACTTTTAACTTTTTATACTAGAACTTCAAATACACAGTACAAAATTTATGATGCAGTATAGGTCATAAGACTAATGTGTAATTTTTAATTTCCACATTTTTAGGATTACAAAAATGGTCTAAAATAACTTTACCAGCTGGAAATTTGAATATATCAAGGTCATCATATGATATTTGTCAAGATAAAGATAAGCAAAGTCTGGAAAGAATCTGAGAGAAGAAAGTTCAGACTATTGTTGTGATACCAGCAAAGGACGGCAAGAATATCTCGACTGATTTGGAGTAAAGATACCTGATGATTTGTCGCCTAAAATTCATGGAGACAATTAGACATCCTTGCCTATATATTTTTCAGAAGATGCACAAGGTTTGTGTGAGCTTTCTCATTGAAATTAAGAGAGCTTTGTAAGGTTTATTTTTGCCACTATCTCTTATACTTATCATGTATTGATTAGAGAGACTTTTGTGAGCAACTTCTTAAGTAAGTGACGTGTCCATATCAATCAAGAGGTTGGGATCGCAAGAGTATTGTTCGGACATGAAACAAGGGGTAGTTTATGTAGATATACTAATGGATCGAAGTTAAGGGTACTTGACTCAAATAAACTATTGAACAAGTATCTTGCTAAGTTATTTTGTTCATTAAAATTAATGGAACTCATTTTCCTAGATAGTCGCCATAAACGTAAGAGGACTACTTTGAACTATCCCAAATCTTATGTTTGGCTCATTTAATTTTTTATGTTTCCTTGTGTGGTGTTATGACATTGCAAGTGTTTTTCATGTGGAGTTAAAACATCTAACCAAAACTTACAAGTGATATTAAAGTCATGATATCCTTTTGTGACTATTTTTAATTAAGTAAAATTTTGATATACTTGGCTAGATGGTGAGCACAAAGGAATATGCCTTTGTAACCTATCATTCTTTACTTGATTGATCTAATTACTCTTATTTAAAATGTTGAATGAGGGCATTCAATCAATTCCTAAATGAGAAAGCTTGAGTTCCCTCGTCAAAGTATAGTGATTACCTATGATAGCATTTGATGAGAAATAAGTTCTTGAAGAAGTGTCGAATTGGACAAAGATAAAGCAAAGGGGCCCTAGAAACCCCAAAGCAATAATACCATTTTTGTAGGAGGAGGTGAGGAGTAATCCAAGTTCATTTCAACTTGTAAAACTACTAAAGAAGCTTGTTCTTTGAAATTTGCATGAAGTAAACATTTAAGAATATTCAAAGTGTAAAATGTTGACTTTACAACTTGAGGACTTGATAATGGTTGATGATGAGACTATTGCAACATTTAATGAAAAAATAGGGATATTGCAAATTAGGCTTTTCAATTTGGCATAAAATACATTGAAGCGAAACTTTTTCAAAAAACACTTAAGATTACTATGTAAAAGATTTTCAATTAAGCAGCCGATAATTGAGGAGGTACGAGACATAGAAAACATAGGGCTTGATGAACTAATGTAATGTGATCTAAGGGACAATGGAAGCAAAAAATAATAGATAACAATGCAAACCCTAATTTTGGATTCTAGGGACGCAAACTTTGTCTCAATAAAAATCAAAATCAAACTCCACAAGTCATATGTATCATCCACAAATAGCAAAATACTTTTAACAGACGGTGAAATTAAGTTTAAGATTTAAGAAATTACTATATTATTACATCTCTCCTAAAATTCATACAGTATAACACTATCAGCACTAGGTCTTTTGATTTGTCCAGTGACAAATTCCAATTTGTTCTTAGCTCCAAAGACTCTTTTCATACTCTCGCCTAAATTACATAGTTCTTAGTTGTCAATAGTTCACGAACCAAACCCATCATGGAATTCTCTCTATTGTCTATCTTAGGGTTGGTAGGATTAGAAAACTTGAGGAACCTATGTGCAAGCATGGGGTGTTGGTTTCCAATCAAAAAGGATTCTTGAGACACTCTGATTGTTATTTCTCCTCTTTCTTCCTTTCTGAAATACTCTGGTACTGTGAAACTACTTAGAATCCATGCATTCACATAACAAAAGCAATGCAAGAGGGTGAAAAGAAGAATCAATAGAAAGAAAGGATGGAGAAAACAAGGTTCCGACTTGGTCGAGTTGTGTTATTGTTTCATTGGCTTCAGAACTGTTCTCCTGCGATACATACAAATTCAAGCCTCTAACTACCTCTTATACTAACTGTCAAGAAATCCACAACTTGTAACTTACCTAACGACAACAAACCACTTAGACACCACCAAGGAACTACAGCTACATGTCAGCAGCTGAGCTGGCCTTCCAGTTCCTTCTGATTGTGCAGTTTCTTCTTTGGTCCCAATATGCATTGTTGTTTTACTTTTAAAAAATAATTTTTAACGGTAAAAAATCGTTAAATGGGAAACACGTAGCATAAGCTCAACTTTTGAAGGAAAACTTTACCGTACCGATTGAGGTAAAATTGTCAATATGTAATAATATTTCTCCCGCATCCTGCGATACATCTTCCAAGCTCGCACGGATGACCCTAATGCCCCATTTTGCTTCCTTTTACACCAAACCAAGTCATAGAGCTCGAAGTCTCCTATGTCAAGGATCGCGATGCCTCACCGGTCCTCAACTCAAGCAAATGCTGTCCCATCTAATCGTCTCCGGCACAACCGGCGACCCGTTTTTCGCCGGAAAACTCACTGCCCGCTTCGCAGTTGCTGATTTCTCTCACACTCGGGCACTCCTGCGGCTCGTGTCTCGTGGGTCCGTCTCCATTTGGAATAGTGTTATCAGATCCTTATGCGAAAATCACCAGCCGGAAAATGTCATTTTGCTCGGAAAAGAGATGGTAAGAAGCAGTTGTTTTCCAGATAATTACACGTTTTCATTTGTCTTCCGGGCTTGCGCTGAAATTTCTGATGTTGTTTTGGCGATGATGTACCATAGCTTAGTGATAAAGTGGGGATGGGAGCGATACGATTACGTGCAAAACGGGTTGATACATTGTTATGTAAATTTTAAGTCCATGGACTTCGCGAGGAAGTTGTTTGATGAGAGTTCTAACCGAGACGTTATTACGTGGACTGCAGTGATCAACGGGTATTCGAAGATTGGGAAGCTTGAGTTTGCTAGAGAGTTGTTTGATCAAATGCCTGAGAAGAATGCAGTTTCTTGGAGTGCTATGATAAATGGGTATACGCAAACGGGGATGTTTATGGAGGCTTTGGAAATCTTTAATAATATGCTGTTTGCTGGAATCTATCCTAATCACTCTGGGCTGGTTGGAGCACTGTCCGCGTGCACTCATCTTGGTGCTCTGGATCAGGGAAGGTGGATTCATGCATATATAGACAGGAATAAGATGGAGTTGGATGGAGTGTTGGGGACAGCGCTGGTTGATATGTATGCAAAATGTGGATGCATCGACATTGCTTGTGATGTCTTTGAGAAGATTCCCTATCACGATGTATATGCTTATACGTCTTTAATTTTGGGCTTAGCTGATCATGGAGAGAGCATAAGCGCACTCAAGTTGTTTAGGAGGATGGAGAATGATGGAGTCCGGCCAAATAAAGTGACATTTATCTGTGTCTTGAGTGCATGTAGTCGTATTGGTTTAGTGGAAGAAGGGTTGAGGATTTTTGAATGTATGAAAGAAGTTTACGGGATCATGCCAGGACCCCAACATTATGGTTGCTTGGTGGATCTTCTAGGTAGAGCTGGGCTGCTGGAACAGGCAGATGAGGTGGTAAGGAGGATGCCCTTGGAGCCTGATTCATATGTGTTGGGGGCATTGCTAAATGCTTGTAGAGTTCATGGTAATATAAATCTCGGAAAGATAATGGTAGATAGTTTTTCTGAGCGCTCACTTGACCACAGTGGGCTGCACATTCTTCTTTCCAATATTTATGCCTCTCTTGACCAATGGAACGATGTGGAGAGAGTCCGTAAGGAAATGGTAGAGAAAAGGGTGAAAAAGGTTACTGGATGTAGCTTCCTTGAAAATTGATGGTGCAGTTTATAGGTTTGTTGCCAGAGATGGGTCTGAAATTGATTTGGATGCAACTATATCTTTGTCACTTAAGATGGATGAACATTTGATGTGAATACTGATATCAAGGGGAATCACTTCTCTTCGAAGCTAATTTACTTGAACACACACACACACACACACATAAACTTTCAATTAAAGTTAAGAAAGGGCGGTTCTGTTGCCACTCTCTCAACGTCAAATGCGGTCTGCAGCAGGAGACTCTTGTGTGTGTGTGAGTGTGTGAGGGGGGGGGGGTTACGATGGTTCCGGTGCCCAGGACAATCAAAGCAGACATAAAAAAAGATGAGGAATAAGAGGGAGTCCCCTGAGCCAGTTGAACCCAGTTCAGGTAAATTTCAAAGATGCGTCTAGAGATGGATCATCTGATATAATTGCAGCAAAGACTTTCACTTTCGCTAACTGGCAGCTGCTACAAGAAATTTCATGCCGAGTGTCTTTTAGGGGAGGGAGGTTTTGGTAGAGCGACAAAGGACAGCAGGAGGGCTCCAATCAAATTGTTGCAATCATGTGATTTGATTGGAATGGCCTGCAGGGGACCAGAGAATTTCTTGTGGAAGTACTAATGTTGAGTCTACTGCACCGCCCCAACCTTGTCAATTTAATTAGATGCCCTGCTGATACAGACCAGAGGCTTCTGGTTTATGAATATAGGCCTCTAGGATCTTTGGAGAATCACCTCCATGATCCAACCCCTAACATGAAGCAACTAGACTGGAACAAAAGTATGAAAACTGCCGGTGGAGCAGCAAAAGGGTTGGAGTATCTTCATGACGAAGCTAGCTTTCCCGTGATTTACAGTGATCTGAAATGCTCCAATATTTTGCCTGGCAAGGGATATCATCCGAAGGTATCTGATTTTGGCTTGGCCAAACTGGGGCCTGTTGAGGACAACACACATGTATCCACAAGGGTTTTGGGTACCTACGGTTACCGTGCACCGGAGTACCCAATGACGGGGCAGCTGACTGAAAACAGATGTTTATAGCTTTGGGGTTATTCTTCTTGAGATCATTTGAGGTAGGAAGGCAGTTGACAATCCAAAGACTGGAGGAGAGCACGACCCGGTTGTTCGGGCAAGACCGTTGTTCAGTGACGAGAAAATTCTCACAGATAGCTGATCCTGCACTTCAAGGTCAATATCCAGCAATGGGACTGTACCAAGCTCTTGCTGTTGCAGCAATGTGTGTACAGGAGCAGCCTAATCTGCGACCCATGATTGCAGACGCCGTCACAACTTTGACTTATCTGTCTTCCCAGAAATACAACTCTGAAATGCAAACTGATCAGACCTCGTGCTGGGGACCTGGTACTCCACCTAGAACAAAAGGGGGAGATGCTGATAAGAGAAGACGTGGTGGCAGTGGGGGTGCACTGGATCTTAAAGAGAAGTAGACCAAATACCATATCCAGGTTTGTGCTATTCTTTGCATAATGGCTTCCTGAGTATTTTGTTACAAAGATTATGGGTGCTTCATGACCTGCTAGTTCTTCATCGATTCTTTGAGCGTGTGTATGTAGCTAGTATTATAAAATGATAATCATCCATCTTAAGGTATGCATTCACAGTTGTTCAGAAGAAAAGTATATTGAGGACCATACCAAATACCTGGTTTTGTACTGTCATAGAGTGCATGTGGTTTGGTGTTCTGTCTGTATAACTGAACAGCAAAAAAGGGACAGCATGTAATGAGTGATGTGACTTTGATGTCGTGCCATGATGGTGAAGAAGAATTTTTAGTGGTAACAAAATGAAAAAAAAAAAAATTGAAACAGTGCTTGTCTGATTGATCTTACTCTGGTTCCAGTCCAAGTTCTAAGAGAAAACTAGGGGTGCAAGTCAAGCTATGAAAGTCAACTTGATTGGAATTCAACTTGAGCTCAAGTGTTATTGAGCTCGGTTCGAGCATTTTCGAGTGTGAGCTCATTTTGCTCCATTTGGCTAATAAGCTTGTTTTCAATTTTTTTATTAATTTTTGCAATTAATAATATTAACATATGTTCTAGTAATACATTTAAACGTTGGTAATAATATAGTAATTTGTATTAATTGCTTATTATTGTCTTTATTATTTAAATGTATGTGCAAGATATTATGTTTGATTTTGATATATATTTTAAAACTTTAAATTATTAATTTTTTACAAAAAATTTAAAACTATCCAAAGTTCATTTTATTTTGAGACAAATACATAGAAGTATATAAAAATAAATATAATTATTTAATAAAACTTTGGATCTTATAAATGAAATCAACTGTGCATCTTTAGTTGATATGTTAGGTATTATAATTTTCAATTGTAGACATGTCAAATGTGAAAATTTACTAATATACATAAAACTGATAAAAAATTTTAAATGAAGTTTGAATATTCTATTTAATAAAATTATGCATTCTGTAGCTTTATATTAATATATAGTAGTTATTACATGTATATGTATATAGAGAATATTAAGAATTTATTAGAATATTTTTATTCATATTAAATCTTTTAAATTTTAAATGAAAATATTGAGAATATCTAAAATTAGTTTTTTATTTAGAAAAATCATTGAAGTATATAAAAGAAATTTAAATATAAAAATTCATACACATGATATAAATATCATGTTTTGTTTAAATGGTGCAATTAAAATATATCTTATGATTTTTAGTTAAAAAATAATAAAAGTTAGTATAATTTAATGATAAAGTCTATTAAAATAATAATTATATATGATTTATAAGATTTTATTTCAAATTGCATAAAATTTTTAAAGAATCTATATTATTATTGTTCTTGAAAAATACAATTCTATATATTTAATAAAGTAATTCAAATATTTAATTTAAAACTTTAAACGAGTATCATTTTTTTTCAATGATGTTGTACTATTTTTTAAGTTTTAATCTATAATTGAAATTTATTGTTGGTTCTTTTTGTTCTTGTATTGTCTTAAAAATGTTTCATTCTTAATATTTATTATAGAATTATCCTTTTACTTCATTAATAGAATTATTACATTTATAGATTTTTATTAAAAAAATGATTTTATATATTATTTTTAATATTTATTAAAAATATAAAATATGTAAATTAAATAATATTTAGAATTACAAAAGAAATTAAGTGAATTAAATAAAAAATGGTTTAGGTAAGTGTTTTGGAAACAAGAATTATTGCTATTGTTAAGTGTAAAATCGTGCAACATTTATCCTAAAGTTGTTTTACTGGCAGCTAAAACTAAATTAAACAATTTCTAAGCTGATTCAAAATTTGATTCAACAGCAATTAATTGTAAGTCACCTTAATTTCCCTGAATAAAATGACTACTACATAAATGAAGATCATTACGCTTAGGTCACTTTCAGGGTGTGCCTAATGAGAAACAAATTGTTGTAACTTATGTACTGAGGAAAATAAATATATGCTTTTAATCCAGTGTTTAAGTTTGAATAGATTACAACTGGACTCTAGGAGAGGCTAGATACTTAAGCTCCTAGGTTTAAACTGGTTGATGATGTCAACCCCTAAGCAGTTCCACCAAAGTGCTGATTATCACTGTCAACTGACACACTTGGTCTTGCTTCTTGATCACTAGTGCCTGGGTCTTTGGTTGTTTGTTGAATAAGTGAGGCAAGAACCTATGGTCTAATGTCTTTAAAGGAGACTGATACATGTAATTGTTTGTTATAGTATCCTTGCTGCGAATTAGAATATGTAAATCTCTCTTCTGTACCCTTTTGGTCAGGGTGAAGAGCTTTTGTATAGTTTGTTTGCCTATGTTCTGTTCCTTTGTATTTGTCAAGACTGGTTCGTGCATTTAAGCCAAGCTGTCTGGTGCATATCAGTGTTGATTGAGCCATAAGCCTGACTTGACTCCTAATATGATAATATCAGAGATATTCTTATTCTTGCATGGACACACTTTTAATGAGCTTAGTGTGCAGTTGATCATGAGAAATGTATTTGGATGACACATACTTGGTGAAGTTTGTGTCTCCTGCCGTATACTGGCTTGAAAGATAAGTGAATTTGTGAATGCTATACCAATTCAGTTAGCTTCCCTTTTTCAACATGGATTCAAATATTTTGCGCAGTTCACCAGTGTCCAATGATGATAACAAGTCCAAGAGCAATCCAGTTCCGTAGATTAAATAATTGCAAGAGATTTACACTTCATACTCATGATCCGGTTCTGCATAGTTGCAACTGGGGCATTATTTCCATTTTTGTTGAATGTTTTGTTGATCCATGTTATTACATATGGTTTTCTTTGCTCAATTTCTATTCCTATACCTGAGGTCTGGTCACCTGTTTAATTGCTGCTCCTCCATGCCCTAAGGGAGACACTTTCTTGGTTATTTCTTTCTTCCTAAATTTAGCACTAGACCTAGGGGTGTTTACAAAAAATTAATCGAAATAAACCAAACTGAAAAATGGTTCAATGTTTGATATAGCATTTTTTAAATATTGCATATTCAATTTGCTCTCAATACTATGGTTTGGTATACTATACCAAACCAAATGTCAATTATTTATTTTGTAATTCCAAAAAATGTATATTATTTAACAATAATTATCTCTTTTTTTGTTTAATGCTTTTTTATTTATCAAATTTATATCTTTTTCCTCTTCCATCGACTTTTTAGAAAAAGCATATATATAAAGGATTGCATGAATGAGTTTTAAAATAAAAAAACTGCAAAAAATAGTAAAAGATTTTTTATTTCAGTTACGAAAATACCAAATCGAATTTACTAAGATATATTGGGTAAAAAAATAAACTGAATTGAAAATTTTCATTTGGTATTCTGTATGTAAGTTTGATGTACCAAAATTTCAATTTAATTTAGTATGATTTTACTGAGTCAATAACACCTAATTTGACCAAGGCATCTGTCGTGCATTCTACTCACTTCTTAGAAAGCAGTTGGTTAAAAAGGAATGTTACCCATTGCATGAGATATTTAGAAACTTCTCCCTAACCATGTGGAATGGAAATTTTATGTTCTCCTCTATCCAATTTATCAAGGTATCATGCAGGTGGTTCTCACCTTAAGCTGTCTTTCCTCTGACACTCACATTGACGTGACTTCATTAGTTGGCTCCTCTCGAGTATTTACATCCCTAGATTCCACTTTTTAAGCATTAGCATTGTGGACCCTATTAGGCTCCCATCAAGCACTTATGCACGATTCCTATTCAAATACTCAATTAAATCTCTAGAAAGCTAGTTTTTAAAAAGAAAAGTTATTTACTATATAAATTAGTCTTAGTCCAAACTTATCCCAAACCAATGTGATATTAAAACGTCACAATAGGTCAGGAAGAGGACTGAACAAGGACTAGTAGGAGTTTAGGATATCAAAGGCATGTCGGGAAACGAGAAAGAGCTTGAGAGGCAATCTTTTATTAATGTGGAATGGTCACAATTAACAAAAATCTAATTACAGTATATTTTTACAATACAATTACTATTCTACTCATTAAATATATATATATATATATTCTATGTGAATTTGCTATTTCTGTTGGCTTTTCACTTATTTGTTTCGACTCAGTTTTTTCTTTTGGATTTTACATGGTAAGAAAAGGAAGGGGATCACACTAAAGGAAAAGAAATGAGTTCATATCCTGAAGAAAAGTTTTATATTATCTCTTTTAAAGAGAAAAATCGCCATACTGATAATTTCATTGCTTTCAGGAAATGTTTGTGGTGTTGACAGATTTATGGATAGATACAATCTTTTGGTGCACAGTAGATGCACTCCCTTGGTGCCCCATTAGGGAGACATCACCTGTCAAAAAACAAAGTAGAGAGATTTTCTTTCTGCTAAGAGAATGGCATCTCGCTGGAAGCAACTTTGTTGGGAATAGTCAACAACCTCAAGAGATGACTAATTATGAGTGATGAAGATTGTGACTTTATTGGCTTGTCTGGCTACAATTTTTGAGGAGTCAAAAAATGATATGCGCATTAATGTTGTATAGTGATTAAATAAAGCAATAAATATAGAAATAACAATTAGTTTTTAAGGCACCAATATGTTTGTATGAGAGAGTGTGAGCAATCATGTAAGTAATGTTTTAATTGTGAATAGAGAGAACGATTTAATTTTAAATATTTTGATATATATAAGTACGACGGTTATTTTTGAAGTCTCTGTGTGTGTCTTTGAGGAGAAAAAGTGTGTTAAATGGCAACCAAACATAGCCCTTTACCTTTGTTTTTGGTTTATGTTACCACTTTTTGTTTTTCCTTCTTTCCATTTTTTGGTTGATCTGACACAACTAAAATAGACAGTCAGATTTAATCTCGACAGGTTCCTTTTCCTGAATCTTACTTCTACTCTTCTATGCAATTATCTCTCACTTTCAAGAGCACATTGCTTGTGCTTTTGCCACCATACAGCTAACACCCCCGACTTCTCTTTGGTCCATAAGCATTAGGTAATTTATGTTGCGGATGAAAAGGTAATACATTTCACTTGTGTGGCAGGGCATGAAAATGGGGCAGGAAAGGTGTTGGATATAGCTCTCATCTCCATCTAATGCCTTGGACTTGCAATGACCAATCATGGACTGATGGTATCATTTCCTTTTGCCTCGAATGTTTTCGTTCTGATGGAGAGCTATATATATATATATATATATATATATGTATGTATGTATGTATGTATGTATGTATGTATCTGGTCACTGATCCAACAGAAGATCTGGCGAATCCCTCCTGTATAATGGTTTCTGCAGCTACACCATTTTGAAGATCAACTGAGTGGTCCAACAGCCATCTTTTCTAGATGCTGCTGGTGCCTTCATAGCATCACCAATTTTCATTATAACTACCGGCCTTGCTGATCTGACAAATAACCGGCAGTGCCATATATCATGGAATTGTCTGATAAATGGAGTATGACGAGATGTAATGAGAATATTGTAAGTTTTAGTTAGATACTGTAATAATTTCATGTTTCAGACAAGTTCAGATTTTGGTACACTGAAAAAAAAATCCAGAAAGTAAATTGAGTTGAACACAAAATTTATTGACGGAGTTTGGAGCATTCCTCCTGCCCCAACTTCCATGAGGTCTATGTCCTGCCATTCAATATAACAACATGTGTGTGATATAGTGAACAAAGTGGATAGTTCAAAACTCACTAACACTCCATAGGAAGCTTCTCCCAAGCATTGTGCAACTTCTTAATTATACAGCCAAAGTTGCCTAATTGTTACTACAAAGTTTGGTTTGTAATCATCCGGATATCTTTGCAACAAATCAATTAAGATATTCTTCCAGCACAATTTCATTTCCACAGGTGCCTCAACAACAATTTCACCTTTCTCTTTTTTGCAGTATTTTTTTTTTTTATTAGATTTGGCACATCTCTTTGTTCACAAAGGAATTGATAAATTTTTCGTAACTTGACATTGATCTTCAAATCACCGACTGGTACAAGTGGACCATTCGTGGACTCCAAAAAACCATGAAATTTAAATATTATACATTATTCCTGATGGCATCAACACTCACACAAAAAAAATTATGATAATATATCTCACTGTGACTTAATATTAATATATATCAATAAATTTACAAAATTTATGTATGCGTGAAATTATTTATAAATCATAATACTATTATATGTTCAATAACAGAAATAAAATAAAACCTAAAAGAAAGGAGAGAAATAACTTATAGAAAGGTAAGAGAATTTAAATTGAAAGTAATAGTGTTGTTTTACATTTCACAAGCAAAATGGGTTTAAATCTCACTGATATATTGTATAAATATGTATATGCGTATACAATATATAATATAAAAAGTATGGTAATTATGCATAATGAAACAATATTACGTACATATTAATTCTCTTAATACATTGATCAGATATATTAACATACATACTTATATAGACCATGTCTAGCATGTATTAAACATATAGTTGAAGTGTGTCTACTTATTTATTATTATTCGAGAGTGTATTATAAAACTTAACTGCAGTATATATTAAAAAATGATAATGGCTATATTTGAAACTGAATTAAATGTGTGTAATAGCAATATAGTCTGGACTAATTCCATCAATCCGTGATAAAAGTTATCAGCATTTTTTTTTAAATAACATATGTATGCATTATTATATAAAATTGAGAGTTTAATGACATATGGATTACATACACATATTTTTTTATTTTTTCTATATAATCTACACAAATTCACTTATTACTAAACCATAAAGATATAAATAAAAATAACTTTGAGACGAGCCAAATTTTGAGGACACACACCTGAAGCATTGCAAAAATGAGGAAGTCCAATGAAAATCTAGTGTATTCATATACAAATTAAAGGTGTTCGACATAGTAAATCTCCAAATCTGGCCGTTTATTTCATGATGTAGTGTTAAGCCTGCAAATGAACATTCATTGGAGATCAAGCAAGCTTCGAAAGAAATCAAAACTCAATTTTCTTCTAAAAAAGTGCTAAAATCCCAAGTTACATTTTTGTAGTAAAATTTATGGTGTTTTTGATTAAATTCAAAACATTTTTCACAATATTTTTCCAAGTTTTAGTGATGGATTTTGGATCTGTTATGCAAAATTGACAAATTAACGCTATTTAAAAATCCAATAAGCTACGTGAAGGATCAACACTAAGCTTCTTCTCAAAGTTTTTAAATTTCCAACATCTTTTTCTTGAAAAAAGAATGGTTAAGTAGAAATTTGTATACGTCAAAATTTGTTTGATTCAATTTAAAATATTCTTATATAATTTTCATGTTTTATAAACTTCTAATACAAGAATATTTTGTCCTGCAAGCTCAACAAACCGATATAATTTAATATATACACTTTGCTTAGTCCTTAGAAAATACATATTTTTTCTTTTAGTTAGATTTATTGATTAAGACAAGTGAAGATAATTCTCCAACCGGAAAACATAGTGTGTCGTTATTTTTCACAATCTCTAATACATCTATCCTCGAAGACACCTCAAGACACTTAAAAATACAATCAAACATAAAAATAAAAAAAAAAAATACAATCAAACAGAGCCTAAACCTTATATTATTGCAAAAATACACATAACATCTATTTTTTTTCATTCTTTTCTTCTTTCTTATTTCTTTTTTAAAAATTCGCTCAAAAATTCCTTGTCTGCTCATGCTTTCATTGTCCGCCGACTGCAAAGAATAATTTTTATAATCCTAAACAATGATTGACATCCACAATTTAAATAATTATTCGTGTCAAAATCATCAGTTTTTTCCTTCGACACCCCAAACTAAGAAGTGGGCATATAGATTAGACCAAACCGCTGGTTGTTATCTAAAGTTTGACGACACTGAAAAGCATTGAAGATCAAATGGAAAATGCAAACGCTTGTACATACGAAGCTTCATAGTTGACCCCGTTTGTTTCTCATCCACGTAGACTGGATAAACATCTTCACAATCAACAATTTCTTTAATCATTTTTAATTTAGATTGTCCAGTTTTATTCCAATTTAAAAGGAGTGTTCAAGAAAGATATATAAAGTGTGGGTTGTTATCCATTTCGTCATTGAAGATAAGTCTTGAGTCTATTTTAAATAGTAGTAAACTGTATCTATCAAATATGAAAATCTAGGCATCCTTCAATTCAAGTAGATCCAAGATGTCTTATAATCGAAAAAGTGAATTGCACCACGCAAGATGGACACAATAATATTGTATATTTTTAAAACTTTGAACTGCTTTATTGTGATGCCCCGATTTCTTCCCTGTGAAAGGAATAAGAAAATTTTCTTTTATATATTTTATTCTGTTTGTTACTTAATTATATTGCGATGAGTATTGTATGTAACTAAAGGTGATGATTGGGGCTGGTCCACTATTACCAAGAATAAAGGATATGATTGGAACCTCAATCATATCACGCTACGTACAATTAAGACAAACTAAGGGCCTTAATTTAAGGGAACCCTTACCCTTATCATCTGAGGACTTGCCCTAAGTATAAATTCTTAAGCTTTACGGCAGTGCTGAAAATTTTGGACACCTCCCACCCCTCAAAAGCCACTAGCCGGCTGCTGTACGAGAAGAGAAATTCCAGCTTCAATTTTGAGGTAATCTCCTAGCTCGAACCTCGTACTTCTATTTGGATTATGTAAAAGCCTAGAAGTCTTACGTTGTAGGCACATACACATAAATTTTATACACTTGCACACTAGTTTTGGATGGATGTATAGGTGGAAATACATAAATGCATGCATATACATAGGAATAATAACAGGGACATTGTGTAGCTGAGTCGAACATGCAATCTCCTTGCTTTCTCGTTCGTTAATTGTGAACCCTAATGTTTTTACCAAACCACAAGAATAGTAAGTATAAGCATGTTAATCATATGTGTTTTCATTCAATATAGCTTTAAAATGAGTGTTAGGATCGTTAGAATGCTCAAAAATACGTAAAAACTCCAAACGTATACAATCTATTCAAGTTGATTGCCTCTTGATTGACTTCTTAGTGGGTGTGATTGATTGTCTTGAAGATTTGGGTGACGCGACCGATCGTAGTGCAACTCGATTACAACTCCAGAACATCTTAGCTGATAATTGCCACCTACTTAATTGATTTGAATCAATCACGATTGATCTTGAGGCTGTTTGATCGATCGTAAAGGCCTCGAATCGTTATTCCAGAATGTCCACTAGACGATCGCCATGCAAATGAATTGATCCAGAATGCCTTTAATTGATCTGAAAGCTGCCTAGATCAATCCTACCATACCAAGTCAATTTGGAACCCAATTTTTATGATTTTCCACCCTTTTCACATTCCCAACCACTGTGAATCCATAAATATTTACCACGGACCTAAAGGAAACGTCATTTACTTGATTCGAATACACAAAACCTAACAACAATGAGTCACTGGAGATATACAAGGAATTGCATGACCCACATAGGAAATCACCAAAAGCTGTGTCGAGGATCTTAGGATGCACTTAGGAAAAAAACGTAAGATGTTCAATTTATTAATTTGGGAATTAAATAAGAATTATTTTTATTGAATCAAAATTCAAGAACCTGTAAGTGGTGAACCACTAAACTAAGAAAGCTAATGTTAGGTAATTGGGTTTGCCTTTCCAAATTTTAACTGCCTTACGATAAGGTGATTTCTCTAATAAAAGCTGAACATATTGATACAGGGAGTTGTTGTGCTCAATTGATAAGGATAAAACAAATGATAAATGACTATGGAGTTACTAGATATGGGTTAACAATATTTTGTGACAACAAAAGTGCAATTGATATCATAAAGAACCTCGTTCAAAACTCAAGAGCAAAGCATATAGACATCACTACATCTATGACTTGTGGAAAATGAAACTGTTGTTCTCATCTAGAGTTTGATAAGAAAATGTTTGAGGATTTTTGTGCAACATTTCAATATTTTGAAGTCCTTGAAAATTAAGAATTAAACCTTTTCTTACCCTAGTAGTTTCTTTTAATTCTTGATAGTTATCTACCTTAATTGACTGGCTTTCACCAATTATTAAAAGCTTTCACAAACACTAACTGCACTTTGGAAACCATCTAAGAGGTGTGTATGTACTGTTCTCTTCTAGTTGTGGGCTTTTTTTCCTAAAAAATTATTACTGTTGTAATATTTCTTTCAACAAAAAGTAGTGATGTTGGAAGGTGAATATTCACATCAAAGAGTAAATGTTGATGAGAATCCACGAAAGCCCATGCCATAAACTTCTTCTGCCACCACCAAGAAGGCCATCTCACCTAAATGAACTCTATTTCCAAGGGCTTTAAGGAACCCATCTGAAGGACTATTGGCACTAGGAGTCATTCCTATGGCTTAGGAACTTGAACCAAAGTCACTTATGGTCATGTATTCCACTCACTAAAGTGATGAAATGGAATTTAAAGACGTGACTCTAAAGCAAGAACCATCACTGCATCCATATGAGGCAATAAGTTAGAGAACAAGAAGTCATAGCCATATCAAATTTGGTGGTAGTTCCACAGGAAATAAGAAAAAAAAACTTAAAAAAAGCTCCCAAAGAAGTGTACCAACATCACCCCCTTCCTAACAATGCCAAACATTGGGGAGGAACAGAAGTACATGCCATTTTCTAAGATACTAAAAGCTAAAAGGAAAGCTTTTAAAGGGTTGTCCAAACAAGAATCTCTAAAGAAATTGAAGAAATCAAAGCCAGACAAAGGGAACTCCAAAGTGGACCAAGAGAAAGGTAAGGAGAAAATGAATGAGAAACCCTCCATGACTAAACAAATTAGGAAAAAAGTGAAGTAATTTAAGCTACCCAAGCCTGTGGGGTACAAGTTTCACTCAAAAAGGTTGAAAATCATTATGAGTACATCACTGCTTACTCCTTTATTCTTAAAAATACATTCGAGAAGAAACATTCACAAAGATGGAGTTTATTACTTTTCTAAATCAAATTGGTGTACCTAGGACTATAAAGTTTTATGGTCATTATATTACCACTATTGTCCATGAATTTTATGCTAGCCACACTAGAAAAGTTGGAGATTTGGAGTCTCTTTGGTATCATTGAGTATACATCAGGGGTAGTATGATTAAATTTTTTCCAAATGCGATTAACACTGCTCTTGGTTGACCACTCTCTACCCTTGAATCCATCTATTTTCTTGAATATTGCACTAATTATGACGAGATCGTGAGTGTTGATTGGTGGAAAATTGAAAAAGTAGCCAACTCCAAATAACCTTCAATCTTGCTTGCTAAAATTGAAAGTATTTTATGTTATACAAGGTTAACACTTCAAATTGGTTGCCAACAGTTAATGTCACAACGGTGACAAGGGAAATGGTGTCCCTGTTGTACAACTTTGTCAATGAGCAAGAGGTAAATTTAGAGATGATGAAATAGATGCCACAACATGGGAGGATAGACAAAATTGAATATCTAGCAGTATATAGATCAACTGAGCGAGCACACCTCACTACATTAAAACACCTTCAATATGCAATGAACTAATTTTCAATATATGATGAAAAGGGTGCTCACATATCAAATCAATCATGTAGGCTGAAATATAGAACATAAACAACAATTTTGCAACTCTATGTGTGCATTGGCTTTTCTTGGTGAGCCTATACTTGCTGAAGGTGAACAATCGGATTCTCATAGGTTTGGGCTAGCTAATTCAATGACTAAATCCATTGCCCAAGTCTAAGAACCATAGTTTGAGCCTACTGGCAACCTTATTGCACATGTTATTGATCTCATTGATGTGATGATTTTGGAGATGTTGATGACACTAATGATCCTAGAGATGTTGATCCAAATTGGTATGCTCAAGAGATTGAGATTGAAGTAGAAGATACTCCTGTTGAACCAGATGCCACAACAACCCTTATTAAGTCAACTGTTTCTCTAGCTCCAAATGCTAGGCCTTCTTGAGATTGAAGAATGAAGTGCCATGCTCGCTTGTAAGCACTTTAGCAAATGTGGCATAAAGGGCGAGAGAAGTCCCCAAAGGACCTTGAGGAAACTTGAAGGTTTGAAGTGTTGAGTTTAGTGTTTTTTCATGTTGTTGAACTACTAATTTTCCATTTTATTATTATTATTATTATTATTTTGTTGATCTATTATGATTGTAATGACTAAGGACTATGATGTATAGTCATTGTGCTTACTTCACTGGTTATTTTCATTTGACTTGTAATTGTTAGAATTAGTTAGTGGTGACGTAATCCTAAACATTGTAAGGTGCTAAAGATCGAGTAAAATTCTATCTTGAGTACTTTGACCTTATTCTTTGGGAATTTAATTTAATTGTGCCACAAATATGTTAAAGGGAGAGATTGGTAATATTGTTGTTGTTGGGCATTTGTTAACAATATTATAATTATTGTGATGATAGCTGCTATAATGATAGAATTCTAAGTTGATTAAGACTTTACGATGAATTTTGTTGATGTCAAAAATTTTAGTAGAAGGTGGAACTTGAGTTAGACTTCTACTAGGGACATCTACGAATGATTGGAAACCTAAAGAGTCTAAAGAAACCTAGTAGAAGCCTTCGAGAAATTTGGATCGTGCAAGGATACTTATTGAATAAGTATCAAAGAGTTTCTAACTACTTGGAGCAAATTGGGAACGAACACTAAAGGACTAACAAGTTGATTTGCAATAAACTGCTACCCCAAAGTTGATGAGGTTTTTTTACTCTAAATATCAAAGAATTATCCAAAGAAAGAAGAGCGTGAACTTTCTTGAGATTCAATCATGAGAGTACTCAAAATTTTGAGAGATGAATAGTTTTGTCTATGTGCCTAGTTGTGACATGAGAATCAACTCTTGAGTGACACAAATGTTGCAAGAGGTGTGAGTTGGGCTTAAAGAGTAATTTACATAATACAAAATATTGGGAATGGCTTTAGTGCATCTAATCATTCATACCTTGTTGGGGGTATTAAGTTAGTGAGAGCATAAAAGTTGACTAATTGTCTTCACTACTTTATTTCAAGTTAGTGAAAAGATTTTTCACTCAACAAAATTCTCATCAGCATATAAGTGTATCTTCGATTGTGTTATCACTTTAATGTTCAATTTTTATTTTTTTGTTCATGTGTGTGAATTTGTTATTCAAATGCTTCTAGTATTTTGCTGAGCTATCATTACAACCATTGTTTCAACATAATTGTCACTATTTTCGATAATTTTGCCCTTGCATTCAATGTAATGTTTATTATTAATTGTCTTTATTAATATCTTAACCATTGTTTCACATTTGTTCTACTACACATCAATGGTTCACATGTGATGCTTTGACGTAAATGGACCGAAAGCTATAGTTGAATGGTGATTTGATGTATTTTATACCTATAAAAATTTATACAATTTAAGTATGTTATTAACCAATTTTTCATTTAAATTCATATTCAAATAATTCTTTATCATACATATGGATCCACATATTCATAAATTAATCATTATATCTATTATCAAAGCAACACATATATTTTCACACACACACACACACACACACACACACATATATATAATAAATCAACATCCCTATTATATACTACTAATTTTCAATCATTATTATATTATATTATATTATATATACAAATTCAAATAAGTTCCAAGTTTCATATATTAAAATTTTGTTAGGCTAGTGATTTTGATAGGGATTAAAATCATAGAAATTTTGTTGGATATCAAAGTCAATAGCCTAACGTAACCCATGTGCACATGTAAGTCACGATTTTTCGGGTGCTTGGTCATTTCCATGCGAGTCACCTATTTGTGTCATTTCCATCCCTATCAAAATTACCAAAATAATCCATGCGAGTCACGTTTTTTTGAGTGTTTGGTCAAGTCGGTAGACTAAAAATATGGTTGTTTCAAACAATTGTTGTAGAAATCAAATTGCACACTATTTTGTGTCTATACTTTTTCTAAGAAAAAACTATGGAATTATATGTACAATTTGAATTTTTGATATTAACTGTCATATTATACATAATACGAAGATATCTAGCATTATTAGAACTCAAACTCCACTGCAGAAGTTAATGAGCAAGACACGAGTCCGTGACCCAAAAGGATACACTCCAAACGATTGACTATTATATTTTGTTCAAAGGAGAATACTCCAATAGGATGAAAATTGTGATTGTACGGCACAAAAATAGCCAAAACATTCAAATCGAACAATTGGGAGGCCAAAAAGAGAGACAGAGAGAGCGTTGAATCTTTGCACGCTATTACCAGCCACAAGCTTGTCTGCTCGTAGAGAGGATGACTTCGTCATGTGATTGGACACGTCCATTTCACAAAAATGTTTTTTTTTTTTTATTTTTTTTTTAAATTGAGTTACGTTTGGAATTTTAAAGAGTTTTCTTAAAATTTATTCATCATCAATTTTTCTCTAATACAAAATCCTACAGCTTATAAATTTTTTTAAGTTATAATTATTTTTTTCTGTTCCATCTATTCTTGTGCTACTTTAAGTAAAATATTATATTATATTTATATATATTAACAACAACAGTAATCATTGGAAGTAATGATATTTTTAAAAAAATCAATATTTTTCTTTAAAAAAATCAAAGGAAATCCATTCAGTTGCAACCTAAATAAGTCAAGTTCAAAGTTCTTTCGCTCTTGAAGTTTGTTTATAATTTTCGAAAAATCTATTAAATATTTAGGAAAAACATAGAAAGGAGTATCAATTTTTCTTTTTCTGCAGAGAATAAAATGATTGTGAAAGAGTTCTTTCAAGAAATATAAATTTTTTGTAAATACTTTAATTCTAACATTAGTAGAATTAATTTAACACCAATAGAATTAGTCAGAGGAACGTCCTTTTAGATTAGTCCACTAAGGTCACTTGCCGTGGGAAACATCAAATTAAACGTGTTTCTTGCCAGACAGTAAGGTGCCGCCATGTAGCAAGGCGTTGTAAGTTATTTATGTATTTAATTTGAATATTTATATAGCCATTTATCCATTTTATTATTATTATTTATTTATTTTAATTTTTTCTTAGATGTATATTTAATTGGAGTAGCTATTTTAATATATCTAGTTAATCTAAAATCTAATATTATAATTGCTTCTTACAAATAAACTAACGAATGATAGAGGTTAGGACTAGCCTATACCACGCCCCCAATAATTTGTTAAATTCTCAAAGGAATTTGTTTGAGATTAACATTTGTTGCTTATCATAAACTAATGAAATTATTTTTATTATTTCTTGTATATTATAGATTAAAGACATATTTGATGTGTATATATAATTATATAAATAAATTAATATTATTTTTAAGTATTAATTTTATAATATTTATAACATAAGATAGAGAAAAATTTTAAAAAGATACAATAAAATATAACTAAGAAAACATATAGAAAAATAAATACATTTTAAAATTAAGAGAAGAGAATGAAATAAGTGAAAAAATTAAGAGGAAATAATGAGAAAAATATTTTAAAATATGGACATTTCAAAAATTATACTTAGGGCAACAAAAAACAGCCCTTAGCCTTAATCAATCTATATCATATATTAATATCAAGGGACTCATTTTTATTATCAAATGCATAATTTCTAAATACTTTTACTTTTTAAATATCTTTTTTACTCTCTCCATTAATTTGAATTTATTCTATTCTATTTCTTCGATGTTATCTGATTAAGCTATGTTTGTTTGCATTTTATCATTTTTTTGAGCCCTTAAAAGCACATATAAGCAAAACATAAAACATTTTAAAAATAATTTTCACTTATATATGCATTTATGCCAAACATAGTCGCTACTGTTATTCAAAATGAAATTAGTATCTAATTCCTTTGCACAGTAAAATTTATATATATATATATATATATATTAAAATTTAAATATGATTTCTATATACAATATAACATCTTCCAATCATCATATAATATTATAAATAAAAATTATAAAAACAAGAAAATCAAATATATGTAGTTATGACATTTACGATATTTATAAACTTTCACAAAAGAAATTAAGCCCGTGAAATTCGCAATCAATTGTAAGCAATACTTTTTTGGAACTCTTCTCCCAAATTTATGTTATTCTTTTCTTTTTTTTTTTTTTCAAATTTCTTTACTTATCTCTTATTTTATTTTATAAATGATACAAAATTTATACTTATAAAGTATGTTATTCATTTATAAAACGTTGCACTTGTAATGTAATGTGTGTAGCTTTTATAACTAATATACAGTACATATAAGAAAACTTTGCAATATTTTAAATCTAAATTTAAATAGTTAAAAAAAATTAGCGAAAATATCGTGCTTAAATACCTATCATTACAATTTATTTTTTCAAAATCATGTTATCAAAAGATTACTGAACATAAATTCGATCGCATTCTTTTTCACATAAATTCAAACATATTTTATGTGTATGGTGTGTACTCCTTCAAATTTGCACTATTCACGAGCACTTATACATACTTGAATTCTAACTTTAAATTGCATACACGAATAACAACGAGACCCACTCTAATATAATTAATGGCATTAACATTATAATGAGTTTAGGTTTGTCTCTACAAAATTAATTATTAGAGAGTACGATGGTTTTGTAACTTGGCCTACCAATATTTTGCCAATCTTGTGGAATGAGAGTGGCATGTGGCTTCATGATATCGGATGGAATTCATGAAATTCATGCAACGTTGGACAAAGCCTGTCCTCATAAATATGTTACGTCTAAACTTTTTCTTCCCCTCCTTTATTTTTGTCTTCTTTTGTGTTTTTAATGAGTTTGGTCACATTTAACTTCAAGCGGGGCCGATGTCGTGTATCAGTGTATACACGTGTTGCGTCTACTATGTTCTGACTTCTTGGTATTAATTACAAAAATTGACAATAATTTTAGAATGCTTATTATTATATAATTTGTATGTAATAGTTTGTCTTCTTTTGTGTTTTTAATCAGTTTGGTCACATGTAACTTCAAGCGGGGCCGATGTTGTGTATTAGTGTATGCATGTGTTGCGTCTACTGCGTTCTCGGTCAGGGCTGTGAGTTAGTCGAGTTACTCGACTCGACTCGTCGAGTAGTTCGACTCAAAACTCAGTTCGAGTTCGAGCATTGTTGAGCTCAAGTCGAGTTCGAGTTGACTCTGTGTCGACTCGACGAGTTTCGAGTAACTCGACTCGATAGCAATTTTGTAAATAAGTTTTAATCCTATGACATTTTAGACATTTGTTATTTTACTGATATATTTTCGATTAATTAACTTCGAGTACTGGAGCTCGAGCTCGACTCCAGTCTCGAGCTTCACCATTACGTTGTCGAGTCGAGTTCGAGTATACCACTACTCGAATTCGACTCGACTCGATCTCACCCCTAATTCTGACTTCTTAGTATTAATTATAAAAAATTGACAATAATTTTAGAATGCTTATTATTATATAATTTGTATGTAATAGTTTGTTAGATTCATTTTAAAATGACGCGCGGAAACTCCAAGGTGACTAGTCTACACCAAAAAACAAAAAGGTGTGTTTTTCACGTATCATTATACACGAGATAAGATAAATTATTGAACAAATATAAAAAAGTATTCAAGATTATAGGAAGATATCAAAATAACTTGAATAAATGAAAATTAAATAAACCAGTATAAAAGTATAATTTGATTTCAAAAAAAACAAAAAAAAACTTACGGACTACATATGAAGATTCTAAGAAAGAAAACAAAGAAAAAAGAATAAATGGTATAACAGCATGTAAGTTTATTTTTATTAAATTTCCCATGAACACGATAACTCTGCCGGAGAGTCCTCAAAAGCATAAATACCGTCGTGGTTTTGTCATATTTTGCATGGGACCGCGAAGTTCTTTAGTATCTTTTAACTTGAACAAAAATATTTTAATGTAATTTTTATAACCATTTGTTAGAAGCAGACACATATTTAACAAATTCTAATTCAATCTATTAGATCTAAGTGGTGGCAATCAAATAAAATATTAACATTTATAAATAGCACCTCAGAAGAATTAATTATAAGAGTAAACAAGTTAAGGTGTTGGGTTTGTGGATCTGTAGTCGTTCTCTCTTTAAGTTGTTTTTCGATGTAATGCAACTCATTTTTTACTATTTCTAGAAAGTTCCCCATTCAAGCATGAACCCATCAATTTTTAAATCTATCCCCCTTTAATTAAAAGCTTCTTCCAAATATCTGAAGATGATTGCTCTATCAAACCTACTAATTTCCTAGGCCACTTCAGTGCGTAAAATTAAATGACTTTTTTTATCCACCTTGGTAAAGCAATCGTGGGATCAATCAACTATTGTCTCCATACTCTTCCTCTTCCTATGCTAAACTATGGGCTATGATGATGATGCCATGTCTTGGAAGCTTAAGGATCCAGCAGGTTTAATTAGAGTCCTGTTTCAAAGATTCGATTTGAGTGAGAATGATATGGTGGATGACACAAAGGGGAAAGTTTCAAAAGTTTGACAGGACAAATTTCTGATAATGCAAAATGCAGATAGAAGAAGAAGATATGTATTAGAAAGATTTATATTTATTACTGATAAGGGGGAGGTAAATATAGATGGGTTTTTGTTTACTGTTTGTGCCAATTTCTTATCTTATTTTTTAAAATATCTCAATTCTTAATATATTTATAAATTTGACTCAATTTCGTATAATGAGATCACAAAATTATAATTTCGTCGTGATTTCATAATTTTGTAAAATGAAATCATGAAATTGATTCAGAAAAAAAAAAGACATAAAATAAAGAATAAGTTGCATAAACCATTCATAAACTCAAATCATGATTTCCGTGATGTCATTTGCATTTCTTGTTGCGTCTTATTTGTTGGCAAAAATACAACGAAAAATCAAACTCTTGCTATTTTTTATGTGCTATAATTTTAAAGCTTATTTACGTTTTATGTTTTAAAATTCTATAAAAAATAAATAAAAGAAGAGGAAGAACTATGAAATACATAAATTAAAAATGAAATAAAAAATTCAATTATTATTAAATAAAAAATAATTCGAAATTTGATCCAATAATAATGTTAATATTCCAATCGAATGGTACGATGGGTTTTGTCAATGTTCCTGTCTTAACCTATATATCAACTCTTGCAAACTAAATGCCAAGGTTTTGTTTGTTCCTCTATTTTATTCCAATTACATACACTTAAATTTTTGTCAATCAAATATCTTACAACATATTTTTTTTAAAAAAATTAAATTTAAATTCAAATATTCCTCTCTCTTATATATTTAATTACTTAATTATTTTTTAATCGTTATATTTATTCATACTTAAATCAACACTTACTCACACATACATTCATGCAAATATTTATAGCTTATAAAACTATATACAATCATTATCATCTAATCATTATTATATATTAAATATAAATAAAAATATTTAAATTTAAATGAATTTAATCTCACACCCCTCGTACATTTTATCATAAAACATGATTTTCATGCCCATCAAACTCTCTTTGCTTTCATCTCCACCAAACAAACTTGGGAATAAAATGATACACACACTAGAGCTTTAATTTTTTTCATCTCTGAACGCATGTTTTTAAATATATTTTTAAAAAGATGTAATAATAAAAGAGTAAAAAATTTTAAAAATAATTAGAGCGTATGTCTTGACAATGAAAAAATAAAAACAAGCAAAACTTTAAAGCTTGAATAAATATTCATCACAAATTTAAAGCACGAATTTAGGAATTACAAATTAAGTTCCAAAGTTATTTTTGGAACTTAATACTTAATTTTCAACTCAAAATCATCCCCTCATACTTCATACTACTAAACATATAATTTAACAAAATATCTATTCAAATTTAAAATTTTCTTTTTTTATATATATAACTAATTAATAATTTTTTAATTATTACATCTATTAATAATCAAATCAATATATATATATATATTACACATATACTCACATTTTTTATTTACACTTTAAAACATAATTATTATTTCTATATGATATCATATTATTCAATCATTATTATATATTTTATACATATATTTCAAATATATTAATTATTTTAACCGTAGCTCCTAAAAGTTTATCACTGCCGAAAACTCCTCTCCCAAACACAGGTGAATAAAATAGTACACAGACTAGAGTTTAAGATATTCTTACATTATTACCAAACATAAGTCACGAATTGTACCAAATCGCTAGTACGATTTAAGATATTTGAACAAGAATTTTCAGACAACTCGGACACAGAGTCAGGATTGAGTTGACTCACTACAGCTTACTCATCTGGGATGATCCAAGAGCGTTCGCCATCTCTCTAAGCACAAACTTCTGTATTTTACCAGTGGAGGTTTTCGGCAGCTCTTCCTTAAACACCACCGTCTTTGGCACCATATAGCGCGGCAGTTTCGATCGGCAAAACGCCACCACTTCCTCCTCCGTCGGCTTTTCCTTCACCCCTTCCTTCACGCTCAGAAAAGCACACGGCGTTTCACCCCAGAATTCGTCCGGCCGCGCCACAACCGCCGCCTCGTTGACCGCCGGGTGCGTGTACAGAACTGACTCCACCTCTACGCTGCTCAAGTTCTCCCCGCCGCTGATGATCACGTCCTTGGATCGGTCCTTGATTTCCAGGTACCCGTCGGGGTGCATAACCCCGACGTCGCCGGTGTAAAACCAGCCGTTTTTCATAGATTTTGAGGTGCCTTCGGGGTCTTTAAGGTATCCGAGCATCAAGCAGCCACCTCTCAGTACAATTTCGCCTAATGCTTTTCCGTCTCGCTTCACACTTTTACCTGATTCAGGCTCAATCACATCGACTTCCGTCATCCCGAGGGTCCTGACGCCCTGTCTAGCTTTAAGCCTAGCCTTCTCCACCGCCGGAAACTTGTTCCATTTCTTCTTCCACGTGCAGCAAATCACCAGCCCGCCGGTCTCTGTCAGACCGTAGCCGTGACTCACGAGGAACCCAAGCGACTCGGTTCGGTACAGCACCGCAGCGGGCGGCGGCGCCCCCGCCGTCTGAATGTAGATGGGCTTTTCCAGGGGCGTCCCGTCTGGAACACTGGACAGCATGTTGAGCACCACCGGCGCACCGCACATGTGGGTCACGTTGTATTGGCGTATGGCGGAATAGATGGTCGCGGAGTCGAACTTGCGGAGGCAAACATTCGTTCCACCGGCGGCTGCCATGCCCCAGGTGTAGCTCCACCCGTTGGCGTGGAACATCGGCAGAGTCCACAAGTAAACAGGCTCTTTTGGTACTGACCACTCGATCAGCGAATCCATGGTGATGATGAAGGTCCCACGGTGGCTGTGGACGACTCCCTTAGGCGACGCGGTGGTCCCAGAGGTGTAGTTCAATGTCAAAGGATCGAATTCACTTTCAGGGCGAACCCAATCGATATTCGGATCACCTTTCAAGATCATCGCCTCGTAGTTCCCAAAAAAATCCCTCGCTGGAATTCCTAAGTCCTCCCCGTCTGCGATAAGGACAAGCAAAGGACGGCCGGAATCCGGTGGGAACGAAGAAACCGCTTCAAGGACCACGGACGCCGACTGGTAATCGACGAAAACAAGCTTCGACTGGGCATGGCGGAGAATGACGGAGATGGTGCGAGAATCAAGGCGGATGTTGATGGTGTTGAGAACGGCGCCGGCCATGGGTATGGCGAAATGTAGCTCGTACATGGCGGGAATATTCGGGGCAACCACAGAAACAACATCGCGTCTCCCGATGCCCAGAGATGAAAGGGAGGACGCCATTTTCAAGCACCTTTGGAAGGTTTCCGACCACGTGTAGGTGGTGGAGTTGTAAATGATGGAAGGGCAGTCGGCGTACACGGTGGCGGCCCTCTCCAAGAAACGGAGGGGCGTTAAGGGACTGGAATTGGGAGCGCAAGGCTTCAGCCGATCCATGGATTTGGGAGCAGCGGGGCCAATTTGCGTGTGCTGAGGCTGGAGTGAAGGCGATTCCAATGTGACAAGGTTTCGTTTGGGACAGTAGGCTCACGATTAACTTATATTACTTTGCTTGGTCGTCTTATTAGGATTTTTAATGTTTTAATTTTATTCTATTTTTTCATAGAAAACTTATGCACAATCACAATAATGTTTGAGAGCTTCATAGATTTTGATTCTATGAAAACACACTTGCTTCAAATATATTAAATTCAAAAATAATTTTTTCATGTATCTATGTAAACATAATTTTTAAATCCAATTCTTATGAAAATACACTTGCTTCAAATATATTAAATTCAAAAATAATTTTTTCATGTATCTATGTAAACATAATTTTTAAATCCAGTTCTTATTTAATAATTGTCTTTATTCAAAATTAAATTATTACTTGTATATATGCATCCATATTCACACACACACACATGTATGTATGTATATGGAAAATACAATTGTCAAATTAAACATACATACTTTTTTTAATATACATATAATTTATTTTTATTACCCTATAAACTTATATACTATTAATCTTATGTCATTATTACATATTAAATATATAAAAACATATTTTTTTTACTCTCTCAAAATTTTAAAAATGTATATAATTTTTTCCCTACTTGAATCACACAAATTTTCCTCCGACGTTTTAATCAGGACGCAAACATTGCCTTAGCTGATTGATGGGTGGAAAATTGAAAGTGGTTAAGTGGGGAATCCCACTGGGGCACTGTCAAATGGACTCTCTGATCGTGATATGTGGTAGCATGTGACGGTGTTCTCCATAAAATGACTTATTTATTTATGGCTTTATTAAATAATTAATGTTTGATATGAGATGTATTATAATAAATAATATATTTTATCTTATAATTTTGATTTATTTAAATATATATATATAATATATAAAAATATTAGATATCGTGATTGTATATAAATATAATAATTAATTTTTTAAATATAAATATGAATATATATATTAATTTGATTATAAATAAATATAATGATAAAAAATAATAAATTAATATAAGAGAGAAAAATTTAAATTGAAATTTTAACGCAAAATGCATGACAAGGGAAAGTTGGGTTTATAAACATAGTGTAAGAGAACATGGGTGTTTGGGAACATATGGAATTGATTGGGGGTGGAAAACACATTTTCCAACACACAACAATTGCGTTCTATTTTAGGTTTCTTTTGTATCCCAAAGAGTACATGAATTGAATTTTTTTTTTATTGAGACAATAAATAATTAATATATTTTATCTTTCCAAAAGTTACAATTGTATAAACTTGAAATGTTTAAACGAATTATAAATGCCTTAACCATTATAGTAATAACAACAATACTAATAATAATTAATAATTTGATATGCAAAGAATAATTTAATAAGGGAAATAGTTGACAATCAAAGGAATTATTTATGGGTCACAACCGTGCCTATTAAGTTTATTTAATTTCTTTAACAACATCAAACGCTTCTAAAGCCCCAACTTCTGAGTATTGATATTATTCAAAGAAAATTACTTGAATTAGAATAGACTGATAGGGCCTGTATCTGAAACTGAATTATATTTGTGGAAAACATATTTAGTGTGGACTAATTTAATAACAAAATCTATCAACAATTTTTTAAATAACATATATTGCATAATTATATATAATTAAATTGATAGCTTAATATATTCTTAAATATAATATAATCATTAATTACATACGCATATTATATATTATATATATGACATCTATGCATATACAATCATTAGCCTATTGTAATATTATAATATAAATAAAATAACTCAACAAGCTGATAAAATTTAATGTATACAGTGATCTTTGTCCTTAGAAATTATATATGTAATGTTAATTGGGCCAATGATTGGCAGTTTGGTTGATGGGTTAATTTATTTGATCTGGTTCAATAATTCCGTGGCCCAATTGAAATGGATTCAAGCTCTAGGCCCAATACCTGAAACTTCCAGTGGTGTGAATTTAAAAGGAAATAGGGGCAAAATTGTAATAAAAGGTTATGGTTAAGGGTGAACTCACAAATGAGCAAATAAGGGCTCCAATAAATATTCCCCTCTTTTGGATACAATGTCAGATCTTCTCCCTTGTCGCCCCTTTTTTCCCCTCTTTTTTTTCTTGTTCGATGTCCGTAAAGTTGCCTAAATTTTTCTAGTTGTTGGTGATTTGACTAGCATATCCCATATATTTTTTGAATTTATGTGAAGAGCTCTTTTGATTAATCCGAACTGATTTGGCATCTATTGCTTTTGTTCCTAAGCCGAAATTGCAACAATTTCCCAACGTGCCTTTTGTTAACTCATCATGATGGCGGATTATTTATAGTACAGATCCTTTTGATTATGACAGTTTGGTGAGGGGAAGATGATGATGACTAACTTTACGTGGAGGTCAAATATGATAAAAGGAGACCTATTCGCAATTTCAATCGAACCAATAACTAGGGCACGGGTAAAAAGACTTAAGGAAGCAATTAATGATTTGGTGCATGAAATTCGAGAGGATGTCACACGTGGACATAAATTCGAAGAACCCAAAGAGGAGCGCAGGGTGAACGTTCTGAGCTGGGCAGAAAACCTGGAGGCAAAGGAGCAAGAGGATTAGTTCAATTTTTATTATTTATTCTTTTTTGAATTATTGTAATTTTGAGCCCAGTTAAAATAAACCCAACAAGGGAAGTAAGCCCAACTGCAGGTGGGCTAGGGTTTTTGAAGCACTTATAAATTCGTTTTCACAGTTATTTGATACAAATAGAGTTTTAATCAGTTCATAATTCTTTTTCAAATTTCTTGGAATTGTTCATTCAATTTCTTGTGAATTTCAATCCTAAATTGAGTTATTCCGGAGTGGTCTGTGTGATTCGTGACATATCAATCAGTGTTCGATGTGCTGATTGTGGCCGTTTACATCGAGTTCAATTCAATCCTACCATGTTGGGTCGATGTTCTTCACTTAGTTTGAGTCCCTGAGATTCTCATATTCGAGTTCGATTACACCGTCACTATCCTGTTGTTTCGTCGTGATTCTGATCGCGTCAGTTTGGTGTGACATGGACGTCCAGCATGATAAAGGGGACCTTTTAGCAATTCTAGCCGGACCAATAACTAGGATATGGGCAAAAAGACTTAAGGAAGCAATCAATGCCTTAGTGCATGAAATTCGAGAGGATGTCACACGTGGACATAAATTTGAAGAACCCAAAGAGGAGCACAGGGTGAACGTTCTGAGTTGAGTAGAAGACTCGGAGGCAAAGGAGCAAGGAGATTAGTTCAATATTTATTATTTATTCTTTTCTGAATTATTGTAATTCTAGGCCCAATCAGAATAAGTCCAATAGGAGAAGTAAGCCCAACTGCAGGTGGGCTAGGGTTTTTGAAGCACTTATAAATTCGATTTCACGGTCATTTGATATAAACAAAGTTTTAATTAGTTCAGAATTCCTTTTCAAATTCTATGGAATTGTTCATTCAATTTCTCGTGGATTTCTATCCCAAATCGAGTCATTTTAGAGTGGTCCGTGTGATTCGTGACGTATCAATCAGTGTTCGGTGTGCTGATTGTAGTCGTTTACATCGAATTCAATCAAATCCTATCACATTGGGTCGGCGTTCTTTGCTCAGTTTGTGTCCCCAGGATTCTCAGATTAGGGTTTGATTACACCGTCGATATCCTGCTGTTTCGTCGTGATTCTAATCGCGTCACTAACAGGGAAATAGAGCTTAGAACAGAAAAGAGAGAAAAAGGAAGGCAGTGAAGAAATAGGAAAGAAATGAGTATATAAGTTTATTTTTCTTTGATGATTCCTTTTTCTATACATGTACATTATATTTATAATTGCTAAAGTATAAGTCTTTTACTGCTCATCAAATTTTTACAATAAAATCAAATTCTGTCTTGATTCGATGCCTATGTTGATACTCATTTACTGACCTTATTTTCCATAGTTGTTCAAGGGCCTAATGTATTGCTTTTAATTGTTGCAGGTATAATCCTCATTTATTTTCTCATACAGATCCGTATTTACTCCCCCTAGTTTGTACATTAATTACTCCCATTGTAATTTAATTTGCACCATCCAAGTTGTATCTTCTATGTTGATTTAGTGAATGTATGATATTGTATTTTACTCCCCTCCCCTTGGGAAAGTATTTGTCCCTATGGACTGGTGGTTAGGAAGCACTGCAAGAGAGACTTCGAGTTTACTCAGATGGCATCTATTGGGTTTAGATTGGATCAAGGTACTAGAATTTGTGTGGCTATGCCCCAACTTCTTTTTACTTATCCCAAGATAGTCACTGGTTCTAGTCTCATTTTTCCATTACTATCTATTGCTGGTAAATTTTGTGGGGTTGAATGTTTAGGCCAATCTTTTTTTTTAGCTTTGATACATGAAAGATTGGGTGAATATTTGAATTTTTAGCTAATTGTAATCTGTAAGCTATCTGTCTTATTCTATCTATGATTGTGAATGGACCAGAATATTTACTTAATAGTTTCTAATTAGATTTGATGGCCACAGACTACTATCTGTAAGGTTGTTGTTTCTAGTATACTTGGTTCCCAATTGAAAATTCTCTTTCCACTCTTCCTTTGTCAACTTGCCTTTTCGTCCACTCTTGTAATTAAGACAACTTGTCTCTAAGTAACTTAATTGCCACTCCATGACATCGGATGAATTCGATGGCCTCTTCATTAGGGTTGTCAACTGGCAATTCAAATCCATATTATGGTGACTAATTCCAAACACAACCTAAAAAGGAGTAGTTTCAATACTATTTCGATAGTCAGTATGATATCAGTATTCAGCCAAGGGTAACCATTTTGATCACTGCCCTAGTTTGGACCCAGTCATGCTCCTTAAATTACATTCCAGACATTGGTTTACCCTTTTTGTTTGACCATCATTTTGTGGATGATAAGCAGTGCTCATATTAAGACTTACCCAAATGACCTGCATAAGTGTCCCCAAAAATTGCTAGTAAAAATCTTGTCCTTATCACAAACTATTATCTGGGGTAAAACATGTAGTTTGTAAATGTTATCAATGAAAAGTTGAGAAACATGTGAAGCCAAGTAAGAGTGGCTAAGGTGATGAATTGAGCATATATATTGAGGTGGTCCACTACCACCATGATGCAAGTTTTACCTGTTGAGGTGGGAAGTCCTATTAAGAAGTCTATGCTAAGTTCTTGTAATTTTTCATGTGGGATTGGTATGGTTGGAGTAGTCCTAGATGATGAACCCTTTCCACTATATTTTTCTGACAAATATCACACTCCATTACTACCAATTTCACATCTCTAACTTCTAATTCTGGGCTAACAGTAATTATAGCATTGCTTTCTAGATCTTCCCAAATCCTTAACAGGGCATTTGCTGTCTTGTTTTCGCTTCCCTTTTTGTACTGGTTTTTATAATCCAATCTTAATAGCTTGGTTTAACCCTTTCTTTTGAATTGAGGTTGTGATTTTCTAAGTTAACAAGTGCTTAAGGCTCATGTGATTAGTTTGTATAATAAACTGATTACTTTCCAAATAATGCCTCCATTTGGAAATTGTCATGAGAAGGGCTAAGAATTCCTTCTTATAAATGGTGAGTCCTTGATGCTAGGTTGATCAAGTTTTGTTGCCAACATCAGTTTCAATTACAAAGGGTTGGCTGTAATCTGGTAGTGCTATATTGATGCCCTAATCATTGCTGATTTCAATTGCTCAAATGCTTGAGTTGCCTTTGACTCCCATTTGAATGCATCCTTTCTTAACAAACTAATAAGTTTTTGTTTTTGCTAGTCTTGCTGTTGTCTTTTACAAATCTACAATAATACCCGATTAGGCCTATAAATCCTCGTAGGGACTTCATTGTTTAGGCCTTTCTATCACCACCTTCACCTTTTATGGGTCAATGGAAATGGCTTCTAAAGTGGCTAGTGCGTTGGTTAGGCCAAAAGGCATAACTAAGAATCTGAAATGATTGTAATGAGTCTTGAAAGCTATTTTATAAATAACTTCGACTCATTCTAATCTAGTAGTAACCAAACCTCAAATCCAGCTTACTAGACAATGTGGCCCCCTTTAATTCATTTAATAGGTCTTTTGTAATTTGTATGGGGTACTTGTCCTCAATAGTAATTTTGTTTAGCCTTCTGTAATCCATGCACATTCTCATTATACCATCTTTCTTCTTTACAAGTAGTATAGGCAAAGCAAATAGGCTTTTGCTATACCTAATTACACTCTGTTTGAGCAACTCATCAACTTGTCTCTCAATCTCTTCCTTTTCCTACCTAGAGTACCTATGCGATATGAGATTGACAAGTTGTGCATTTGGCTTTAGGGAAATCTGATGGTCATGACTTCTTGTTATAGGATGTCCTAATGGATCGACAAACACTTTTAGATTTTGATTTAGTAGTTGATTGGGTATATCTATTTTGTTGGGCTTGCTTTTAATGTTGTTCAGTGTTGTAACCCACTCAGTCTGTTGCCTGCATGCTAAGCTATCCACAATTTCATGACAAGTAGGTTTGAAAGTCTGGTGTGAGCTTTTTCCTAAAGAATTATAGGCCTTCCTTGGTACATAAACTCTAATGTAAGAAGATTAAAATCAAAAGTCACAGGGCTTATGGTCTTCAACCAGTCAACGCTTAAAATTATATCACAGTTTCCCAATTTAAGTATTCTAACATCAAACTCAAAATCATAATGCTATATATTCCATTTCAATTTTTTGTACTCGTAGCACTTATTAATTAGTTACCATTAGCAACGGTCACATTGATGGGGTGTGCTTTTACTTGTTGTACGGATGTTCCCATTAATCCATTAGGACTAATAAAACTATTAGTGCTATCCGAATCAACCAAAATTAAAATGGGATGACCACAAATTCTGGCTTTTATCCTTGTTGTAGTAGGTGGAGAGTTATCTATGATACTGTTTAAAGTGATCTCACCTTTTGCATAGGTATCCTCATTGTTAGGCTTCACCACTTCCTCCTCTTCTTGTTCAGCTGTGGTGTCTTCTCCTTCAATTTGGTGAATGTTCCTTCCTCCTATGGCTTGGTGGTGTCCACTTATCTCCACACTTGAAATAGATACCTTTCTTGAATATGGGATTGCTCCTTTGTGGTGGTTTGTTGGGAAAATTTTGCAGAGTTGGCTTTTGCTGCCCTCCTTTGCCAGAACTGGTTGTCATTTTGGGTGTTAACCTTTGTCTCTTAAGGGCCTTAATTTTCAATTCTTTGTTCAGTGCCAATTAATAAGTTTGCTCCAAAGTTTGAGACTTAAACATCATTATACTATATCATATCTCATATTGAAGTCCACTAACAAAACTATAGTAGAAAAATTGCTTTGACATATAGGAGTTGAAATCTATCGTGCTGGCCTTTAGATTCTCAAATACTTCAATATAATTTGAAACTGTCCATTTTTTTGCCTTAGTGAGTTGAAGGTTCCCACTATGTGCCCCAAATTTTGCCTGTCATATTTAGATATCAAGGCATTGTGCAATTTTGGTCAACTTATGAATTCACATCTAGTAATATAATTGTGGAACCAACTTTCTACTTTCCCATTAAAGCACATAGCTGCAATCTAGGTTTTCACTTCTTAGGGCACAATATAGCATTGGAAGTACCTATTCAACTTCCTTATTTAACACCTCATATTATTTCTGTTAAATGAGGTCAGGTTAGTTTTTGGTTTTGGTAGAAATTGGATTCTGGATGGTTCTGCAGTTTTTGGTTAGTTTGAGCCTATTGTTTAGTGACAATGGGTTTGGCCAACGGAGCTTCTAAGATTTGTATTTGGTGTTGGAAGTGTAGGAAGAATCCTTGTTCCTCTAAGGGCCGAGGTTGAAGCCTCACTGGTTTAAGCCCTTGCTACGATTTGGGCTTGGCTCATAATTTGGAATGCATTCACCAACATATCCAACTTATAAGAGGTTTTTGATTGTGATTTCTCTAATTTCCATTGCATCCCCTTAAGTTGGGAATTGAAACTCTCAGTGACATTTTTCAGTTTTTCCACCATTTTAGCTTCCAACTCTTTAATTAATCTTTCAGTATTTTTCTTAGCCATCTTTTATTGTCTAGCTTTAGCCAGTTTGCCGTAGGTGCTGGAAAGTGGCTCTGGTACCAACCGTAATGTTAAATTGGGCCAATGATGTGCAGTTTGGTTGATGGGTTAATTTATTTGATTTGGTCCAATAATTTTGAGGCCTAATTGAGATGGATTCAAGCTCTGGCCCAATACCCAAATCTTCCAATGATGGCAGATTTGTGAATTTAAAAGGTAGTAAGGTAAAAAATTAGAATAAAAGGCCAAGGTTAAAGGTGAATTTGTAAATGAGCAAATAAGGGCTTTAATAAATATTCTCCTCCTTTAGGTATGCCATCAGTTCTTCTCCCTTGTTACCCCTTTTTTTCTCTTTTCTCCTGTTCACCATTTGTAAAGACACTTGGATTTTTCTTGTCGTTAGTGCTTAACCAGCATGTCCTGTGTATATTCTGAACCTCCGTGAAGAATTCATTTGACTAACTAAAATCGATTTGACATCCAATGCCTTTGTCCCTGAGTCTAAATTGCGACAGTTTCCCGATGAACTTGTTGTTAGTTCACCGTGATGAGTAATTACTTTTAGTAGAGATTCTTTTGATTGTGAGGGTTTGGGGCTGGGATGATGATGACAAAGGGGGAAAGAAAGCTTGTAATAGAAAATGGGGAAAAGGAAGGCAATGAAGAATTGTGAAAGAAATGAGCAAATAAATTTATTTTTCTTTGACGATTCCTTTTTCTGTGCATGTACATTACATTCATATTTCTAAAATATAAGTCTTTTACTACAAATAATATTTTTGCAATAAAATCAGATTTTGTTCTTGATACGATGCCTATTTTGATGTTGATCTATTGATCCAGGTTTCCATACTTGTCCTCAAGCCCAATGTGCTATTTTTAATTACTGTTCGTATTATCCTCCCTTATTTTCTCAGATGGATTCTTATTTACTCCTCGAGTCTGTACATTAATTATCCCTATTCTAATTTGATTTAGGCCATCCGAGTAGTATGCTGATTTCGTGAATGTATGATCCTATGTTACAATATATTTTTCTCCTTCGGATAACATCTTATATATATGTATTCAAATTCACTTGAAGGCATTTAAACTGAGCAAAAATAAAGTATCTCCAGATTTAAAATTAAACATATTACGAGTATCTTCTCCAATCTTCAGTGTATCTCTAAATACATTCATCTTTCGAAACCACCTCAAGCCACTTGAAAAATAAAATAAAAAAAAACAACCTAAAGCTTTGACCATTACTCTCTCGCTCTCTCTAAATTCCCTTGTCATTCATTGTCCATCAATTGTAATACACAATTTTTAGTGGCAAAAATTTTATTAGTTATAACTGAATATATAATTATCATATATTATTAGATTTCAGTAACAAAATAAAATCATTTAAACTTAAAATTATATTTAATTTTGAAAAAAAGGATAGAGAAAGACTCAGAGGTAGTGTAAAGGGTGAGGAAAAGAAATTAAATGTTAAGTGAAGAAGAAAAGAAAGAATTAAAATTAATTATAAAAGGAGATCAGAACAAACTTAAGCATTATACAGGTTGGATAATTAAATTATAGAGATTGAAGAATGAATGGTAGTGATTATTATTAAATTTGTTAAAAGTGATTTTTCAAAAAATATATCAAATGATGAAAGGTAGTCATTTTCGGAGTTCCATGCCTAATAATATAGGATACTATGCAAGTATAGATAATTCCACATAAAAATTGGAACCCACAATTTAAATAATTATTTGTATCAAATTTGTTACAAAAATTTAACAATTATTTGAAAGTCAGCAAAAAAAAAAAGAGATAAAAAGAGTTATTTTATTAAATAATACGTTTGGAAGAATAAATTTTGGTAGATGCAAATTTGCATCCAAACAAACCCTTTTTGTTATCTAAAGTTTGACCTCATGGAAAAGTATCAAAGATCAAGGAAAAAATGCAAACAGATGTACAAAACAAACTTTTTGGTTAATCCCCTTTGTTTATTCATTCGCGTAGACCGGATAAACATCTTCACAACTGAAAGTTTTCTTAATCATTTTTTCCTAGTTTTATTCAAATTTAAAGAGAGAGATACGACAAAGGCACAGATAGGATATCGTTTTGTGATCATCCACTTGTCATTGAAGATAAGTCTAGAAGTCATTCTTCGATTTATGCACTTCAAATATATATCTTAAAATTAAAAAGTTAAATTGCACCAAAATTTCTAAACAAGGCATTGGCACTGGACCACACCCCACTGGATGGTTATAATAATTAAAAATTATTATTATTGGGATGAAGTATGAGTTAAAACCAGCATTCTTGTCCCACAATGAAAAACTATGAGAAGCCAGTGCGGGCAATGGACAAGCCTACACCAGCAGTGGTGGTTGTTTTGCCATTTCTACCTTCTCTCGAGGTCATGACTGCCACTGGCGACTTTTTCCCAGTGAAGTGTGGACTATAGCCATCAGCCTGTCACGTGTAGAACTGCAGCTGTCTGGTGTAGAGGAGAGGGCATAGTAGCTTGGGTTAGGATTTGTTTGGGGGGGGGTTTACTTGGAGGTGTCCTCAGATGGAAGCACATAGCATTAAAACCCTTTGATTTTTAATTGTAAACATGCTCCATTCCTTGCAAACGCAATCCGTGTTCTGGACTGGAGCCCCCAAACTTGACTCATGTGGCGTGAAAGAAAGTACTCAAGGTGATCAAAGCGGCAGCATTGAGGGTTGAAAGAAATTCTCTGATGAAATGGCATTCTTTCTCTCATCTAGGTTTTGAACAGTGTGATTTGAGTGGGAAGTTGGCATGGGGTTTCTCAAGGGTAAAAAGGTAATTGTACTTTAAATGGCTTAGTAGTTACTCTACGGGTAAAATGCTTTCTTACATAGTAAAGATAAAATAAAAATTAGAGCAAACAAACGTAGAAATTGAGATAGAATTTTTTTAAGATGGATTTGACCTTCCTCTAAACTAATCTTTTGTTAAATTCTATTCTTATTTGAGAATGAATTTTTGTAAATTGAGTATACAAGGCTAATCTAGATTTTTTTATTTTTTTTTTTATTTTTGGTCTTTTATATAAGTAATCAACTATATCTCTTGAATTATTGTATTATGACATCATGAAATAATTAAATGCATCACATAACATTTACAAATTAAAATATATGACCAAAGAAAATAAATTACAACAATTTAGAAGCTATTGTGACAATACAGTATTAACAAAATGTGGATGACTGAAACCATAATTAAATGAAGAATATTGCATAATTCTTAGATTCTCATTTTATTCATTATTCATTTTATTAAAATACACACACACCTAACATATTAATATTGAAAATAATTTTCCCTCCTCTCTTACATAAAGAAAAATTCAAAATCCACTATTGTTTGCATTTGTACAGTGATAATTACATGATACCTTAAACACTAATAATCACAGTCAATTATTGAATAATATTTTATATAAAACACACAAAATCAATCAAATAAAACATACACATTTTTTACTTTTTATGCAACCCATAAATTTCATGCCTAAAATAGAGCTATTTCTACTTTTCACAATATTCCAAAATGGACTTCCAAATAATCCCAAAGCTTCAACCTAATACAAAAATCTCATTAGCAGCTGGATCAAAATTTTGGTAAAATATGGAACTGCCAAGATTTAATTCATCACTATGTGACGATGGACATCATAAATTCTTAAATCTTGAGATATATTTTCATGGTATATACATTCCCCCTTCTTGTTTATCTTTTTAGTCAACACTCCGAAAAAGTATACCAAACAAAAAAATAATGATAATATCAATAAGTCCAAATAAACAACAACCGTATGTCTCATTATTCCAAGTCGTCAAAAGACATTATTTCCTTGGTAAAGAAATATTCTGACGTGTCATTTATATTCGATTGATTTTTAGATTACCATTTACTATAATTATGAAATACTGGTCAATAAAAACTTGGGAAAAATATAAACTGGCCAGCCCGTGGAATGAGAATATGAATTGAGCAACGTCCGGCGAAAATTGTGAGAAAAGACAAAAGGCAAATAATAGAAAACAAAAATGTCAAATGTGAACGCGGGGAAGTATGATCTACTTCCACAATGCATTTTTGACTTTAATTGCTTTATCGTCTCTTTTTCCTTTGCTCTGGATACTGATCAACAGAAAACAAATTTCCAATACACATTACTCTAAAATTTAATTTTACTTTATACATATATATATATATGTATGTATGTATGTATTAATATTTAATTATTAATTTTATTCACAATCAAATTATTTCTATAAAAGTGCACACGTAAATAGATATATAGTTATATTATGAAAATTAATCGTTCCCAGTACATAAAATTACACTATTTCATTATTGCAGAATATCATGCGTGTGCGTGTTTTATACAACACGTTTATTGTTAATGCAAATAAAAAATCTTTTAGGACTATGAAGTAGAAAAAGGGGGGAAAAAAAAGAAGTCGAATTTCCTAGAAATCTGAGAAATTAAAACTTAAACTTCACCTCATTTTTTAATCGCATTAAGAGGGAAACTACTTCATACTGATTTACCGTAGTGCATGTGTGTTTTTGCTATTGTACATATTTTTCTGGTACTTTCATCTCTTTTTTCTATACCAGTAATAGTGCACACTCTATGAGTACAATAAAATTAAATAAAATTTTATTTATTAATATAATTGAATTTTAATAGTAATCTATGGTAAATAGTTAAAAATATCAATTTAATTTATTCAAACTTTAGTGTAAATGTAAATATGTATTTGTATTTGTATTTAAACAAAATACAAAGACATCAATTTAGTATAATTTTTGTATTTGTATTTAAACAAAATACAAAGACATAAATTTTTTAATATTCAATATGTGCATGGCAATGATAAATAACCTAGACATTTTTAAAATAAAAAATGAGTTAATATGATATTAAAAAATAAAAATTATTGACTCTAAATGCAAACTGGAAAGGAAAATATAATGAGTTGATTAGTGTTACTAATTAATTGAGATGATAGATGTATACGTGGAAAAATATTAAAGGGGAAAAGTAGTTATTATAAGGGAAGAAGGGACTAATAAAAAATTATTAAAATACCATTGGAGGGCTTAGTAATATTATTGTAGAACGTGTGTGTGAGCTAATAATTTTGTACACTCAACGTTTATGCAAAAATTAAATAAAAAATAAATTTGTTGGTATAATAAAATTTTCATGATAATTTAAGATCAATACTAAATAAATATTAAATTTATTTTATTTAACATTTAATATAAATACAAAATTACTTTGAAAATAAAATCTTATAGTTTTATTTTATTTTATGTGTGAATGTGTGTGAAAAAGATGAATAACTTTCGTGATTTGATGTTAAAATGAATACATTAACTTGAAATTTGAGAAAAAAAAAATGATCGTTTAGTTGATATTAATTAATTAGTTAAAAATAGGGGCATATTGTAAACCGTTAAGACGATTAATTGAAAACAAGATTATAATAAACAAAATATTAAAAAATAGCGTCTATAAATGTTTGGGAATTTAATAATACAACATAAATTAGTGACGGAGAGTATTTTCGAAATATAACCAAATGAGATCCTAGTAATAATATAATAGTACACACACACACACACGTATATAGGCACACACATGCATATGTCATGATTCAAACCATCCTACGTTTCCTTACCATTGTCAGTTAAATATGAGATAATATATAAATTGTTGCTCATAATTATGGTGACAAGTCAATCTCTGATTATGAAAATGAATAATTGTCAAACTCAAATAATATGAGTGAAGTCCAAATTTAAAATAATTGCTTAGAAGCAAAAATATGATTTATATAAAAACACAAGAATTATTTATTGGGTTCAAAATATCTAAAAAAAGGCTTTTTTCTTTTATGGGTTGAAAATAGTATGTATTTGTTGTGTTGAATTTTTATGAATAGTATGAAAGCAAAAATGTTTGTGTTTTGTATTTTGGAAAAAAAAAAAAAAGGTGTGTAGTAGTTTAATTGTTTGGTCACTTTGGGTATATAGTCTATATAATGTAACATTAATGATACATTAATGATGTAACCCTTTCAAGTTGAGGACATATAATATAATGTGTGTTACTCTTAAAAGTGTAATATAATGATTAAATAATGACCATCTAATTGTCATTATTCTGTTTATACTGTGATTAGGCAGAGCATACATTAATCCTTCTTGATAGCTAGAACATGATTGGTCTACGAGATGAGGCACTTAATGTAAATGAAATGAATGCTTTGCACAGGGGCACGCCTGTAATAGCACAACCAAGTTCGAGATTTGAGCACCTTCTAACTTATAAACACAATAATTCCGGAGGATGCTACGGTTTGACTTTCCTATGATTGTTTTGTTCTGACTATGATTCTTACAATTAATTGCTTTTCGAAGTTTCCAAACAGACGTAGGAGTGTGTGTTTAATTCCACGCCAAAAAGAAAATTTACGTAATAAGATTTTTAAAAAATGTCACACTAAGAATTCATTTATTCTTTTTAAACAATGTTCTTAATTTATTCTAAAAGTATTAACTAAGTCGTTTATTTTTTAAATGTTTAATTATAAAATCAATACTATTAACTTCTTCATATAAGCTCCATAATTTTACTTTATCTCAATACTTTAATAAATTCTCTAAGCTACATTTAATTTATGTATGTGTGTATGTATGTATGTATGTATGTATGTGTGTGTGTGTGTATTTATTAAATTAAGTTTGGAAAAACAAATATCTTTTAATATGAAACAACTCTTTTTTATATGCATGGAAAAAAACACATCAAAATCACTATAACAATTAAAAAAAAAAAAAAAACCTAGTAAAACTTGCATACTGTATGCATGCATAAAAGTATTTATATATTAAAAAAGTTATTATAGTTTAAATAATAAAATTATTTAAAGTTAAAGATATAAGAAATATCTAAAATAAAAATAAAGAAAAATTAATACTGATTGATAAGAGAAAATATTCAAGAGACACATATAAGAAAAGTTCAAAAAAAAGAGAAGAAGGAATAATGTAAAATTAAAAGAATTTAAAATAACCGTATAGTTATAAGCAGTGTAGTTTCACATTGTGCCACCTAAATGAACTTATATATCCATAATAATAATATAGTATATATTATTAAGTTATTATATTTTAAATAATAACATTATCTAAATCAAAAGTAAAAAAAAAAATAATAAGAAAGAAGAAAGAAAAAATTAAATGGCAAAATTTGGAGAAAAAACACAAATAAAAAAAAGTTAAAGAAATGATTTAAAAAATAAAAGAATTTAAAATGAGGTTAATTGTGTAATTTTATATTATACAAACAAAATAATCTTATATTCTTAACTTATTATGCCATATTAAGAATAGAAGTGAATATGGTTGCAAATGTGTATTATTATTTGTTCACTCTATTCCCTTATTTTTTATTTATTTCATTCATTTCTCAAAATTTTAATTTATTTTCTTTTTTTTTTCAAAATTCCCTATCTATTTTTTTATTCATTTTTTTATGTCTTATAAATAATATAAAATATCGGTTATACATTTATGTATTATGTACATTCGTTGTGTATGCTCTTTTACCACAAATAATATAGAATAAATTAGGTATATGCTATATTAATTTGTAATTTTGGCACACGTCGTGCTTGTACTTAAATTTATATAATATAACATTTAAAAATTATCTCATTTATTAAATCTAAAGCATATATCAGTTTATTTTAATATTTAAGCAAAAAATACTATAATTAGAAAAAGAAATTAAAAAAAAAACCAAAAATCTAATTTTGTTATTATTAAATTAAAGAAGAGTGTATATACAATTCTCCCTTGGCCAATCATCATGGTTATTCTTATGGGACAAACTCCTAGTACGAATAACTTGTGCACATTTGATGTATGCGCATATAAAATTTCAGATATAATTTATTATAATTGAATCATCTAGCTTAAACTAGCATGTTTTAAAATGTATTAAAAAATTATATTAAACGAGAGGAAAAAAACTTAAGAGGAAAAATTATATCTGAAGAAATAAATTAAATAAAAATTAATTTTAAATGAAAAATAGAGAAAATATAAAAAAAATTAGAAAAAGGTGAAAATAAAGGAAAAGGACTTTAAGCAGAAAAAAAAGAGTAAACATAAATTTATTAACAAGAAATTTTAAGTTTAGAATTATTAATAAGTTGGGCTTAAATAACATGAACTCGATAATTATTTAAAATTTTTTTGTTTCAATTTTGTAAAATTAGAACTCAATTTAGATTTTGAATCAAACAACAAAATTGAATTTATAAAATTGTTAAAATTTTAATTTGAGTTTAATTAGACTTAAAAATATAATTAAATTTAATTGAGGAATAACTTGATTTATTAGCACCTTGGTTTGCATTCGACATTAAGAAATTTACTCTACTTAATATATCCAGATTTAATATATATATATATATATATATATATATATAGACACACACAAATGTGTGTGTGTGTGTGTTTGACCGGTGCAACGTATTTGGTAGACCGAGCTCCCGTTTCGCCATCAACGTATCTATCCAATGCCCATAAACCACATCGAGAAATCCAACGCAATTAATGCGACGACGCACTCTCTGCACTGTATCACTGATACTGATCTGACGTTCCACGGCCCTTCAATCACATCCCCACGCTCTATAAAGCCACACTCCAAAAATTCAAGGAAACCTCAAAAAATTACGAAAAAAGAGTACAAAAGCCATGGATCGCTCCTCCAGCATCGCCAAGAAAACCGACGGAGACGATAACGAGAGGAGCATGGCGGCACAGGGGCAGGAGAACGATGAGAGAGATGGATCCGTGGAGAAGATATTCGAGAGCAAAGAAGTGCCGCCATGGCAGAAGCAGCTGACTTTCAGGGCCTTCTTCGTGAGCCTCGTTCTGGGTATTCTCTTCACCTTCATCGTGATGAAGCTCAATCTGACGACTGGGATCATTCCTTCCCTCAACGTCTCCGCTGGGCTTCTGGGGTTCTTCTTTGTCAGGACTTGGACGGCGTTTCTTGAAAAATCGGGGCTTTTGAAGCAGCCTTTTACCAGGCAGGAAAATACCGTCATTCAGACTTGTGTTGTGGCCACTTCTGGCATAGCCTTCAGTGGTCAGTATTTCTATTCATTCACCCTATATACGCTTACTGTTATTCTATATTGATTGGAGATTTAGGTGATGATTACTTAGATGGTTTTGAGATCTGGGAGCCATAAAAAAAAAAATTGCATTTTTTGCAGTTCAACATGTGGGACTTTCAATTTTGGTAAGTTCCTTGAATTGTCATTCCTTGCGATTCTGGAACTCGGGAGGGATAATTTCCATTTGTTTCAAAGAGATTAATAATTTGTCCAAACCATTGTTGAAGTAATTTTGATACCTGGTTTGCAATTAGAGTGTAAGTTGATAACCTGTTTTCCTTTTTCCTAGATTTCACCATGAGAAAGATCGTGGTTTTGACCCAAGAAGCCAAATCTTTTTGGAACAAACATTCAAGATCCAAAAAGATAAAAGTACGGTGGGAGGGACGGAAACTTCAATTTGGACCATGAGATTTTTCTAGTTCCCTCACTCATAGTCAATGCCATCACTGGTCCCAAATATTTTAATATTCAGAGTTGAAATATCTTAGATAATACCGAATTATAGCTGATCAATTGTTCTTTTTAATTTACATTTTTCAATGAAAAAGGCGAATTTCCAGAATATGGAAAAGTGAAAGGGGGTCTCTTTCATGTGTTCGCAGCCTGCACGATATGGTCTAGGGACTGCATGCGTGATCCATGTGATCTTTTCAATTAACAAACTTTTGTTAATTGTCTTCACATGGCATGTTAATCAGTTAAATGCTTTACTTGTGATATGTGTACTATTCTTTTATTTAAATAATTATATTAGAAATTTTGGACTCTTTCTCATACAGTTCAAGGAAAATAGTGTATTTAATTGGGAGAAAAGTGATGAATAAGAATGGATTGTGCAATTAATTTCATGTATGATCTTTAGCCAAGTGAATTTATGTTGAAAGTTCTATTTTTATCCTATCATGATTTATAGAAAGAGTACAGAAATTAAAACATATTTGACTTTTGTATTATATATATATATATATATATATATATATTATTGTACCATAAAAGAAAATCATTTTGAGTAGTGTTTGTTAGAAAATACATAGTTAAAATACCTTTGAGATAATTATATCTTATTTACCTTTAAAATGTTCAAATTGAGTTTGATTTACTTTTCAAAAATTAGAAACTATTAAAAGCAACCTAAAGAAACCCTCATATTCTAACCTAAATTAATTCATTTAAAAGAATGGAAGTAAAAATTAGGCTTGGCAAACGCTATCACATGGATTTTATTTTTTAACCAAAAATATAATATTAATATTTAATGTTTGCAAACACTTTTAAGTTTCTTGGAAGTTGGATAGCGATTTAATGGATTCACACAAGATTCCTCCCATATTTAATGTGCCAGCTCAGGATAAGTCCCATTTCGGAAATTTTTTGGTTCAAATCTGGCAGGTTTAAATTAATGAAGTGGAGCATACCAAGCGCTAACCTTATAATACCACCACTTCTCTTAATTTGTATTTGTCAATTATCACACAATATAAGCATAATTTACCTAACATGTAAGTTACTTAAGTTTAGATAAATTTATTTACCTTAACATATGATTGACATGAGTTATTAAAGTACAATTAAGCTGAAGTTCAAATTCAAAATCAGGTAACAATTTACCCGACAAGTTTGGTCAAAGCCAACCGGAGAGATGAAATCTAATGCTTTTAAATAACTGACGTTAGTCCTTGATTCATGGAAGAATTTGTTGATTTCTTGTAGTGCTCTTCACTTGCCAATGGGGTCACTGATTGCTTGAACTTTTTGTCTCTTGACTTTACAAAAATTTCCTTAATAATTAACTAAGTCTAATGTTAAAAGAATGAAAAATAATGATTATGTTAATAAGTGCATTAATGTTAGCCAAGGACAAGAAAAAGATTCTTCTATAAGCCAAGAGCAAGAAAAAGATTCTCCTATAAGATAGATACTTAGACATCATGGTGGCGATGATATCTTTAATAATTTGCCAGCCTCAGCAATGCTCACTTTTTCAATCTTTTTATCTTTGTTTATTTTATCCTTCCTCTTTACTTCCCTCTCTTTATCTTTTTTGTTTTTTTTTAATTCCAGTAATTTTATTTGGACATCCTTTTATTTATTGATTTTTTACATGAATCTAATGTTGACTAACTAGAGAAGACTTGTACTTGGTTTTGCTTCAATGTTTCAAGTGAGCCTCTTCCGGGGAAGGAAGATTAAAAAAATAACAATAACAAAATCAGGTAAAATTAAGGCAGAATATGTGTGCCCCCTTTGTAATTTTACACAGTAAATACTGTAAATTCTAGAGATGTAAATAAACAAGCTACTCGACTCGAGCTCAATTAGTCTTGCTAATATTTTATAGTTTAATCGAGTTGAAACTTCAACTTAAACAATTTTTCTAAACTCAACTTTATCACTTAATTCAAATTATAGCTTGATTTTAGATTTTATAAAATTGTGGCCATCAATGTTCAAATAATTATTGAGCTCGAATTGCGAACTCTATTTATTCACACCCCTAGTAAATTCTTTATGAACTTTGGATAAACTGTGGGCAGTCATTTGAGCAAGCTTCCCAGATGTCAAGTTCTGTGCTGCCATACATGTTGCTTAAGATTATATCTGTCATAACTCCTTAAGCACCTTGAATGTAATCATATTTGTCGTATCCATTTCTTATGAAAATTCTTGAATCATTAGGAGGTTTTGGGAGTTACCTCTTTGGTATGAGTGAAGTAGTCGCGACACAATCCACTGAAGCTAATGATGCTCTAAACGTAAAGAATCCAGCACTGTCCTGGATGATTGGATTCCTTTTTGTTGTTAGCTTTCTGGGGCTCTTCTCTGTTGTGCCTCTCCGGAAGGTATGGTCTCATGATTAACGTTGCTTCGCTTTACATATTGGCTCATGCTTAAGGATTTGAAAAGATATTCTTGAACGCATGAAAATAGATACATAGATTTTGTGCAATTGTTGAATGCAGAAATAATCACCTTCATATAAGTACTCATCTGTGTTACGCAATCACTCAAATTGTAGTTTCATCTGTCAATTGAGTCATCTTTAGTTGTATCTGTAACTTAACACGGTAAGAAATTTTGGAATTTAGAAAAGTAAAACATAAGGCCTTGAAATTAATTGCCATTTCAATGAACATGTGGATTTATCTATATTTTTTAAATGGTCAGATAATGATCATAGATTTCAAGCTGATCTATCCAAGTGGGACTGCCACTGCTCATCTAATCAATAGCTTTCACACTCCTCAAGGTGCCAAACTAGCAAGGTCAGTCTCTGATTCCTTTTATTTGACGTCAGTATGTCCATTATGTAAATACTGATCTCATATGTTATCTTGCCATTGCCTCGTTCCAGGAAACAAGTAAGAACGTTGGGGAAATTCTTCTCTTTCAGCTTCCTGTGGGGTTTCTTTCAATGGTTTTTTACCGCAGGAGATGGCTGTGGGTTTGCCGATTTTCCTACATTTGGTCTTAAAGCCTATAAGAACAGGTGTTTAACATATAACAATTTTGCACATAATTGAATATTCAGTTGTGCTATGTTTGGTCATTGAAATTTAGGGAGGAAAAGGAAAGAAAAGATTAAGGAAAATGATTTTTGCTATTTGATTGAGAACGGAAATCATATGAAAATGAAAATTAGAGGGAAATTATGATTTACAAAAAGAAAATTCATTTTACTTGAAAGGAAAATTATTTTAACTTTTATTCTTTGTCCAAAAATTTCACCAATTCTATGTCTTTTATTTATTTCTACATTATTTTGTCAAATTATAAAAACTTTCAATTTCAAGTTTTGTTTGATTTGATTTCTTTCTTTTTTTTTTTTTCTTTCCTTATTGAAAATCCTTTCAACCAAACACTACATCAAATTTTGAAATTTATTTTCTTTTCTTTTCTTTTCTTTTTATCATTTTCCTTTCTACTTTAAATTCCTAAAACCAAATGCACTCTTAGTTGTCCACATATATCTGCTTATGCTTGTATTTTAATGAAGGTGCATCGGTGTCTGAGAGCATGATCTTGCATTCACAGAGAAGAATCTACAATTCAAGCTATTTTATCTCTTTAACTTCGTTTGCTCTCTTTGTTGATTGAAAACCAGGTTTTACTTTGATTTCTCAGCAACATATGTCGGTGTTGGCATGATATGTCCATACCTTATCAACATATCATTGCTAGTTGGAGCTATCCTGTCATGGGGTATAATGTGGCCACTTATAGAGACCAGAAAGGGCCACTGGTACCCTGCTGAATATCCACCAAGCAGCCTTCATGGCTTGCAAGGCTACAGGGTATTATTATTATTTTTTAATCGTTTTTGAACTGCAACTAAACTTGCTAAGTCATACTGATTCTAAATGCTTCATAGAACTTTTTGCCCTCCAGGTCTTCATAGGTATAGCCATGATTCTTGGTGATGGCCTTTACAACTTCTTTAAGGTCCTTGGACACACGCTATCTGGGTTTTACCACCAACTCCGGCAAAAAAATGCAGGGCTGGTCCTCCCTGTTGGTGGACAGTCCTCTACTTCAACTCCTGATTTATCATATGATGATCAGCGCAGAACCCAACTTTTTCTGAAGGACCAAATCCCTACTTGGCTTGCCATTGTAGGCTACATCTCCATTGCAATCATCTCTACTATAACACTTCCTCACATCTTTGGCCCGCTCAAGTGGTATTATATTGTGGTCATATATATATTTGCACCAGCACTAGCCTTCTGCAATGCATACGGATGTGGGCTTACAGACTGGTCTTTGGCATCCACTTACGGGAAGTTAGCAATATTCGTAATTGGTGCATGGGCGGGAGCCTCCCATGGTGGTGTTCTTGCAGGATTAGCCGCTTGTGGAGTCATGATGAATATTGTTTCAACTGCCTCTGACCTTACTCAGGACTTCAAGACCGGGTACATGACACTCGCATCACCACGATCCATGTTTGTGAGCCAGATCATAGGAACAGCTATGGGTTGTATTATTTCACCTTGTGTATTTTGGCTCTTCTATAAGGCCTTCCCCCATCTGGGCGTCCCTAATTCACCGTATCCTGCTCCTTATGCTCTTATCTACCGCAACATGGCAATCTTGGGGGTTGAAGGCTTCTCAGCTTTGCCAAAGAACTGTCTAACTCTGTGTTATGTGTTCTTCATTGCAGCCATTGTTATCAATGGCATCAGGGATGCTGTAGGACCAAAGTGGGCGAGATTTATTCCGCTTCCCATGGCAATGGCGATTCCATTTTATCTAGGGGCATACTTTACTATTGATATGTGCGTTGGGAGCTTAATACTTTTCATCTGGGAGAAGATTGACAAGGCCAAGGCCGATGCATTTGGACCAGCGGTGGCCTCTGGACTGATATGTGGAGATGGGATATGGACCTTGCCTAGTTCAATACTAGCTTTGGCAGGTGTAAATCCACCCATTTGCATGAAGTTTCTGTCAAGAAAAACAAATGCAAGGGTCGATACTTTCATAGGTTCTTAGTTCTTTAGTGCGTGCAGAAGCAGTAACAAGATCCCTGTGTTTCATTTTCCATCGATTCCCTGCACGTTGTTCCTTTGTTTCCACATATTTCCTTGTTTTAAGTACTGGAATCTCGTGAATTTCTTGGGAAGGTAACACTGTCCATGTAAATGTGTTTTAAAAGAAAATGTTTAGAATGAAGGCATAATATTAGCAAGTTATCTGGCATGAACCAATGCGTTGTTAATATTGATCTTCCGGTTAGCGGTCAGTGCTCTCTTGCAAATATTTAGATTGATGACATAATATTAGCAGGTGATCTAGCAACAACCATGCATGTTGTTCGATCTTCCAGTTTATGGTCATCACATTCTAGTCTTCACTAGGCGTTATGGTAATAAGATTTATAGCAAAAACTGGAAGTTGCCAATGGAAAACCACTTTTCATTGTCACTTTCTTGCTTCTCCTACAGAACTGTATCAGGTCACAAACCCATTTGTTGTCTTGGCAACAGGGTTCTATTTTAGACCTCTCTATTCTCCGTCTCACTGAATCACTTTTGTGCTTACATTATAGCCAAATCTTTGTCAATGATACTAATTGTGCACTTAATTTTGGATTTAGTCCTGATCCAGAAAGGTACCTGAGCTCAAAAACGAGATAAAACAGTTGGCATTTCATGAAAGTTCAGCTAGGTTTATTTTTCTGTGGAAAGTTTTTCTTACATGTATGGCACGGTCACGTAACAATATTGTTTCTGTACATAAGTTCAGCTTCCTAGGCCTCAATCAGCTCTCTGATGGGTTTCCTGTTTACATTGTCTGAAGGGATACTTGTAAACTCAGATAGTATTGCCCTAAATTCATCCCCACTGAGAGTTTCCCTTTCCATCAGCACTTCAAAACTAACTTATCAATGGCCTCCCTATTGTTCCTTATGTGGTTCTTAGCAATCTCATATGCACTGTTGATTATGCGCCTTACCGATTCATCGATGTCTTCTGCAAGTTTCTCGGACATTTGGTTCCTTGCCAGCATTCTCAACACCACATCACTGCTCTGTACTGCTTGATCGAGCAACGCCCACGGTCCAATCTCAGACATCCCATCGGTTACAACCATCTGAGGTTCAAGAAAATTTGGCACGACATGTTACATTTGGATCCACTTTAGCAGAATTTCAGCTTTACCAAGGAAAATTTCACCCAAAACCTCACCTGTCTGGCTATCTGTGTTATTTGTTGCAAGTCTCCAGCCGCACCTGTTGTGATCTCTGCTTCCCCAAAGATAACTTCCTCCGCTGCCCGACCTCCAAGACCTCCCACAATTCTAGCAAACAACTGCTTCCTTGAGATGAGTGTGGGATCTTCTCCTGGCACGAACCATGTCAAACCACGAGCTTGTCCTCGAGGGATCAACGTAACCTTCTGTACGAGATCATGTCCCGGAGTTAAGGTCCTGTCAACAGAAACTCAAAAAAATAAGCGCCAAGAACTGATCTCTTAAGGCGAAAAATAAATCGCCATTTCATATATTGGACTGTTAAAACTCAGCTTGACCTAATCTTGTCTTCAATTTTCTCAATAGAAGAAATCACAAGATTTTCACAGCATCTAACATATGTAAAGCTGAGAAAGATGAAATGGAAGTGAAGGCTTACGCGCAGATGGCGTGTCCAACTTCGTGATAGGCCACCAAGATCTTGCTTTTCCCATCTGTCATCTTGGTTCCCTCCATTCCCGCGACAACGCGGTCAATTGAGTCATCGATTTCATTCAGAGAAATTCTGTCTTTGCCTCTCCTGCCAGCAAGAATTGCTGCTTCATTCATGAGGTTTGCCAGGTCTGCCCCACTAAATCCTGGAGTTCTCATGGCAATGACATTCAGATCAACATCCCTTCCCAACAACTTGTTCTTGCTGTGAACCTTCAGTATCTCTTCCCTCCCTCTCACGTCCGGTAGCCCTACAGAAACCTGCTTCAGACAAAGATTGATTATGTTTTCGCGGTGTAATCTCATTGGCCTATTCTTGGCCTTAGTATCTTTCACAAGCATATACCCAGCAGATACTTTTTACTGCGCGTAAAGAATTCATGGAGAAAACAAATCTTGACGCAATTATATGCACAAACGTCCTTTCTTTAATCAATAAATTACAAATAGATATTAGATTTTACCAACATCACACAATGAGTTGTGGAATGGTAAAGAGAATTGAAATTCTGTATGGAATGATCATATGAGACTAACCTGTCTATCAAACCTTCCAGGCCTGAGCAAAGCAGCATCAAGAATTTCAGGCCTATTAGTAGCGGCAACGACAATCACTCCACCGTTTCCAGCAAAGCCATCCATTTCTGTGAGCAACTGATTAAGTGTCTGCTCCCTTTCATCATTCCCTCCTCCAATCCCAGTCCCTCTCTGCCTTCCCACGGCATCTATCTCGTCGATGAAGATCAGGCAAGGAGAATTTGCCTTCGCCTTGTTGAACAAGTCCCTGACCCTTGATGCTCCAACACCAACAAACATTTCAATGAATTCTGAGCCTGACAGGGAAAAGAACGGCACGCCAGCTTCACCAGCTATGGCCTTAGCCAGCAGTGTCTTTCCAGTTCCTGGAGGACCAACTAACAGCACTCCTTTAGGCATTTTTGCGCCTACAGAAGCAAACTTTTCAGGGGTCTTCAGAAACTCAACAATCTCCTGAAAATCTTGCTTTGCTTCATCAACTCCGGCCACATCATCAAATGTTACTCCTGTGTTTGGTTCCATCAGGAACTTAGCTTTACTCCTGCAGACAGACAGATAGCATTAGCACATGCATATATTGTCATGGATCAATAGCTCAACCAATAGCTGTCATAATCTCAACCTACCTTCCCAATCCAAATGGCAAGTTAGGGCCTCCAGGAATGTTCGAATTCGAATGTCTCAAAAGTAGAGTGCTTAACAATATCAATGGGAAGGCCAAATTCCCCCAACAAGTCGAGAATGGCTCCTGTGACGTTGGGTTCCACGGGGTGTGCCGCGAAATCGACATTTTTCTCCTTGAGTTCTTTCAGGAGTTCTTGTGGCAATCCAGGGAGCTGAATCCTGACTCTCTGGATTTTCTCTAATGCAGGATCGTATATCTCAGCAATTGCCACTGTTCCATTCTGAAACAAATCCACCTTCTTGACAGCATCTTGATCCAAATACTCCAAAAATCTTGAGTATGACATCCTACTGGATGTCGACTCTGCTGGGCTCTCAGGTTCTGCAGCTGCCTTCCCAGGCGGAGTTAGGGTTAAAGCCCCTCCTGAAAGAGTAAGCCCAGTAGTAGCGATAAGTTTTCTCCGGCTAAATTTCGTTTCCACCTGTGATTTCTGGAATGGAATGATTTCTCGGGTGGCAGTCATAGGAAGATGATCATCCTTGGGTAAGTCTTGAAATTTGCATATGGGAAGGTAAGAGGCGGAGAAAGAAACGGCAGGGGCCATTTTCTTTGCTCAGAAACCTCTGCAACTGCTCAGCCAAGACCGCTTATTTCTAAATGTGTTGAAAAACGAAAAGAGAGAATCCAAAATTGCTGTTGTTATTCCTCTCAACTTCTTGGTGTGCCTGCTGGCGAGACAGTGAATGGCAAACCAAGCATAAATAGGAGATGAAGGAGACGTTTCTAGTGGCACCCGAGATTTCACGGCAGTGTTTTCCATGAAGAATCTAGAGTGAAGGTACTCGAGATCGTGAAGAGGAAGGACCTGCATTTAGACTTCGTTTATGGCCATACACTTGTAAATATTTGGGATCGTGAACAGGATTGGAGTCGCAGGTGTCGGAGGTTTCCAACCTCCGCATATTTGTGGTTCAAAATAGGCGAGCTCGGGTAACGTTGAAATTGTTACACGTTTTTGTCTTTGAGGAATGCGACAAGTCTAACATCATCAGCAAAACTAGATTAGTCCAGAACAATGTTCCTGATGCTAGAGCAGAGGACACCGGCGTCAATCTCGTTTTATGAGTCCCAACTTAAATTCACTTAGACTCGTCGTTCTCGGACAATTTGACAATTTAGTTTCAGAACATGCAATTGTAATATGACAATTTGCAATGGCAATGCAAAGTTAGTAAGTAAATAATACCTTTTAATTCAAAAATGAGGTCATAAGTGCTAAATAATAATTTTTGGGATTTAAAATCGTTGAAAATTTTCATTATACTGCACAGATTCCTCTATGACAATTTTCATCACAATACTATAGTTATTATAGATCTTCTCTGTCGATGGAGTAATTATCATGCATGATAGATAGCATTTTTTGTTGTACAATAGATTTATGAGTTACTTTTATTTTAAAAGTGGGCTAGTGAAGAATTTTACTAATTAAATTTTTAATTATTATTTTTATAAACAAAAAATAAACCTATTTTTGTGATTAGATTTAGTGTTCAATAACAGTTTTCATAAGGAGTCTTGCTTCCTGTATAGTAATAAATATAAATATTTATATATATTCGAGCATAACCTAGTTAACCCTCTCATGTGGTTCGAACTCAACTCAAAAATTTATCAAGTTTAATTGAAAAATTCAAACTCAATCCTGTTCATATTTAACTAAGTCCAATTCATATATAATTAGATTAAATAATTGGGCCGTGAGCAAACCATCAATTGACAATCCTAAGTTCGACCGATAAAATTATTTTGAAAAAATTAATTATTTTAAATTATATAATACTAACATTTTTGCGCATTCAAGTGTGCAACTAAAAAATAGTTTATAGATAAAATTATTTAACTAAACTATGTTCCTTTGATTAGTGTGATTTAATTATTATAGTTTAATTGTACTGGTTGATTAAAATTTTAATCAAATATAGGGAAAAAAAATTCAATAATTAGTAACAAATTCAAAATATTTTTTAGTATAAATAGAAATTATATTAAAAATTTAGAAAACAAAAAGGACACAAAAAGAAGCTAACTGGAGATTATAGAAATAATGAAACAAAAATTAATTAAAAAGTCAAAAGATAAAGGAGTAATAAATGAAAAGTTACAAATAAATTAAAATTAAAATTAATTCAAATAATTTTAAATTAAAAAAACAATAAAATATATTCACATAGGAACACACACAAGGACAGATCAAGGGGGTACATGGTTACATATATTACATAAATTAAATTAAATTTTAATATTTAAGCAAAAAAAGTATTACAGTTAGAAAATAGTTTTAATATTACATATATGTATATATATTTTTTGTCAAAAAGTATTAACATTTATGAGGATGCAAATTACTTTCAAATAATTCTAATGATACATTCTTTTTACTTGTTACTGATTTTGATGTGGGATTAATATAAAAAAATTATTTTCTTTTGATTGCGTTCAAATGTCTATTTTATCTTTTGTTATCTTATCATATATAGTTAAATTTATTAATATTTTATATTCTGTATAGATAATAGTTCGATAGTACAAGTTTTATTTTCTTATTAGTATGTTTATAACAATTAAATTTATAAAATAGCACTATTAAAACAATCAAAAATTAAAGTCAACTTACAATATCAAGCTCATTGAAAGACAAATTGATGAAATTTTATATTTAAATGACTTGTAAATATTTAATTTTATTGTGCACTATTTTGCATATACTAGATTACCTATATAGTTTAAAAATTAAAACTTAATTTTATTATACTTAATTCTTCTTAAAAAGGTTTAATTGCTATCAAATTTGTCAATTTATCTGTTTTTCTAAGTAAATCATAATATTTTTCAAATTTAGGTACACAATATTAAATAGCTTAACACACATTAGAATTAAAAATATTAATAACATCAATAGTATCATAATTAAAAAAAAAAAAAAGAATCAATATGATACATTAGAAAAAGCTTAAAATAAAAATAGCTATTAATTTTTATAATTACTTAATATAACTATTTGATCAGTTGAAAATTGCAACTACACAACTATTATGATCGAGTCATATAAAATAAATAAGAGTGTCAAATCCACAAGAAAGTTAATTTGTATCTATTGATTTGTACACATATATATTAATCAAGTTAGTCATTTTGTAACAATGATTTTTGAAAAGTTTATGAAATAAATTTGTTACGCAAGTACTACAATACACGTACTTTTAAAGATTCAATTAGTTTTAATTGTTTAGGTTCTTACACTGTAATGTGACTTATCCGTATTTAATATATATCAAACATCCTTTTAATTGGATTTGCTACACAAAAGTGCATAATCTCTTAGTTTTGCTTTCGTTAATCTTAAAAAATTATGTTTATTATTGTTTTACAGATTATAAGAATTCACTTCCATTACTATTCTATAATCATAATAATTATAAAAATTGGCAAAATTCTTAAACATTCAAACCACAACAATCACAAATAGCAATTCAAATATATTTAATCATAAATTAAAATGAACATCAATTATATTAACAATACAAGATTCCAAGCCTAACTTCATCATAGCCAAATCACAATCCATCCAAATATTAAAACTATTCATTTCTAAACTATGAAACACATAGAATTCAAAAATAGAAATGCTTAGTCTTGCAATAGAGTGATGATGATAGTGAATCCTTTAAATGCTTCCTCCTTTGCACATCTCTAAAAGCTTTCTTTTCTCTTCCCTTGTATTTTTTTTCCCCAAAAACATCTCCTTCCCTCTTTAAGCATTAGCTTTTTAATGTGCATCTTTTTCTGCTTGCAATTTTAAAAAAAAAAATTTGTTCCCATTACCTTATACTATACTCATGTGATTATTGTGTTGCTATATGACACTTCATATGATAAAAGCATTTGAATAGTATGTCCAAAGTATAATTTTCTCTTTCTTTGATGTGCTTTTTATGTAATCGTATAATAAGAGTATCTCGACTACATTTCAATAGCATAAAACTGCATGAATTTAATTCTCTCTAATGCAGTCTTCATGCTATCTTAGCAATAGCAATGCATGAATTTCAGCTTTTTGATGCGGTCTTCATGTTGCTCCAATATTGGCAATGCATGAACAATTATGCATATGCCAAAATTTATTCTAAACACATGATTTTATTTAAAACAATATTTATGAATAGGTTTCACAAAATAAATCATGAAATAGTTTAAAACAATAAAAAAATTTCAAAAAATTGGCAAACAATTATCCCAAATTTCTATACCAAATAACTTCATTTCTTGAAGTTATCACTATTTGACAATAAAATTTGGCCTTTTTGTCTATTCTAGTATTTATACTATATATAAAGTGTTCGACCTCTATATTAGTTATTTTTAAGTGTTAAAATATTAAATTCTTAAAATACCCTTATTTTATTCAATTTTTCTTTCCTCCATTTTCCTTTAAATTTTTATCTACTTAATAATTATTTTCTTTCCTTTTAATTTTTATAAAACTTTTAATATATAAAATATGTAACCCTTACAAATCTCAAGATATAAATTACCTAAAATACTAGGCTATATTTGTTAATGTTTTTAAGTGTATGTGTTTTTTAGTATATTTTTAAAAAAATGTGTAAAAATAAGATAAAGAAAAGGATTAGATTTGAAATGTATAATGATTGTAGTATATATTTTTAGATGATATGAAGCAAAACAAACATAGCAAACAAATATGTAATAATTGTAACGTGTGTGTTTTTTTATGTTTCTTCTATCATTTTTCTTTTCTCTTTTTTTTATTGATCTTTTATCTCTTTAATAACCATTTTCTTTCTTTTTCCTTTCTATAAAAAGTTTTACGTAATTTTAAAATTTGAGTACTATTGTTTGAAATTAACGTTTAATAAAATTGTCTTTTTAGTTTGCACACAAATAGAGTGTGTCAATTTATTAGTATATTAGAGTTGATTACGGTAAAAGGATGACCTATTTTGTTTCAGTATATATTAAGGGCATTTTTGTCGTTAAACTCCAGAGTTCAAAATTAGTTACTCTAGAATTTTTTGTGGGTTGAAATTTATTTATAAATTATAAAATCATTGTCTTTTAAATAATAAAAATTATTAAAAGTAAAAATATAAAAAATATTTAAAATAAAAAGAAAATATAGAAAGAAGAAACAATGAAATAAAAAATAAAAATAAGCTAAAAGAAAAATAAAATAAGTGAAAAATAAAAAGGACAATTGTGTAATTTTATAAGTGCAACCAAAATGCTTTGGTTATGTTTGTTTATGTTTTTATGTGTGTGTGTGTGTGTGTGTTTTTTTTTTTTTTTTTTTTTTTTTTAAATATGTAAAAGTAAGAAAGAGATAAATAGATAAAATTTGAAATGTGTTTTTTGATAGTATGAAGTAAAACAAAGATAGCCAAAGGTTTTTCTTTTATATTTAAATAGAATGATCTAATTACTAATTTAGTGACTAATTTTCAAATTAACCAAACTTAAAATTGCATATAAAATTGAATTGCTTGGCATTATGCATAGCCAGTTTTAGTTTATAATTTATTTTAGTTATAAATATATTTTTATATATACACATATATATTTGCTAGTTTATGATTTATTGTATTTAAATAATATATATTGTATTTGTATAATAAATATAATTATACACACTGCTTAAACAATGTGGGGGATGGGGTGGGGTAGGTGTCCCATTTAACAATGGAGGGAAAAAATCTCACCCACAGGCCTTAGCCTTGTTGAACAGTCTAGATAGATGAACGAATATGTTAAGTTCAAACGAATTGGGATTGTGTTTGATATAATTGAATTTATATGAATAAATTTATCTTAAATTGAATCGATTTAATTTGACACAATTTTTAAAATATTTTAAAACACTAGGACCAACACAAATTCAAATTAACTATGAATATATTCAATGACTTGAAATTAATTGAATTAATGTGTTACATGAATAGATTATATTCTCTTTTTAATAATAATTTTATATTTTCTATTGTTAAAATATTATCTAATATTTTTATAAAATTAATGATTGTTTTGAAAACAAATTACTAATCACAAGAAATTTCATAATTGTATTTAATATCTTTAAATAAGTACTTGTGGGATCAAAAAAGCACTACTTCTATTTTGGCATATTTTGAGGAATATCTTTATCTATAAAGTTAAAATATAGTTCAAAATGTTTTTTTAAAAAATTAAGTATTGACATTCAAAGTTACTCAACTCTACAACATAGATGTCAATGGAAAATAATTTTGACAATACATATAAAAATAATCTATTAAGCAAAATTGTGTTTTAAATAATTATGAAACATTGGAAACATTATAAAATTATCAATAATATAGTTTTTATTTTTGCATAAGAATATCCAAAAAATTATCTTGTTACATTTATCTGAATTATAATTTATTTTAATAGCTTATGAAAAATTATATTTTTTTTGTAATTTTGGATTCCCATTTAATTTTTCACAGAACGCTTTACAAATACGGCCACACAAAAGAAAGCTAGTCATGTGAAAGGCTTGTTTATATTAATAACTATCCCCATAATAAATTTGAAAAGAAGAAATATTGCATTGAACATTGAAAATTTAAGTAGTCACATGTAAAAGCAATTACGAAACACTTGCAAATATTTACTATGAAATCAAAAAAATAAAAATAAAAATAATAATAAGAAAAAAAAAATCTAGATCTAATAGCGTAAGAGTGATAACATTCATCAAATTCAGAGCACGACATAATGTTAAGAATGCGAGGCTTGCCACACTTTGTTTGATTCAAAGATTTTAAAAATAATTTCCTTATTTAATTTAAAAGAAAAATATTGACAAAAAGAAAAATTAGTGTGTGAATATATGTATGTATGTATGTATGTATAGTACAAAATGAATAAAAAAACATTTACGTTCTTAAAAACGTTAAAAAAGAAAAGTTTTGGGGAGAATTTAGAATTTTTTTAGTCATATATATTTTTAATCCATGATTACAAAAATAAAATAAAATAAAATTTGATCTTACTGAAAACTTGTCTAATCTAACATTCAAACGCTTTTAAAATGTTAGTGCATTACAAATAAAAATCAAGGGAATCGATTCCTTATCATTTAACTAATTTAATTAGAAGTTAATTATTTATTCTCTTTGAATTAATCCACCACTAAATACTTGATCAATTTTATATGATAGTAATTAGTGCGATTATAAGTTTAATTTGCAAATAAAGTTTACTCAGATTTTAACAAATAATAATTGAGCTAGTTAATTTTTATTTTTTAATTGCATAACTATTTAAAGTTAATTCTTATCCAATTAGTCTATATAACAGCAATTTATGAAATTATATATTTTATGCATTAAAGAAAATTTAATCGAATTATAATATTGCCTGACTAGCTAAATAATTATATTCAAAATTAGTTACTTATTTTATATTTAATCAGCAATACACACACACACACACACACACAGAGAGAGAGAGAGACTTTATTAATAGTAAAATATATATATATATATATATATATATATATATAAAGGTATTATTTGAATAGATGAAACTAATTAACATCCTTCGAATCAAAATTAATTATTTATCGCATGTTGTACTAAAATTTATCTTGATTAATCAACTAGCTATTTCAGTACAAAATGCACTTGTCTTATTGTCACTTAGTAGTCTAACATTCAAATCTCTTGTAGATGCAACGTCGCATGCATAGGAGGATTCGAGGGGCATTTTAAAGTCTTCAAATTAAAAAGATGAATTTGAAAATTCACCTTCTTCTTTTCTTACCATTGTCTGTCCTAGAAAATCTGAAATTTGATGCGAACAAAGAATTTGGATATAGTCTTTCAAAAGTAAAAAATTAACTCTAATTATAAACAAATCTTTCAGAGGTATGATTGTAAATATAATCTCCAAATTTTCATTTTTCTTCTCTGCACTGCTTTCTTTCTTTCTTTCTTTCTTTCACCGTCAGTTCTATGCTGACAGCAACCATCGGCACCAGCATCACCAGCCAGAACACAGCTAGAAACAACTCAGGTGGACGGCCACTACCCTTCCTTCAAACGTGAAATAAAGCAAGTGAAAATTCTTATTCTTAATTTCTGAGATATATTATTGATTTAGGAGGAAGTTCCGTATTTCGAAATTAAAATGGGCTATGTATATAATTTAAGGTACCTTTTTTAAAAAAATAATTATTTTTACACTATGCAGGTGTACTATTTAAAAAAATGATTGTTCAAGCCCATAATAAATTCTGTCTAAAAGATGACAATCTATTGAATAATTGAACGAGACACCGTTAGGGACTAAAGGTAAAGAGAAAAGCTTTGTTTGAATTTAAGAACAATGAATGGTAAGTAAAATTACTCATTTCTATAGGTTGAATTCATTCTTTTTACATAAAAAATAAAACAACGTTCTGAAAGGTTCCGATGTCTTATTATAAATATTCAATTACTAGTGGCTTGTGCGCACTCAAGATGTGTGCATATAAATGCTAAAATATAATTTATCTTGAAATGTGCTTTTGTTATTTAAATATCTTGAATTATGCTGGTGCATAGTTTATGCTATAATTTATCATCTAACAAATATTATCCATTCTAATTATCATAAAATTATATAGTTTTATTAATGACAACAAAATATAAACTATTGAGTACCAAAGGCATAAAAATTTTATATGGATTGAGAGGAGAAAAAGAAAAGCTTAAAAGAAAAAATAAAACAAATAAATTTTAATTAAAAAGAATAAAAATGGAGAAAACAAAAAAATCGGATGAGAAAAGTAAAAACAAATAAAAACAGACATTTTAGTTTTTCTATTTAAATACCCACAGGTAGTTATTTTCAAAAGTTCAGCCATAATAAAAGAGTATAGATTTATTAAAAAGTGTATATTATAGAAAATGTTTTAGATGACACAAGTGGTTAAGTTGGGCGACAACAAATAATATAAATTTGAAAAGATATGTTTTCATTTGAAAAGTTCAATTGCTTTAACATGAAATATTGTGTATTTCACATGAAAGATTGCAAGTTGAAAAGTTGCATGATTTCACTTAATATGATTATTTGTATAAATTCTATTTTAAAATATTCCAGCAATGCTTTCCATTTCTCATTGTAATTGTAGAAAATCTAAAACATGACATGATATTTTAGCAAAAACCAACGTAAGATCATACAGTAGCAATCTCATAACAACCAAGTCTAAGACGAAAAACATAGCTGCCCATGCACAAGATGCCCACCCTATCTGCTTATTAACGATATTTATACACAAAGTCTGAACAGAGACGTACTCTAGCGAAAGTAGAACTAGTTCAAAACTTATGACAGTGTGATGACATAAATTTGGAGAACAACTTTAAGTCAGCCAACTACACTTCCCAGAAGTTTCAAACCATACCAGACAATAGTGCTTGACAGTGACATTGTCCGACATAAAGGCCTTCCCAGGATAAGAGTCTAGGAAATTGTGTATATAGAGCATATACAATAAGTGCTTTAAATCATAATATGTGTTACATTATTTAAAAATATAACACGCGAAGTGAAGGGTGACACATGTTACTGCCTAAAGCACTTATTGTAAATGCTCCAAGTGTTTAATCTCAAAATATGATTAGGCTACAATAAAGGTTGACACAGATAAGCTCAAGATTCTTGAAGATCTTCAATTAGTTGGCATGAGTTTGATCTGACTGCATGGTTCCACGCCATGCAGCTTCTTGTCGGACACTGGCTCACGTTCTTTGAAATGGCTTGCAAAAGGACAGACCAGTTTTCCATTTAACGCCAAAGGAAAGATCAAAAATAAATGAGATCTAGCAAACTAAATAGAACCAGACTCTCATCATTTGATTATAAGGTCACAATTTTCGGATGCCATTTCTCCTAAAGACAACATATCATATAAGAATTCAACATGGTCGGCAATGAATTGGAAATGTATCGGTATTTTAAATAATTAGCAAGGGAGGGACGTCTGCAAACTACACTCACAAAGATCAGAACCTTGAGATGTGATATTGCATCAGAACAGTGGGTGAATGAACACTGTAGCTTTCTGTCTGTTAGGGACGACAGTACTGCTTTTGAAATGTTATCACATAAAGAAGCTCAGAAAAAGATTCCTATGATGAACCAGAGCTCCTTATCCTCGTTCACTCACCAATTTGTTGTTGTTCCCCACTTCTTCTTGTTAGGGCTGATGACAAGCATTTCGGCTGCCCCTGAACCAAGACGAATCTTGCCATCAGATTCCCTCTTAGCCGTTTCCCCAACACCTCCATTGATTTGGGCCTTTTAGAAAGTTAAAAACGAAAAGTATCGCTGAAGTCCCTGTGAACAGATAAGTCTGTGTCTATTCCTGGTGGACTGAGAGATGGAGTTGTCAGCAACAAGAAATGCATGTTGAGCCATCTTGATTACCTATCTCAATAAAAGCGACTATAGGAGCATAGTGTAACAAATAATGTAGTTTGTCAATAGCAGAACTAGGCAAGCAGCTGCTGTAGAAACAGAAACAGAATTAGATTAGCAAGCACCGCCATTCGATTAAGAAGCCATGGTAGCACACTGAGAGATAATTGGATAATAGGCGAGCAAGTTGAATGTGCTGATATTCAAGTTCCATAACAAATCAATCTACATTAGCTTCCACAAGCAAACCAAATTTACTTTAGATCACAACTCAATCCTTCAAGCTTGTGTATCTACCAAGATGCACTATATTCAATGTGGCTACAGATTACTGATTCTAACAAGGATGTGGGTAAAATAATCAGTGGTTTTGGACTGAAAAATATATTATACCAAATATGTGCTACTTTTGGGCTGGAAAATATATTGGCTTTGTTTGTTTTGTAATTATAGTGCGGGTTTTTAAGTATTTTTGTCTTAAAAATTTTGTAAAAGTAAGAGAGAAAAAAAATTAAAAAAATAAAGGTAATAATTGAGTATGTGTTTTTGGAGGATGTATTATTGCAAAACAAACATAGCCATTGTTTTCATGCAAAAGCTTACCAGTTGCTGCAAAATTTAAAAAATTTTTATGCCTGATTCTAAAAGATCACCCCCTACTTTTGAATCACTGCATAAAAATGACAGTGAGAAAAGGAAATTATTATCCCCACTGGCCAGCAAATGCTTATATGTTTTTTGTGTGACAACAAATAATAATCTCTAATCCCATAGACCACAATTTATGGCAAACAAATTATCATAAGCATTCTGCTATCATATGAGGGGCACATGCAAAGCAGGAAGAACAGCACCTGAGTTAGTTATTAATGAACAAGCAAGAATACATCAAGACTCAGGTGAACAAAAGTTTCAAATTCCAGCAACGGCTGTCTTAGTCAAGGTTCATCAAATTTATTATCTTGGTTTCCTGAACAACCACACCGCGAATGGAAGTAAACAATTGCAAGTTCTGTTTACTCAATGATTGAGTACAACATCAAAAAATCTGATTGCTACAAATAGGATAACTACTACTAAAATCTGTAATATTTGGTGCCCATATTCTGTTACCTAGTTTATGTATATGGGGGTCTTTTGTTTCCTAAATTTTATGGGAACAGTATTATGTTAATCTATATTTTTGTACTAACCCCATATTATAAATTGGGACAATTCTTGAGTAATAAAGTGTGCATCAATTCTTAAAATTATTCTAACATAGTATCAAAGCAAGTATGATTCTCCTATACATTTTCTCCACCAATAATGATTAAAAAAAAAAGGGAGATGGACAATTCAGGAAATTGGAAAAGATTGGCAACAACTCCTACAAACTTGGCCTTCGAGGTAAGTATGGTGTAAGTTTTACTTTTAATGCTATGCCTCTCTCCATCTCATGCATATGATGATTTGGAATTGAGGTCAATTCCTTTACAAGAGGAGGGGGATGATAAAAATACTAAGGACTTATTGCAAGAGGCACTGCAAGTACTTCCAAGCACGATAACTCTAATGCACGCAAAGAAATTTCAAGGGGTCTTGCTCAAATTGGTGCAAGACATCTAGAAAGTGTTAGAGATTGGATTGGATATTAATGACATAATAGGGATTAAATTGGAATCAATATTATGTAAATATAGTAGATAATTAAATTATTGAGATTGTAATTGTACACCTTCATAACTTAGGACCCTAAGCTTATATATATATATTGGTGTCGTAATTCTTAAAAAATACAAGAAAAATTCATTCCAATTTTGTTTCATGGCACTAGAGCCCATTTTGGGTTGGGAAGTGGGAAAAAAAATTTTATTTAGGTTGAAAACAAAAAGCCTTAGAGTTTCACTTTAGGTCAAATTTGAGTCACTACTTTGCATGGCTTTTTGGTCGACACTACCAACTTGGAAAGGATCACCACCCACTAACCGACGATTAACCAAAGTGGGGTGTCTATCAAAAGTGCGTGTGCCTATCAAAGATTTTGTAGCAGTTTTGATCAGCAGCGCATAAAGACGCATGAACCACCAGAACTGTCTTTGGCAACCTCCGTTAGCATCGCCTTGGTTTGTGCAATACATTCCCGTGTTCGATTGTGTAAACTTTAGTTCATTTGTGACTATTAGATATGTTTGAGCATAAACCTGCTATTATTTCTGATGTGATTCCTATGATGTCAAAAATCATGGAAGACATTAAATAGATCCATTTGTTTTGAGTGGAGTAAAATTGTTAGCCTTTATTTGAGAAGTATTGATAAAGACGACCATATGGCTGATGACCCATGCAAAGACGAGTCGTGACTTGGCTCAGCGAGGATGTCCGATCATTTTTGCAAATAAAAAATTCTATTGATAGTGAGGTGGTTGATTTGATAATCACTATGAATTTATTAAAGAGCTAATAAAATATCTAGAGTTCCTGTACTTTGGAAGAGAGAATTTATCCCGTATATATGAAGTGTGTAAGGCATTTTACCGTGCAGAAAAGCAAAAGTCCCTCAAAAGTTACTTTATAGAGTTTAAGAAAACATATGAGAAACTTAATATGTTGTTGCCATTTAATACTGATATAAAAGTCTAATAGGAACAACAAAAGCAGACGACATTGATGAGTTTCTTAGCCGATCTTCCAACAAAATTTGAGACAGTCTAATCTCAAATTCTTTTTAGTGTGAAGATTGTATCATTACAAGATACATTTAGTAAGGTGCCTCATATAGAGAATTCTCAGTCTTCTTAACCTATTCAACTGAACAGTGCTTCAGTTAGTCGAAAGAGTGGGTTTGAATCAGGAAAACAACAAAACAAAAAGGGTGGTAGAAGAAGATCTGATACTAGGGGGCCAAACTTTAGAGATAGTTTGTAAACTATTGCCAAAGGCCTGGTTATATGAAGCATGATTATAAGAAATCATAATACAAAAATTAAGAAAATCAATCATCACATGTTGCTTCCATGAATAATGCACCATCTGAGAAGACAGTCTTAATTTCTGCAAATGAATTTGCCAAGTTTTCCCAGTACTAAGAATCACTGAAGCCTTCATCCACTCCTATCACCACAATTGTTAAATCAGGTTTATAAAACACGTCTTGTTTTGTGTTGTTCAAAATGGATCATTGATTCCGGAACCACGAACCACATAACAGGTAATTCAAACCTATTTTCTACATTCCAATCATATAAATCAACTTCAAAAGTCACGTTGGCAAATGGTTCCACATCTCAAGTCCACGGATCTGGGATAGTTACCCCAACCCTAACGATTCCTTTATCATTTGAGTTAAGCCTACTAAAATTATCATTCAATCTTATCTCTATTAGTAAACTCACTCGTACACTTAATTGTATCGTATTCTTTCCTAATCATTGTGTGGTTTAGGATCTTGTGATGAAGCGGATTATTAGTAAAGGACGCAAGTCTAAAGGCCTTTATAGCCTTGACAAGGATGTGCCAAAGTTTATAGCATGTTTTATAGTAGTAACCCCATTTAAAGCACATTGTCGTTAGGGTCATCCAGCACTCCCATTATTAAAGTAATTGTATCCTTAATTTCAGAGTCTTGCATCGTTAAAATGTGAGTCATATTAGTTTGCCAAGTAACACTGTCTTAGTTCTTATCCTAAAGTTAATAAGTAAAGGATCTGCTCTATTTCAGTTAATGCATTCAGATGTTTAGGGTCTACGTTCAGTTATATCTAAAGTTGGATTTTGATATTTTGTCACTTTTATTGATAATTCTTCTTGTATGACTTGGTCACATTTAACGAAAAGTTATTCTGAATTATTTTTCCACTTTTGTGCCTTCTTTACATTATGAAGAGATAATGCCAAGGAATATTTACCTCAGCCTTTTCAATCGTATATGGTTAAAAATGATATCACTCACCAAACTTCATGTGTAGATGCTCCATCCCAAAATGGAATTCCTAAATGAAAAAATAGGCACTTGCTAGAGGCAGGACACACTTTGCTATTTCTCATGAATATTCCAAAATACTTTTGGACTAGCATTGTTTCCACAACTTGGTTTTTAATTAACTGTATACCTTCATCTATCCTAGATGATAAAACTCCATTTCATATGCTCTTTCCCACTAAGTCTTTATTCTCGATTAAACCTAAAATATTTAGGTGCACCTATTTTGTTCGGGATGTCCGTCTTCAAGTCATAAAATTAGATCCAAAACCCTTGAAATGCATCTTCTTAGGGTATTCTAACGTTTAAAAGGGATATCGATGCTACTGTCCAAGCCTCAACAGGTATTTAATGTCTGTTGATGTTACTTTCTTTGAAGATACCCCTTTTTCTTCAACCCCCTCTCATGTAGGATTGGTAGAGGATGATAATACATTGATATACACAATCTCATCCTCCATGACGAGCTCCCCAAGAGCTCCCCTCACACAAGTTTATTTAAGGAGACAAAGGCCTCCCAATACAAGTCCTAAACAAGCCCCTTCGTTATCAGATTCACCCTCTAATGATGATCTCACGATTGCTCTTCGTAAAGATAAACGTCAGTGCACTTATCCTATTTCTGTAGTTATCTCCTATAATAACTTGTCAACATCTTCTTGATCTGTCATTGCTTCACTTGACTTTATTTCTATGCTCAAAACTGTTCATGAAGTGTTGTTTCACCCTGGTTAGAGTAACGCCATGATAGACGAAATGAATACCTTGGAGAACAATGGTACTTAAGACTTGGTGGATTTACCTGCATGGAAGAGAGCTAATAAGTGTAAGTAGGTGTTTGCAATTAAATTGAATCTTGATGGGTCTGTAGCCTAATTAAAAGCTTGCCTTGTGGCTAAACGATATACTCAAACTTATCATGTGGATTATTCTGGTATTTTCTCTCCTGTTGCTAATCTAACTTCTATTAGATTGTTCATTTCTATGGCAACCACCTATGATTGGCCTTTATATCAACTTGATGTCAAGAATGTCTTTCTTCATAAGGATCTCCTCGAAGAAGTTTACATGAAGCAACCTCCAGAGTTTGTCGCTCAGGGAGAGTATGGAAAACTTTGTTGCTTGTGCCAGTCATTGTATGGGTTGAAGCAGAGTCCTCATGCGTAGTTTGGAAGATTCAGCCCGACAGTTGAGAAATTCAAAACGAAGAAAAGTAAATCTAATCATACTGTCTTCTACAAACAGTCTGAAGCTGGTATAATTCTATCGGTGGTTTATGTGGACGATATTGTCATTACTGGATACAATTCCAAAGGTATCTCATCACTTAAATACTTTCTTAGCAGTCAATTCCAAACTAAAGATTTAGGGTCGTTGAAATATTTCCTAAGTATTGAAGTGATGAGAAGTAGGAAGGAAATCGTTCTATCTCAAAGAAAATATATATTGAATCTACGGTCAAAGATAGGAAAATTGGGGGGTCAAACCATGTGGTACATCGATGGTTCCCAACTCTGAACTTACAAAAAAAAGGGAACTATTTAATGATCTTGAATGATATAGGAGATTGGTTAGAAAGTTGAACTATCTAATGGTGACTCATCCAAACATTGCATATTCAGTTAGTGTAGTAAGTCAATAATGTCTTCCCTAACAGTAGACCATTTGGCAGTCACAAAACAAATCTTGTGCTACTTAAAAAGAGCTCTAAGTCGTGGCATCTTGTACAAGAATCACGGTTATCTAAGAATGAAATATTTCTTAGAAGTAAATTGGGCTGGATCTAACGAAGATCGAAGATCTACCTCAGGATATTATGTATTTGTTAAAGGAAATTCGGTCTTATAGAAGAGTAGAAGCAAAATATGGTTTCACATTCTAGCAATGAATCTGAATATAGAAGCATGGTGCAATCAACACGCAAGATAGCCTGGATATACCAACTTGTGATTGAGCTTAGCATCTAGATATTGATGCCCGCAAAATTGTGGTGCGACAACTAGGCAGCTACCCACATTGCATCCAATCCTATTTTTCATAAGCGCACTAAACATATTAAGGTGGATTGTCACTTTGTTCGTGACAAGATACAAAAAGGCCTAATCTCTATAGGATTTGCAAGGACCTGCAAACAATTGGTGGATTTGTTTACAAAGGCTCTCAATAGAAATCAAGTTGATTAACTTTGTAATAAGCTGAGCATGACAGGCATCTATGCTCCAACTTGAGGAGGAGTGTTAAAGATTAGTTTGGATATTAACGACATATTTATAGGGATTATATTGGAATCAAATATCACGTAAATATAGTATATAACTAAATTAGTGAGATTGTAATTGTACACCTTCCTAACTTAGCATCCCTAATCTTATGTATATATATTGGTGTAATCATTCTTAAGAAATATCAGAAAAATTTAGCTTAATTTTGTTTCACGAGGAAATGGGCCAAGAAAAGTGGCCCACAAACCTAAAAGAAGATCCTTAGAGACAAGTATTGCAGCAGGAGGTCTAGATTGAGCTCTAAATTATTAAGCATTTGGATCATTTATGATGTTTGTATATGTTATATAAATTCTTAGTAAAGACAGATCAGGAGATACTTTTGTATTTTGAGTGATTTTACTACAGTCTTATGAAATTCTTTTCCTAATTTAGGGTTTGAATTTTGTCCCTTATTCGTGGTGATAATCAAGTGGTGTTGTGATTATTACAATTTTTGTTGATTTCTAATTAATTTTTGTTGTGTTGGGTCAATTTTGAATCAATTAGTTCGCACAATTGGACACGGAATTAGGGTTCCTCAATTCTACACCAATTTATTCCTAAATTACTAGCTTTAGCTCGTATCACAAAAGGTTATTTAATTATTTAATAACCTATGTGATTAGTTATTTAGTGTCACGAGTATCTATGTGTATTATAGCTACACCTATGAAGGTGTAGTAAAAGATGTGTTTTTAAATGTGTTATATCCGTATAGGTATTGTGAGGGATATGTCTTCTTAAAAAATCAAGTTTCAAACTTGCAATCACTAATGACATCGGTCTACGAACTTATGATTGTCAAGCATATTCCTCATAAATGTGCAAACGAAGAAAACAAGTGATGGCAACATGATTAACTAAGAATGGTCTCCGTCTGCTGTCATAACACATGAACTTGGGGGTGTGTCAACTAATGGTTTTCAAGATTTCTTTACCTTCTATCTTATGTGTTACGTTAGTGGTATCGCCTAAAGAAACATGATTCTACAATAAGTCTGCTAAGATCTTATTAATACAAGTTGAACATTTCAAAAAGATTTACCATGTTCTATTTGAGAGGGTGTATTTGAATATTTTAATTGGAGTGATATTTTACATTTTGTTACCTACTTTATGTGTTTAGTTATATTTTCTTATTTTATAGGAATAGTATTATGTCAACTTTATACTTATTTTTGCATCTTTGTACATATTAGGATCATTCTAGAATAATGCAGTAGCATTAATTCCTTCATTAATTTTTTCTAAGCGATCTAGGCTAGGAAACAATTTTTTATTTAGACGTTTTTCATAAGTGGATAAACTAAACAAATGATGCCTTTGTAGGAATTAGTGGGAAGTTGAAAGTAAATTAGTAAATAACTAAATACAACTAAGAGAATCTGAGAAGAGATTTTCAGGCTTGTATTGAGATTAGTATTTGATTCTTGGCCAAGTCAATTCATTCAAAATAAAGTGTAACCAATGTAATATACCTCACAAAACATAAAACATAAAATTGCAATGGTTACTTAACAGATGCCTACTCAAATTGAATCTTCCTTTTAGTTGGTATGTTTGTATAAAGTGATATCAATAGCTGAGGAATAAAAACTATCTATACTTATCCAATCCTTCTTATATTACCATTTAGGGAATTTAATGCTTCTTTCATGGCATTACAAGAAAGAAGGTAGAAAGTCAGAATACAGAAGTTGACAAGTATTTGATTCATTGACAATAGTCATGCCTTCAGTAATCTAATATTCCTAGAAATTAGAGTTAAGACTCCGTCAAATATCCATCATGAGAAGTCTCAATTTAATCTACCTCCCACAAAGACTACTCTTTCTTCTCTTAGATTCATGTGGTGTTTTAATCTGTTTCTTTAGTGGTTTTAGAACTGCATTGTTCATTCACTTTTAACCAATCAACAAAAGAACCATGTGACAAGACATATGTAGTGTTTTCGCATTATATATGATAGACAAAGTTATGTGTTACTCTTGATAGATAAAAATCAAATTAACAAAAAAGTAGTCTAATTAAGCAGCACATGTTAGTTAATTATCCATGATAAATCAATCTTGATGGATAGGAGTTAAATTTGTAGAAGAGTAGTTACAGAATCACGGAATAGTTATTGTCCGTGACATTCAGATCAGCAACAACAGCAGACAAAAGTAATGTGATAGTTATCCTTCAATAACATCATGTCATGCAATAGGGAAGAAAAGGTAAAAGATACACCACTTCAAAATTAAATGACTGGGAAAGTTGAAGAGAGAAAAATGAAAAATATTAGGATATCACATGGTGTGACCATTTGAAATATTTCTACAAACAAATATTCAAAGAACTAAATTAGATCATTCGCCCTTAATTTAATATTACATATGTCATCTTTATATAACATAAGATATCATCCAATATAACACTAATTACGTATATTATTGTGATTTTAGTTATATTAAAAAACCAATTATCAGATCTCAACAATTAGTCTATCCAAGGCGACACCCCGATTGTTGCCATGGTACTCATGGAGAGCTAATCCTCTCTAAAAAGATTCATAATTTTATTGGCTCTAGCACATTTGCCTATGCATTGAAGTAGTACTACTTAGTATGGTTTCTTGATTTTGTCATGAGCAGCAAGTTTTCCATCTTTAGGACTTCAAATAATCATCACTATGTATATTTTGTTACAAAACATCCATCAGCATCAGCAGTCTAACCGGGTAACCAATATGGCATTTCCCAATGGCATAGAGGTGAACAAAACAAATAGAAGCACACTTACCCTTTGCGCTCTCCTCCTAAGTGTTTGAGCAAGATGTAAAACCGCGAAACAAGCAACTCCAAACTTGTTATCCCAGTGTTTGTTGCTTCTGATCCACCTTTGCAGGAATTTCCCAACGACATATAGGGGATGGAAACAAGTAGAAAAACACCTGCCCTTTGCCACCTCTCCCCCTAAGTGTTTGGGCAACGCATAAAACCACATAAACGAGCAACTGCAAACTTGTCATCTCAGTATTTGTTGCTTCTTATCCACCTTTGTAGCTAAGATTCGCCAAGCAAAGAGCCTCAGCCAACATATAACCACAATCAATGTACATTTCTCTAGCTCTTTCCCTTCACTCATATCCACATTCTTTTGAATCATCACCACCTCTGTCCAACCCACGACGTCCCAAATAAACAAGATCAAGAAGCTTCCTCCGAGCCTCATAAATTGAATTAGGCTCAATCAAGCAACCCCTCTCATACGCCTCCCTCAAGAACACAGTGTGCCTCTTCCCTTTGGTAGACAAATAGAACATTCCCGGATGGTCCAAGAATAAATCCCTCACATTTAAATCAATTCCAAACCACTTCCTAAAATGGCTAATCTTCTCCACCTCCACCATCTTCTCCACCGTCAAGCTCAAGAACTCGTGCACAATCCCCACCGCTCTTTTCTCCATTCTCATCATCCCACTCTTAGTCCTCCTCATGTCCTCCAATCCCATCTCGTCGTACGGCCCAACATAAGGCAATCTCTGCCACTCCTTAACTTTGGCCTTGAAATTCTTCTTTAACCGCATCCCCGGTGGAAACCCAAGTTTAAAGCTGTACTTGAGCTCAGTTCTATCCACCCTACAGTCCTCTTTACAACACTCCACAATCCTCCAATTCTCAACAGCAGGAACCAAACAATCCTTGAACTCTTCACTATCACTGAGAACCAAAAGATGAGTATTGGGTTCATTTCCATCTTGGAGTAAGAAAATTTCAGGATTGTTCGAAATAACAGAGTCTTCAAAGTTGTCAGGTAGTCCCAATTCTCTCCAGACCTTGAAAATGGCCCGAAGCGGCAGCTTCTTGGTTGTGGACATCGATAGAAGCCTGACCAATCGGTTTACCGCTAGTGGAAGAGAGCTGTCTATAGCCTCGGATTCTTGGCGGACGATTTTGAGCGCGGCGGGGGTGAGGGTGCAGAATGGACGGAGCTTGATGGGGTGATTAAAAATGTGGAAGATGTGGGGGTAGTTGCGAAGGAAGGCGGCAGGACCGCGGTTGAGGTGGAGCCTCTGGGAGAGGCGATAGAGAAAATCTAGGGAGACGGAGGGTGGTGTGGACTTCGAGGCGAGGATGAGGTCTTGTATGGAGCCGACTTTAAGGAGGCTCTTGTATTTATCCATCAGCTTCTCGAAGGTGGGGTCTCGGGCTCTCGATGCCACGTACTGGGCTGAGGTGGTTTTCGTGCGGCGGAGGACGGCGACGATGGGGCTGCGTTTCTTGAAGATTTGAGTCGCCATACCCTTCGATGGTCGTTGCTGTTTGTTCTATTCACACAAAGTACTTTTCGGCAAATTTATAAGAATTATATATTTTAAAAATGATGTAAGAATTTTTACTAATTATCATTTTTCTTTTGGGGTTAATTGGCAATGACTCAGGATATGCATACAGATCATATACACAAATTTTGAATTAAATGAGTGATAAATATGAAAAATCATTGACAAATGTACTTGACAAACCAAATATTAACTAGTAATTGATACCCAGTGAATATCAATTACAATATATAAATTCGAATATATCTTACAAATTTAAACCAACTTTACAACTGATATAAAAATGTGTGTGTATTATTTACAACTAATATAAAAATGTGTATGTATAAAGTTGGATTAAATTTGTAAGATAAATTTATTACACTGAAATTATTTATTTAAATCCATTAATTTGAGTTATGAATGAAAAAAATTTTAATATAAAAATCAAAAGATAAATTTATTTCATAAAATTTATTGCAATAAATTCTTTGAATGAATTCATTGATTTTGAATTGCAACTAAGTGGGTCATGAAAGAGAAAATGTCTAAATGTTTGCGTGTGTTTTAAATGTTAGCAAATTGAAGGTACCTAAACTATTCTTTATAATTTTTGTTTGTTTTATCTTACTTGTGTGTTGTGAGCTTCAATAATCCCTATAAAATTGGTCACTGACGATGAAAGACAAACTAATTTTGTCAGTTGGTTCAAAAACTTTTACTCAATTCATATAGGACAAGAATCACATCCCTCCCCTTTATACACACATTTTGCACCATCTTGATGTTGAATTATCACACTCACTCATCTATGGACTCATCCTCCAAGTCTCACACATGGAGTCACACATAACCCATCCTCTGTGCGCTCAAATGGGACCTTCCACTTTGCATCAATAACTTAGTTTGATACTATTAATGTTTTCGATTACAATCTACCTTTAGAAAGTTGATTACTAAGGAAAAACATTGACCCGACTTGGGGATTTAGGTCAATTTATATCAATGCCATCAAATTAGATTAATGTTTTACTAGAAATTGATTGAGTATTGTTGGGCTATTGAATAATTGATTGACTGGGCATAAAAGGATTGAAAAAGGTAAGAAAATTATAAAAGACAAAATAAAGGAAGAAAATTCAAAGGATCAAAAAAAAAAAAAAACAAGAAAAGTGACCTAATAAATTCTAAAATTTTAGCCTGAAATTTTTGTGTTTCATCTAAAATTTGTGGGAGGGTGAATGAAATTTGTGTTTAAGGTTATCTACTATGCAGTCTCGATCTCACTCTTGCAACCTTTTCAATCACCAAGTAATGATCACCCTACCAAATTGCAAAAACTAAAAGTAAGTTGTGTGCTAAGAGATTGGTTGCAACCTTACTCATGATTGATTACATTTGAGTCTATTCATTAGGATTGATCACTCACATCACCCAATTGATGGTGTTTGCCCAACAAGTTCTTGATCAAGTGCACTCTTGATCTAAATTTTTATATTCAATAGTCAACTTTCCATCTAGTTAATTGCTACCATATTCTTCTTCTTACTCCACCAATCTTGCTTTCTTCTAATTAATTCGCCAAATATTTTACATCTTAAACCTTACTTCTAACATTTAATTTTTTTTCACTTGAATTTGTTTGAGATATAAATTGAATAACCTAAGAGAGCTAAGAACTCAAGTGGTGAGTCTCACATACTTAAGAGAGTTGGTGGAAAACACAAGAATTGAGAAAATTATTGTGAGGGACTAATGTTGAACAAGACTACCAACAAAAGTGAGATGAATGTAGGATATGTTCGCATGTGGATGATGGAAGCATTGTTAGGTGGCATAAGGAGATTGTTAAGATCAGAGATGGAGGCTATGCATTAAAAGCTAAATAGGGTGGAGGCTTCACAAGTTAAGATTCAAGAGCTTTCTATCGTAGGATAAGACAGAGTCTGAGAGAGGAATCATTAGCAAGAAAGAAATTTGTATGATTAATATGGTGATTCAAATGATGGGGAGGCTCAGAAGACTGTGTACAAGAGAGCACATAGGAGGAATGTTGATATTGAGGATGATTCCTTGAAAGGGATCAACTTGAATATCTTTCCCTCTCAAAGAAAATTTGACTCCAGGGTGTGCTTCGAATAAGCAAATAGAATCAAGTTGTACTTCGGCTTATCATTTTGTTGAAAACCAAAAAGTTAAGTTAATGGTAATGGAGTTCACATTAGGCTAAGAGGATAGGTGAGTGGCTTATGAGGACATGACATAAGCTAAAGGTGGTGATGAGGTGTGGGTCTGTTCCTAGTCGTTATCACCCGCATTATCAAAGGCTACATAACATTTCACAATGGAGTTAAAGTGTGAAAAATTACAATACAAAATGAAAATAGTGATGTTGAGGATTGATGTAGAGGATGGAGAACCTAAAAGGCTTGTTTCTTGAATGGCTTAAACGGATAGGAAGCAGATGTCATTGAATTGCAACACTATGTAGAGTTAGATAACTCAGTGTAGAAAGCTATCAAAGTGGAGACGAAACTAACGAGGAGGGGTAGGTCCACTTCTCAGTCCTCTTGTACCTCTATAACAAAGAGCTTTCCAAAGAAGGAGAAAAAGGCTAACCACTTTCAATAATGAATGCTAAGTTAGCACTAAAGGTAGAACAAATTAAGGTGACATCGACTATTTCTACTTCTAACCCATGCAATAGAGATATTACATTCTTCAAATGTTAGAAGAGCAAGCACATTGCTACATTGTGCCCTAATAAATAAGCTACGATAATGATATAGAGTTGGGAGATTGTGACTAATGAAAACACTGATGATGATGCTAATAAGAAGCCACCATTGAATGGCATACCTTTAAAGAAAGAGGTTTGAGATGGTGCTGAGGGAGTTAATTTGGTAACTATTAGAAGTTCTCGATACATAAGTATAGGATGAGATCAAAAATGTGCACCGTGAGAATATCTTCCATGTTAGGTATTACATTAAAGAAAAAGTACTTAGTTTGACAATAGATGGTGGGAGTTGTACAAATGTGACAATTACAACCTTGGTAGTAAAATTGCCATTGCTAATGTTAGAGCATCCTAAAACCTATAAATTCTAAGTTGGATAACAATGGTGAAGTGAACATGACAAAAAGGGTGTTCGCAAGCTTTCGGATTGGGAGCTATGAGAATGAGAAACAATATGATATAACACCAACACAAGATTGTTGTGTGTTTTCAGAAGACCATATTAGTTCAATAGGCAAATCACTTATGACTGGTTCACCAATTCTTTTATGTTTAATGATATATAAACTTAATATAAGACAAGTTTATGAGGATCAAGTGTATTCACAAAAGAAAAATATGAAATTTAATTGAAATAAAAACTAGAGAAAAGAGAAATTGAAAAAGAAAATTAAGGGAAAACAAAAGTGAAGATACATGAGTGACAAGATGAAAAGGGGAAAATTAAGTTTAAAAAAAGAGAATTTATCAACTAGGGTAACGGATGTGAGAATAGTTATAGGAAGTGAGAATCCTATGCTATTATTGATTTACATGGAGAGTTGTTTTATCTCCCACAACATTACATCTTCTTTGCCTTCTTTTGTGGTTTCCTTTTTTGTAGAAATACGTAAATGCATTCCCTAATGATAATCCTACAAGGTTGCCACCTGTTAAGGGTATAAGTAGTAGATTGACTTTAATATAGAGCATCCATCACGCAACAAGCCGTGTTATAGAAGTAATTCAAAAGAAATTAATGAGAGACTCCGATATGTGGATGAGTCATGAGCAAAGATTGGGTCTATAAGATAATAGCCCTATGCCATGCCAATTCTCTTGGTATTGAAGAAGGATGCTAGAAGGTGTATGCAAGTGCGTTGCTAAGTTGTAAATGCCATCATAGTAAAGTATTGACATCCTATGTCTAGGTTAGATAAAACATTAGATCAGTTGTATGATGCATTTTTGTTTTCAAAAATGATTTGAAAAGCATGTCTCATCACATTAAGATGAAAAAGATGAATGGAATTTACATTCAAAACCAAATTTGGACTCAATAAATTTCTAATTGTTCTATTTGATTTAAGGATTGCACCAAATACATTAATGTTATTGATAAATCATGTCTTGCATGCTTACATTGGTAAATCTCTCATCTTGCATTTTGATAACTACTAATATAGAGTTCTTTTTTTTCCTTTTATTGCACTTAATTGAGCTAAATGTATGATTTCTTGTATGTTTATCTAATAATTTAAGAAAACAGATGTTGATTATGTTTTATGTTTTTGTGTGAATTAGGACTAATAGTGCACTAAAATGAGAAGTTTTTATTATTTTGTAGGAAATCCTAAGTTGAGACCATTGAAGATTTTTGCAGTTGTGAGAGTCAAAACTATTAGTGATATGCCCTCTAACACCAAATTATCGATAAGAGATACTTGAAAGATATTGATTGTAAATGTTATTCTTATTAATTAATAAAATATTAATGGTTATTTTATCAATATTCTGACAGTATTTTTGTGCATATAAATTTTGAATGACATAAACTGTTGTGTGTACCAATGTGATTTTGTTAAAAGGTTTTATTTATAAAGAGTTAAGAATATGGATACAAAACTATCTTAGTACACAATTACTAAACTAGTCCACAAGTCATGGTCACTCTAAAGGGTATTAGAGGGTTGGTATGACTTGCACACCTTGTATTTGCATGACAAGTGTCATGCTGTTCAATATAAGATATTAAAAATACATGTGTATAGATGTGTCATTAAAGAATGAGCATTTGGACAATAACTAACAAAACAAAGCACACATGAAGTTTACTCTTTGTTGTCAATATCTTACTTCATAATCGTCTTAAGTACGCATAGATTTTAGTCCTGAGGCATGGTTATCTTGTGCATACAATAGTTAAAATGTCATTAAGGCATTAAGGATCAATACCTATTTTAATATGAGATAGAGTTATGAGTCTAAAGTGTCATTGTCCTAGTGCATAGAGAGAGAGAGATATATATATATATATTTATATATATATATATATTTATATATATATATGTTTAATAAGGAATTTGTCTCTTTACAAGTGAGTAAGGCATTTATCCTATGCGGTTGATATTCTAAGATATGGAAATCATTGGACAAAGTAGTCTGTAATTGGAATAGAATTTCTGATAGCAACATTAGTATTATGAGGGAACCCCAATTAGTCATATGACTAAGTTTGAAAGTTTAACTAAATGTATGACTCTCGCTTAGTTGGAATAAAGTATAACAAAAGGTTTATATCACATGGCATTCACAATCGAGAGGGTTCATTGTGATCCTTTTACTTTCCCTTGGATAGGCTACGATGTGGGCCACATGCTAGATGTTATTCATATGTTTCAAGCTATGCTTGTTACTAGCCAATGATGAACTTAGAGAGTCACACACATAAAAATAAGGTGATGTCTTAATGCATTTGCAAAGTAGTGATCACAAGGCTTGAGAATTCTTGTAAATGAGGTTTGAAATGTTTCTAATGGAATTAATTCGATCACAATTAAATTAGATCAAATTGGAATTATTTATTCCTCATCATATTTATTAGTAATGAGATCATTAATTAGAAATATGATGAGTCAATAATTTAATTAACATAGATTAATAATTAAATTAAAGAGACAAGGCACAAAAGAATTATTTTGTAGCTATTATGTTTGTTAATAATAAGGATTGTCAATTGCAAATATAATAAGATTTTAATTTAATTAATGAGATTAACTAAATTAAAAGAAATAACTCAAATGAATTTTAATTATTAATTAGATTAATAATTAAAGTTCAATGGACTTAAATTAATTTTAAAGTTCATGTGAAATCTTATAGAGCTTATTCCACAAGCCCTAGATATTCTAGTATAAATAGGATTTTATCTTAAAAATGAATTACTTGAAAGAATTCTGAAAGACAATTACTATTCACGTCAATAGTGCCACTGCTATAGTTCATGCATGGTACAATTTACTTGCACCACTTGCACGTGAAAGAAAATAGTTACTAACCTCCTTCTCAAATTTTATTTCAAGAAATTTTTTAAACGCAGGGAGTTGTTGAATTTTACAGAGGAGTTTGCAGAGATTCATTGAAGAGCTGTAGCTAACATCTTGTTTGTGTAGACAAACTAGAAGTTATGACCTTATTGCAGTTTGTAAATCATAAACAAATATTACAGGAATTTGATTTCAAGTAGTCCATGCAACTATTTTTGAGTTTATATTTATACGCTTTATGTGGCAAAAAGTGGACTAGGTTGGGATTTTGTTTCAATTGTGTTTTTTAATTATTTTGTGATTAAAATTTGAAAAATTTTACATCCCATACTTGGTGAAATCCAACAGCGGCTGTAGCATTTTCCATGCATCACTTGTGGGCATGAGAGATACAGCCGTTCCAATTCTCTCTGCGGCTGCAAGAGATGACCGAACAGAAGGTACAAAGCTTAATATGCAATCATAGCAGAATAGCTTCTTGCACACAACAAATTTCTGATAAGGGGCAAAACAAAGATTTAGAAGAAGAATTTAAACTTAATACACAACAAGAAGAAGAGAGTGAACCAAGGGATTGTTCTTTTTAGGAGGAACTTTGCTAGGGAAAATGGATCAAGGGATTGGGAAAGAAGAAAAAGAAGAAATAAGGACATCTCAACCTTGAAGAATCGGGAGTATTATCATAAGCTTTCGCTTTTCTTTCCTTGTTTTCTTTCTTTTCCTTTATTCATTGTAATACAGATGACATCTATGTTGAATTTTATGATGTATTCGATAGATAAGTATGCTTCACACTTTGCAATTTTTACAAGAAATTTGGTCAATTTCTTTTGTGTTGTTTCATTGGGTAATAAAGGGAGTGAAACTCAATAATCAATCTCAAATTCAACCTAAATTTATAGGAATATGGGAATGCACTGCTGATTTATTTAGGGTTCTTTACTACTCAATAATCAAATTCTCATTCAATGGATTTTGTGTTTTCTATGAACTTACAATTAATCCACTTTGAATAAAGCCTTGTAAAATCTGGTAGGTGATTATAAGAAAAATTGAAATAATGAGCTAAATTGATACAATTAAATTGAGAATTAACAAATTAATGCAAATGAAGGTCACCATTGTCATTTCACCTAGAATTCTTATCGTATATCACTTGTTCTAGTTTTTCTCGATTGGTTCTTGATATTTAATTTCATAGCAAATTTTTAGTCAAACTCTTGGTCATTTAGGTTTGAATAACATATATTAGAAACACATCAACAAGCACTTTTAAAACCATCTCTAAGGACATGACAATCCTTATTCCCTTTATATTTCTTGATTGCGATGGTTGTACACTTGCAACTTAGTCTACATCATATTGTAATGATATGCTAGTTTATAATAGAACATTAATGAACACATGACATAAGTGTGTATTGGTGCCTTAAGAGGTGAGAGATTGTGTGCATGCTAACCTAAAGAAGTATATTTTTTACTCTAACTATTGCATTTTCTTGGCTATGTTGTTAGCACACAAGGTAAATAATTCGACAAAAGAAAATCAAATCCTTCAATGAGTAGCCCACATCCAAATTGATTTCAAATTTTGGGAGCTTTAATGATTTGACGAGCATTTTTTGTAAGATATTTTAGCCCCATTGTTATACTGTGAATGCTATATCATAAAGAGTAAAATTCACAAAAGGGAAAGGTGCATCAAGTAGTGCTTGAAACCTTGAAAACAAAGCTTACTCATGCTCTTTTATCAACATTGCTTGATTTCTCTAAAATATTTGAAATTGAATTCGATACTTCTAGCTTGGGTATAGGAGCTATGTTGACCCAAGAGATGAAATTCGTTGCATACTTCAACAAAAAATTGAATAGATCAATTTTGAAATATCCAACACAAACCAAGGAGTTACAAATTTGCTAAGGGCATTGAAAACATAGAAGCATTAAGGCCTAAAGAATTCATTCACATGGACCATAAATCCTTTAAGCATTTGAAAGGCCAAATTAAAGAAAAGGCGCATTTGATAGACAAGTATTATGGATACCTCTCTTCTGACATTAAATCTAAGTATAGTCAAGATAATGTTGATTCTAATGCATTATCTTGAAGGCATACTTTATTTTTTGCATTACGTGCCAGATTGTTGGGTTTTAAACATATCAAGTAATTATATATACTAATATTGATTTTATTAATGTGTATCAATAGATTGAAAAGCCACATATGACAAATATTATCAATGTGATAAGTTATTGCTTTATATAAATAAATTGTGTATGTCAATATGTTTATTGTTGAGATTTTTGGTTAGCAAAGCTCACCATGATCAGTTGAAGGCACACTTTATTGTCTCCAAGACTTTACTTTGTAAGAATATTTTCATTGGCCTTGCATGAAAGGGATAGGGAGTGCATCATTAGTAAGTGTGTCAAATGTATCGAGCTAAAGTCTCATGTGTGACCACACAACTTATACACACCTTTGCCTAGTCCTAATACCCTTTAAATTAATATTTTTGTGGATTTTATATTAGGACTACCTAAGACCGAGATTGCTTGTTATAGAATTATGATGCGTCTTATGTTGCTAACTTGTTTTTCAATAAATTGTTAGGTTGTGGAGGTTTGACACAGAGGTAAATTCTTGAGCTATTTTGGAGGACCCTGTGAGGTAAGTTAAGCACAAAGCTTTTATATTTTACTACTTCTCACTCACAAACTAATAGACTGATATTGGTTGTGAATAGGTAGTTGATCACCTTGTTGTGTGTTGTTATTAGAAAAAAAATCTAAAGTCATGGGAAGAATATTTGCTACATATTGAGATTTTTTATGCATTCTGCAACACAATTTGTCAATTTTAGTTTTCTCATGGCTTTAACCCACTAACATCTATGAATATTACCATTACCAAATAGTGAGTGGTTAAATATGGGTGGTAAAAAAAAAAAGAATATTTAGAAGAGGACCAAGCAGTATGTCCAACAAGCCAACAGAGGTAGAAAGAAAATTGTCTTCAAATTTGGTGATTAGGTTGAGATCCACCGACGAAAGGAGAGGTTTCTAATACAAAAGAGATCCAAGCTTTTTCCTCAAAAAGATGTATAGTTTCATGTGTTTAGAGTTAATGACAATAATTGCATACTTAAGTTGCCAAGTGAGCAAGGTTTTGGTGTTACTTTCAATATTGTTGACATGATTTCATTTGATGCATGAGATAAACATGGTCATGAATTGAGGTAGTTTATTCTCAAGAAAAGAGAAAAGACGAGGTCATCAAAAGCTAGAGTCAAACCCCATAGAGTTGCCAGCTGAACCAACCATAAGATTCCAAGTCAAGTAGTTCAACGAAGCATTTAATGCGTATGCACAAGATATTCCAAGTAAGGTAGAGCTAGAATTAGAAGTCGAGGTTTTAGTGTATAAAGAGGTCAAATGACTTAATATGGTGTAATAGAAATATGAGCAAGATGAAGAAGCTGTTGTTAAGGCAGCCAAACTTGCTTTCTTGTCAATCCCAAACTTGTTGGATTGATCGTAGGCCATTGTAGGATTGTAGAATTGAAATTTGTCTCAACTAGATATATTATCAACATGGTTGATTGATCACAACCAACCAAAAGGTTTAGGGTTTAAGGTTGATTGATCACAACCAACCAGAAGGTTTTAGATTACGCTGGGACTTGATCCACGATTCTTAACTAATTAGTGATTTCATGCACAGTCATTCACTCAATCTTTTCAATCAATCATGTCGTCTATAATTAGATTATATTTATTTTATAGGCTTAATTGTTTAATGTTAGCTAATAATTAGTACCAATCAACTTTAAGTAAATTTTAAGGCTTTTATTATTATCTTTAGTATATATATAGCTTTGGTTGTTAACAAAAACTAATCTTTTTGAATGAAAATGAATTTGTTTATCATAGAATTGAGAGTGTGTTATCTCTTGTTCTTAATTAATTAAATCAGGATATTCAAGTATTTTTTCTTTTTTCTTTTATCTTTATTTGGGCATCGATTAGGATATTCAAGTTGCTTCTTGAATAGTTCGTAATGTATTATTCAATTTTGACACATCGATTGGGACATCTTCACTTAGTTCATCGTTCAACTTTTGTGTGTCGTGGCATTTATTGGTTCTCCACGTGAGTTCTAGGACTGAATAGAGCTATTCCATTTATCCCTAAATCTTAGATCCAATTTGCTTCAACGTTATGTCGTTCTTGCATCAATAATAACAACTTGAGATAGTCTTATAATAGATGTATAGGAAAAATTTTATATCTTGATTATTTTATTATAGCTTTTAATTATAATTATTTATCTTATACTTTTATATATATTTTTTTTATCAAATCCTCGTTATATAATGAAATTTAAACTATTCAAATGGTTAACTCAATTAAAATAATTTGTCTCACTCTATTAGTGAATGTGGCCCAGGTTTATTTTGTTTGTAATATAAATTAATTTATTTTAATTTTCATCTTGTACATATTTAAGAATAGAAAAATATAATATAATTTAGAGAAAGAAATAAAAGACAAAATAAATGTTGGAACGAAAAACAGGTAAGACAAAAAAGAGAGAACAAAACAAATTTTGCCGTTGTTAAATTGAAAATCGTTGTTTTATTTGTGTAAAAATATCAAACATCAAGAAAATAAGTAGTATCATATATTATGCCATCAATTGAAGAGATGAATCAAACCCAATCGTTTATTGGGATCTAGAAATGTTGCTGTGATGAACATAATAAATTTATCAATATATTCAACGAAAATCAAACAGACGCTGTGGTGGTCTTGCTTTTAATATGGCTATAGTTGTTGTGACATGTTACGTGAATATGTTTAAATTTATATATAAAAATTTAAAATCTTAATTAACTTTGTGTTATCTGCAATAAATCTTTATTGTATTTATCGGTTATAACAAATGAATTTTATATTAGTAGTTTCCATGTCGACCTTGTGTGTTTTGTTATTCATGAGTCGGTAATGTTGGGGCTTCTCTTCCATTGTAGAAGCTTTTGGTAAACCCTTGTTTCATATTACCCAACAAATTGTTGACCAATGGTAAGCATGTGGCATTTTCTTTCATGTGAACAATCTGATGCTACCTCAGGATCGAAAGGTGAAAATGGCCCACATTTGTAGGGTCAAAAAGGATGATTGGGTTTGGAGTTGCATCCAATGATAAGTATTAAATTTGTGAGCAAGTTCTTTTCAAAAATATTGTTTGATTCATAAGTATGAAATATATTGTAATATTTAAATTATTCAATTGTAGATATTTTCATCTTTTATTTATTTTATTATTTATTTATTGTTATTGTTGTTATCGTCATCTTCATCTTCGTTGGATGAACCATATTTTGGACCAATTGGTATCCAAAATCCAAGATGACTAGTTTTTATTTTTATTTTTTTACTACTCACAATTCAAACACTTTGCATAATTAAATTTTAATCACCTCGTTCGTGAGATAATGGGTCAAAAACTAATATTGAAGACATCCAAGAAAACCAGATAAATATAAATTATTTAATCATTTCGTTTAATTGAACATAATTAGAGATTTGGAGATCATATTTTATTAAATAATATGAGGTAACACTCATAATTTATTTTTTAGAATTATTAAATTATATTTTATTAATCAAACAAAGAGAAGACTTCGACCCAATTCATTTCAAAATATTATGTGACCCAATTTGAAATACATTTTCTTAATAATATAAATTTCAAAGCTTCGTCTAATTTTATTTTTAAACCCTTAAAAGACACAAAAAAAAATTACAAAACAATTTCCTTATATATATATATATATATATATATTCAACATTCACTCATTACTTCTTTTCAAAATCAAATCCATTGACTCCCTTAAACATATAAAAGATTTAATCTTTCATTTTTATACTAATTATATAACATCTAAAAAAGCTTACACTATTTAATCTCAAAAATAAAAACCAAGACTATGTTTGGAAAGGGTGCTTAGGTGATGGGTGATACTTGGTGACAATTGGATTGGGATGGACTGTGTTTTTGGGAGAGAGTGATTTGATGGAATAAATAATATTATTTTTTTGACTTTATTTATTTATAAATATATAAAATATATAATAATAATTCGATGATGCGATAATATATATGAATAATAATTAATTTATAGGCCATAAATATACATAAATATGAGTATACACACACACACACACATATATATATATATTGATTTGATTATAAATATGAGTAATAATTAAAAAATAATTAGTTAGCTATACATATAAGAAGGGAAAATTTAAATTGCAATTTTGGGTGAAAGTTTGCTAAGTAGTATGTTTGATTGAATAAAATTTGGACTGAAGTTGAAGTGATGTTGGAGTGGGTGAGAGTTGATTTCCAAACATTTAAACCATAATTGAACAATCATCAACGACTATAGCAGTACTCTCTAAAATATTAGCTCCTCATTTTATTAAAATGTACCTTAAAATTTTTTCAACCAAGTTAATACTTTTCCGACTCTATTTACGCTCTCAATCCTTATAAATTCCCAATTCAAACCTATTCTACAAGCACCAAATATTATTAAATATAATACCAATAATGTTTTCTAACTACTAAATATATACAAGTACTTATAACATCCTATTTCATCAAATGACGCACTATTACTTTCCTGAAAAAACATGATCATCACACACACACACACATATATATATATATATATCACAAAATTCATTCATTTAAACATAATCTTTTAATATTTATTCTTAAACATTAAATTTCAATTAATCTCTCAAAATTAATTTTCAGAAATGAGTGTATGATCCCAATTCAAAATATCTTTACCCCCCCACCAAAATGGTAACAAGACTTTAACTCCTAGCCTCCGCACCGCGTGGCTACCACTTGTATGTCCACAAGGCTAGCTTAATTATATATAATAATTTACTTTTCTAGTTGGGCATTGACAAAAATTTTCACGTGCTATCAACTGTGATATATTTCTAGCGGCTATTGAAAATCAACAGCAAGTGATGATTGACAACGCCATGATCGTGCCTTAGTTCAACCACCTCCGCCCAAAACCATGGCCAAAATGTAATTCACCTTTTCGCATGAATGTTGAACTAATCTTTGTCCAAACACGACCAAAAAAGAAAAAGTCTAAATTTCAAAATTTTCTTTTCGTGGGTACACATTATCTTTCTTGTTCAAGATATGGTGAGTCATGCGTGTTTCATGAGACGTGTAAAATCATTCCGTAGATGTGAAATTGTGAAATAATAATGAAAAACTATTTGTTCTCATATTCAAGTGGTGTAATAAAAATCATATTAATGTATTCATTACGTATGATTGGCTAGTGTTTTCGTCAAGGGACTTGTATCTTACCATAGAGTTTGATCCTAATGTGTCACTTTACAAATCCCTCCAACCACTTCATAACTAGTTGCTTTTACAAGCTTTAAAACATTAAAATTTGTCAATATTTCTTTTTTTTTTTCTTTTTAAAGTTGAGTGATTGATTATATTCACCGTTCTAAATTCTAAATTCTAGACTGTAAATTTAGTATTCTATTGTTACACAAGAAACGTGACAACATATCATAAGTTTAATCATTTGTTCAATTTTATTCTTAATATAAAATCACGAACCCTTGATTATTTAATATATATATATATATATATGATTTTTTAAAAATTTTGTTTAATTATATCACTCGTTATTGCTCTTTAATTTTTCTCAAAAAACTTTGGAAAGGTATTTACACAAAATTACGAAAAGAAAAGAATTACAACAAGCAATAGATTTTAGATATTGAATTTCTAATCATTAATCCGAAAACCCGTCTCAATATGTTGCGTTAAAACCAATTTAAATCATCCCCATAATTAAATAATTTCTATTTTTTATTTTTTTTATTTTTGCCGATCTGCATTGTCCGACTAGACTTAAAATTTCAGTCTAAAACTGCCCAAATCTGACCTTATTTATATTATTGTTGAGACAAACTTAAGAAAAAAGAAATGGTAGAACATGAGTGTGGGCAAACTATTCAAGCGTCTGCCACACTAATAAGCACCCAATGAAAGTCCAACAACTTTTGGTAATATTAACATTAACGAAAACAAAAGTCACCAAACGCAATAAGTGTTTACACAGTCAGGCTCATAGACAGACGCGTTATTGCTTGACCTCATCTTTAGACTAATCTAATTATCGAAGCTTCTATAAACTTAGGGGCCACAAATAATTATAATAATAATAATAACTAGCAGTTTAATCATTTCTCTTTACATAAATATATATGTAATCGCCATCAGCTGCTAGGGCTATTTTTGCCATTTTACACAGCTCAAAACCATACGTAGCACTAATTTTGATCCGTAAAGCATTAGGTTTGAATGAATCAGAAGCAACATTCTTTTTTCCTGTTCCTTAAGTTTAAACGGTTCAAATATCTTAGCCAAACACCCTTCAGTTGGAAAGATTCTTTGCCCCAAGCCTTTTAAAATATGTACTTTACTAATTATAATATTCATGCAACAATCTAATACATCATATAATATTCATGTAATAGAACTAATATTACCTCATGCCTGTGCACACGAGAAAATTGCTAAAGTCGATACATCTCCATATTATAGTTAAAGGTAACGTGAACCCGCGTCCTTATTTGACCTAAAAAATAATGAAAACTATTTCTAACTATTACTTTAATTTAATCATATTGTGTATCTTGTTGAAATAAATATATGCGAGCTTGTGAAGTTTCCTCATACAAAATTTCACTAGATGATGACTTATACTCTGGGCCCCACTTTGTGTCCTAAAGTCAAGAAAGGATGCTCCAACGACAACACCATCATATGTGACTTTTTCTAAATTTGAATTTACACATATATTCATGTCCAATCCCTCTCGCTTCCAAGATTTATATATAGCTAACAAATATTTTGTCCTAAGAAGAGAGATCGTTCTTTTACTGGTTCTTCTTTGGCCATTTTCCTTTTCTTTTGGTAGTGATATACCAAATTCTTAAGAATGGCTGATCATCAAAGAGTCCACCCGGTTCAAGACCCTGAGGCGGTGGCGCCACCTTCAAAACCCACCGCTCCTCTGGTGGACCGAAGCTCGTACCGGTCGGAGGACGGTGACCCCGAGCCACCTCTCCGCCGGACAATCCCATATCAACCCTCAAAGCCACCAAAGAGTAGGAGGTGTTGCACATGTAAGAAGTGCCTGTGTTGGACCATATCCCTTGTGATGCTCCAACTCATCATTCTCGCCATTTTGGCTGCGATCATATACTTTGTTTTCCAGCCCAAAATCCCAAAGTACTCTGTGGATTCCATGAGGATAACTCAGTTCAACCCCGGCAACGACAACAGCCTGTCTGCCGCGTTCGATGTCAATATCACTGCCAGGAATCCGAATAAAAAGATAGGCATTTACTACGAGGGTGGTAGCCGTCTGAGCGTATGGTACACAAGCACAAAGCTCTGTGAGGGCTCGTTGCCAAAGTTTTACCAGGGCCACCAGAACACCACCTTGCTCAGCCTGACGCTGGTGGGGCAGATTCAGGACGCCACCGGCCTGCAGCAGTCGTTGCAGGCTGAGCAGCAGCAGACCGGAAGCATCCCGTTGGATCTCCGGGTGAGGGTTCCGGTGAGGCTGAAACTGGGGAAGTTGAAATTGATGAAGTGGAAGTTCTTGGTGAAGTGCAGGTTGACGGCGGACAGCTTGGCTGCAGATAATGTGATCAGGATCAAGGATAGTAAATGCAAATTTAGGTTCAGGCTTTGACCTGGACGTATATTCATATTACAGGATTATTTATTTGAGCATTTTTCTTTTCTTTGCTTTTCTCATATTACAGGATTATTTATTTGAGCATTTTTCTTTTCTTTGCTTTTCTTTTTTTACGATCTTGTTTTATTTTTTTGACATAAACGGGGTGCTCTATATATATTGTTTTGCACTCCATACTATAGTGATGGGCATCAGCCCATGATGATGTTTTACCAGTATATATGATATGATTCGTTTTTTTACCATTCACATTCCTTTACATAATTTTATAGATTATTGAATTTTCAACGGTGGTGGTTGCACCGATGCATCCACTACTTTCACCGGCTATTACTCAAAATACGCATTTACTTCGTTCGTGTTCCCCTGCGAAGCTTATTCAGTGTCTCTTTACCCTTTTACCCTTTTCATAACTAGTAGCGCATTGAACGTAAATGAGTAATATTTAATTTTATCATTTTTAAAAATATTTAATTGTAAAAGAATGGGGATATTAAAAGATAAACTCTTTAAAAAATGTAAATAAATAAAAATTATTTTATAAATATCAATAAAACTATCAACTTGTTTAATTTATTCAAATTATATATATATATATATATATTAATTAGTATTTATAAAATACTTTTATTATCTTGTCTATCTCTCGAACATACTATCTTTATATTAAAATCATCTCATGGTTGTAGTTCAAAAATATAACTGTCTATCAAAATATTGCCTTAATTTAATTTTAAATTTTAATATAATTAATATTTATTTTATTATAATCAAAAATATATTTCGTTTTTTCTTTTTCTTCATATCTAAAATGTTACTTATAATATTTTTTTTACTTCTATTTACAGAGATCGAACTTTGGGTGCTGATGCATCTTATATTTAAAGTATACTACTTTGAACTTGTTAAATATAGAATGTACAATAGTATAAGAAAATACACAAGGATTTGTGATATTTTATTGTGACTATTTATCCTTTTTCGCTATAAAATTGAGGTGTTTTACATTAAGATTCCTCATATTTTCATTTTTTAAATAAAAAAAGTAGTACATTATTTTGATCTAACTTGCTAACTTTGACATGTGCTACAATTTTACGTTAACTTTGATTGCCAAGAATTTGATTAATGTTATAAATTTTTATCTAAATTTCAATTAATTCAGCATATAAGTTTATGCATCTAAACTTACATAATTTACATGTAATTTTTATCGCGTCTTCATCTCCACTAATTTATACTTCATGATTAAGCAATATAATTTTTATAGTAATTAATTTCAATGATCATAAAATTCTCATATGAATTTTCTTTATATATCATATGATACGTGGTTAGAACTTTTATATAAAATTGAATTCGTTTGGACATTCAATGTACTTAAAAAATGATAGTAAAAATGCTCGAAAAGAAAAACTTTGAATAAAAAAGTCATTATTTTATTTTAACATATACTATTGAATATACTCAAATTCCAATAACACTTTTATTTTATTATTTTATACAATAATTAAGATTATTTTTGGCAAAAATATTTGTAAAAAACCATCCTTATAACTCATTTAATTTTAAGAATTATATCAAAGGAGAAAAATTACAATAATAGTAATTAAAAATAAACACCTTAAAACTTTATCTCTTAGCATAAATGGAAAGTATAAAAGGTGAATTAGTAAGCTTATTGAAATTAAATTTCTTACAAACCCATATTTGTACTACTCACTCATATTCTTGAAATTTATATACCAACTAAACATGTACATGTTTTTATATTTTTGAAAAAATAAGCCAATGTTCAATTAGCATACTGTTTATTTTCTAGAATTTTGTTCATCATTTTATTTATTAATTAAATTTAATTTTTATAACTAAAATTTTGAAATATAGAATAATTATGATGAATAGTTTCCTATGTTCATCTTTTACAATATTTTATATTTTTATATACATAAATAGTACTTGATTGCAAGTATATATTTTGTATAATACACGTTCCTTCAAATTTGATAATAAAGTGTTATAACATCAAACAGTAAATTAATCAAATAAACATTGCGCTTAATTAATGATTCAGTAATGTTAAACTTTGTTCGTTTTCATTTGTATTTGAACTAGTCATAATGCTTATTTTTTACAACTTTTTATCATCATAATATATATATATATATGTATGTATGTATGTATGTATATTAATATTATACATTCCTCATACTTTGATTTATCAATCTTTTACAATATTTAATGTAATATATTAAAAATAATTTAATTTATAAATTATGCCCTTTCAAAGATGAATTATATTTTATAAAACATAAAAAATATATGGACATTTAACATGCAAATCTAGAATAAAATTTAAGTAACAATAAACTTGAGAAATAATTAATTAGTGAGTGGCATTGGTAAGAACTCTAGAATGTTATGGTTCGTTTACCTAGTAATCTTCATGCCTTAAGTTTATATTTTTATTTTAATTTCATAAAAAAATTTATTCTTTATTTTTATTTCTAGACTATTAAAAATTAGATTTTTCTATCTATTGTTAAAATTACTTATTCTTATTAATATTAAAACTATGCAATATAAATTGAGATAATAATCAAATACCAACTAAAATTATATGTCATTTTACAACAATCAAAAATTATCTTAAATATATTTAACTTTAAAAAAAAAATATATATATATATATATTATAAATTTCAATCTACTTGCATAATTAAAATTATGCTTTTAGTCCAAACAAGAAATATCAAAGACAATATTAAAAGAATTACTTTCTAAGTTTAAACACAATTCTCGCATAGATTCTTTCATTACAAGTTTAATTTTATAAATAAATTTTGTTATAAATTCAAAAATTAACAGTATCGGCTTCAAGATTAATAATTCAATTAATGATCTATTTGATTTACATTTAACATAAAGATTGCACGTAAAAATAATGGTTAAATACACTTTAAACTACTTTAAAATATTGGTGGTGTTCATGTATCGGGTAGCGTCAAAGAAAATGGCTGGGTTTAGTCTAGTCAAACCCACAAACTAATAAGAACAAATTTTAGAAGAGGCATACCTGAATCATTTATATGTTGCCCAAATTTCGTTCGCCTTAGTGATTCCCAAATTTCATGTGAACAACATTTAGGGTTTAGCGAGTGAGAGGAGAGAATATCGCGTGTGTTTACGGGGTTCCGTTTCCTTATTTTTAGTATCTGGGCCAGTGTTTGGAGCTGTAATGGAAACCCATACATCACTGTTCATCTTCCTCAAGAAGAATCTATTCCAAAAACCCAATCGATTTAAAACGCTCCATTGAGTTCCCTTCAATTAGAAGATTCAACGCTTCTCTGGGTGAAAATCGATGGTGAAGATAGCTTGATTGGTGGTAGATTTGTTCCCCACTGATCTCCTAAAGGTGAGGTGATTTGTAGTAGGGAACCACGAGGTGGAGGCGGTAAATTGTCTGTCGATGACAATGGAAAATCGTCTATATGGGTCATGTCGAGGTTATCGTACGACAAGTCGTCCTTCCCCAGGAGCGGTATTCTTGCAGAGGTGGAGTCTCCATAAGTATGAAGCCGGCAGTCCCGCATCCAACGACTACTCAATCATAATTACATGTCAGTAGAGTCGACATTGCATATCTGGGGAAAGAGTTGAACGGAGTTCCATCAACGAGTGTTTGGCTGGCAGAGAGGTTGGAATTAGCTAATTGGGAAGGGTTTAGGCAACTAGTTAGGATAATAGCTCGGGAAACCATCTAACCTACCCTCCGCTCCCAGAATTGAAGAGAGTTTATCCCTATCACTCCTCTTAATGCCTAAAACATATCCTTGCTGCAAGTGGCTTGGAGCAATTATTTGGATTTGAGCCGAACCAGTTTTCGACTGTTAGTTCAGCTCAGGCCGTGTATGCTCTACTATGTTTCCTGCCCGAGTAAGTGGCAGCTTGGGTAAGCAGTACCTCGGCCTGCAGAAGCCCGAGTAAACAACTCAGGACATCATGGACAAAACTCAGCCTTTTATCTTAAGTTCAGGCATTGGTCTCGTCACCCCCGAGCCTGCTTGCCCAATGCTTTGCTCAGGAAGAGAGTTGCTTGCACGGTCTCAGTCTCTAACTCTTGCCGAACTCTAGCTCTGGTAAGTTGTAGCTCGGAATAATGGCTAACAACTGTCCTTGAAAAGTGTATACGTTAAAATTGAAGGCAAGCCAAACTTGATGATCCACAGCTTAGGTTAACAACTACTAGGAGTTTGACGTTGAATACCTAAGCTAGCCACACCACTGAAAACCGAGCTCTTATGAACAATTTTGATTTTGTGATTTCTAACAGGGTTGTTCATGCCATTTGCTGCAAATATCATTTAAGAAAGCCTGCTCAAGAGTGTTCGATAATCAAAGATATTCCTGCCCGGGTGTGGGTACTGATTCTACTAGGTATATGCTTCCCCTGGTCACTAGCGAAATCGAAGTGTACCAAATTATAATGTAATGACTCTGGGTTAACTTCTAAAATTGCGTTTGATCGTGACGAGGCCGTCCATGCATTCTTGGAGCATGTAGCTTGCGTTGTGAGAAATTTGCAAGCTATAGGTTCATAATAGCTCATGCATATCTATTGTTTTTACCAAGTAAATTGAACATAGCTGTGACCAAGAAACGGGTCTGGTCAACTATGTGGCAAACATAGACTTGATCTTTAACCTTGATCAGTGGCCATGCAACCTGAGAACGTCTTTTTGATGAGTGCACGTGCCGCACAGCACAGGATGGGTGCTCAAGAGTTCCAGGCCGGTTTACAACTCTTACACAAGTGTGACAACTCGAGACGAATGCCCTTCTATCCTCCATATCAACAGCAAGAGCTAGCAATTTTTGGTTCACACTGTATGTGGTTTTAGGCGCAAATTCATTCCTCATAGTTGCGCACCAGAAAATGTAAGCTCGGCAAGCTAATGCAATTCAAGGTGCAGCTCGGGTTGGTTTGGAAAGACTCGGCACATCCCATGCGGCATTGAGTGGATGCTCAAAATTGGAAGGTCTGTTTCTTTGATTTTTAGCTGAGCTACACGAATTTTGGGAATTTGCTACATGCTTTTCCCTGTCTCCCTTTGCTTTCTTCTTGTTTCTTCCGTGTTTCAAGCATAAACATAGCTTCTTTTTCCGTTTCCCATAGTTGGGGTCAATACTACAATCTACACGTAAAAGTACATAAATTGCACTCAAAATAAGTAAAACACAGCTGAAGAAAAATAGAGGGCTTTCTCTTCTGAAGAAGAAGATGAACAGTTGGTTTTAGAAGGAAAAGAGTTTTTCACTGATTTCTCTTTTGATAGTTTGGTTCGACCAAAGATCTTGTCTCCTCTCTCCTCTTTCTCTACACACACATATATGAATTATCACATTTTTTAACCAATGAACGTGCGGTGTTTTGTTTGGTGCACAACAATACTATTATTAAAAAATATCGAAGTTATAAATAATTTACAAATGAAGGTTTATTTTCAATTATTTATTTTTAAATTTAAATCTTCAAAAATTGTCATATGCCATGTCGAAAGAGAGCCGATGCTAAATATTAATTGGATAAATATTAATTACAGTAATGATACATGTACCAAAGATTGAACCGAGTAGATACATTGGAATAAAGATTCAATTTCAAACCTAAGAAGAATGGTTCCAAATCTGATTTGAATTGCTAGATGCAAACCAAACACTACTTAATGATGTTGGCAGGTGTCTTTAAACTTACAAACAATAATATTCATTTAAATTTTTATTTTTAATATATAAAATCGTGTTTATGTTTATCTTTGTGATTGCTAGAAGATTAAAATATTAACATACTTTAGAAAAAAATAAATAAATAAAAGTGAATAAGAAATTTAAAAAATAAAGTTTTTGTTATTATCATAATGACATACTCAATCCATATGTAGAAATTTTTATGACTTATAAAATTTTAATTATTTCAACAACTTAAAAAAATAAAGTTATTTTAAAAGTGCATGAACATTTAACAATATAATACACACACACACACACACATGCATATAAAGTGAGTGAAATATGAAAAAATATATAAAATTACATTTAAATATAATAAAAAAGAAAAATAATAATAAAAAGCTTAAGATAGGAGTGTTGTAATAATTCAATAAATGTGCAACTATTTAAAACAATAAAATAAAGAATAACTAAAACTATTTGAAAAAAGAGAAAATTTGAGAAAAATAAAAATAAAATAATAAGTTAAAAGAAAATATAGAAAAAAAAAGTACAGAAAACTAAAAAAATAAAAATATTTGTGCAATTTGACGCAACTTAATAATACAAGGATAGATTGTTAAATTGAGAAAGCATACATATAAATCAATTAGTTTGATTATTCTAGATCTCCCTTTTATAATTTGGGATAAAAAATATTTGTACTTAATTAATAACAAATTATTTATCTTTAGTAGTTGTTAATTAATAATATATGTGTGTGTGTGTGTGTGTGACATTTTGGATAAGTAAATTTTTAATTTTTTTATCAATTGTGTATTGAATTTCATATATATATATATACACACACACACACATGAAGTTATATCAAAATTCATAAATTGAATCCCCTAATCACCATTTATTATGAATCATAGTTAGCAAAATAGTAATAACAAGAAGAAAAAAGGAATCTGTGGTTAACTTTTTAAGTTTGTTTAGACTGAAAAATGAAATATAATAAATTTTCGAAAAAGAAAAAAAATTCTCGGGGATGGCTTCATGAGTTGTTGCTTCCACCACCGCAGAATAACTCCTCATTTCCACCAATTAATTAAAGGGAAAAAAACGTTTATTTGCCATGAAAAATCAGAATTAGCATACCGGAGAAGATGTCGTGGAATTGCTGTTGTTGCACTTCCACCGCCGCCGCCACTTCTGCGGTTGTCGTTCCTGCCATTTACGCCACAGCCAGAACTTGCAGTCGTTTCCCCATTAGTCTCAGAAAGCCGTATGCGTCGTCGTTATTGCAATCAACCGAGAGTCCTAGAATTGAAGTCGTTTCGAACAGTTTCATAGCAAGGAGCAAGGCCACAGAATCGGAGCTTGAAATTGATTCTTCGCCATCTGATGAGATCGATTGTATTGGCACTGGGCTGGATGTTGAGTGCGTGGTCCCTCCTACTGATGAAGTGTCGAGAAACCCTGAGAAGGTTGGAGCAGAGTCAATAGCACCGGCGTCGGATTTGTTTGAATTGGCAGGGGCAGTGTTGGAATGGGGCCTTCTGATATCGCCTTTTTTCTTCTGGGGCACTGCTATGGTGGCTATGAAGGAAGTTCTGCCCAAAACAGGGCCATTTTTTGTGTCGGCGTTTCGGTTGATCCCGGCCGGTTTATTATTAGTCGGCTTCGCGGCGTCCAAAGGCAGGGGTTTCCCTTCGGGATTCAATGCTTGGCTGTCTATCTCCCTATTTGCTTTCATTGATGCTTGCTGTTTTCAGGTCCTCCTTAGCATGTGCACTTAGTCCGTCGCGTTGTATCAATGACAGAGTATATTGCGTTCTTTGTTTTGTGCTAATTTGAGTGATGGTGAGCAGGGTTTTCTGGCTGAAGGATTGGAGAAGACGACAGCTGGCCTGGGCAGTGTATGTTGGCTAAACTTTTCTTGACCAACTCTTGATTCTATCTATTGTAGTCTATTCATCATCAATTAGTTGCGATTTGCTTTCTAATTTGAATTGATGTTTTTAGAATTACCTCTTAGAAACCAAATATTTGATAATTTTAATTATTGATACATGGTAATTTGGTCAGCGTTCATTATCCATCCGCATTCGAGGTGTACTTTAGGAAATATATTTTAAGACATGAATAGAATGAGGGGAGCATAATGATGATTGTAGAAGGAGGGCTCATCTTGTTGGATCGAACAGGTTTGAAAAAGTCATCAATCATTGAACAAGTACCCAGTGGTCCGGAATCTTTGTTTTTAACCGACTACATTAATTCCAGAAACCTAGTTGACTATTTAAATCAGTCTTCTAGATCATGTGTCGTGTTTTAAGGATAAGGGGATTTACTAACAATTAGTGCACAAAATTGACCACCATAATGTTGCAACTTACACGGTAGTTGCTACACACCATCAAGTCATAAGCTTTAACAATTATTGGTGGCTTTGTGCTTGATAGGGGATATGTGTCACGAGTTTCATGCCTTGTAACTGTAAACATATGTTGTAGTTTGTTTTTTCCCATTCTTTTTTCTTGTGCAACTATTCAGATGGCCACGCTGTTCTTGCTACTTAATGAAATATATGTTTAAATTATAATTTGATATAAGTTTGAACACCATGATGCAGGTAATAATAGATTCTCAACCCCTGACTGTGGCTGTTCTGGCTTCAATGCTTTTTGGAGAATCAATAGGGTCCATTGGGGTCGCTGGACTTGGACTTGGTGTCGTAGGTCTTCTACTTCTTGAGGTAATAATATTGAAAGTTTTTGGATTCCAGCTCTCGCTCTGTCTCAAGTGAATTGTTCTTTCTGCTGTTGTAGCCTACTTGATTCGTTGAGTCTATTACTGGCTTGGATTTCCTTATTGCTGTTTAGCCCTTCAACATTATCTAGCTGCATTCCGGAGGTTCCATTGGCCAACCTAGTATCTTGTCATATATGCATAAGAAAAATTTCCTGTCATTTATGCCCAATTAGTGTAATTAACTGTTTTCTCAGGTCACTGTGCATGAGAAAAAAAAAAATTTCTTTAATCCTGCAAAATCGCAATTGAGGTAGTCTGATCTACAAACTGGGATGTAATTCTGCAGGTGCCTGCTCTTACTCTTGATGTCAATAACTTTTATTTGTGGGGAAGTGGGGAGTGGTGGATGCTCTTGGCTGCCCAAAGTATGGCCGTTGGTACTGTCATGGTCCGCTGGGTCTCCAAATACTCAGATCCTGTTATGGCTACTGGATGGGTACAATGTGCTATTTTATGAGTATCAATATATGATTTTCTCACTGATTCTTAATCCTTTGGTTACTTATTACAATTCTCAACACTGCAAAAGACAATGGTGACAGTACATCACCAACAAGAAAAGCAATGCATTTTCCCTTGCTGGTGCCTACAGTGTAGATAATAGATAATATATACGAGGCCACCTTCTAATCCTATTGTTATCCTTGAGAGAAGAATGCTTGGGAGAGTATGGACAGACCATTGATCAGCTGGGGAGTGTGTTTGTGGATTGTGTACTGGTTATTAATTGTTAGTGAGAGGGAGTTGATGACATTTGGTGAACCTTTGCTCAGCATTGTCATTGAACCTAATTTCTGTGACCCATCTAGCAAAATTTGGATTTGGAATTGTGTATATCATGGTACAGTTCCTGAACATTTGAATAGGAAAATAAAGTTTTTTGTGATTTATTGGATTGATAGAATTCTGGAAACTAGATGTATGAAATTATCCAATTGTCACTATCTTGCTTTGTTTGAAAGAATTAGATGAGTTTGGCTGAAGTAAATCTCATTACAGCACATGGTTATCGGTGGTCTTCCTCTCATGGCAATCTCCTTTCTTAATCATGATCCTACTCTCTTGAATTTTGACAAGCTTATTACAACAAGTGATGTTTTGGCTCTTCTTTACACCTCCATTTTTGGCAGCGCCATCAGCTATGGTGTCTACTTCTACAATGCAACAAGAGGTAAGCTTTGGAGTCTTGCTTATTTAGTTATTTAGGCTAAAACCCTAAAAATTTCTCGTATCATGTGCATGAATATGGGCTTGACTTATCCATCATTAATGCATTTTAGGTAGCTTGACGAAGCTCAGCTCCTTGACCTTTCTGACTCCAATGTTTGCATCAGTTTTTGGGTGAGAAATCTTTGAAATAAAAATTTTGATTCAATGATAGTGTTAGTTTTTATGCAAAGCAAGGTGCAACAATATCCAATTGCCTCTTTCAATCTATGCTCCTCCTCTGATACATATGCGTACCTCTGCGTGTGTGATGCTTATGGCCCTAAACTTCAATTTGGCCCTTGCTTAATAATTTGTGAACCTCTTTCAACTGCAGTTTTATATATCTTGGTGAGACCTTCACCCCCTTACAAATGGTTGGAGCCCTCATAACTATTGCAGCAATATATATGGTTAATTACAAAGATGGAGCAGAATGAAAGGAGATTCAAAAAATGGTTTTTAAGTCGCCAAAGTACAAAATGTGAGTCGGAGCCTGGCAGCCAGCTAAACGTCTGGTTGATATTTGATAATTGCTTATCATAGTCCAGATCATTGATCTCAGAGGAGTCCGTAGTAGAAAAAGAAGGTTAAATACGAAGGATGAAATTTCAGGTTAAGTATCTGTATCTAGTTGGCTTTTTATTAGGTCAATGCTGGATTCTCACCAAGATATATATGTTTATTGTAGGAAAATGTCAAAAAAATGAGTCAAGATAACTGGTGCATAGTCTTTACCGCATTTCCCGCTGTCTTGATAGAAATCTGTATTGCACAGCTTGTAAAAACTAAAGGTAGGTAGTTAAATGTGTGTATTCAGAGTACATGTCTCCTCGCATTCATTTAGTTCCTAGATATATTTCTGTTCCATGAAATGTATGCAGAACCTCTAAACAACCAAGTTGTTAATCAATAAAGATTTTTTGAATAATGAAATTGCGAGTAAGTGTGGTAAGAAACGAAACACAAATTTCTACAATATGAAAATACAATTGTTTAAGTGGCAACCGAATAAATTTTTACAATATGAAATACAATCTGTCTGACTGAAATTGTCCAGTTAACAAGAACAGAACTGGTGGTGAATGAAACAACTGTATATGAATCACTGAGCAACTTCAACGGAGAGCTTGCAAGTTAGCAGCCATGAGCAGCCCCTTTTCTTGTAACCCGAATAACATTGGTTAAGTTGAAGCATTAGCAGCAGCCACCCTGTGAGGACCTTGGGTTCCTCTTCTGCATCTCCGAATTCCGTTCTTTTGTTTAGAATCCTTCTTCTGGGCACTCGCTCTTCTTTCACCTTCACCCGGTTCTGATGCTGCATGCCTCTGGAAGCCTACTGGGCTCACCTCATTCTGTCTGCTAACTGACCTTGAAGAAGAAGACGTCCAATGGTCAGTTGACTCAGCTGAATTAGGCTCCCAGCAAGAAGAAGACACCCACTGCTTCTGATTGCCAACAAAGCTATTGCTGCCCGAAGATTCTTGCTCTTCCAAGTCTTCTCCTCCTGCGGTACCCCTCCTCACAGTCACATACTTGTGAAAGCTCGGTTCCACCAGATCCGCATTTGCTACGGTCTCAGATTCCAGCACGGCATCTCCAACACTAGTTTCTGTCTTCCCTGAAGTGTGCTTGCTGTCAAAAATCTTACTCATTTGCTCGGTGATGGGATTTCTTTGTCGGCCCACGCAGAAAGTACTGGAGTGATTGGAACTGGTGCTGGAGTTGAGGTCAGCGACTGCTTCAAGAATAGAGTGTGCTTTAGTCACACAAAGTGGGAGAGAAAATTCTGCAGGAGGGTTGGTCTTTTGGTGGAAGTTTTGAATGTCTTCTAACAAAAGTGCAGTATAGGATGACACGTTGGGATTTGTTGGAACCTCAGGGCTGATGTCCAGATCTCGCGATAGCCGAGATCTGCTTCTCGTAACTCTGTGGGGTTTCGCGTTTTCTGGCCCTGAAGAAATCACATTTAGTACATGACCCGGAGCCTCAAATGGTCCCTTAGTTTCCTCTGCCGCTAGCTGCTGCTCCCCGTTATAGATACTCACATTGTCAAGTTTGCTGCTGTTAATTCTGTTCTCGGCCTCTTGAGCTATTATGTTGTCGGCATTTGGCTTCTGAGTAGGACCCTGCCAGAGATTTAAATAATTATAAAACAAAAAGAGAAAATTGCATGTTTTCCATAAGATGAAGCTTCAGCATGTTGTCACTTCTGCCCGGCAACACTAGGAACTCATAATTCTTCATATTCCTCTTACCAAATATCCAACTCAAATTTACACATCATGCTAACTCAGTTAGAAGCCATTGAATTTTCATTTTTCAGAGATTATGGGCGGCATTAGCACCAAGCAAGTAGTGAAAACATATCAGGAGAAAACACATGCACAGTAGCCTTTATTTATCTTAGTGAAAATATCTCACTGCAGATTAATATAATAGTGCAAACTTCAGAACTGCATTCAAAAACTCTCGCACTTCCTCAACAAGTGTCCCCCAAATTTCAGGAACGGAAAAGTTTTATGACGACAGAAACCGAAACCATTAGAGGAGAAAAAGAACTAGAAACCAGAAGACAATCTATACAGTTAATTGGGACCTAGAACCTACAAACCTGCGGCATAATATTGGTGTCAATCTCTGCAAGAGGGTTCCTTCTGAAAGGAGAATGCTCAGCCTTTCTGGAATTGCTTCGACTCAGGGACATAGGCTGCTGCTGATTCTCATTTGAAGCCCTCACCCTAGCCGGCGAACGAGCACGAGGAGATGCAGCAGTCCTTGCTCCCGCACCCCCGTCCCCGCCGGCATTCCGCTTCACTTGAATCCTTTTAACGCCCGCCAACGTGACAGCCTCACCACCATTGTTACTCTTGTCTGTCGCCAGTGACGACACCGTGGCGGGCACCGAAACCATTTTCCCTGGTCTGGAATTAGCATTGGCACCGCATGAATTGGCATTTGAATTAGCCCCATTACTATGCGCACTAGTGCTTGGAGATTCAGATCTTCTACCGGGAGATCTGCTCACCCTCCTGCCACCACCACTGCCATATCTTTCTCTACTGCCAGACCTCTGTGCTGCCTGGTCTTTGTCCCTTTCCCTACTGGGAGTCCGCCGCCGCCCCTGAGACTGGCGATGCCGCTCCCTCCGGCGGTTCTCTCTCTCTGCCTCGTCGTCCCCATTGTTCTCCTCAGATTTCCCGTTTTCGTTATCAAAATCATAACTCCTCTTCGAACCAGAGTACGTTCGCCTACCATTTTCCAACGAAAGGGCGGATTTTCCGGTGGAAGAGCTCCGGCTGAGCCTCCCACATTGTATCAAAATAGCGTCCACTTCCTCTTTCGTGCAGCTCGACGTCCTCTTCGTGGCTCCACCTCCGCCACTTCCATTTCGAAGCCCAACATTACCAAAACTCCCACTTTTAACATTTTCGACTTCTTCGGCGTCGTCCTTCTCCTCGTCAGGCTTCTGCCGCTCGACCTCGTGGCTGTTCCGGTGTTTGATGATGAAAATCTCTTTCCTGACCACAGTTTCTTCTGCCTTCTTTGTCTCAGACTCCATCTGAGCCTCAGATTTGGGTTTTGCTTGTGGCTCTGGGAGGCTAACGCGAGTAGAAGATGCACAAGAGCTCTTCGTGCTTAAACAGCTCCCCATTCTTGCTCAGACAGAAGACACAAAAAATTGGCAATAAATACAGAAAAAAGGAAAAGAAAACCAAGGAATTAAATCATAGAAAAAAAAAAAAAAAAAAACAAGAAACAAGAGTTGGTAATTGGATGAAAGACATGAAAAAGGATAAGGGGTGGTGGGGGAGAAAGGGCATACCGTGTTCAAGAAAACAACTCCATTAATGCACTTTATAATAAATACAAATGGTAACTTTCTGTTTGGGGTAAAGAAAGCAATTTCAAATCTTGTCTGAGGCGGGCAATCGATGTGCCCGTTAAAGTCCCTCTTTTTAATTCTCCTTTACCCTTACTTTATGTTTTTTTATTTTAACACAAATGTGTTGGAATAAAATAATAACTATGTTTGTTTCCAAACTATAAGTTGTTAATAAATTTTCAATCTTTATATCTGTTAACGAATTAAATTAATATTTATTTTTGTAATTTTTATACCCATATTTTTTTATTATATTATAGATATATATATTATCACATCATTCAATTGTTATTACATATTAAAGTATATATAATTTATCCATTCACCCAAATCTTTCAAACAGAACATAATTTTCATTCCCACTTAAATCATTCAAAATTTCCTTTCCATCCTAATTAGGAAGCAAACATATCCAATATGTTTAGTGTTAAGATTTTAATATTTTGAAAAATTTTAATTTATTTTAATATATGTATAAAATATATAATAGTAATTAAATAATGTTGTAATATATATAGACAATGATTTTATAAGGTATATATATATATGTGTGTGTGTGTGTGTATAAATATTGATTTAATTATAAATACGTGTAATAATTTAAAAATAATTAATTATATATATAAAAGATAAAAATTTTAAATTTGAATTTTGATAAAAATTTATTAAGTAATATAATTGATTAGGTAAAATTTGAATAAGAATTAGGTGAGTGAAACACGTGTCCCAACACATAGTAGAATAGCTAATGCTGTTAGGACACCGTAGAAGCATTGCCCCATAATCTATACTAATACATTAAGTTATCAAGACTCTGTGGTTGTATAATATGAAATTACAAATTACCCTCATTCTAAATTCTTTTATTTATTTTTATCATTTGTTTTCTTTTTTCTCTTTTAACTAATCATTTTAATTTATAATTTCTTTCAAATTTTCTTTAATTTCAAATTCTTTGAATGTTTTCTCATTTTTATTACACATATCTTTCTTTAACTTTTTATTAATTTTATTAAGATTACTCAAAATACAATAATTTCATAATTTACCAACAAATGTGCACATACATAAATAAGGTTTGCTACTTTCATTAGTTTACAATATTTTTGAAGAGGGCGATGATTTGAATTTGGAATAACGGTCAGATTAACGGGAATTTCAAAATTAGAGTTTAATTCAGGTTCGTTGTGATGTTGGACATAGGAATTTGAAATTCAAAAAACAGGGTTCGTGAGTTCTTCTGACCCCTGTTTTAATCTTTGTTAACTAAAACTTGATTAATATTTTGACGTCTGTGTGTGGTTTGAAGTGGCCGTTTCTGGTTTTGTTCGTTTGAGAACTATTTTAAGGAATTCTTGGGGAAACCTGAAGAAGAATTTGTTTTTATATCTGTTTGATGTTTAAAACTTCATTTGATGTGCTAAAAATGGTTTGTTTTGTAAGTCATTCTAGATTTGACATTACTAACCACTTCACGTTGAGTTAATATTTTTTTAATTTTTTTTATTAAAAAATGACCCACTTGCTAAAGGTTTTAAAAAATGTCCTTTTGTCGAAAACTGGATTTCTGGAAACCCAATATATTTAGAAGACAGAATCCAGATTGGAGAACATATAAATACTGTTAATTTGTTAAGGAAATTTTTATAATTTTAAAAGGTAGAATGATCTAGTATTTTTTTTTTTTTTTTCAGACAAGATTTTGTAATCAACCCCCGTATTTATCTTATGAAAAATTATAGATGATACATAATTAATATTACATTTTATTGGTTGGTATTTAATTGGTTGGCTAGTTTCAAGTGAAATTATCAAAACGGTGAAGCGTTTTGTTGTATTTAATTGGTTGGTTGTGAGTTCATGTTTGTGCAAGTAAAATTTTGCTAGATACCAAAGTGACAGAATTCTTCTTCTTTTGTTTGTCTAGTGATCAGTTTAAGAATCTTGCATTCATTCTTTTAACATTTGTGATTGCTTTATTATGAATGTGATTATTAGCATTCTATTTTAGTTTGTGATGGTGATTCTTGGAGGGAAAATAGGGTATGAGAAGTGAGGAAATGAATTAGATGTGTAGTGCACACTAGAATGTTTTTGTCATTGTTAATTTGTACTTTTTGACTTGAGTTGGGTATCGGTGAATAATACTATAATCTTGATGTAGAGAATAATATATCATATTTGTTAAATTTAAAATAATTTGAAAAGATCATCACCGTTAATTTGTTCAATCTCATTTGTAGTTTCATTTCCATTCTTATTTCATTTGTAACAGAAGCCCAGCATACTCTTGTGGAGAAATTGAACATTAAGGTATGATTTAAATATTTAATAAAATTGATTATTTCATGTGCTATTATATTATCTTGACATTGTTAATCATGCTATTTCTGTCTTTAAATTACATAAATGTAAGTTATATTTTATATTTCATTATATTAAGTATATGCATTTATTCATGTTTATGCTTATATTTTGCTATGAATGATGGGTTAATATAGTTATGTTATGTGTGTTTGTTTTACTAGAGTGTTATATTGATTTATTTACTTTATGGACACTCTAATTGACTTAAATTTTTATGTGTTAAGTTGTTGTATTGTTAGTAATTAGGCAATATCGTTGTTTTATTTTTGTGTAAATAATAAATGATAGTAACAACTACTAGAAGATCAAAGAATTTTAACTTTATAATTAATTATTAATTATAAATAATTGTATGTAGACTAAAAATCAGACATTTATATGAATTTGTAAAGATTGTTGTACAAAGGATTAGTAGATATAATCAAATATGTTGAAGGGTTTTGTTGTAAAAAACTTTATTCAAAAATTAAGTATATCCGAAATATTTTTATTTTATATTAATCAATATTTTTATTATTAAGAAAAAGATGTAAAATAAAAAATTGTTTAGAAGAGCAAAAAAGTATTTCCAATATGTATATATATATTTAAATAAGCAACTATTTTATGTATTGAAATATTATCAATAGTTCAATTTTGTTAGTTATATTATTTCAATTTTTAAATATACCTAAAATATTTTTGTTGTATTATCAATTGTCTCCTTATCGTTAAGAAATTAACAATGGAAAATAAAATAAACATATTGTTTAGGAAAACTAAAATAGAAGCAATTACTTTTGATAAGAACACTTAGTTATTTGTTAATAAAATAATTTCTAAAAAGGAAAGAAATAATAAAAAAATCTAGCACGCATGTAGAAAAAAAAATTGTATGCAAAAATAGATATTTTTAAAATTTTTATAGAAATATTTTAAAAATAATATTTTAAATTATATATTTAATTTATACTTAAATTTATGCTTGGATGCAATTTATATTAATTTTGAACTAATAATGATGCTATCTGAGATTTTAAATTTTTGGTCAACTACTTTACTTGATAATTTTTTGCAAAGACATATCGATTGAGGTAGACTACGTACATCTCTTCCTGTATTAGGGTAAGCATATTTTACAAGATGAAAATTCTTTTAACTTTGATCGACAATCATGAGCATTTGATAATATAAGCTGAGACTTGAATCTACTGTAGCTGTTTGCAAGAATGTATTAACTAATTGGTGTTGATTATCATCAATATGGACTGGTACTGCACACTCTATTTGAGCTTATTCATGGACATGGGCTTCAAAAAGTGGTTTATATAAAGTTTGACGAGGAGCGTCACTTGAGTTTTAATTTAAATTTCATTCATAGATTACACTTTTTGGAGCTCTTTGTGGAATATGAGGTATTGACATAGAACTAGGGTCATTGAAGTCTTTTTAATGTGGTAGATAAGAATCAAAACAAGAATGTTGATGAATTAACTACAATGACAGAAGCACTTAGAGTAATGGGGGTTCAGGATAATGTAAGAGTGCAGGAATGCAATTTAAAACCTAACTTTCACACTCAACAGATCAGGCAGGAGAGAGAGGAAATGCAAACATAAATCAGTAGTTTGAGTTGGCGTAGCAAGTTAACCCGCTAAGTGTATATGCAAATAGTTTTGACCTAGATTGGGAAATCACAGAAGCTCTTCCAAATATTGATGGTGGAGATGGTGATGAGGTTAAAGAAGCAAGGCTGCCTAGTCAACCGGTCATGTAAAGTGATACCATGCCATCATGATATCTACCAATTAAGTTCTTACTGTGCATACTTGGTGACTATGATCAAAATACTATCGATATTCTACTAGGTACATAAAGTCGATTTTACGAGGAGAACAGTGGAGAGTTAGATACTAGGATGAACTTCAAGAATAAAGAGCATATTATTGCATCCGTTAAGGAGTATTCATTTAGTGTGGTAAAACGTGAGTACAAAGTAGTAAAGAACACTCTTGAGATATACAAAGTGCAGTTCAAGCATAGCACAGATAATCGGGGGGGGGGGTGTAGGTAGGAATTGTAGGCTATATTTAAACTAAGGTTGGGTACGTGGAGGATTGGTAAGTATGTGAGCCCACACACTTGTTTTTCTAGCATGATATCAATGAATCAAGGGAATTTAGATATAAACACTATAGCATGACTACTTATGAGGATGGTCTAGTGAGACCCGTTATAAGAAATCAAGGTCATAAAGTAGATAGTAGAAAATAGGAACGGGTTTGAATATACCTATGCTAAGGCTTAGCACGGGTTAAGGTGAGCTTTGGAGATGGTTTATGTGGAAGAGTTTAGTTCAAAAGTTACTAAAGTATATGATTGCGCTTCAAAAGCATAACCCTAAGACCATTGTCGAGTGGTGCCACTTTGAAAGTAGTGCACAGAGCCAATACATATTGGGGTATGTATTTTGGGCCTTTAAACTAAGCATAGATGGATTTTATCACTGTCGTTAAAGTTGATGAGACATATTTATACAGAAAATATTAAAATATAATGCTTATTGTAGTAGCCTTGGATGCAAACCATAAAGTGCTGCCCTTGATGTTTGCCATTCTTGACGTGAAGAGCTCAAACTCTTGGCACTGGTCCCTTCCTCTATTAAGCTGGCATGTTGTGCGAAGAAAGACCTTGGCTTACTTGATATTTGATCGCTAGCTAGTCTGCTAGTTGCTGTAAAAGGTGTTCTTGACTTTTGGCTATTTAATAAGGTTAACCAATTTTGTTTGAGGCACATATGTGCTAACTTCACTAACTCCTTTGGCAATCAAGCTTTGAAGAACTTATGTTATAAAGCAGGCTCCATGCACAAGCTCATCAGGTTCAACAAGTGCATGGTCGAGAGTAATAGTTTAAATCCTGCTGCATATAACTGGTTAATGGCGATTGACTATGAGAAGTGAGTTCTTATACATGACAAGGGATATTGACCAGTAATAATGACAACTAACATCTTAGAGTTTCTAAATAAAGTGTTGAAAGGTGCACAATAGCTCCCAAGTATATCCATTGCATAGCTTACATTTGAGCGTGTCATTACATTCTTTCTAGATAGATTAACCAAAGGCATAGGCATGCAGGTAGATAGCCAAAATTAGCCTACAGCCAAGATGTATAGGGATGTATAGTAAGAGTCTATTAGGCACACTTCGCAGTTGATTGATCAATGCATCTTGTCAGCAAATATGTGCATGGTGTACCAAGGGGGGGTCATAGTAAGACTAACTATTTCGTGAGTATTATGCGGCAGGACTACAATTGTGGGAAGTGGGGTGCATATGAGATTTCATACTTGCATGTGGTGTACGCTTGTAGAATGTACCATGTGAATCATAAAGAACTTCTGAGCCTTTTTTGCTTTGTTGATCAATGGGTGACTAGATATTCACGCCAATTCGAAGTTGTGTAGAGTGAGGAGTATTGGGACTCTCCAACATTTACACTAATGCACTATGTAGAGTATCGGTGGTGGCGATGATTAAGACAGGGCTAGACGACACGTATACCAAATGAGACGGATCATAGCCAAGTGTGAGCCAAGTAGAGAGTGTAACATGGAGGTATTGACCTCAGGGCATTGAGTTCATAGCATCGATAGGCCTATTCTTTATATTTATTGCCAATGTATTATTGTTTTCTTTATTTGCCAGAGGTAGTATATGAATATTTATGTACAATATCTCATGTATTTTATTTTTGTAAGCTGGGATAATAATTTTCGTTTATGATATTTCATGTATTCCATTTGATACATATAAGTTGACATGATTTCTTTTTTAACTCTCCATTTTTCACAATATCGATTAATTACTGCATATAATAATAATCCTACATAATATATTCTTGTTATAGATTTGGGGAATATTTAAATAGTTCATTATATTGCTTAATATAAACAAACATTATTCAACTATTAAGATATCCATTAACCTTTATACAAACCCCAACCTAATTGATCGTTTGTTCTCTACTTGCAGTCATAGTACTGCTCAGAGGATCTATGAATAGGGCAGATTGATGCCACAGTGACACCGGCTGCACTTGATAGTTATTGAATAGAGCTCCTAGCAGTTGATCGTCATGTATTAGACATTTTGCACTACATTGGCTTGTATGATGTCTACAAATGTGACACCATACCATTGGATCATCATCTTATTATAGCTCTTAGTGAGAGATGGCAGCGAGAGATGTACATATTTCATTTCATATTGGGTGAGGTGACCATCACCCTTAAGGATATCGCAATTATATAGCATTGGCCAATTATGGAGAGTTATTGATAGGCACACAATTAGAGGGCACACAGGCAAGCTTGCAGCTCATGTGTAAGGAGGCTCTAGGGTGGCGTCCGGATGTTAGGCACTTTTAAGGAACCTCTATATCTTTGAAAAGAATTTACATTCACCTTCATGATCACCCTCTATGCTCAAATAACTTGTAGGTGGAGGTGGAGCAATAGACATGCAAGTTTGCTATACTTATCTTGAATGGCATTGTATTCTCTAATTCATCACAAGCTCGGGTAAACTTGTTGCATTGCGCCATTTTCTGCACTAGGATTGCTCGTTATAGTGGAGTTGGGGGCGTGCAACTTTAACATGTCTTTACTGAGAGTTATGTCTTACTTGCATGCAAGGAAGATCTACACTTACGAGGCCAATTTTACTACTATAGGTAGATTTACATATGATCATACACATATCATTATTGCTTTTAACATCATCTATATAAGAACATATTGAAATTTTATGTGCAAATTTATATGTGGATATGGGCTTGGTCATGGACACCAGGCATGGGCCCATGTCTATCAGTATAGCGTTTCAACATAAGGTCTTTGGAGATGCATGCAGGTGTTGCACTATCAATTACACCTTATGGCTCTGTTGAAATTACTTCATTCTTATGTTTTAGATGTCAATTCTTAATCTCAATAATTTTTATACACGTGTTTATGACTATACTATTACTCTTGTATTTCAAGTGAACAAGTGGTAGGCAACAGTTGATGGAGATTAGGAGTAGCAGCGTACGTGTACTTCAGGAGATTTTAAACTCTGAGGCTTGAGCCTAGGTATGTTAATAATTTTGCATAACTATCTTTCAACACTACATTTGTTACACTTATTATCTACCATTTTCACAATCTACAGTTACCTAATTTGTGTGGTAGCTTTACACCTTTGAGATATATACATCCTTAGTACTATATTTCGAGCGTGAGATGTAAACATACTAAGAACCACTGATATTTTGTGGTAGAAATGCATCAAGTAAATTGAGTGCTACACTAGTTTGAAATGTTATAAACCATATGATCCCCATTTTTAGAATGTAAATGATATACATGAGGGCGACCTGCCGCCTTCTAGACCTTGTCGAGCAGTGCGCCGCTGTCGGTGTGGGCAGAGGTTTAGGATGATCTCTATTAAGCTACATATTTCTTGATGTATATGTTATAATTAGAGTTTCTTAGTTTTTAAGGATTTGTTATCCAATTTTTCATTATGTAAAACAAGATTTTGATGTTTATATATTTCATGAAATTTATTATGTATATTACTCATAATTGATACTGCTATGCATATAATACATATTAAGATGTATACGTTTGTTGATGATAAATAATAACAAAAACCATAAAATATGTTAGAACATACCTACTTTAATGATAATCTGAACATAATAGGAGTATACATAACTAACATCAGTTGAGAGAAGTTTATTCATCTTTATCAAATATGTAATAATTTGACTTGTACTTTGGATGGCAGATAACATTTAATCATCAGTTTACATAATGTGTTATATAAATATGGGTTAAGTAGAATTTTCATAAAGATAGATTGAAATTGTAGCTAATCTGACATACATCCAAAGTGTAATTCACAAACGAAGTTTAACATAAACATTAGTGCGCACATGGTGCTTACATGTTCCATATGATCTCTAGATCTAGTACACTATTGAACATAAGCTCTTAGACTTATTTCACTTTGTCAACAAAACTAAACAATACCATGCACAGAACCCACACAACTAGCGTACTGAAATACATCACTAATCATCCAACATCTCAACATTGGATGTATAGATTGGACGCAAGCTTAACACCTAATCAACTCATGCTTCTTCTTCTTTGTCATGAGCTACACATTTGTGAGCCATGTTTTGGAAGTTAGTGCACTACAGATGTATGAGAATTCTGTTGTTCGCATCTCATAACTAATTCAAAACTATTATCTTCTCCTTAGGCATTTCTCGTGACATAGTCACTGCCTTCCGACAAGGACAACAAATTCTATATTCTCAAATCTTTACTAGAATTTCATATTGTTTTTGTAATCAATATTATCATTCCACCTCCATTGTACCTAGGTAAGCAGGTGAATATCTCTTTTTGAATCTAAATTGTATTGGAAATGGTCATAAGGAAACCATGATCTCCCTATTGCTTGGAAGATATCTTCACTGATGTAGTGCATTTTGGATGTTTAGAAAGGTGCCATTGCTAATTTTTTTCCAAAGGTGACACATGTATCTATAATAAGAAACCTTAAACATGCTTCCAATGCATGGTCACATCAACTACTTACTGCTACCTTTGTTGTCCCATCAAACCAATTTGCTCCATTGCAGACTGGAATGAGATAGTTTAATTGGTTCAGACACAAGGGCTTCAGGTGCATTGACTGGCCAACCCTACCATTGAATTGATTTATCCCATAAATATATGGGTCCTCAACTTTTAATATCTCCTTATTACAACTTATTCCCAATGGGTGGATAGTTCCATTTTTAACTCAGGAGTTCTACTACTAAACTGATTTATTGTTTCAATAGATGGGTCCTTAATTTTTAATATCTCGTCATATCAAACTGTGAGATATGTGACCCTATTCAATGCATTGAATGACACATTGTAGTTTTGTACAAGTATGGATTCCCAAGTGGAAGATTATATAGTGTCGCCACAATTAACCAACATAAGTATATTTTCCCACAGGATTGGTATGAGGCAAACCCATTGGCACAAAAGTCAAGCCTTACATTTCTAGGCTCAGAAGTAAAGTCAAAGTGTTTCCAAACCTTAGCATTAGATCAATGACACATGGACTCTTCCTTCATAAAGTGACTGGCATTCCTATGTTATATGTTTTACTGTTTTAGTCGAAGCATATAATCTTTACAATCTTTTAATTAATAGTAGGTACCACGACCTGGCATATAGGACATTCCTCTTAGCACAACTATTGCTTATTCAAGGTCAAAACCTCAACTGCCCTTAAAATTTGCAATGCATGAAGACTTCATCATCTTTCCAAAATAACATGTAAGTAACCCTATAATAGTCAATCTTCACCACGGGTAAGCCCAAGTCCTTTATTAATCATTTTGTGATGTAATAGTTTTGGGCATTTGATGGTCACATGGTAATATCTAACCAATCAACTTCGAGATGTTATCATAGCAACTCCATGACATACCAAACTCTACCTTTATACTCACTAATCATGCAATAGCAGATAATTGAGAGAAATTTTTACATCCATCATACATAGGTTGGTATGCCACATGTAAAACGTTAAAAAAAAAGGGTTGTCTCACAATTGTTAAATATAGTTCATAGCATCACTTTGTCTCATATGGGGACAAATGTATTCATCATCGGGTCTTACTATGTTACTCAAATCTAGTTCATTTATAAATGTTGTCATGTAGTGCTAACTACATCATACACTATTTGTTGATCCCACAGAATGTCACTCTCATTATCATTTTCAATGGTGCTATATCTAGGCCTATCATCAGTTCCTTCCCTCGCACAATTGTTAAAGTACTCAATCTCAACATGACTAATCTAGTTATAAAAATTCATTATCCCTTCTTGAATGAGTATACCTTCACCTTATTATGATCTAAAAACTTGTTCTTGCATTGCAAATACGGACATTTGATCTAATTGCCATTAGTGAATCACATCGCTTAGTGGCTCACTCTTTTAAATCATTAACTCTATTTTTGAATTTCTCTATCAAACCACAATTTTCAGGAAAGTTTTTATTATACATTAAAGATCTAATGTGCCTCAAAAATCCTTCACTACAAGAAACAAAAAAAGCAATGCAAGACTAAACAATGATACTAACTTGAATTCATAATTCAATCGAACATTTACGCTTAAAGCAAATGGCGACTCAAACTTGTACAAACTACATGTCATTCATAGCTTTGTAAAATTTCTAAGTTGGGCACAAAAATTGGGAAAATCCAACATTGTTCCATGAAGCATACCACATTTGTGTGTGTGTGTGTGTGTGCACTTAATTTGTTGTTTCTAAAATAATTTACCAAAACTACATAAAAAAATTCAAAATTACTCTTAAATCACACGAGTATGGAACTAAATTATCAATTACAACTTCAAGAACTTATTTAGTTAGTATCCACGTCCATAAACCTATAAACAATTAAAGTCACATAATAATGCAAAAGCAATAATGTTATCTTAAAAATAAAAACAACTTGAAGATTACCAACTTCATGGAGTTCTCGGTCAAATTTGAGATCAATTTTGCAACAGTGGGAAGAAAAATTAATAGTCAAAATGAAATAGGTTCATTCTTTTTTTGAAATCCCCAAATTAGGTTAGTTTTGGAATGGTTTCTTTGGCCATCCCATTTTGGAATTGCTTTTTAAAAACTGTCCCAACATTTGGGAAGGCCATCGAAATGTTGTCTCAAATTTTGAAATGCTTTTAAGGTGGCTTTTTTTGTCACAGACAATCATGCCTTTATAATGACTTGGGGACAGATTTCTTTTCTTGTCCCAAATTTGGCCAAAAAGCTATCCTAATTTGACTGTTTTCTAGTAGTGTAATACAAATAGCAATTCCATTGGTTGATCCTTTCAAGACATATTACTAGATAATACTATAATTTTAAGAGGTGTTGAATTCATTTGATCCTACTAAATTATAATTGTGCGACATTTTATCCTCTCAAACTATGAATAATACATATTTTGCTTAATGTGTTTTTCTGTTTTAACCATCTTTTCAATGCAATGAGAAACTTAGGGATTGAGAAGAAATGCTAAAAAATGAAAAGAAAAAAAATTCAAAGTATCTTAACCCAACTAAGAATGTGTATCTGACATCAATATTAGGTTCTATATATCCTTATACTAGTCTTTTTATTCCTCCTTAAATGCAATCCACTTCTTGAAAGCCTTCTTATGAAATCCCTTATCGTAATATGGCTTTTTAAAATGGATATCTATTTGTTATGAGGTTACCAGTGACCTCATTAATCATATTCTTCTCAAAGTGTTAATTGAATCCTTGTAGAAATGGTAATGGAGGCTAGTAGAGATGACAACAGGGTAGGTACTTGTGGGCACCACCTCGTGGGGAAAAAATAGTCGGCCAGGAGTGGGTGCAAGGAAGAATTTTCGCCCTATCTTTAAATGGGTTGAGATCTCTTACATAATAAAATAATAAAGATAATTATAACATTCTCTCTTAGAGTTTAAACTAATTACAAAAAAAAAAAAATTTTAAGTTTAAAAAATTATATATACCTTCCTTAAATTTATTTTCAACTAACAATGAAACTTATCTACTTTGGTAGGTTGTCGAAAATTGATAACATCCACCAAAATTTCAAACTAAAATATAATTTTACTCATAATAGACTTGTGGAATGATTGACTAACATTTTCAGACAAAAATACCCTTATATGATAACCACACATTAGCGAATGTAATTGTAACGACAATAAAAGTTAAAAGCATGCTTATGTAAAGTATAAAATATATAAAACATTTAAAAAAACAAAACATTTAATAAAATAAAAGATATATATTTTAAGAAATATATGTTATAAAAAAAATTTTAATTAAAGAAATTTTAAAAATATTAATTCAGCCTAAATATTTTCTCAAAAAATAAGAAATTTGATGATAAGAAATAAAAATTTAGAAATTTAAATTTCAAGAAAATTTATAATTTTAAAAATGTACAACATAAAAAATTTTATCATATAAAATTAAAATTTCAAGCTATATACTCTTTAGAAAATAAAAAATTATCTTTTCCAAAATAATTTATTTTTTTAGTTTTTGTTTCATATTTTATATTTTTGTAATTTTTAATTTATTATTATTATTTTAGCGGGTGTATTTGTAAATATTATAAACTATAATCTTTTTTATATTTTTATATTATTAGAAAATGTAAATTTTGATTATTGGGAAATTTAAATCCATATTTATATTTTACATTTTATATTTTTGTTTTAGCATACAAGAGGGCTAAAAATGTCATTTCAAAAATGAAATTTTTTTTTGCCTTTTTAAATTTTAAATGCTTTTTGGCTATGGACAAAATGATCATTTCACTCAAAATCGCTTAAATTTGGTCCACTTGATTAGTCTACGGGAGGTATATATAATTTCTGAAACTTAAAAGCATTTTGTGTGATTAGCCCAAAGCTTAGAGAGAGACATTGTAATTATCCCTCAATAATTTATATTAGTTTTATATTTAATAGATTTAATAATTACTCATTTAAATTATTCATTTGGCAATTTCACTATAAATTAAAAGAAAAATCATAAAAAGAATTACTTGTGATTAAATTATATTTTTTTCATAAAAATTAATTTTTCTCACAATAAAAAATTATAAAATATAATAAAAACAATTTCGTTGAGATAAGAATAAATAAAAAATATAAAATTTTCACTTTAATTGTGTAGACAAGTCAGTACAATATAACGAAATTAAATTTATTATATTTTTACTGTAAAGACAATTTGTTTAAAATATTTATTACTTCTTTCTTTCTATTCGTATGTGAATTTTATGGTAAAACTAAATTCTCTTTTTCTCCTCAGGCACCCGCAAGGAAATGAGATAGGAACTGAGTGCAAGTTTGGCAATGGGTTGGGAAACAATTCTATCATCCAAAATTAACATGTTTTTCATTTTTACGTTTTGGAAACAATTTTATTCTTTGGTGATTCTTTTGAGGCATAAAAATATTTTGTGATTTAAATTGTTCTTCTTTTTTTAAATTGTGTGACTTAAACCTCTTCTTGTTACATGTTAACAATTAAACTTAACGTTAACAATAAAACAGACATAAAATGTAAATTTTAACATTGTATATAGTTAGGAATGGTTTTCATTTAATAAAATATTATCAGAAATTATAGCAACAAAATTTTCAGCCATACTTTCATTTATTTATCTTTTAGAACTCTTTTTAGGTCAAATTAGAGCTATACGCCTAACTAAATACGACCTGAGCAAGAATTACCTAATGACGCATAACTCTTGTTATATAATTTCTTTTAGAACTCTTTTTTTTATTTCTTTAATTATTTTGTGATATAATTTAAGTTTTGCCTAATAACGCCTAACTCTTGTTGTATAAGCAAAGAAACTAACTTTGAGAAAAACTTCATACGTGGTTTAAAATAACTTAATTTTGATTATATACAGTTAATAAAGTGGAAGAATTAAAAGATTTTTAAAATGTATTTTCCACATGTTAATTAATGATAAATCCAAAACTGCCATTTCAAAATCCAATTTTAAATCCGCCACCTTGAAGCTTTTTACTATAAAAATTTATTTTTTTCCTTAGTTACTATTTTTTTCTTTAATTATTTTTTTATTTCCGAAAATAGTCCCTCAAATTGCTTTCCTTTTTTTGGTATAAAAAATGAATAAAAAATATCCAACCAAACTTGATTTTGTCGCCAAAAATTGAGAACCAAACAGAGCTCAACACTGCGGATAAGGAAAAAAAAAATTAAAAAAACTGCGGATAAGGACAAAGGTGATTATGATTGCAATGACGATTCGTGAATCAATTAGAATAGAAACAGCTCTCACAGCCAGAAGTCAAAACCCGCTCACAGATCTTGCCTTGGGCAAAAAGCTGAGAAGTACAAGAAGCTACTCCAAAATACCGCTATAAGAATCCAAACCAGAGATTTTTCTCACTCGCTAAGCCCATCGAAAGCTCTTCGTTTGTTGAGGAAAAAAAATTCTCGAATATCAGCATTTTTTTGCCCTTCTTTTCAACAACAGCGAATTCTCATGGCTGGCGTGGAATTGCTGCCGAAAGAGTATGGATACGTGGTCATTGTTCTGGTTCTCTACTGCTTTCTCAATTTCTGGATGGGTAGTCAAGTGGGCAGAGCCCGCAAGAGGTAAATTTTCTCTTTGATTTTTCTGGGTTTTCATTCTTTTTCGTTTTTTTTTTTTGGTTGTTTTTGGTTTGTGATTGGAAGGCCTTATGTGAATTTGGGAAATTTTTGGATTTTTGATCGCAGGTATAAGGTATTTTATCCGATCATGTACGCCAACGAAGCTGAAAACAAGGATGCCAAAATCTTCAACTGTATCCAGGTATCTATGCGTCTCCCTCTCTTAATTTTTGTTTTCTCAGTATTAATTGCATAATTTTGTCTGATGTAATTGATGAGACTCTTGCGGTGAAAAATGGGTTGAAAATTGTGGGTGCAGAGGGGTCACCAGAATTCCCTGGAAATGATGCCCATCTTTTTCATACTGATGATATTGGGGGGTATTAGGCACCCTCTGATTTCTACATCACTGGGAGTTGTTTACACAGTTTCGCGGTTCTTCTATTTCAAAGGCTACTCCACTGGTGATCCTAATAACCGTCTTTCACTGGGGTAAGTGTCTTTCTTCCATTATTTGGAGTTGTTCTGTTGCACATACTGTGATTTTTACAGACAAAGAAGGCAAAGTTCGTTTGGTAAGACAGTTTTGCATTCATTGAATATGGGGTCAGGGTGTTTCGGTTGGGTTCCCCTACATTATATCGTCTTCACATTTTGGTTGTCTCAGAGGGTGTTTGGTTATATCGTCTTGACATTTTGCTTGTCTCGGTTTTGGGTGAATTTGTAAGTTTATCTAAACATCTTATTTACAACTTTATAACTTCTTTTAAAGTTTTTGGTAAATATTTTAATGAAAGAGTTTGTAAATTTTTAAAATAATATGTTTGGAGGTTATAAGTTTTTAAATTAACATGTTTGTTGTTTATGAACTCCTTAAACATAAGTTAGACTTTTTCCACTTATTTTGAAATAGTTTTCGAATATCTTATAAATTATTTTATTATATATATTGAAAACAGTATAAATATCTTTATTTACATTATATTAATAATATTTAATTTATTTTTATTATTATTGCAATAAAAAATAATAATTAATTATAATTATAAATTTTAATAAAAGGTGATTTTATCAAACATTTTATTAATTTATTTTTAAAATAAGATCTATTAACTTGTAAGTTCTAAAAATGGCTCCTCTAACTTATAAGCTGTGAAAAATAGGACACCCTCTTAGTCTACTTTGCTGTTGATTAAGTTTCAGACTTATATACATCTTCCAATTGCTTTGTTTAACTAGCAAGTGGTAAATCAATTCTTTCAAACTTTATAGGCTCAACTCAACCGAGGGCTTGTGACATAGCTTCGCGTTTTGTACTCAGTTTCCACACATCACAAGTATGTTTGACAGTCTTAACCTTTTCTAATGCAGGAAATATAGTTTCTTGGCCGTGTTCGCGCTTATGATCTGCACAATTTCGTGTGGTGTGCATATGGTTATCTCGTAAGAGGGATCTGTTCTCAAGTTCTGTAATGCAGTAGAGTTACCGTTGTTTGTGGAACTTCATCTTACATAAGAGTATGACCAGTGCACGATGTTCTACCTGGTTGTTTCCCCTTGTCCTGCATCAATAACTACACTTTGTACTCGAACTTCTGTTCTTAGTTTGTCTTCTCTTATGAGATTTCTTTCTTGTATGCTTCCTCTTTGATGTAAACTTTATGATGTTGAATGGAAGTGATCACGATTGCTTAATGTCCACGCTGAATTACAAGACCACATGGGTGAATGAAACCTCATAATATAATCTCCATTTCTTGGCCCTTATCTCTAAGCTTAGTCTTCTTGAGAGGTTCCTGACTGGGATAGGTTTTTATCTTTGACATGAAGCCACTGAAGCCACAATAACTTCATCTCTTTCTTCTCTAGACTGTGAAGCTTGTGACTTGCCAATTGTGTGTCATCCAACTTGTGGGTAATTTTTGCTTAGGTCGTCTTTAGTTAAGCGTATAGGTCTAATTTGACCTAAAAAGAGTTCTAAAAGACAAATAAATGAATGAAAATATGGCTGCAAATTTTGTTACTGTAATTTCTGATAATATTTTATTAAATGAAAATCATTCCTAACTATATACAATGTTAAAATTTACATTTTATGCGTGTTTTATTGTTAACGTTAAGTTTAATTGTTAACATGTAACAAGAAGAGATTCAAGTCACACAATTAAAAGAAGAATAACAATTTGAATGACAAAATATTTTTATGCCTCGAAAGAATCACCAAAGAATAAAATTGTTTCCAAAACGTAAAAATGAAAAACATGTTAATTTTGGATGATAGAATTGTTTCCCAACCCATTGCCAAACTTGCACTCAGTTCCTATCTCATTTCCTTGCGGGTGCCTGAGGAGAAAAAGAGAATTTAGTTTTACCATAAAATTCACATACGAATAGAAAGAAAGAAGTAATAAATATTTTAAACAAATTGTCTTTACAGTAAAAATATAATAAATTTAATTTCGTTATATCGTACTGACTTGTCTACAAAGTGAAAAATTTTTATTATATTTTATAATTTTTTATTGTGAGAAAAATTAATTTTTATGAAAAAAATATAATTTAATCACAATTAATTCTTTTTATAATTTTTCTTTTAATTTTTAGTGAAATTGCCAAATGAATAATTTAAATGAGTAATTATTAAATCTATTAAATATAAAACTAATATAAATTATTGCGGGAAAATTACAATGCCTCTCCCTAAGATTTGGGCTAATCACACAAAATGCTCTTAAGTTTCATAAATTACATATATGTCCCGTACACTAATCAAGTTGACCAAATTTAAGCGATTTTGAGTGAAATGACCATTTTGCCCATAGCCAAAAAGCATTTAAAATTAAAAAAGGCAAAAAAATTCTCATTTTTGAAATGAAATTTTTAGCCCTCTTGTATGCTAAAACAAAATATTAAATGTAAAATATAAATATGGATTTAAATTTCCCAATAATCAAAATTTACATTTCTAATAATATAAAAATATAAAAATGATTATAGTTTATAATATTTACAAAATACACCCCCTAAAATAATAAAAAATTACAAAATTACAAAAAAATATAAAATTTGAAACAAAAACTAAAAAAATAAATTATTTTAAAAAAGATAATTTTTTATTTTCTAAAAAGTATATAGTTTGAAAATTTTAATTTTATAAGATAAATTTTTTTATGTTGTACATTTTTTAAAATATAAATTTTCTTGAAATTTAAATTTCTAAATTTTTATTTCTTATCATCAAATTTCTCATTTTTTGAGAAAATATTTAGGCTGAATTAATATTTTTAAAATTTCTTAAATTTAAAATTTTATTTTATAACATATATTTCTTAAAATATATATCTTTTATTTTATTAAATTTTTTGTTTTTTAAAATGTTTTATATATTTTATACTTTACATAAACATACTTTTAACTTTTATTGTCATTGCAATTACATCCACTAGTGTGTGGTTATCATATAAGGGCATTTTCGTCTGAAAATGTTAGTCAATCATTCCATAAGTCTATTATGGATAAAATTAGATTTTGGTTTAAAATTTTGGTTGATGTTATCAATTTTCGACAACCCACCAAAGTAGATGGATTTCATTGTTAGTTGTAAATAAATCTAAGGGGAGAATGTTAGTCTAAAGGGATTTTGTGTAATTAGTCTAAACTTAAATCGAGAATGTTACAATTATCTCTAGTATTTTATTATACGGGAGATCATTACACATAGATATATATCTTAGAAAGCCATGTTAGGATAAAGGATTACATAAGACAGCTTTCAAGAAGAGGTTTGCCCTTAAGGAGGAATAAGAGGACTTGTATAAGGACATATAGAATCTAGTATTGATGTCAAGTACACACTCTTAGTTAGACTAGAGTACTTTGAATTTTTTTCTTTTCATTTTTTTAGCATTTTTTCTCAATCCCTAAGTTTCTCGTTGCATTGAAAAGATGGTTGAAACTAAAAAAACACATTAAGCAAAATATGTATTATTCATAGTTTGAGAGGATAAAATGTCGCATAATTATAATTTAGTAGGGTCAAATGAATTCAACATCTCTTGAAATCGCAATGATATCTAGTAATATGTCTTGAAAGGATTAACCAATGGAATTGTTATTTGTGATACACTACTAGAAAATAGGATTAGGACATCTTTTTGGCCAAATTTGGAACAAGAAAAGAAATATGTCCCGAAGTTATTACAAACGTATGATTGTTCGTGACAAAAAAAAAAATACCTCAAAAACATTTTAAAATTTAGTACAACATTTCGATAGGCATCCCAAATGTTGGGACAGCTTTTAAAAGACTATTCCAAAATGGGATGGCCAAAGAAACCACTCCATAGCCAACTTAATTTGGGGATTTTAAAAAAGAATGAACCTATTTTATTTAGACTATTAATTTTTCTTCCCACTGTTGCAAAATTGATCTCAAATTTGACCAAAAACTCCATAAAGATGGTAATCTTTAAGTTGCTTTTATTTTTAAGATAAAATTATTGCTTTTGCATTGTCACGTGACTTTAATTGTTTATAGGTTTATGAATGTGGATATTGACAAAATAAGTTCTTAAAGTTGTAATTAACAATTTAGTTCCATACTCTTGTGATTTAAGAGTAATTCAGAATTTTTTTATGTAGTTTTGGTAAATTATTTTAGAAGCAACGAATTAAATACACGCACGCACACACAAGTATGGTATGCTTCATGGAACAATGTTGGATTTTCCCAATTTTTTTGCCCAACTTAGAAATTTTACAAAGCTATGAATGGCATGTAGTTTGCACAAAGTTTGAGTCACCGTTTGCTTTAAGTGTAAATGTTCAACAGAATTATGAATTCAAATTAATATCATAACATAGTTTTGCATTGCTTTTTTTGTTTCTTGTAGTGAAGGATTTTTGAGGCACATTAAATCTTTAATGTATAATAAAAACTTTCTTGAAAATTGTAAATTAACAGAGGAATTTGAAAATAAAGTTAATGATTTCAAAGAGTGAGCCACTAAGCAATATGATTCACTAATGGCAATTAGATCAAATGTCTGGATTTGCTATGGAAGAACAATTTTTAGATCTTATGAAGGTATACTTATTCAAAAAGGGATAATGAACTTTTATAACTTTTTTTAAAAAAATGTACAGACAGCTCACGAACTATAAGTGTAATGTTTTATACTATTCCAACGGTATCCCAATGGTTTAAACTTTATTTTCTTAATTGATAGGTCATGAGTTCAATTTTTTCTTGAAAGGAAAAAAATTAGCATATCATTATAATAAAAAAATTTTAAAAATTTAATATTCTGTACCCAAAAAAATGTTACTAAGAGATATAGAAAATCAGACTTAGAAACTGTTTCAACTATTTTTAGTTCTTTGTACTAATTTTCTATATCTCTTCATTTCACTTTTAAATTTTCTTTATATTATTATTTTTGAAATATGATTCAATGTTTAAATATTTTTGTTAATTATTACATTATATTTAAGAAAATAATTTTAGCAAAACACTTGGGGGCCGGATTTGTAATCATCCCAATGTCATTTGGCTAAACCATTGCAACTGTATGAATCTCACCTATGTTTATTTTTAAATTTTAATGTGTATTTTTTAATATTTTTATATCAAGAATTGTATAAAAATAAGAGAGAGAGACATAAAAATTTAAAAAGTATAATGATTGAGTGTATATTTTTTTTATCCAAATTTTGAAAACAAGCATATTTTCACAGCATTTGTATCTGATAAAGCTTTTAACTAATTTAAAATCAATTTAATAATATTGAAGCTAACATTAAATACAAAAAATAATCCGTACAATATATTACTTAACAGGGGTGTTTGACCCTCAATAGCCAATTTTGATCAAATAACGAGCTCTTAAAATTTTTTGGAGTTTTTTTATTATCGTTTAAAATTAAATGGTCAACCATGAATTAATTTAATTAATTTTGTTGTTTATATATGGTACGTAAAAATTTGAACAAACTCATACATGTTATCTCAATACGTTTTCAGTTTAATATTTTAAGTTCTCAATTTAATTTATTAAATATGATGCAACTAATCTGCATCAAGACAAGAAAAAATTCAAATGATTAAAAAAAAAAACAAAAATCCTGGATGAAAAACAAAGTATTATACATTCAACGTTTATTCAATTTTGTGTATCAAATAATAAATTAGTCATTTGAATTTTTATTTTTTGAAGAAGCAATGGATTAATTTATCTGATTGCAACTCATCCCTCAACACTACACTACAGAAATTAGAGACATAGGGAGTTTAACATTATTTTCCTCCTTAGTGGTTAAAAATTTCACTAGTTCATGTGCAATCTATGAACCCCAAAAACACACATTTACTTATTATATTTTTAATTTTTTTTTCTTTTTTATATTTTCGAAACAAAAATACTAAAAAAACACATAAAAATTTCAAAACAAACAAAGCCTTACATAACATCAACTACTCTCATTTCGCCTCGTGGCTGAATTCAGAACAACTTAAGACGGCATGCAAGGCGTTCACTATTACCATATCTCGCCATGCCCAACTCCATAACGCGCTTTTGTTTATTTCTTTTTTTTTTTTTTGAAGGAAATTTCTAGGCTGATTTTATGTCTCCCTATTCCACAAAATCGACGGCTTGCAATGTTACTGACAACTCTTTGGCCCGCACATGTTCCCATGGCTGTCGTATTAATTCCTCACTATAATATATTGTTCCTCCGGTTCCATGTACCCCATGCTAATGCTAATTTTTGGCACAACTATAATTTAATATGAAATTAATAAATTTAAATTTTTATGAGTTTATGTTGAAATCAAGTTGAACCTGCGAAGTTAGAAAAAAAATAAGTCAATTTTAGCAATACAAAAATACAGACTTTTCCCTACTTGGGCAAAAGCACAGTAAAAAAGTGCAAAGCGTTTGTGATGTTTTGGCACACATAGCTTGGCTAACCGTGGCAAAAACATTGGCTACACTTTGAAAACGCATTACAATAATGATGGTTTTTCTTTTCTTTTTGCTAACACTTTGCACTATTATTACTAAAAATATTAATTTGATAACTACAATTATAAAATTGTAGGCAATAGTATGTATTCACTTGGTTATTCTCAAACATAGACAATAGCTTGTATGCTGTCTACCCTTTTTCCAAAGCGTGAGCAAAACTGTTGATTACTTACTATATTTTTCAATGCCACTTTTAAAAGTTTAATTATAAGTCTGTTGTGTGGGTGATTCAAATTAATTTTGAACAATGGTTGAAAAGCATAGCTAATAATTGCAACTAATGCCAAATAATATATTAAGTTTGGACTCGTAGTTAATACTAATTTATATTTTGTAAAATATAAATGTTTATTGTACAATATTAATCCCTGATCAAAATTTGAACTAAAAATATATATAATTCATTGGCCTAAAATATTTAACACATTCAACAAGAAATAATTCAACAAAATATTCATCATCGACAAAATCATGCATCCAAACATTAATTTAAGCATTCTCAATAATAAATAATGTAAATCACCATCAAGGAGGAAAAAAGTTAACATGCCACCAAATAAGGTCAAATATCACATGTAACTACAAAGCAGTATGATTTCCTGAATTTCTTAGACTGTAGTCAATTGAATGCCTCCAATAATTTTTGACATTCATCCACCCACTAAAGGAAAAAAATGAAGTAGGGAACCAAAAAATAAGCCAAGATAATTATAATTAGAGCAGAAATTCTCCTATTTACTAGATTCAGCAACAGTACAAGAAACTAAACAGCTTACCATTAACTACTACACAACCACATTCAACCCATATCTTTAAAGTCCTAACACTTGCCCTCCATTTTGGAAAAGCGATTTCCATTACCAATATAGGCATACTTGGTGAAGTTATTAACTTTAATTTCCTCATAAAAACATTTAATGAACAAGAAGCAACAGTTAAACATGGTTAGCCAAAATAGAGATCACTATCTTCAGTGAAATGAATGTAGTACAATTTAGAAACCTGAAAGGTTATTAGCAGGGACAGTGAAGATCAGCTTGTAGAATCAAGTCCTAAAATCAGGGACGCTATGTTGTTCTACAAATGAATAGTGACTGGTTAGTTTACTATTTTGCTGACGAGATCTTGTTCAAATTTTTCAAGCTCAAATACAGGGGCAACGAAGCATCTCGCAACATACATCGAAATATAAGGATTGACACAAATAAATCATAGAGCAAAATACAAAAAGAAATGATTGCACCAACACATCAATGATTCAAAGTCCAAGTAGCTCGTCAATTAACGATTTTTCAGCATCGAGGATTCCATAATTCAACAACAAAAATCCTTGCTGCTCACAGAAATTAGTCCATAACACAAAAATCCCTATTAGTAAAACAACAATCCAAACAGAAAATGAAATCCGTAGGTACCAAGTAAGAAAAATTCCTAATAGCAAAACAACAATCCAAACAATACACAAGAGCTAGCTCTAGTTTTCTTCCAATAAAATGAAAGGATATCCATAATCAAATGAAAACTTAATTACCTGGAAATAAAGCCGCGAGATCAAAGGTTGTAACGCACAAAATAGAAACCCAAGACAGAGAGCGTGGACAAAGAACGCTGGGCTGAGAAGACGGAGAAAAGTGAGTGTGGGCAAAGGAGCAACTGGAGAGACGGAGAAATTGAGCACGTCAGCTGGAGAAAATAGAGAAATTGAGTGCAGACAAAGGGAGAAACGCGGGAAAGAAATGCAAAGGAGGAGAAGGGAAAGAATTAGGGCTCCGTTTTGTTACTGTACGAAAGTTGTTCAAGTTTGTTTCAATTACTTTTTAGAAGTGTTTTTTGGTTTAAAGTTTTCACTAACTATTAATTTATTTTTGAGATTTTTTATTAGATAAAAAATTATGAATTTAAATCATTATTTTGAGTAAAAGTCTAGAGTTGATTGTTATATATTTGAAAACTCAAGTAAATTATTTACTAATACTATATATACACATTAAAATATTTCTATACTGTCAAATTTATAATTAATTTTCTCTCAACGCTTATTGTATTTGGTATCATCTTTTAGTTTTTCACAATATAATTTACTCAAGTTATCCCAAAAAAGAATTAAGATAAAAGAAAAATTAATTAATCTACTTAACATCCATTTTTTCTTCTTCAATTAATATTGTCATTTGTATGAGATTTTAATCTTTCCTACACTTCTACTACTCTTAAACCGTAAGCTTTAAAAAATGCTATAAGTTAAAAGAACTAAAGTGTAAGCAATAATATGTACTGCCCAAAATTTTTTTAAAAATTATTGTTTACATTGTTAAAAGTGTAAGAAATAATATATATTAGCTACGTTTTTACTCTAACCGTAGGTTTTCCGAAAAATTAATGCCTACAAAAGGATAAGTGTAAGTAATAATACAATACTTATATTATTCCACGCGCGTAGGGAAAGAGGTTATAGCTAATGATTAATTTTCTTGTAGTGCAGGTTAGGTTGCGAACTAACTTATATTACAAAATAATTTAATAAATATTTTTTATTAACTATCTTTCATTTTATTATCTGTTTAAATTATTAAATATACAAGTAGAAAATTAATAAATAAAGTTAATTACTAAATAAAAAATATGTAAAAATTCAAACATAAATATTATATTAAACTAAACAGATGATCATGGGCAACATAGCATGTGACAGACATTTTAATAGTATCCTACTAATTATGTGACTTGTATGTATTTGTAATGTTTATATTATAGGTTTGTAATAGAGAGTTTGTGATAAAACATTTGGACAGATTGATTATTGTAATAATATTATTATTCCACTATGGTTTTGGGTCTATTTGGACATATTTGTATTAATTGCAATTACTTGGTGTATTTTGTAATATTACTACAGAAAATAATTTTCATCGTCACTGACGTGTCCATCCCCCACTATCTTCGTCACCTATCGCATCGAATGAATTGTTGTCTTAAGAAGTCTCCTGCCTACTAGAGCTAGGATTTGAATCATGCTATAATCCTTGCATGGCCTCGTAGATGTTAATAAATTTGTGTATCTTTTTAGGTCATTTAGCATTGGGACTTTGAATCATATTATCCATGTTGAATTGACGTAGTTATTATTTGGTTGATAAGAGCCTCCATACTTCAATGGAGCTCTGAGTTTTTAGTCTTACATATTGTCTTCCAATCATGCATTTTCCTTTTAGTGCTCAAATAGTCAATATAATATATTTGAGTTGCTTCTAAATAAGCAACGCTACAATTTCTTCTAACATTTTGAATTTGACTTAAATTTAAAACAAGCATATAAATATATTGAAATAATAAATTAATCTTTGTCAATGCATTTCATACAAACTCAAGTAACATCTCTCTAAATACGATCAAAACAAGTCTCTCCATAACCACGTGACAATCATGATTCTTCATACCATTTAATCTTAATTCATTCATATTATGCATCATCTAATATTTGACGCATATTCATTTGAAAATCTCAACCCTTTCAACCACTCAAATATCACACGTTTTTCTTTTTTCTTTTTTTTTTATCCTTGTTAAGTGTATATGCAATTTTAGGTTTAGGCCATTCACTATCTGGAATCATAGAAATCTTATGACAGTTGCATATGATCCTAGCTCTTTTTAAACATTTAAGTTATCCTTTGTTCTCCTTTGCATATCCATAACCATGTCAAAGATGCTATCAAATGCATTTTTAAATGTGCATGTCTTTGAAATTGTGACAAAGCAAGTTGGTCTTCCAATACCGTAATTTCAAAATATACTTCTCTTTATCCATTTATAAATACTTCCACAACTATCTATCTAACTATGTCTATTGTTTGTAACTCAATCTATTCTCCTAACACGATGTTAGATTTTGTTCACCATACTCCCTTCGAGGTATGACATGCATCTCTACCCATCCCTTGGTAAATGTTTTTCTATTTGTTCTATACGAATAGTGTATTGGAAAGAATTTGATAATGACAACTAAAATAACTCATATTCCTACTATGTTGAAGATAAATTGCTCTGATGTAATCTATACATCTTGAACAACTCATCGCACCTTTTGTACTTCACCCTGATATCATCAAATAAGCAGGTAATTTATGAATGGTCCATAACAATTGACTCATATAAAAGTAAATTCGTCTAGATAAATCATACATCATGACACCAATTGTTTGGTCCGCACATGTTCCTCATAGCTATTGTATTAATCGGGTCACCATTGTCGTTCAACTCTTTGTTGATGGAAAAGGAAAACTTCTAGAAGGATCTAATAAAGCCTCTTTCTCTTCAAATTGAACAAATTTTGATGAGCAAGAACTGCAAACACTTCAGACATCTTTACACGTGTTGGGGGGAACTATGGGATCAAAAACCTTTATGTTGGTTGCTCGGCTAAATCACCATCCAATCTTAGTTTTGGTAGATTCAAGTGGTGCCCATAACTGTATTTACCCAAGGATCGTTCAATTCCTATGAGTTCTAGTCAACTAGTTACATCAATTCACAATGGTTGTCAGAAATGGTGCCAGGCTCTCCAGTGAAGGTTAATGTCTGGGAGTAGAGCAAGAAATACAAGGCATTAGGTTTTATGTTGATTTCCATATCCTTCCATTATTGGGAGCAAATGCTGTTCTGGGACTGCAGCGGCTAGTGAAATTAGGCCACATCACCATCAAGCACAGCCACTTGACATTGGAGTATAATTGCATGGGTGAGTAGTCACCCTACAAGGTTCCAACAAACCAACCATACTTGAGCCCAGTTCACAAGATAGCCACACTGCATGTCTGCCACCACTACACCAGCCTAATTCTTTAAAATTGAGGCCAATCTACTAAACACAATTCACAAAAGTTTCTATAATCCACCTCCCAACTCCATCCAGACGTGGTCTTAATCCTTGACTGATACAAACTAGTTTCTGACTTTCCACAAAGCCTTCCACCGGATCGCCCACTTATCCATCACATTAACCTTATCCCTATAACCTAACTTGTTAATATACGACCATACCGCTACCCCCATTTCTAGAAGAATGAAACCAAAAGGCACGTCTGGGAGATGATGGAATCACAAATCACAGAAGCACGTCCTTTCTCTTCTCCTGTTTTGTTGGTCTGCAACAAAGATGGCGCATGGTGCTTCTGCGTAGATTATCAAGCATTGAATGTCATAGCCATCAAGGATCATTTCTCGGTCCCAAGAGTAGATGAGCTTCTTGATGAATTATATGGAGCAACCATTTTCTCCAAGCTGAATTTAAGAAGCAGCTATTTCCAGATTCGCATACTTCCTACGAACATTGTTAAGATGACTTTTTGCAACTGTGAAGGGCATTATGAGTTCGTGGTATGCCATTTGGGCTTTCGAACACACCCTCTACATTCCAGGCCACCATGAGCTCAATGTTCAGGCCTTACATTCGATGGTTTGTCTTTGTATTCTATAAAGACATACTTGTGTATGGCAGAAATTAGGCTGACCATTTTCAGCATTTATGAGTCACTTTACACACCCTGGCCACCCATCAATTTTTTTGCCAAATTATCCAAGTACGTTTTTGGGCAAGCTCAGTTAGAGTATCCAGGACATATGCTTTTGGGTGATAGCTTCCACGTTGATCTAGTTAAGGTCCACTCCGTTGTTAGCTAGCCACTAGATTCTTTGATGTCAGTTTGTGGGCTTTGGCTCATTGGCTATAATTGTAGGTTCATCCGTAATTATGCTACCATCGCCAACCCCCCAACGGGGTTGCTCAAACATCACAAGTTTGAATGGGCTGACTTTGCTGATGCTACTTTTAAAGCCCTAAAGGATTCCCTTACTATGACTCTAGTACTTGCATTACCAAAGTTCAATGAGCCATTCACAATAGAAACAGGTGATTCTTCCTTAGCTATTGGTGCTATGTTATCTCAAAATCAACATCATGTAGTGCACTTTAGAAGAAAGATGTCCCCTAAATGCGATTCACCTTATAGCAGGGAGATGCATGCTATTGCGTCGCTGTCAAATGCTGGTAACGTTACTTGCAACACTTCATTATCATAAAGAAAGGTGGTGTCAGTTTATTCCAATAGATGCATCTATATTCTGGAGGGCAATTTAAATGGCCATATAATCCTTCAAGTAGAGCCTGGTTTATAGATGAAACTCCAACATGAACAACCATGTTGATAGAAAGAGGTGCGATAGGGAGTTTTCTGTTGGAGATTGGATGTACGTTAAACTCCAACCTTACTAATTGCCTTTAGCTTCTAGGAGTTCTAACAAGCTCAGCCGCAGGTTCTATGGACCTTATCAGATTCAAGCGCACATTGGTCCAATCACATATAAGCTCGCTTTCCCTCCTCGATCTCGTATACATGATATTTTCCACGTCTCACTTCCAAATCCCAATTCTGTCGAGGCTAATTCTTTTCCTCTTCTAGGCGACATGACTAGTCTTGGATGGCAACCACTGGAAATCCTCTCTCAGTGGACTGTAAGGCAGGGCAACAAACAGCATCAGCAGGTACTTGTCTAATGGACTGGTTCTCCCGTCGGTGAAGCCACTTGGGGAGATTGATCTCTTTTCAATTCTACTTCCCCAGCCTTCTGCCTTGAGGATAAGGCCAACTCTGAAGGGGAGGACTATGTTGGACTGTTACTTATAAGCCAGGCCCATCTTGCATCCTGACTTCAGGCCCAAACAAGCCTACCTGAAGAGTCATATCACAAATTAAATAGCTTTCTAGAATAGTGACTAGTTTGTTACAATAAACAACACTACCTTTTGAATTCTCTTCCTTCCTCTCTGTCTGGTTCTCTCTGCTTCACTTAAAGCAAAAACATTAATAAACATCAAACAATTACCAAAACACATACCATAAATTATGCCAAATTAATTTAAAATAAAAACAACTATTATTAACAATTATACATTCAATTAAATTTATAATCTACGTAATAAAATCTTTTAATTGATGTATTGGCTATTATTAGTTGACAAATTAATTCATCATAGTCCTATCTATATCAGTATAAGGAAAACTAATAAATTAATTTATCATATTTATATCTATATCAATATATAGTACATTATTTGAAGGGGCTGTTCACTTTCAGTTGCCACTTTTAACCAAATAAATAATTCTCAAAATTTTAAGATATTTTTCAAATTATTTGGTCACTTTTAAATTAATTTTGTAGTACATACAAGGTAAATAAGAATTTACCCAATTTAGCCTACTCGTCCAAATTCTCTCAATACAAACTTAATTTAGGACATTAAATATTCATTAATCTTGGTGCAGCTAATGTGCGTTAAGAAATAAAATATATTGAAAAGGACAATGGTCAAGAAAGGTAAAAATAACATTTTGAATTAAAAGAAAATATTAAATATACAACAATTATTCAATATTGTATACTTTTACTAATCGCGTGGTTAAATTCCAAAAATAATAAGAATTGCCAGCCCTCAAATTAGGATTGAAAATTGGAAGCCAGAAACCATATTGTATGAATAAACAAACGGATTTCAGCACAGCGCTGCTTCCAGTGATGCTACAAAATGACTAAAATACCCAATTTTAGTACAGTACAATATCATATGTCAATAAAGATTCAATAAAATGCCATTTTAATTCCTCGCAAAGCCCCCCTCAGGAATGTGCCTACGACGACTCTTGATTTCATTAAAAAGCAGAGATGAATTTCAAGATCTTGGACTGTGCCCTTTCCTTCTCTTCTGGCCCATCAAGATCCCCAATATTGTCATGATATTCCTGTGATTCAAGCACAAGCAGAAAAGGGTTTTGGTCGGAGTGGCGTGAATTGCTGCTCTATATGTTTCAATTAATACAGAACTAACAGCAAAATACAAACAAGACCATCACACAAATCTGCCGTGAGTCCGTCATCAAATGTATTAACTTCAACACCATTGAATTATTGTTAAATTTATAATTGCCTTGGACATTTACCGAAGAACAGTTGAACCACGAGTTTGCTTCAAGTGAATTTTCAACCGTGCCTACTCCCAAGAAATTTTGTTCAGTTGCCAAATAGAATTCAAAAAGATTTTGTACGGATGTATTTGATACATGACTTCCTGGAGCATACGGATACCAGTTAACGACAAGCCAACTTGAACCCCCTCAACAGACTTAACATCTTCTCGTGCATATATGAACTAGAGAGTTCTAGCACAAATTTTATGACAAATATATGTAAGTCAATTGACGAAGAAGTAGAGATAAATATGCGTTCAGTTATAATACAAACAGAACTCAAACAAGGTTCCCCACTTAGGCTTCTCTATTTGTCATATTTTATTCTTGTGACCTTAAAATCAAATATACAAACTAAAATTTGAACTGAAAAAGAAGTGTTCACTATTTTTACCCTTCAACATTTTAAATAAAATTATTTCAACCCTTTTTTTGCAATTGAATAAAGATAGCCAAAAACAATTCATTAAGTATGCAAGTTACAGAAAAATCATAAGACGTCATAACCAAAAAATTACATTCATCAATACCCAAAGTTACTATCCATCTAATTAGTTCCAACTGCCATGTTAATTAAAAAGTTTTTAAACAGTTGGTTTCCGCAAAAACTTCATAATCAAAAAGAGTAATCATGAAGAACGTAGAGAGGAAAAAATTGGAAGGCCAAATTGCTAATTTTATCAACAATTAGTTGAGAGGCTAATACCTGAAGTATATCCTTAACATCCTTCTTAGTTAGCTTGTGCTGCTTTAATAATAGTTCGATTCTTGCTTTCATACGAGAGTGCCTGGAAAAGACAGACACACAAATAAGAATACCAAGGACCAAAAAATGACAGCCACAGAAATTACTTACACTCATTGATTAATAAACGAGACGGGGCCACACTTACTCAGAGGTCCACAGATGGCCCAGAATAACAGCAATTAACTGCAGACACAGATGGTTTAACAATAACAATTAGTAGAAAGTCAAATTGCTTACAGAGCGCACGCGTGTGAGAGACAGAGAAAGATTAAAGAATATACCTGAAGAGTATAAAGCCCAGAGTCTAGCTTTCGATTATATTTCTCCTCTTCATCAATCTGCAACAACAATAAAGATGAATAAATATTCACCAGTGATTATAAAATTTCTGAAGCTGTTGCAAAGACAGTAATGACTGGAATGAAGAACATAGTCATTTGTCAACCTCAAAATCATCTAATTCAAGCTGATTAATCCGTTCAGTCTCTGCTTTCACTCGATCGGAATATCTATAAGCCATAACAAGGAAAACAAAGAAAAGAAATAGTTATCAGAAATTAACATCAGCAAGAACAAAGCAGATAATCATATATCCATGCAGAAGGACAGGATTTTCAAATAAATGAAGTGCAGAAGTAAAGACCTCCTGTAGAGTTCCATGAGTCGATCAATCTTTTCACATTCATTCTCCACAAATTTACTCAACAATCTTTCTCTCCTAGAACCCCTCAGGATTCCACCTGGTGCATGATATGAATTGGCATCAGTTCAACAACATAAAATAGGAGTGAACAAAATGCTATCATACCATATCTTAATGAAACGTCAATCTAAGTTCAGAATTTTCAGAGGCTAGAGAAGGCAAACCATCACATGGCAAGTTTGAGAAGGGAAGCAGGACTCATAGACAAACACAAACTACTGTGACTAACAAGGCTTTCCAGCAACATATGGTTGGTACAAAATGACATAAGCAACACGAGTTGATCACATATTGACATGATCTAAGAATTAGTAACACTGGAGTTAATTCGTAATAGTATAAATTCAATACTATTTCTAGGAAACAGAGAAACTACCAACCTGACTGAATATTATACTTTCTCCACAAATTCAGAAGGTAGGAACAAATTGAAAGCCAAAAGAATTCAGAACAGAATAAAAGCATGAATTCATACCGCAATCTCACCCAAGAAAAAGCCAAGAGGAACTTGTCTTCTTACCAAATAGCGAAGCAATTAACGATATGAGGCGTTCCTCCAATTCTTCTTTATAGTGTCTTTTCTTGTTCTTCTTGCTCAAAGGTATCTAACCAGCAAAACATAGAAAGTTTAGACATAACGGTTGACAACCTCATTCCAGATCATTAATTACATCTTACAGCCAGAATTCTGTCTATTTTATCAATGAAATTAATCAAGAAAGCACAAACACCAACAAGAAGATTTATCATTGACTAAAAACCAATCAATGTGATTGTCGTTAATTTTGTACTCCAGTCACATCCATCAGTAATGATTTCCACTTGGTCAATTTAATTGATTCTTTCACGTGAAAGATGAACCAAAAAAGCAGCACAAAAGTGAAGCGAAAAGCAATCAGAAGTGATCCACAAAAGAAAGGCATTCATGCACAACTAGTCTCAACAAATACAGATTAGGAGAAGGGAACTGAACTTGCCTTACCCATAAAAGCAGGGAATGCAGTCTTTAACCCCATCACATCAATAAACCGCTCACATGCAGGCGGGTAATTAGTCATGGAAAAATCCAAAGCCCTGATCGCAGACCCATAACACAACTTCTTCTGATTCATAATAATAATCATCAGCTCCACCCCTTCTGCTTTCACAAACTTCTCCTTGTTCTCCAATGGCATTAACATACAACACAAACAGTCGAATAAATTTTCCACCATCTCCTCCTCATCCCCAGTCTTCGGGTCCCTAGATTTATACATAGCCACGGCCTGCAACAACGTGTCCACGCCATTCATTTGGCCAAACCTCTTCTGATTAGCAACACTGTTCTGCAACAAAATCGCCAGAATCTCAGAAGCATACTGCTTATTACTGTCGAATTCACGAATCTTAATCCGCGCTTGAAGCCATTTCAACAACTTGGTCTTCTCGCAAACGAGCTCGGAAACAGACGGCTTCACCTCAATGAGGTTCTCAATTGTGGACAATGTATTGTAAATGGCAGTCGATTCATCTGGATCGGAGTCATTCAACCGGGCTAAATTCTGGACAAGCAATTCGACCGCATTATTCTCTATGAGCGCGTCAACGAGCACCTGCGCGGGCTCATCGTTGTCCTCGATGACATCAGCATCGGTGAGGTCCTGCAAGAGAGTGACGGCATCTATGGCGATGTCTGTATTGTCGTGGTTGAGGAGACCGGTGATCGAATTAACAGTACCGAGGCTGACAAGGTCCGGGTAGAGCTCGGGTGCACCTGCTAGGACTTTGAGCTTCTGGAGCTCGTCGTGGAGCTCTATTTCGGATTCAGCGAACTTATCCGGGTTGTCGGGGTACTTCAGGCGGGCGGCGGTGTTGGCATTGAGGCGGCGTTCCAAGGAAAGGGCGAGTTTTTTTAGGGTTTTGACGTCTAGCGTTTCGATGGCACTTTGCTGGGATTTCTCGAGGGCTTCTAGGAGTGAAAGGTCTATGGGGGCGGCCGAAGGTGGAAGAGATGGCGGCGGCGAGGAAGAGCGTCTCCGTTTGTGTGGAGGAGGAAGGTCCATTACGTCGCCGTTTGATACACGAGGGGAATTGATCTGCCCGGGGAAGGAGGACATCCAAGAATGTAACTAATTTTATAATGGGCCTTGCTCAAGAAATTGGCCCAAATAAGAAGAGCATTCTGTGTAACTTTGGGCCCATAGATATCCTCTTCTCCCTCTAGATTTTGGATTTTGGAACATTAGAATAGAATTAGGGGGGGACAAATCCAAACAAGTACATTCTGAAACTTCATAATTTTAAAGATACTGCATTCAAGAATTCAACGAGTTTATAAGAAAATAACAACCCTTTTATGTAAGTTAAATAACAAAATTATTCCTTACATTTCCCTGTGTTAGAAAATTTGTCTCCACTTGAGCTATAGTGGTTGTTTCTTAGTCAAAACTTATAATTGCACAAATGTATCTCCACCTGATGCAATTACATAAATAATTGTTAAATAACAAGTATGTTAAATAATGTTGGCATATATCCGCACCAACTATTAGTTTTTGAGGCATTAAACCTCACTTTCTTTTATTTTAATGTATTATTATTAATATCATTGTTATTATTGTTATTAATATATTAACCAAAAACAATAAATTAATTTATTTGAAGTATTGATTTGATTATTCATAAGAATATAAATTGAATTTCAAATATTTAATTATATACCCAACATAATTTAAATTTAAATCTAAATTTGAATTTGAATTTTGTTGAATAAAATGTTTAAATTGTTTAGGTGATGGTTATTTATATTTTTGGTACGTTTTTTTCTTGAGAATTGTATAAAGATAAGATAAAAAATACAGATAAAATTTAAAAAAATATAATAATTCAATTGTGTACTTGAAAGAGAAAGCAATTAAGAAAATATATAATAATAAATTTTCATTGGCATAAAACCTCAGTATAAGAAACGAACATGAAGTGGGTCTTCTCTTTAGATATTAGAACCCGTGACTTTAATTTTTTAAATGCTTAAATGTATCATAAAGCAAAAATACAGAACAACTTGAAATAAAATATATGACTTTCCTGCAAAATTTCAAAAATAATACTAAATTTTTTCAGTCAAAGTTGTGCTGTAATTCCAAAACAACTGAAATTTTTTTATTATAAAAGTTTAGTAAAAAGTTTGAAATATTTAAATTTTTTAAAATTGTTATAATTAAATATTTTTTAGTTTTTTATAGTTAAATATTTAATTATGCAATAATTGATATATATTTTTAGTAATAATTATTTAGATTTTTGTTAATTTATAATATTTAAATATAGAATTTTCATAATTAAATTTTTGCAATAGGTATTAATTTTACTTGTCTTTAGATTTGGCTAACTTGTTTTTTAAATACAACGTTTAGTATTATATAGAACGTCATCAAATGAATGCAGCACATAGGTATAAATATCTCAACACTACGCTGTCTCAACTATATTGAAATGCACAATCCAAAATCTCAAAAAGTGAAAGGTAATGTAGGATAATTCTATTCTCTGAGCTATTAGACAACATAGTGTATGTCAACATCATCAACGCAAATCACCATGCGTATTAAGCTGTATGTTCCGAAGGACTAACTGACTGTAATGAATCGTCCCATAAATGTTCTGTCAAGTCAGATAACGTAAGATCTCAACTCTTGAACCTATCTTGGCAAAAAATGTGCAATGAGTCAAACCAACACCAGCTAATTGGTTTGAGGCTGATCCTCGTAGAAAAATTAATAACTATTGAAAAATTTTAATTATTAAATACTAAACATTGCATTTAAAAAAAGTCAAAAAAATCAATTAAAATTAATAAATATAGTAAAAATTAGATTATCAAAATTTTACATTTAAATATCAAATAAATTTTAAATATTATAAATTAACAAAAATCTAAATAATTATTACTAAAAATATATATATCAATTATTACATAATTATAAAGAACTAAAAAATATTTAATTATAACAACTTAAAAAAATTTAAATATTACAAAATTTTTAGTAAATTTTTATAATAAAAAATAATTAATTTTTTTTTAAAAAACAACCATTCCGCCCCAAAAAAAGTAAAAAATAAAATAAAATTAGTGCCATGTCTTTCCGCTCTTTGAAAGAGCGGAATGAAAAAAAATAAAGAAAAAATAGTGCCATTTCGCCGTTTTTCGGATACAGATTTTGTACTGATTATTTTGAAAAATGATAAAAAAAAAAAAAAAAAAAAGAGAAAGAGAATATTAAAAAAAAAAGTGAAATTTAAATTTAAATTCACGTGCCTAGCACTTCAAAGAATAATGGTTAATGTAATATCAAAAAGATCATGTCTGAGATTTGTTTATGTTCCAGTCTATTCTCTACTCTAATATTTTAATATAATATTAATTGTTGTGACAACATAAGTATCTGGGCTATGTTGCGATTGCATTTTCACGAGAGAGCGTCCCCCAAAATTTTAAAATAGTGCAGACATACAAAAATTGATAAAAATCATTATTTTGAAGAATATTTAAAAGTGCTCATTTTAATGTAATAAAAATTGTATAGACTAAAAGAATAAAAACTGTAGAAAAGTAATATCACACGTGACCAAAAAATCATGAGCATGATTATGCATAGGATTTGTGACAAAGATATGTATATCAGGGAAACGAAATGAAGCTAATTTTTATTTTTCCTTCCCATATAAAAGTGTTTCTTATTTACTAAATTACACATTTGCCCTTCTTCTGAAAGATTATTGACATTTTCGAGATCATTATCCTCCAATTTGCTCCACCCAGACGAGCACTCAAGGCAACGGAAAATGGCAGCTCAGAAAAGGGTCCTCTTGTTGTGCGGAGACTATGTCGAAGATTACGAGGTGCCGATTGTTTACTTGGGTTTTCATTTTTTCAGCTAATTCACAAATCTTTTGTATTTGATTGACGTAAAGAGTTGGTGACTAAGATTTTGATTGCGTTTGATTAGGTGATGGTTCCGTTTCAAGCACTTTTGGCATATGGGTTGACTGTTGATGCTGTTTGCCCTGGAAAGAAAGCTGGTGATATCTGTCGCACTGCAATCCACGATTCACTTGGCCACCAGGTTTGCGAAAGTAGATTTCACGGTTTCTGTTTTAATTGATTCAAGGGTGTGCTGTATTTAGTTACTTATATGTGGGGAGTGGGCATCTGATGGTAAGATTTTCGGAAGTTTGAAAATTGTTGATATTATTTGATTTGCTTGCTTTTCTTGTGTTATTAAGTTTTTGTTAGAATTGTTGTTGCGGTACTCCTTTTGATGTCCTAGTGTAGTGGATTTGTCTTGTTAGTACTGAAGTTTTTTGAGTTGGAAGATGTGGGAGCAGAAGAACAATAATGTCATATCTTCGTCTGATGCTATCTATAACTTTTGCTTGTATTGAGCACTTAGTTCTTCAACTGCAAGATAAGAAGATGGGATATCTTATTGTCGTTGCTGTGGATGTTTGGTTTATTGAAGTCAACTGGCTTGCGTTATATTTTGTCTATAAACATGTCTTTTTCTTTTTTAAAATTATTTTTATTTTATTTTTCTATGCAAAGCTATTCAATGAGAAAGACTTATGAATGCCTTTTATTAGTCTATCCCATTTCGATCAAAAAAATTGTGGAGATGTTTTATGGTGGTGATGGATGCCGTCTTACATATATTGTTAATTTGCATGATGGTAAAGATAAATCAAAGCAACTTTGTTATCTTCTAAACCGCTGATCTTTTGGAGATTTGGACAAAGGTGAATTGTGACAGTGATGATGGGTGAAGAGTCGGTTAAATTTGTACTTTTATTTCCAATTGGCATTGTGTAGCATTGTATAGAATATTTTCATTTGCTTGTATGATTGGCCATGCAATCCATTCGCTTAAAAGGAAAATAAAATGCAAGTTACAGGAAGGTGATTGTTTTGCAGTTATATCTACCTGAATTTTATAGTTTGGGAACTTAATCTGTTAAACGAATGGACTACGTTTCTCCTTTATTCAAAAAATTGTTCTCCAATTGCTAGTGGCTCTGTCAAATTATTTTTTGCATTTATGAAAGTCAGTTTGATGTTTTGTAATTCTACTAAAGTAATGTTTTGGCATGATTTATAATTTGAATGGCTGATTAGTGTCTTTGGTTATGTAAATGCACAAGGCTGAATGCTGAATGCCAAAATTTTGTCCGGTCATTTTTTCCTTATAATCTCATTCCAGTTCAAATTTTTTTTGGTGCCTTACTTTGGCTGTTTTTGGTGCCTTACTTTGGCTGCTTGTTTCAATGACTTGCAAGTATGTCCATGAACTGCTGATTATTTGTTTCCAGTAAACTGTGCTCATGTTACTAATACAATGGAGCAGAGTTGTTTCATTATATCTTCTTGTGTTTTTTTGACAATCTCTCCTTTTTTGTCAAATGAATGCAGACATACTCTGAGTCTAGGGGACATAACTTTGTCCTCAATGCAACTTTCGATGAAATAGATGCCACCAAATATGATGGACTTGTCATACCAGGCGGACGTGCTCCTGAATATCTTGCTATGAATGAATCTGTAATTGATGTGGTTAAGAAATTTGAAGACTCACAAAAGCCAATTGCATCCATCTGTCATGGGCAATTGATCTTGGCTGCAGCTGGTTTAGTTAAAGGCCGCAAGTGCACTGCTTATCCTGCCGTTAAACCTGCGCTCATTGCTGCAGGTGCCCATTGGGTTGATCCAGAGACAATGGCCTTCTGCACCAGTGATGGAAACCTCATAACTGGAACCACATACGAAGGGCATCCTGAGTTCATTCGGCTTTTTATTAAGGCACTGGGAGCCAAGATATCGGGTTCCAGCAAGCAAATTCTATTTCTTTGCGGGGTGAGTTTTAATGGTTTTAGTTTCAAGTTAAAGGCTCTAAAGCACGAAAACATTATCTTCTAATTTTATTTTTCTTCTAGAGACTTATGTTTTTTGGGGATCGCGATATCACTTCAGCTATTTGGCATCCTAGTTTAGCTCTTGCACTTCCTTAAAACCTCTTTTTTGTATGTCTTTTTTCTCTCTTCATATACACTCAGGGCTATTGCTAATGCCGATCATGTTTCTGGCAATGCTCTGGTTCTAATCAAGAATTAGCAGGGACCTTTATGTGACATAGAGTAATAATTAAATGGAAATGCTGTGCCAAATATATGCTGTCCAAGATGTCAGCTGTTCAAGCAGAGTATGTATTTGGTTATTGGGGAAACTCAGTATACTTATGTTGTCAAATTAGGATTAAGAAAATGGAAGACTATGCTTTTCACATTTGGTGGAAGATCTGTACGTTGAATATTTCAAGTACTAATTTATTCTTTCAGTTTCTTGAATTTCTAGGAAATAGTTTAAATATCATAAAAGATGTTTATTGTTGTTATTTATTTTTTGTTATCTACATGCCGGTAATACGGTGATCAAATTGAAACTGTTGAATAATAAAAAATCTTGTATTCTACACATAGAAGTTAATTTCTCATTTGGAGTCTCTTACCTCTCAAACAAGATGGATGTTTGCTTTAAACTTACCCTGTTTCTCATTAAATTTTCCCATTGATAAATTGTGTCCCCATCATTGATACACTGATTTTGAAGATCGTTTTTTTCGTGAGTTGTTCTTTGTTGTTCTGTGACAGGATTACATGGAAGACTATGAGGTGATGGTTCCGTTTCAGTCTCTTCAAGCTCTTGAGTGTCATGTTGATGCTATTTGCCCTTGGAAAAAAGCAGGTGATACATGCCCTACAGCTGTTCACGACTTCGAAGGTGACCAAACTTATACTGAGAAGCTGGGCCACAATTTTACTTTAACGGCTGACTTTGAAGGTTTGAATGCCTCAAGCTATGATGGACTGGTGATACCTGGTGGTCGCGCTCCAGAGTACTTGGCATTGAATGAGAGGGTTATTCAACTGGCAAAGGAATTTATGGAATCAGGGAAACCAGTAGCATCCATCTGCCACGGGCAACAGATTTTATCTGCTGCTGGTGTTCTGAAGGTAGATTTTCTTGTGTCTGTTATTAAATCTGTTTCACCTAACTTGTTTACTGATGAGAGTTTACAATCAGCTAGAAGTTTGTCTTAACTATCTTTCAGTGGTAATCTCTTATTTACTGTTGAAATATTGCATTTCTATGCAAAGGCAAAACTGTTCATTTCCTATTTGTTGATTTTCCTGGCCTTGGGATGAGAACTGGATAATGCCCCTTTGGAATTTCAATGCCTGCATACTCCATATTCATGATCTTTTAATAGTGATATTCATCTATGTCAAATTTCTGGCCATTTTTAAAGATCTTGGTTTTTCCTTCCATATACCAATAAACGTCAAACAACATGAATCTTAAAAGTGGTCCTGTACGGAAATATCAGTGTTTCAACTTCACTTTATGCATGTGCATGGCCAATTTGCTCTTTGCAACATAGTAAGTGAAAGTGATCAAATCTGGCGAAGTTCTTTAAGAGCTCAAGATCTCATCTGAATTTGATTTCTTTTGGTTCTTAGAAGTCATTAGAAAATTAGCGCACCAATGAGGTTTTTTATACATACAAGTGCAGGCGCACATGCATTCATATATAAAGAAACATATCTGAGGAATGTCATCTCACCTGACTTCTTTTGCACCACCTTCTAAATTCTTTGCTGGCGTGAACTCCTTGTGTCTTGAGCAGTGTCACGTCAAAGTCAATGTCATCTATTATATGATTCTGTGTACCTTAAATTGTTCCATGGAATTTGGTTTTAATGCTTTGTCAAATGATAACTAAGTCATGGTAAAATAGAATTCAGTCTTCTAGGGTTTTCACATTGGAAGAAGTCTATTTGTGCATTCCTTTCCTTTTTCCTTTTGTCTGCATCGCTTTCTTATATGCTTTTGCCTGCACAAAAATTCATTACAGGGCAAGAAGTGTACTGCATACCCAGCTGTGAAACTTAATGTTGTTCTGTCTGGAGCTACATGGTTGGAGCCTGAACCTATTGACCGGTGCTTCACTGATGGAAATCTGGTTACTGGAGCCGCCTGGCCTGGCCACCCTGAATTTGTGGCTCAGTTTATGGCTCTTCTTGGCCTGAGTGTATCTTTCTAATTCCCTTTTTTTCTTGCATGCTGGTGTTCTGTGGCGAGACTATATGTGTGGCGTTTGTATACATACAGGACACTTTGCAATCGCTTGCTGTACTTGTTTACGCAGCACCGAGTTAAATATTCCCTGTGCTTGTATGCTACCCTCAAAAAGCTTGCATGTGCACTTTACATGGATCCTCAAACGTCATCTTTACTAGAAGTAGAAAATGAAAACTAAAAATAAATGACTCTGGATTGAATCATGGTCATCTGCTTGTTAAATATTGGCTTTAGATGTTTGGTTTTTGTTAGCATGGACAGGGCCACACAGTAGCGGACAGCAGTTTGTGTTGCATTAATGGTGTAAACACTCACAGAAAATATTTGCTGTCTTTTAAAGACTAAACTCAATCAAACTCACACCAAAGGGGATGGACACTAAAAACGATTACGTAGTTCAGTGTTACCATACCTACCTTCGTGGGGTCATGTCTTGTCTTGTTAAAGGGTTTCATTAAATCAAGAGATTTACGCTTAGAAATTCTCTCCACCTCACTCAAGTGGTTAATCTCCCAATCACACAGTTCCTGAGTCGGTAAAGTACTACCAAAATCCTTTGTGTCTAGAAGTCGTGCCTAATCTCTTCCGATCGTACACTCGTCTATGAAAGTAGCCACTCTCTTGAGATAAAGGATTTTTGGAGGCACTGCCAACAGAGAATGCAAACGCACTATTCAAGAGCAAGAACAATGCACTGAAGCTTCGTTCATTGTTACGACAGTCACAATCACTAACTTCTACTATGCATTTCAAGGCACTCTAAAGGCTTAGCGTCCCACTTGTTAACTTTCCTATACTCACTTCAACAGCTCCCCGCCACGGTGGGGTCTCAGGATGCACCAGGATACGTTAAATTGTGTCAATTCGGCACTTTTCTTCAATGTTTTTAAAATTGAATTGGTCGTTGAATTAGAGAACTAAGTGGATCACTAATCCCACTTGTTTTAAAAAACTGGTTATTTTAGATTATATATAAATTTATATGTACACATATGATAATATTAAATAAATTTTATAAAAACAAATTTGAGTTCATTTATTAATATGTCAAATGTTAAGTTTTTGATGTAACATTAAAAATTTAATAATCCAAAAGTATGAAAATATTTTTGCTAAAACATAAAAGAAACGAAATTAAAATTAAAGCAAAATATATTATTGAAAAATTAGGTTGGTAAAAGAAAAATAAACAATTAATATGAAAAAAATTAATTTCAAAATATTTAATTTTTTAAAACTCAATTAGAATAATATATAGATAAAAATAAAAGTTAAAATAAAAAAGGTAGTGAAAATTATATATTAATAAATTCTTTAGGAAGTGAAAATGTTAGAAATCGTAAGAAAACCTAAAAAAAAAATTATTTATTCATTTTTTTAAAAATGTAAATTTTTCTATTTTTTAAAAATTTTTATCAATAAAATATTAAAATTCAATTTTGACCTATTCAATCTGATTTCGACCAATTCTCATCAAACCAAATGATGCCTAAGTCATATGGAGAAACTAGATCAGAAAATCAACTTGTTCAGTCTAATTTTAAAAACCTTGCTCGATATTTTCTCTTGGTTCGAATTCTTTGGGTTAAGGAAAGCTCATCTTCATATTTGCAGTAGATATTATCATTCACATCCACTAGATAATCTCAATCGAACTTTCCTAGATAGTTGGGATATCATATCTTTCAATATAACATCAATCTTCATAGTTATTCTCTATATCTTTGAAAAGGATAAAACAAGGTAACTACATATTAATAAATTAAGAAGAAAATATTCTGGATTCCTTGACCAAATCAAATCGTGATTTTATAACTTGCATAGCCTATGTGTTTACTATATAATACCAACAATATCTGAGTTGGTATTATGTTGTACAATCCAAATGAAATAAGTTAACACATCGTTGCCCAACCCCAATGAAAGCTTGGTGCAAAAAGACAAACCATAGGATCATTAGAAACTACGCAAGTTGCAACATAAAAGCAACGTGAACACCAAGGGAAAAAACACTAACAAAAGAAGAACCAACAAGGACCAAATGCCCTTTAGGAACCTACAGAAGTTGCAAAGACATGCAAACACACTCCCCCTAAATCTATAATTTTTCCCTTTATGACACATAATTGACAAGACGTTCCAACGAAGAGGGAGGACTATTATAACAGAGTTAGGAGTGAGAGGGACCAATCTCATCAGTCGATCTAGGGGATGTTTCAACATCAATGGCATCGGTAGAATCATCATAAGCAGCTCAGCCTTCAGCAGGATCTATCTTAGGGTGCTACTCAGTGTTAAGAGGGTAGTGTGGTGATCATAGTTCGCAAATTGGCCACGTCTAGCGTTAGTGCTGCTCGTTGTTCGTATGGCTGTAAAATGTGGGCGTCAATTGCATGAACTAATCCTTCGTGATAGGCTATGGTTCTAGCATGCTGTTTCCTAACAGGTCTAGATTCATGTTTTTGTGTGCGTTGTAATAAGGGACAGATTGTTCACTTTTCTACCATGCAAGATTTCTTGATTAAAATATATTTCACCAGTTTTCCTAGCTAACTTTGTTGGATTGATGCTAACATGTTGCTTCACTAAGATTTTGAAAATTAAGGCAAGATGAAGCAAGTTGGCCGTCACAATCCTGGACACAACATGGTCAATTATGAAACTGAAAATAAGCCTCCCCACGTCACAATTTTACCAGTCCCCAAAATATACAGTAAAGTTGCCATTTCCTTCACAGCCGAACTTGAGTTAGCTAGTTGTAAATTTCAAGTTTAAACATCAAAAAGCATTTTTGTGTTAAAGAAGAAGCCTGCATGGATGTAGTGTTTGTCCAAGCCTCAAAGCTTATTTCTCATTAAGATCTTAGTAATCACATTGAAATCAATTGTTAAATCTTCATCATACACGAAGTCCATGGAATAAGGAGGTCTTCCTAGCCATTCTAACCTTGTTTCCTCCTAAGTGAGCATACTAAACAATTTATTTATATTCCACTTATTCTTTATAGTATTGTAATTAATTTAGAAAGATTCATACTCAAGAAAAGGCGAATTCAAAATGTATTATACTACAAAAGAGTCATCAACCATCATACTCAGGGTTTTTAGTTTTGCTGCAATATTTGTCAACTTGAACATATGTTGTTGCATACGTTGTGAGCTTAGGTATTAGTGTGCTTGCGACAGACTTGTCACTAGAATGAAAACGTCCTTCCACTAATTTGAGATATTCTTTAACATTTTCAATTTGTGGAATAGTAGTTTTAATGTTGTTGACAATGATCATTCCCATAAAATTAAGGCATATTCTGTTAGACCTTTTTCATTCTCTATAGTTTGATTTTTCAACCTTGTGGCCTGTGTTCGTGGTGGTAGCAGGTTTTCCTTCTAGTAGTGCTAAGTCAAGATCCAAACCGTCTAAATGGAAATTGACCTATTCATACAACTCAAATAAATTCAAACCATTAAATACGGTACGAGAATAAGCATGTGAATATTGAAAAACTGTTGCAAATACATGAATACTCAATAAATTATTGAATTCAAATGAATAAAATATATTACAAGTTAAACTCAATAAATAAGCAATCATAAGTTTAATACCTTCAAATGAATAAAAAATATTACAAGTTAAACTCAATAATATGTAATCATAAGTTTAATACCTCAAAACTTTAATAGGGCAATCAAACAAAACTCATCAAATATAATTAATATCTTTGGATACAAAATATATTTGACAAGCAAACATTGATTTCTTCCTTTATGTTTATTAGTCATAGAACATTAATTTACCTTTAGGTAAATCCTAAAATTCCAATAACTAATCAACGTCATTATCTAATTGAATTCAACAATAGGCATTAAATTTTATAGATAGATGACCACTTAAGGCATGACAAAAACAATTGAATAATTTGGTCACTTTGGTGACTAACAAACTGTCCACTTTATATTATATTGATCTCACGCATAAATTTAATACATGGCACTTAATTCTATTTTTCATTTCAATATTAATACATGGCATTAACTTAATCCAAGATCATCATAATATCAATAAAAATTATAATATTGCCATCAAACCGAAAGTTAAATCCAAACGTAAAATTTAAACAAGAGAAAACAGAGTAATAAAACAAACATTTGCAATCTTACCACTTTCCAGATTTGCAGTCATTACAACAAATAAATTATGCCCAAATTTTGTTCACTGGAATTAAAGCATTCTGGTTAGCTTACTGTGTGATGCTGTGGAGTCAACAAGGTATCTTATCGGGAGTTGTGGTGTGATTCGTTAACGTGTCCTCATCGTTAATCCTCGTCTTTTAATCAGGTAAGATAACAAAGGCCAAACATAAAACGTAAAAGTCATAACGGGATTTTTCAAATTACGGTGAAAATTTTGGCCAAGCAATCACAATTAAATCATGATACAACATTGGACAAATTATTTATTGAAAACGCATTCTCTAATATGTAAAACATTCATTAAATCTTGGATCTTGAATAAACAATTGGTCATAAATTAATTGAACATAATATTGCGTACTTAATGCGGAAGACGATATGATTTTAAAGAATTAAAAAGCACTCCTTTTTTAACTAAATTGAATTATTTTTGTAAATCTTTCTTTTTGTTATAGAGAATTTGATAGAAAATATTTTTTGTAGTCTTAATAAGTGGAGAGATGATCAATTTAAATATTTATAACTTTAATTTAGTACGTTTATTAAATATCAAAATAAATGATTAAAATTTATTCTACTGTTAAATATAAAATATTGATCAAGAGAATTTTTAGTTATATAGAATATCTCTACTTTTTATATCATGTCATAACATGTGTCCGCGGTGTTGGGGCACAGTTTTACGTATGTTCCATTTTATAAATGATATTAATCAAGGTCTTACTACTTTTGTGGTCTTTACTGTGAAAAAGCTGTAAAATAATTTGAAATGACAACTCATGATGAGTTTTTAGTAGAAATTTAATTTAAAAATATATTTAGAAGGCCAAATACTTCAAAGTAAGAGATTTCAAGATGTAAAGTTTGTAATTTAGTACTTTTAGAAGGCGATATTCTCAATAATAAAATTTTAGATACTATTTCCCTTATTTTAATCATGACAATACATTAGTGTGTGCATGTATTATTTAATCGTGTAAGGGGCGGGGCTGGGAGAAACAAAATTAGTAGCGCCCCGATTGGAAGGTCCCAAATTAGATGGTTAGCACTTAATTTTAATATTTTTCCCTATTTACTCACCTAGTTAAATTTATTAGCAAAGAATAGGGATGGCAAAAGGAAATGAGAGAGAGAGAGAGAGAGAGATGCAAGTTTTAAATAATATCAATAATAATTTATAAATTTATCAACAAAAGTTAAAAAGGAGAGAAGAAAATTTGACGTAATATATGAAAAAATAAGTTAAAAGAAAAGGAGAGCAAAAACTGAAAAAGGGAAAAAAAAAAAAAGGGAAATTAAAGTAATGGCATACGAGTAACTTAACATTTGAAAAGTAAAATTAGGTATTTAACCTTAAAAAAATACTATTTATCTATCTTTATTGAATATTAAGAGATAGAAGCCTAGAGTAACTACTTTGTAACTGTTAAATATTAATTGATGAAAATGCTCCAATCTTTCTTCAATTTTCTTTTTTTTTTTTATCATTTTCCCTTATTTTATGCAAAATTTTTAATGTGATGTTAACTTTTAAATTATTTTATTTTCAACAAAACAATCAAAAATATATTTTATTATATTAATGAAATTATATGAATTTTTGATTGTATTGGGTGCCACTCGTACTGTTCTATGCATATCCACACACATTGATGAGATTATACAAAAAATAGGAAACACGAAAACATCAATTTATCTAAACACATTATTCTTTAAAAAATAATTTAAAGTAAAACAAAATTTTCACATAAAATTTGAAAACAAAAATAAAATCTAGGACAAAACTTGGTTGCAAGCGACCTAAATGAATCAATTTTGATCGACAGTGGTCTACAAGTACATAGAACCACAATGAATGAATCCTGCCTTCATCGATCTTGTTCTACTATTTCATCGCAAAGGTTTCCGGTACTTTCCCGCATGCGATGATGTTTTAAAATTATTTAATCACTTAATTTAAATTAATAATACAAACTATCAAAAATAGTGAAATATTTTCCTTTTTCTTTTTTTTTCAAATGCTTTTTTCTAAGTCATATAGACAACCATTTTTGGATTTTTAATTAAATATTCCTTTTTTAAAAATAATAGATTTGGGGGCTTTTTACATATTATCTAATTCCATAATTTGGAACGATGGAATAAGACAATTATGTCATTACAAACAGCAGCATAAAAAATATGAAAAATATAGATTTAAAGTGCCAGCATGGGCATTCCGTTGTTTAAAATGATTAGATCTTAAAAAAAAAAAAAAATGGGACCGATGATACATGCTGAAAATTTGAGAAATTTAGGGTCAAATTTGAAAATTATTAAAAATTTAGGGTAGAATTTAAAATATTAAAACGTTTAGGATAGAATTCATAATTATTGAAAAGTTTCGGAGAGAATTCACAATTATTGAAATATTTAAGGTAGAATTTAAAAATATTGAAAAGTTAGGGTAAATTTAAAATTATTGAAAATTTTAGGGTATAATCAACAATTATTAAAAAGTTTTGAGTATAATTTAGAAATATTAAAAATTTTAGGATATAATTCACAATTATTGAGAAGTTTATGATAGAATTTATAAATATTGAAAAAGTTTAGGGTATAATTTAAAATTATTGAAAAGTTTAGGGTGTAATTTAAAATTATTGAAAATTTAAGGTAGAATCTCAAATATTGTAACGTTTAAGATAGAGTTCACAATTATTGAAAAATTTAGAGTGATACTTATAATTATTGAAAAGTTTAGGGTATAACTCACAATTATTGAAAACTTATAGTAGAATTCATTGTACAATTTTCCAAAATGAAATGTGTTCTATTTTTGTATATTATTCATTCATTCATTGATGCTATACCATTTGCGTTACATTTTGTTGATTATGCATTATATTTGTTTATTAGTTTGATTTTATGTAATGTTATAAGATTTTGATTCAATTTATTGTATGATTTCATATTATTGATATAGGTTATGTTTTGTGAACATTTTATAAGTACATTACATATCTTATTGATTGTGCGTTATATTTGATTGTTAGTTTAATTTCATTTATTGTTGTAAGATTTTGATTTAGTATATAGCATTATGATTTAGTAAGTTTTTGTTGTATTGACATAGATTCTATTTTGTAAACATTTTATTTGTGCATTACATCTTATTAATTGTAAGTTAGATTTGTTAGTTGGTTTAATTTAAACTATTTTTGTAGGATTTTGATTTAATATATTGCATTAGGAGAAAAGTGATTTTATATTTTCATTATATTGACATAGATTTATCTTCTGAACACTTTTATTACTGTAGTCATATTATTTGATAGTAAGATATAAATTGTTTTGTATTGGAGAAATGTTATCTTGCGGGTTCAACACCTGTGAGTTATAGTAATGGTCCATGAATAGTGACCCTCAAGTCCCATGACATTGACTTTAATCAATTTATGGATACTATGTATTAATTATTTAGGTTCAAAAGTAGTAAGGTTTCACTAAAAATCTACTTTAGTTACATATTTAGGGATCAGTTCGGCAGGCAAATGTTATTAGTATTTCTTGTTGACACTAAAACCAACTTAAACTTCTTGCTAAATCCCATAAATCAGTTGAATTACTTAGAACTGTATTTACAAACAGAGCCCAAACTTTCTGTTTTTTAGTCTACATATACCCTGAGGGTAATGGGCATGAGTATGTCATTGCATCAAACGTTCTCAATTTGACAATGACATAGTTAGCGGTCTAGAAGTCATTGAGATGCTATCTCAGTTGGGTATTCATAATTCAATTGGGGTTCTTGATTTGAACATCAAACTTTATTCGTATGAGGCGTTGTTTGTGCAACAGACATATGACGAGACATCATATAGTGTGCAAACATATGGCGAGTAGTCATATGAAGTGACTTAGTTGGGGCAAGAGGTGGATGGGGATACGGGTGCGAAATATACAGATGAGCATGACCACCAGATAATACAAACTATGTCTGAGGGAAAAGGTATGGAGGCAGTGCGTCAGATGAGGACAGCGACCACAATTGTGGCCTACTGCAGGCCGCCCAATGACAGAGATTGATGTCATTCAGAATCTAGAGGATTGGCAGGCGTACTGCTAACATTATTTAGATTTCACCTAAGACACAAATCAATTTAAAGGTTCCAACTTGCCAATCCTTAATCTATTTGACCATTTACGTGCAACCTTATTACAACTACAAAGCACTCTTAGGCAGATTGCACCGTGTGCATGGTGATATGCTATATTGATGCTAACATGCAAGGTGATAATTGGCATATCAAGAAACAAGTTCAAGTTACTATTGTGCAGCCCCTTGAGGACCTCGATAGTGCACGTGAATACAGTTGGGGCATTACTGTATTGACACATCTATACAAAGAGCTCTATATCTCATCTCGATGAGGATGTGGCACAATCTTTGGAGCGTGCGAGTTATTACAAAGTAAACTTAAGTCAAATTTCATTTTGGGTTCAAATTACACAATACATCACTAATGATGCTCATTCCACGTTTGGTATAGATTTGGGTGTGGTCCTAAATACCAAGCTTATGCCTCCACTTAGGCTAAACATGGAGGGACACGAGGCCGATGCTATTAATTGATGGTTGATTGTTTCTTGTCGCTCCATTTGGTGCAAGATATGGTGATTTATATATAATAATATTGATTTTGACATTTAAAGCAATTATTACACAATTTAATGCATTCGAATGATTTTTTTCTATTATAAGTACACTAGGGTCAGTCACGAGTTGCATGAGACAACAGCTTACCGGTGCACATCATTCGTGATATCTTTAACTCCAAGGCCTAGACCCAAGTTTGCATTAATGCATCAACATATACTCTAATTAATGGCGTATATAATGCACTTATAATCATACAATTTTCGTTATATGCAATTCATATGGCAACCCTATCACGAGTAGGATTATGCACCATTGCCCAATGAAAGGTTACATGCTTGGTGGGCATACTCGGACCTCCTCATTCTGTACAAGATAGTTAAATATTACTACCCCGAGAGAGTGGTTAAATGGTTTAGGGTAGTACAATCTATACTAGCGAACGCTGATAGGAGTATTTATCCACTACATTGTATTACCTGAGGATTGAATGCGAATAAAAAATTGGGCCACTGAGCATGCGAGATACGTGTAGTAATAGTAGGATCCATCTTGTGTGCGTCACTTTGCTACACATCCTTACGATTGTTCCTACATCGAGGAGGGGTACCAAGAGTAGTACCAGCAGGTCACACGGCATATCATCAGTCTCCCGCAACACTGTGTTCATACGGGATTCTAGTCAGGCAACACTAGAGTTTTCGCACATATGGTTTGATATCTTCAATCTTTTTACATTATCTATAAATGCCTCACTAAATCATACAACACATATATATTAATATATGATTGTTGACATTTCACTATAGACCCAATAGAAACAGTAGGTGCGACTTACTTGAGATTTCGAGCCACACAGCCCAATGCAACCTCATTATCCGAACATGCACATGCCCGGGCTTTCCACGTATGCTTTCACATTTGGTGATATGTTGAACATGGAACCATTGACCAGCATTAGGTTTAGATGGGACTGTTATATACTAGCACCATTAGACACAAACATGTAGTCTTCGTACATGCCATAGCGATTAGATTCATCTTAGGTACTGTATCCCTACATGTCGTTGAATTTATAGCTAAGACTGGGATTTACCTCCTCAATACAGTATAATGCTTTTTACCATTATTTTATGTCTTAAATAGCATTTAGTGATATTTCCTTACCATTACTACCATGTTATATAGAAAAGTCCTAGAACCATAACAATGGCACCAATTATTATTTTAAGCATCAGCTAACACTATAGAGACAAGATTCACAATGATGATCGAGGCCATGCTGTCATACACGGCCACCAAGATGCGGCACAAAGGGACATTTATAGTATTAGACATTTTTTACATATTTTATATAGTTAGTTATTTTTACAATATTGGTATATATTAATGCAATGTTTAAATGAAATTAGTTATTTTTGCCATTAGATTCTACGTTGTGCATTCTCAGTTCTTAATTATGGGCTAATTTCTTAGGTAATTGCATAATTTTATTATACACAGCTTAAAATTATAAATTAATGATTAATCATATAGCAAAAAACACTATATATTTAATTACATAAGCAAATTATTGATAATATGAAAAAATTATATTGAATTAAAAATATTAACTTACAAGTCTATCAGCGAAGTCTTTAATTAAGACCTTGATAATGAAGGTTTAGATTTGCACTTCCTGGCCACAGTTTAATTTCAAAGAGGTTGAAGAAAATGCTTACCTTAAATTCTTTTAACTGTTTTTAGGTTAAGAGAATATTAATTGCTCCATAGTATTGTTTCGCCACTGCCAATAAAAATAAACAATGTGAGACTTTGACACAATTACTTTTGAAAAGTAATGTATAAAAAAATTCTAACAAGACTAAAGTGTGGATGTGAGGAATCCTCTTCTTAATACGACAAACACTATTTGGATACAACCTGACCATAAGGGTTTTGGATTACCGTCAACGAATGCCTTCAACGATTCTTTCCATGTGTGATTGCATTGAGAGGAAAAAAGAAAAGAAAAGTCATAATAGGATTTTTTTTTTATAATTTACAAATTATAATATTAATTCTAGACAAAATTAATGATTATTACAAGAATATAATTATACAAAACTCTAAACTCTAATTTTAAATACTAATTAAATATTAAAAACTCTAAATCGTTAAAAATCCTAATCTATTAAAAACTCTAAAATAACAAAAATCCTGACACATCATTACATAATCATCAGGCTCCAATTGTAATGTAACAATTATGCCCTGAACATATGACAAGCAACATGGCATGGGTGACGTGCCATAGCATATTTTAAAAAATAGATACTAAATTTGTTATTTTGTAAAATAAAAAAAGGAATAATTAATTTAAAAACCCCAATCTTTTTCTTTTGTAATTTGGATTTTTCTTATGCTTATTTTTTCCTTGTGAAAAGTGAACCTGTATGAGAAGCAATGTTTTCAAAACGGACCGGTGACTGAATCGAAAAATCTACTAGGTCACTGGGTCACTGATTCGACCGGTTGAACCGTTAAAAAATTAGTTATTTTAATTATATAATATTATATATATTTCTATAAAAATAATTTACAAAATAAATATAATCCAATATAACAATAGACTATAAAATAAGTTTTAGATGTAATGTTAAAAATTAAATAATTCAACTAAAAAAAATTATTACACAAATTAAAAACATATTAAATTCAAAATGATTAAAAGTATAAAATTGGAAAAATAGTTTTGAAAAATAAACAGATTAATTAATATGACCCATTTTAATTTTAAGATACAATAATTCAAATTTCAAAATATTAATTAGAAAAATAAAAGGATAAAAATTACTAAAAACAAAAGTCAAAATAAAAATTGTATATTTAACTAATATTAAGGAGTTGTAAATCTAAGAAAATTTTGAAAAAATTCTGAAAATTTATTTTGTCATTTTTTCAAAAAAAATTGCTAAAAATTTCTTTTTTTTTTTATTTTCTAGATAAAATCGATTTTTAGCCAATTTTAACTGGGTCAAACTGATTTTGATCGATTCTGTACACGTTTTATTTTTATACTTTAATCAAATCAAAAAACAAATCAGTTTCTGATCGAACAGATAGAACTGACCGGTCCAATCTGATTTTTAAAACATTAGTGAGAAGTAAGAGGTGCATTTTCTTTTCGCTTGGTTATAGTCATTTACAAGGAAGGAGTGATACTTATTTATCTCAGGTTCTTACATTTACTTTGAGTTGTTTTTCTATAATTACTAATACTATAACACAGTCAACTGAAGTTTCAAATTCTATCACTTTATCTGAAATCATTTCATCCAGGCCCAAAATTATTTAGGCCACAATAAAATCAAATTCAACGATGAAATAACATCTAAATTATTTTAGCTTTGCCTAATTGAAAATCTTATAGGTTTTCATAAATATTATCTCCCTTACGCGAATGGATAAGAATGTGCATACTGTGTGGAGGAGGTATTATTATTCATTAATTAATATATAATAATAAATGGTCTTTGGTCATTAATGAGGTACGTCCAATAAACGTATATTGCATTAAATACATGAGAAAAAAAAAAAAACCCACTTGGACTTTATTACCATCAAGAAAGCGGTGATGTTAGAAATATCTTATCGCCTTTAAATTTATAGTTGAAGGCCCTATTTTTTAATTTATTTTTCTGGAATTTTTTTGAAAAGTATTACATGGTGTTGGCAATAATAGATGTAATTAAATTAAGTCAAGGTTTAAATCTTTATTGTTGTCATGCGTGCAATTGGAATGGGCCTTGTCTTGCATTCCATTTTTCTCTTTCATAATGATTATTACAACTTCCTTTCAGTACATTTACAAGAAGTAAAATTCATGCCTTCTGTACCGAAAATTGTTGGTCAATTAATGTTGCCAAGCAGCCAATTTTTCCGTCCTGAAATAGTTAAATAATAAGACAAATATTAAGATTTTGTCTAAAATTAAACTTAATTATAAACAATCTATCTCAAATTTGCTTTAAAATTTTTAAAGGCTTGAATTTGTATTAAAGCAATAATTTTGTGGTTAATTGGTGAAGGGAGAGTTATTTTATTTCCTTCAAATATGCTTTTTTTTTTTGCTTCTTTTAATCACTTTCAAATAATTGTGTTACACATTTGAGCAAAGTTAATTTTGCATGATAGGCATCCATATGCTGTTTTATTTGAGCCGACCGAATATTCTTCCGCATGAATGTTCATGATATAAAAATAATGACAATTTGTTCGACAAAAATCGATAAAATATTTAAGGTTATTAGATTCTGTTATATATTATTAAAAAAAAGGGCTATTTTAATATGCCTTTTCGATTGAATTATTTAAAAGTTGAAAGTTAATGAAACTAGATACTCTAGGGCAGACCTAGTAGTAGCCTTTGGACAATTTATCACTAGAAAAAAAAAGGGAAAAAAAAAAAAGAAGACACGTGTTTAGAAATAATGATACTATAATAAAATAATAGTAAAAGGTGTAACTTTCCGAGTGCGCATAATTACCTATAAATTTATTATTATTATTATTATTATTATTATTACAAATGATAAAATCATTGAATTATTAAGAAACTAACTTAAAAGTATTAAGATAAGAATCTGAAAAGATGGAAAATGTTAAAATAATTAATATTGTACCACTAAATCACAGTCCATAGCTTAGTTTTGGGACAAGTAATAAAGACAGATTCAGCTGCACATGTACAATTATATAAATGAATAAATAATATTTTAAATTTGAAATTTTGTGTCATTCTAAAATAAGAAACAAAGAAAGAAATTCAAAAAATATAATAAATTAAAATTAGAAAATAATTGGAAAAAATGTGTACACATAAATAAAACATAAAATTCACAAATTTATTATAAAGAAATTTAAAAAATAAAATAAAAATAGATTGAAGTGAAAAAGTAAAATAAAATAAAAATTGATAGAATATAATAAAATGTTACACACACACACTTTAGTAACTACCCTGTCCAATCAAAGTAATAAATAGTGTGGTTACAAATAGATAGATAATAAAATATATATTCGGATATGTTATTACTATATAACGTGGGAAGCCCACGTGAAAATGCCATTTGGACCCAATGATCTTCATTCAATTACAACTTGACTTCTTTGCATTTTTTTCATATTTGTTTTTTTTCTTTTCTTTTTTTATAATTATCAATTAAAATTTGGTTTACTATTTTACTACGGTTCTTGTTATTTTATCTTCTTCTATAACTTTTTTCTTCTTATCTTATTTTATTATATATGTATATATTTCTAATGCATTTTTAGATTTTCAATAATTTATTTTTATTATCAAATTTTGTTAAATATATTATTTGTAAGCTCCAACAGTGAGGTGTACCGTAGCAATTAAATGTTACAGAGACCGACATAATATATACACTTAATAGAAAGCAAAATAATCAAGGAAACACAAATTGTTTATGCAATTTAGAGCATCAATCAGTTTAATACTTGTGAGGCTTTGGCTACTATAAAAGTTTCATTAAAATGATAGAGTTATTATAATAAACTTTCACACAATGAATTTATTAGCTATAATATACTAATGTTACTCGATCCAATGATACTCAATTAATAGAGTATTTCTCGACAACACTTCTTGTTTATGTCCCGCACAAAACCTTTCTTAGACTCTACACTTCTAAATGTGTGTTCCAGTAGCGATCTCTTTAAGCTATTCCTTACTTTTTTTTACGAAGCTTCACCAAGCTTGTTTTTCTTTTTCCACTCAATAGTTCACATCATTTTTGCAATAGGTCATTTAAAGAGTGAAAGGATCAATCTATGCCCTCTAGAATGTGGGAATCATATCCTCTCCTTGATTTCTTTTTTCTTCAACAATTTTGTCAAATCAATTTATCATAACAAATTTAACTTTTCCTTTTGATTGTGATATCCTTACCATATTCGTCCATTCCACATTTTGGATTAATATTATCTTGATTCTAACTTTCCTTTATTTATTCAAATTGATCTTTTCCATATAATCTCTAGATTTCATATATATCCACAGGAATCCCAATAGATTTGAAAAGTCTACCCTCGCTAGATTTGGTCACTCTAGGTCTCGTTACAAAGCAATCCATCTATTATTATCTTGGTTTCAACATTTACTTTGTACCATGTAATGTCAATATATTTGAACCATACTATGCTGCAAGGGCTGCAATCTCTCTCTCTTTCGTATTGTGTAGCTCAACTCTGTCAGAATCATAGAACTTCGTACCATATTACAATAGAAGAAGTTCATCTAAAATATGATGAAGTCTAACTTGAACAAGTCATACTAACTCGTCAACACTAAATCCAAATTGATACATCCATACCTTGTTATAGCAAAACACCAATCCAAAGCACTAACTACTATGCCCTTTTTATGTGAAACCATGCCAAAGACAGAGAGACATCATCATCAATCAACTAAAAGGTCAGTTTGGAATTCCTTAAGGGAGAATTTTACAAATTTTCCTTCTTATATACACTTGAAACCTCTGCTCGACAATCACTACTTCTATCCTTGTTGCAATACATTTCCTTTTTGTTAACCTAGTAGTGAGATTATCCAAAGACCTCTTAGCATTACTCTTTGTTTCAATAGAGCCTTTTGTTGTTGGCACACAAGATGTAGTAAAGTCCTTTAAAATCTAAGTTTTCATTGGCTCTCCCTTAGTTGATGTTTCTGTTGTAGCAATCACTTTCTCAACTGGTTTCTCTATTAGGATAGATATGTAGTCATTTGGAATTTTAGGATATTCAATATTTTTTCTTTTCAAATGATCATACCCTACAATCTCCTCCTTAGCTATAGCTTTAGATCCAACGTGGGTTTCAAGGGACTAGAGATGCGACAATAGCTATAATGCTTGAGAGAAAGGAGGAAATGGAAAGGATGTGCTATGACTTAGGAAGCATGTTGTATCAATGCTATGATTAGATGTCTTAAAACTTTTAGAGTTCCAACTTTGTGAGGAAAGAAGTTATGGTGGGAAAGTGGACTTATTTCTTACAAGAAAAATATATTTGGAGTATCAAGAAAATATCTTCTTCCAACAAATAGATCCTTTTTCCTTATTGATTTACATTTTTTATGATAACTAAATTAGAGTAGGCATAAGCCTAACTCTAACCTTAGTTGTCTAAACTAATCTACCTTTAAGGCCTTTACGAAGATATCTACTCACTATTTTTTTGTTGTAACATAGTCAACAACAACTTCCTTTCTTTCAAACAAGTCTTATTTGAAGTGGCACCTGTTATCTATTTCAAATTCTTGACTAATATTTCTCTAAGAAAATTTACCCATGTATATTAAAAAAAATAGTCCACGCTCACAAAAATATACTTTTTACATCCAACACTTGTGATGTTGCCCTATAAAATGCATGTGTAATAATTTAATGACTTGTTACAACAATTGGTGGAATGTCCTTTGTTGTTTTCCGTATTGGTACGACCTACATATTCGTTCTCTTTCCTTTGTAGGCACTGGAATTCTTCGAATGGCTCTAGCACTTGGTAATTATAGTGTCCTAGCCTTCTATGTCGAAGTTCACATTCCTTAGCCTCTGTTCTCAAACATGTTGCAACAACATTCAATCTATAGTAATTGTCTAAAGATTAGTTTCTTGACATCACGCACTGATCCTCCTCATTATATACTTTAGTGAATCTTTCGAATAAGTTCTAATCAAAGAGTTAGCTAATGCTTAACAAGTTAGCTTATAGTCCTTTTACATGAAGAATATTATCAATCTTGGGTATTCCAACAAGGTTTAAAGCACCTTTACCAACTACTAGTCCTTTATAAATATTTTAGAAATCTTTGGTTACCTATCATATGTCTTGAACACTCATGTTTCATTAGAGAATGCATGTAAGGTTGTTCATGTTGTGAAGCATGTTGCATTAGATTTTTGGCCCCATATTTGTTTGGTTTGCAATTTGTTGTGATTATGTTTAGCTATCCAATAGTGCTTCTTCTGCCTATTCATTCAATGTCTCTTTAGACTGAAGTAAAGAGTAGATGTATCCTACCATTTAGTAAAAGTAACAAATTGGTATGTTTCTTTTTGAGCCCATGCTTGTATTCTTCTTGGAATTCTTAAGTTTCTTCTACTAACAACCATTTAAAGTTTCCTTTGTTGCGGCACATTTTGGGTCAGGACTTGAAACTTTGACTAACTTCATTGTTTAAGTAGTATCTTGAATAGTGCTCGATTCTCCATTGTAGCCAATACCATGGTGGTCCTCCCAACTTTTTTGATTGTTAGCAAGTGGTTAAGCTTAGCCTTTATTGTATTTAAGTGTCTTATTGTTGCCTCGAGATTTTCAAGCTTCCTCATAGTTTCAAGATATGTTTTCTCCCACTCAATTTTTCTTTCTTTCATGCGAGCCAACTCCTTTTCTAGATTCTTATTCTCATTTTTGAGCCTCACTATCATGTCATGTAGAAACTTAGTTGTAGAAATCAGATCATCACTTGTTGCCTTTGTAACGCTCTCTTTATAGTTGTTTGCTTTATCCTCCAAACTATCTGTTGTATTGGATATTATAACAAACGAGTTGCAACTCTTGCCAATGGTGTTAAAGGCAACCTAGTTATCTGCTCGTCCCTATCAAATCCTTCTGACTTATCTTCTCTCTAAGAAATGCAAAGGACTTTTCTTTCTTTTTGAGTGTGTTGGCACACTTAATTTGTATATGTTTAAATCCACCACATGTATGGCATTGAATTCCACTTTTAGGAGCATCATCTTTTTGCCTTGCTTCAAGTTTTCTTTTTTTTTTTTCCAGTTGCTACCTCATGCATCAGGTTTGTTGTTGATTTTGTTGAAACTACCATTATGCCCTTTCCAAAAATGCACTTTAGTTTATTTGCCACAAGAACTATCTTCATTTATGTTGGATTGTTCGTCATTGTTGGAATGTGCTCGATTCTCAAAGCTAAATTTTTATCCTTCTTTTGTTGGATCATATTCATCTTAAAGGTTTGCAATGATTCTATTAGTTCATCAAGGCACATGTTGTCAACATGTCGTGCCTCTTCAATTGTTGCAACATTTGTCGAGAACCAATCAAAAAGCGATCTTAGTGTCTTTCTTACCATATTGGATTTTGACTATATTTTACCTAGTTGGTATATCCTAGAGCTTCTTGTTGGAGGTGCCAATGGTATCAACTTTCTTCATTTTCAAATTTTCAAATTAAATGGTTAGCATTTGCAACTTCAACATTTGAATTATGTTGGTACCCTCGTGCACAACGCATAGAATTACCCATACATCTTTTGTTGAGTCATAAGTTGAACTGAACTTGAATTGCTTCTTATCAACCTTATTAAAAATTGTATTTATTGCTTTTGAGTTGCCCAGTACAACTCTCACTTTAGTTGTTGTCAATTCTATTTGGGGATTTCATTTCCTAGATCATTGATAGAATTTGGATGTGGCGGGGGTGTTAAAAATGGATTCTAGTATTCATTTTCTAACCTTGAGCTTATCCTATGATCTCACCTACCTTATACCAAGCTACAACAAACTGGTGATGTGGTGTTGATGACACTTGCAAGATCTAGCTAGATGTTGTAATGCATTATATAATTGTTATATGGATTGATGTAACACATGCACCACATGGAAATCAAAAAAATTAGGGAGATTCAAAAAATTTATTTATGCAGTTCAAAGTATTAACCGTTTTTATGTCTACGGGACCTTATGCAGTGTAAAAGTTCCACTAAAATGGAGTTGATAAAACAAATTCTCACATGATAAGTTCACTTGCTACAATTTACTAATGTCATTCCATCCAATAACAGACAACAAGTAAAGCATCTGTCAACAACACCCCTTCTCTGTACCCCAGGTGAAAACTTCTTTTGATCCCTACTCTTGTTGACATGTCTTTAAGTAACGATCCTTTTTAGCTCTTTTCAAAGTATTTAGTGGACACTTTTTCTTTCAAAGATTTACCAAGCTTGTTCATTTTTTCCCACTCTATAATTCACATAATTTTTACAATAAACACTTTTAGAGAGTTGAAGGGTCTTATCCCATAGAACGTGGGAATTGTATTGTTTCTTTGATTCTTTCCTCTTTCAACGATTTTTTCAAGTTGATTTGTTGTATTAAATTTAACTTCTTCTCTCTTTATTGGAATATTCTTTTCTTATTCCTCGATTCTACATATTAAATTGATATTATCTTAATTTTAAAATTTTTTATTTATCAAAATTAATCTTTTCCATATAATCTCTAGATGTTATATATATATCTACAAGAATCCCATTAGATATTTGCCAGATTTAGTCTCTCCAACCCCATTGCAATAGACGATCCATCTATTGTCATCTGTCCTATAACATTTATCGTTTACTATGCAATGTCAATATATTCGAGCTATAAAGAAATATCTTGTTGGATGATTTACAGAATCTCTATTTTTAATTTTTTTGTATATCTTCATCTTTCTAAACATCCGCTCATTTAAGGGTTATGTAATTTTATATTCTATTATTATTGCTATATACTTTTATTAGATAATAAATTATAAAATAAAATGTACATACAATGTCATTTGAAATTTTATATCACATAAATGAAATATATAGTTACCCTATAAAATATGTTTTAAATTTTAATTTACACGTGGTGCATATACGGCCACTAGTTAAAACTGCGTGCAGGTACAATCGCATAAAAGGGAGACGGTGGGCCCTTTAAAGACAGAGAAAACGCAGACGGGGGGAAATACTTATGAAAAGTGACGAAGAGTCCTTATCCGCTATCCACTCTGTTTGCAAAGATCGCTGGCAGTTCCCCTCAACGATCCACGCGCCCTATATAGAAAGTGTCACCCACTCTACGGTACTTTGATTGCTCATGTTATTTTTTTATATTAAAAGTATTCCATTCAATTATATTTTCTGTGGAGTAGTCTATTCAATTATATTAAAAATTGTAATTCCTCAATTAACTATTTATAACTTAATTTTAGGTAAGAATAATAATTAGAAGTTATAAATTTGTGTTTATATATAAATATATATACACATAATATATTAGAAAATATTAAGGCTAACAATTCCATTGATGTAATTGGTAAAATGGTCATAACTCCCTCTACATATATTCTTTTTATTTTACTCTTTTAAATTTTATTTATTTTATTTTATTTTTTTAATTTTAATTTATTGTATTTTTTAGATCTTCTCTCTCTTATTCTCTCAAATTTAATTTCTCTTACTTAATTTATAAATGATATACAATTATATTTAAATAATATATATGTATATATATATATATATATAAGTATGTTTTTGTTACTAGTATATTTGAGGAGATAATATTTTTCAAAATGCTTATATTTATAATTACGACTTTGATATGTGACTTTTGACAGGAATAGTAATAATTATCTACATGGGATTATTATATTTTATCATCTATAATACATTATTCAAAAAGTAAAATTTTTAAGATATATAGTATGGAATATCTTTTTTTTATTTTTTTTATTTTCTCCTATTTTTATGCCAATTTATTACTTTTATCTATATTTTTTCAAATTCTCTATTTTTAAAATTTTAAATTATTTTAAGTATATTTTGTACTTTTAACCTGCCCATATTATATTAAAATTTGTAGCTACGCAGTTTAAAATGAACAAGTACTTTTAATTTTAAATAATTTAACTTTTCTATTGTTTTAACATATTTTGATTTGTGTTTTTTTTTTATTTTTACTTCCTTTAAATATTAAATTTTTTAGTTTAAATAATTTTATTTTTTATTATTTAAAAATAATGATTTTATAATTATATATAAATGTACAGACGAGTACAGTGCACAGTGTTTTACTAATTATTAAATTATAAGAAAGAGTTACGGGATGGCACGCTCCACTTGTCGAAATTGGTTAAATTGCAGAACTTTCCATAAATATTTATTTTGACGGATACGTGGGAGAGACGGGGTGATGATGCGCGGACAAACACGGGAACTGGATAACTCCGAATCTCATTTCTACGTTGCAAATCTTCCAGGTTTTCATTATTAATTATTACTTCCTCCCACCTAAATAATTTAAACTATTAGTGATGATAATAATAATTATATATATATATATAAATATACATGAGCTTTACAAATTATTTCTTGGGAAGGAGAGTGTTTATGCATACAAGACATAAATACTGTACGTTAGTCTTGTTTTTAGGGGGATGGTTGATGCTAAATTGGTTTAATAAGTTTTATGATCTAATTTGAATAAACAAATAAATAAATTGATGAAGTCTTGATCTAATATTGAGTTTTGAGGTTTTAAAGCCTTACAAATATAAGTTTTTGGGTTTTAGTTTTACAGGTGAAATATCATTTTGTATTTCAGGCAATAGATTTATTCATGGTTAAGTTTAACTAATCATTGGTTGGTATCTTATTTTCATTTCCCTAAAGAAAATTTAAACCAAAAACTTTTATGGAAATTTAATGGTATAGTACTGAATCATCTACTCTTATCATCAAGCAAAACCTAAAAATGTCAATAAAACTAATAGGCTCCTTATTATTGTTCAATTAACTGTCCTTGCCGGCTCTTATCCTATCCCCCCACCTCATATCCATGTGCCCATATCCATCAGGCCCCGTCACTCTGAATTTTCACCAAAAGCTGATCAGCAGCATTTAAACAGATCATTATATTCTGTCAGAGGAGAGAAGAAGTCGTATGCCAAAATAAGACTTGGATGGTGTTTCCCTGGGATCCATTATTAGAAGAAGGTTGTTGTTTGGTGGAAGATGAGCCTGAACATGGAGTCCCTTTTGAACCCACAAAGCAACCATAGGATCATGGGTGAACAACTAGTTATGGTCCAAGATTTTCATGATGTTCATCACCATGTTTCCAATTCTTGCAGCAGTTCGAGTAGTGTCCATGAAGATGAAGAAGAACACGCCTTTGAAGAAGAAGAAAAAGAAGAAGAAGAAGTAGTGAACTCTACCACATCTACCCCCTTGCAAGACATGTCCTCCTTACTCCAACAACTCCCTCTCAAGTAAGTGCTTTTCAGAGTTCCTTCATAAATTCATGGCAGCAGTGTTAGATCTGACAAAATTTAATTTAGGGTTTTTGTTGCTATGGCCTAACGTAATTTCTTGATTCCAAACATTTTGGCTTTCTATATATAATGATGGAGTTTTGGTTGTTGCGTACGTAGGAGAGGGTTGTCCAAGCATTACAACGGGAGGTCTCAATCATTTGCAAGTTTATCAAGTGTGAGGTGCTTAGAGGACCTAGCCAAACCAGAGAATCCCTATAACAAGAAGCTCAAGATAAGTAAAAGCTATAGGCGATTGATGCCAAGAAATTATAGTGGCTCGAGGCTTATTGGGAAGAAATCATCAAATAGGGGATCTAATCTGTCATCACTTGTTAGAGCAAGGAGGAATCCTGGTTTTACTGGGAATATTAGTCATGATATTAACAACAATAATAAGCCTGCTAAGGTCCCTTCACCCCATAGATCAACAAATAGCTTTACTAATCAAACCCCTTTGTATGCTTGAAGGGTTTGATTTAAAGCTACGATAAAGTGGCTAATTAATGTACACTTTATTTCTTTTACTTTCTTTGTAATTTATCTTTTCTTTGTTGCTAAATATATGTTTTAGTTATAATAACAATAATTTCTTTTCCTCCTCTCCAAGAAAGTGTTGCTCTAATTTACCTTGTCTGTAATGAAAACGCAAATAATTCACTTGTTCTCTTAATTATATTTTAAAATTTGAGTTAATTATGAACACTTATATGCCCGAACTGGTTTGTGTAATACTTGTATCATTTGCCTATTCAATTTAAGCAATCACGTTTAGTTAGGTGATTTCAGTGGTAGCGAAATTTGTTGTGCTTAGGCATGGACATATATTGATACTTGCAAAAATGATATGGGAAAATGAATTAGAGAAAATCATTCTTATATCGATGCTTAATTAATATTCTACGACTATATTCGAATTTAGAAGAAATTATTTACGCCAGTATAAAATTCTCTGATCTAATATTTGAAAATTTAAAAAACCCCTGAACTAGTGTTCCATCAATTACTAGACGGACCTCTGATTAGGTCTCGGAAAGGCCCAAAGGATTATTGGTTTGGACATCTGATGAGAAACGGATACCTAGTTGGTCTATTATATAAGTTTCATGACAATCCTGTGTCCAAGAAGAAAAAATCTTATAATATAAAAATAGTTTTTTAAGAGTAAAGGTAAATCGAATAATATGGGGCGGGGGCTGCGTCTATTTTGTTTCCCCCATGTATGTCTGATATTAAGTCTTAATTTTTTAAGCAAGCGAAAGAGTGGAAGTTTTCTTAACAATGTTGGGTAGTAAGAGATTAGGAGTTGGGGGAAGAAATTAGTGGGAAAAGTGGTTTAAGAAAAAAAAAAAGTAATATAAGGAGAAAGGGTATTTGAAAAAATATTTTAAATTACAATTTCTACGAAAGAAATGCTGGAATTTGAAATTTCAAGTCCCTTCTTCACATAATTTCTTGGTATAGATAGATTTAGTATTTTTCGAGCAATGCATTTACACTACTAGAAATTTGTTAAATTAGAACGGTTTTTCAGCCGTTTCAAAAGATCGTGTCTGTTTGGCACAATTTTGCCACGAATTTAGAATATAAATGATATTATACAATAACTCCGTTCCAAATTAGAACGATCTTTTTAACTGTTCTAAGTCTGTTTTAAACTGGAACGGTATTAGAACTAGTTCCAAATTTGAAATGACCTTTTAAACCCTGTTCCAAATTTAGAACGGTATTTTTTGCCGTTTCAAAATTTGGAATTGCTTTTGGTTAAACGTTCCAAAATAGTTTTAAAATTAGAACGGTTTCTATACCCGTTCTAAATAGTTTTGAAATTAGAACGGTTTCTATACCCGTTCTAAAATACTGGTGGAATTTGGAATGATTTTTGATTACCGTTCCAAACTCCTCATTCAAATTTAGAACGGCTTTATATTGTCCTTCTAAATGTAAAATTTGGAACAGCTTTGTATCTTCGTTCCAAATGTAAAATTTGAAGCTGTTCCAAACCTCGAATTTCAAATTTGGAATGACATTCATTGATGTTCTTAATCCGTTTCAAATTTAAAATTTGGAACGGTGATAAAAAGTCATTCCAATTGGAAATTTGGCACGGCCTTTTTACTGTCGTTCCAAATTTGGAAGGACATTTATTGCTGTTCCAAATCTATTTCAATCTTACACGTATATTACGTAATTTTTTACTCTAAAACACCTTCAAAACATTCTCAAACGGTAGTCGATGCTTTTTCAAAGATTGTCTAATGTAATTTGTTAATTTTAGAGGTGTCTTTATTAATAAACCGTCAATTTTTGACATATATGGTTAATGTTATTATTTATGTAGATTTTTAATACTTTTGAAGAAAAATGTGAGATTTTTGCGAAAATGGAAGAATTAAAAACACTATCTAGAGTCGTTGTCGCGCTTGTTGTTGTGACAATCGAGCGCAATGGCGGCCTTTTTTTCCCTTCACGCTGGTCGTCGCGATGACCAGCACGATGACGCACTATTGTCCCTCTCGTCGCAACGACCACGGGGGACTGTGACCCCAGACAGGTCTAGAGTCGTCGTCTTCCTCGGTCGTCGCGACCGCGTCAGACGGATGACGGCGACTCTAGAAATTTCTGGACTAGCCGTCGTCATCTGTCATCGCGACGGCAGAGACAAGGGCATGCCTTCGTGAGCACTGTCACGATGACGAAGGATGACGGCAACTTCAGAAATTTCTGGACTCGTCGTCGTCCTTCGTTGTCGCAACCGTGAAGACGATGGCGTGCTGTCGTGAGCACTGTCGCGACAACGGAGGACGATGGCGGCCCGAAAAATTTCTGGAGTTGCCGTCGTCGTGACGATCGGACAATGACGGGCAAAAAAATTGAGAACGCCGGGTTTTTTTTAAGGTTTGGAACGGTATTTTTTAACAAAACGTTCTAAAGCCGTTCCAAAGTGTATAATATATTTCCTCCAAAAACTCATTTTTGTTCATTTCAAATATTTCATCCTCCCAAATTCTCTGTAACCCCAAATCGTGAAAATCGTGAAAGTCTTCAAGTCATCCAAGCCAAATCTTGCTAATATTTGGTTTGTGATAAGTTAGTATTCTAAAAATTCATTACATTTTAAGGTAATATTTTTTCTTATTTTCAAAAGTTTGGTTGTCTTAAATAGCATTTTTTCAATAATGTACTTATTAATGTTTGAACTTTGATAGTTAAACAAGTGGTGGTGTTTATGGTGTAAATAATGCTTTATTGTGCTTTAATTTAATAGCAAAAGTTTTGCTATATAAATTATGCATGATAGGTATTTAATGAAATGTCTAAGCGAAATATAATTTAGTTTTATGCCAAATAACATATAAGAATAGTAGCATACAATGATGTGTTTATGTGAGACATTTTCAATGCATTTTATAAATATGTACGTTGATTGCTTTTTCTCATAGTAATTTAGATTTTGTTTGATGTTAATATGTTGGACTGTTACATGTTGGTGTACTTTTTCAAAATATATCAACTTATATGTTTGGTCCCTATGGGTTCATTCAGTGATGTGTGTTTAATTAATGCATCTTTTTTGACATAAATGTATAGATGTATCATAGATGTTATTATATATGCTATTTGAACAAATTCAATAGTACGATTGATTTAATATATGTATGCAGTGAATTCTCTTCTTTATATTTATGCTCTTATGTCGTATTTGTGTGTTTTCGAGAGGTGAAATGATAATATTTATAGATCTCGAGAGTTGTGGCTTTTCTCTCAAAGTCCTTTCTTTTTCCTGGTCTTTTATGTGCAATTTTTGGAGTCAAATTTAGGCGATTTCGTGGAAGAGAGGGGGTTTCTCGTGGATGACTTTCCTAAGATGGACGTTGCAGCTCTACACATAAATTGGATGTTGGACTGTGTTTGTATGTGTATATGTGATTTCTTTTTCCTGCTTGCTTTTTGAACTCAGCATATACACATATATGTCTGTTCTTGTGCTTTTTTTTCTTACTAATTAATTATAAAAAATTTCATTGTAGTCTTCTTGTGAACCTCACTTTGATTTAAATGAAAATCTAGAGACCAACACTTCCAATGTGTTTATGTATGGTGGATTAGTTAATGAACGACTATATGGGTCAAAAAATCCAGGTGTTGACAAGAGTTCAAGCACAAGTTTGTCATATACTAGCATGCGGTTTCTACATAATAATGGTGAAATGCTGCTATGGTGTTTGTACAATAGTTGTTGAATGAAGTAGTTAGATGAATGATGATGATGGTGATGATGAGAGGCTTGACTAGTGTGTCATGCTACTTCGAGTTTTGAATCTTCTTCTTTACGTCATGTTATTGTTACAGTACATGTAATATTTTTGGATTTGATAGTTTGAATATTTTTTGTGATAATAGGATAATATAATGGTTGTATGCTTTTATATTTTTGTAGATGTAAAAGTAGAGATGAAAAAATATTTTTGACAGTTATTGTATAAGAATTTTTACCAAAAAATACAAAATTCAATTTAAATTTGCGTCAAAAACAATCCTTCTCAATTCCTGTACATTTGCAAAAAATTTATTCCAAAGACATTCTAAAATAGTTGTGTCAAAGTAGTTCTAACTAAAACCGTATCAAAGTCGCTCCAAACTAGTCGTGCTTAAGCTGTTCCAACTAACGCCATCCCAAGTCAAACCGTGGTTAAGTCGTGTCAAATGAAATTGTGCCAAAGTCGTTCCAAATCAAATCGTGTTAACGCCGTTTCAAACATGCCGTGTCAAAACCGTTTCAAATCGAACTGTGTCAAAACCGTTCCAAAATACAACCGTGCCAAAATTCGATATCAAAATTGTTCCCAAACCGTTCAAGTAAGAATCGTTCCAAATTTCCATTCCAAAGGCACTTCAAAGTCGATCCAACTACTATGTCCCTGGTATGTGTTTGGAACAGTTTATTATAACCATTTCAAAAATTTGGAACGGCTTTTATAAACTGTTCCAATTTTGGAATGCTACGGTTTGGAACGGTACAAAATACCGTTCTAAAATTGTTTTAAATTAAATTTGAAACGGCATTTATAGAGAAACTGTACTAAAAAGCCGTTTCAATTAATCAGATTTCTAGTAGTGTTAGGTATTGGACATGGTTTTTGGATGTGTACAAGTATTTTCGGTGGAACAATGATACATAAATAATGAAATTCTTGGAGTATTTTCCCCCCACATTAAGGGATAGCAAGAGCCCCTAAAACTAGAGTTACATAAAATAATTATATAAGGCTAATTAATTTTTAGAAAGTTCATTACCAACACTGTGTTTGGATGAAATTTTTATTGGGGGTGAAAAGTCTGTGATTAGCTATAAAAATTGAGAAATAGTGTCAGAAATAAGATAAGAGGAAAAAGGGAAAAAGTATTTTAGTGAGCAGTGTATTTAAAATATACATAATTTTAATAAAGATAAAATGATTTAAAAACCAACCCTAGAAAAAAAAAAACTCAAGTTAATAAACGCATGTGCTCCACTATGTAAACTAGTTACATTTGTGTATTCGACGTGTGTGTATTTTAATTCAAAACATAATATTTTCATTATGCTCAAAATTCTATTTTATTAAATAAATACGTTGAAATATATTAATACATATTTTAATTATAAATTATCATTCGATTACATATTATTTCATCTGCGTACATAATCTTTTGTAAATAAGAAATATAAATGTGAGTTATTGAAGTTAAAATTATGTATTTTACTAATATTTTAATAATCAAAATGAGCAATTAAAAATCAAATTATGAAAATTAAGCATAAATGTATTATATTTTAAAATTTTCATATTAAAAATAAATTATCTAACATGAAAATTGCATTAGAAAATTTATATAATGGAAAAGAAAAATTAAAGAGATAACAAAATAATAAGTCAAGAATAAAAAAGTAGAAATAAATAAAAATAAAGAGAAGAATATGTTAATAAATTAATGTTGAGACCGAAAGAAGTTACCATCCACCACTTATGTTTCTTCAAGAGAATAGTGGGTCTTATTTTTCATATGTTAAATAGTAAGCAGTGTTGGTTTATTATGAGACCAACCAACTTTAGAAAATAAGTTACAAAAAGGAAAGGCTATGTCAATTTTAGTTTTTGGGATTTTTGGGACCCTAAAAACCTTGCACGTATTTCAAATATATAATATTTTAAAATATTTTTTTTCTTGTATGTACACAAATATTTAAAATTTTATTATTAATTAATTATTACCTATATTCAAAATCAAATTATTATCTATACACACACGTATATGTATGAGCACAACACACAGGAAGACATGGTATCGCCCCAACTCCATTTCTGAATAGTAAATATCATCATCATCGTCAACATAGTCATATAAGCCAAATTTTTGCTGTAAATATTAAACTACTATAATAATTTTTATATTATTTTTATTTCTTCACTGTTTCATAATAATTCTATGCTTTTTTCTGTTATATGACTTATATTTCCAGTTCACTTATTTTATCAATTTTTAAAGTTTCTTATTTTCATTGTAAAATAATTTTTATTATAATGAATAAAATTTCCTAATTTATGAAAAAAATTCACGTCTGCATGCTGTGTGCTATCATTACTTTTTATATATTAAGCGTAAGGAAAGTTGTATTTTTGGTAAACAGAGTGAAAAGACAAAACTATCCGTTGCTCTTATTTTTTCTTCTCTCCTCCAATTTATATTTTTATATAATATTTTCTTCTTCACATTTAAATTTTAATTTAATTTGTTATTTGTCTTTTCTTCTACTCTCTTTCCTCACATTTATACAAACTAGCTGTCGGCCGGGGTACACCCAATGTGTGTGTGAAGAAAAAGGGTGTGTATATGTATATATAATACATGAATACACATAATACTTGCCAAGAAATTCGATACAATCAAAAGCAAAATTTAAGAACTAAAAACTCCATTAAATTCTTTTCAACTATAAGAATCAAACCAATACAAAAATAAAATAATAATAATAATAATAAACTCATAAACAAAAATTTGAGAAGGCTCTTACCTTTTGAATTAGTAATCAAATCATTACAGAACTTAGAACATTGTATTACAATGAACCATAATAAGTACAATTGTGGGAAAAGTTCCCCATCAAAGTCTTGTATGAAGAATGGATTTGACTTCAATATCGAAGCAGTTTATATTTAAGTGAAAGTCTTTTTTCATGTAAAATATGGAAATTGAGCTATGTTCGTGTTGACTCAACGACGGCAATCAATATATTTATCAATAATCAAATGTGCAACATTGCATAAGAAGCTTGTTAGTCGTAGGCTTCTAATTATAGCATTGTGTGCAAATTCCTTATATACAAAAAAAGAAAAATTATACAAAATAAATTTGAATAGAATGAAACAAAGCTTGTGGGTACAATCATATGCTCAAAATTTGGACATTCATATCTCATTCCACTGATTATTAGCTTTGCCTACCATGAGCCTCCATCTTTAATCCCGATTGATAGGTATCCCAACTTATTTTCTAATTGGTAGAGTAACGTGGTCTACTGACTCTGCTCACTATAAACTTTAGTCTTCGACCTCAACTAGCGTAATAGCCCAATCTATGATCTTGATTTGTAGGGCTATATACATTGTTAGTTTTGTCCACCGTAAGCCTTAATCTTTAACTCTGATTAAGCGGTAGCCTAATATATTCTTGATTGTTAGGGTCGGAATTAATAATGTATCCAATTAGCATATGCTTTGTGATTATGAATTTAAATATTCTCGTACCAAGAACATTCATAATTTAATTGAGCATAAATATTTTGAAATGACAAGTTCGACAATATTTCAAATAAAATGTATACAAAACCATGTCCACATCCAAATATTTCAGTAATAAAATTCTCACGTTAGTAGGAACAAAACTTACACATGGAAACAATGAAATTTCGAAATATTTCAAAAATAATTTCTTTGAAAATTCATGATAGCATGAAATCCATCTTTCTCAATTAAAACAGTTGAAAATTCATAAAAAAAACCATTTTCATGTTAAAAGTTTAAATTCATGCGATAAAGTAAATTTAACAATTAATGTAATTGCAAAACTTTTCAAGTAAACCCATTTACTTCTAAATTAGGTTGCTTGTACAGAGCCTTATTCGGTTTCAAGCTCTTGTCTTTCTAATCAATCAAAATAATACTAATCAAATCTAAGCTTATTAGAATTTAATTCCTTTTATGCATCCTAATTGATTGGATTGTGAAATATCATTTCTCATATATTTGGCATTACTAACTTATTAGTTTTGAATTTAGATCCTCAAATCGAAAATACTTCTATTCTTAATTTATTAGATTGTTGTTCTTAACTTTTATATGTTTAATTGTAGTTTATAATGGTTGAAATCAAAATTGGTTGAATTTTTTTTTTATAAAAGTATACAACTGATCATTATTCAGCATTCCAAACTCTTAGTTCACTTATAAAACTAAACTATATTGATCCAGAAATATTTTACCTATGACCTATATATGGTTGGGAAGATCTATGAGTTTAATTTAATACTCAACAAACCGTAATGGATTTGAAGTTTTCTACAGAAAGATATGATCTTTATACTAAAGTTGCACATAATTAAATCTGGTAGTCTTGAATCTGATATTCAGTCAATGTACAAAATTAAAATATATCAATGTAGGCAGAGTTTTGTCGTGATTTATACATAGTTGAAAAGTTTTGTGTATCTAGTTTAATCTGCTACAAATTGTGATCAATTTGGAATTTTTTACAAAAAGTTATGATTCTTATACTAAAATTGTGCAGACTTAGTAGAACCTGTTTTCCACCATTTCCTTCATCTAATTTCTTGGTAAATCTGAATCCTAACAAGGTTAAGGTCCTCTTTTTCCTTCATGAAACAATGAATATGGTTTCAAGCCTCCAAAACTTATGTGTCAACGAGTATGTGTGTAAGCGCACATGAATATATGTTCTATTCTACATTGGTATTCATAAGATATACATACATACCTCTGAGTTCTCTTCATGCCTCCATGCATTGAAAAATTCTAACAAAATATAAGACATATATACCTACACATGCATTTGCGTTTTAAAGCATAACATTCTCTCTACGAGACAATTTGAACGGTGGGGTTTTGGAGAAATCCTACCTTAAAATCAAATGTGTTCAGGGTGTCTTTGTTAAAGATGAGAGTTTTACCTTCTTCCTAGCACAATAGCGGCGCTCTTTTCCTTCTCTTTTACTAGAAAACCTCTTATGCCCTATATTCTTTGTAGCTGTTCAAGAAAAGGTTTTAAGAGTGAAAAGACGTAAATTTTCAGCAATCTCATTGGGGCTGTGGTTTTATAACTAAGTCTAGCATGTGCAAACACGTTAGAGTTGACCACTGTATTTTTTGCATGAATTTTTCTGCCCAAAATTAGGTCTAATCTCCCTCAACTCTCTTAAGTTAGCCACCATAATTTCCTCAAGCTCTATATGGGATGTTGACATTATTGGAATCAATCAAATCCTCATTTTTGACACGGTTCGACTAACATATGCATTAAAATTCTACCATAAAAAACAATAATAATAATTAGATAAAAGAATGAATAAAATGTTTATTTATTACTTGTAAAAAATATTCGACCATACTACATTAAATATATTATGTCATGATGGATTAAAGTGAAAACTTTAATTTGATGGTTTCAGGGCTGCTACAATGGCAAGTGCAAGTCACTTAAACAAAAATGAAAAGTTCGAATCCAAACTTTTATGACTTTTTCTTAGAATCTGCATTTCAACCACAATTTAAGAGGAGAATTTCACCTTCTTATCAAAGTAAGCTTTTATTTATTATTGTGTGCCATAATTTAATTTTACAAAATAATAAGAAAAAGAACAAACGTTTCTAAATCTCAATGTACCATTAAAATTTAGTTTTGCGCCATATTATTCATGGCACCATATCTTCTTTGCCACTCTCCCAAGAGCATTCATGTCTCCTGAATAACACATGATCACCACTTATTTCTTACATTATTTACTTAGTTGCTTTCTTCTAGGTTTCTATCATATTGAATCCTAATAACATATAGAGGTGGAGCTAGAAATACAATAATATTTAGCAGCATGCACAGAAAGTGAAAATTAGAGAAGTAACACTGATATATTCCTCAACCTAAAGCGTCCCGCAAGCCCTAGGCTGAGGCACCTATCCCAAACAAGATGATGCATATGCTCTGTGAACTTCATACTCGAGAAGGACAGAAACTTATGTGGCGTGGGCTACTGCCCTTCGTTTTGTCTCATACAACATATGTTATGCTCTATTTGTTTTCAAACTGGGCCTGATTACTCTGACCCTATATTTAAATTTCGTTTTTTGAGATTCCTTACATCTATAGACACATAGTGTCTCTCCTTTTCCATTTCTCATTAGCTTCTTTTTGTGCACTTCTTGTTGTGTAAGAGAGAAAATTTCAAGAGATTGGTTGTCTCACGTTGGAAAACAAATCCAATCTTAAGCCCCTAATACTGTTTGACACTTCACCTTTGACTCGAGATAAAATACGCTAGAGAAATGGGCTCAGGTGCACGAGTTTTGATCTGGGCGAGCACAGTTCAATTGGGTCGATTTCTCTCCCCTGTGCTTGAGTATGGTCCACTCCCAGTCTATGTCGAATTTTACTTTTTGGGTTTTTACTATTTTATTTTGTTTTATTTTTTGGCCAATTCATTCACCTGTTCCTATTTTAATTTCTGGCCCATTTTATTAACCAAACATACCCTTTTTGGAACCACAGAACGCTGCAACTAAACACACCCTTCTGGACGTGTCCTTTGTTTTCAAACAAGCATGCCCCTTCCTCAAAAAGGTCGGGCGTCACGTCTGCAAATGCAAACACGAACAGACATAGCCCTTTTGCCCTTTCCTATCCGAACGGTCATAGCCCTTATTTTGTGAGGCCAGCAGAGATTTGTCAGCCACGCAGTCTCGGCCCTTCTGTCCTTCTCTTTCTCTTGCATCCTTGCCCGGTTCACACATGTATATACATACAGCCGCATACACACAAATATTGCCTTCCTCTTCTTTCGCCAGCTGCCGTTCTTCGTTTCTAATGTCTGGGCTTTCCAACATATTGTATTGTGAAAAGAATTGGATTGTTTAATTTTGAGGGAATATTTTGAACTGATAAAATAATTTTCAAGGACAGTACTATGTGCATGATTCAAGCTGCAGTTTATTTTTATATTAACATTTTATTGTAGTTATTGTAGTTTGGGAAAATTTCTCGACAATGTTTAAGGAATTAACGCTCCTACTGTTCCAACACCCATTTCTGCCGCTGCTTCCCGGTTACAGAAAGAAATTGTGCCCCCAGCCAAACAGACCTCTACCCCTCATTTTCGCTCCATTTCGTGTCGTCTGAAAATCCTTGTAACAGGAAGAAGAAAAATCAAAATCCGGAAACCCCGCCTCAAACACCGCCTTTAAGGATTGGGACGCGTTGCTCTGGAAACGGCGCGCTGAGGAGAAAACATTGAATCGGAAACCCATGATCGTCAACTTGCCAGGGAGTCTTAAATTAGTTTTCCTTCTGTTTTAGAATCCATTCTTTCAGTGATTCTTTGGGCTTGAATTTGATTTGACAATGATTTAATATGCATTAGTTTGTTCTTGGCTAATATTTTTCTTCTATCTTGATTGGTTCTTGGTTATTTGTTCTTGTGCAGTCATATGTATATATATACTGTACGCAATCGCTCTCTATGACTGCACAAGATATATATATATATATATATATATTTTTTGGGATGAAACGGCTGAAAATATATAATCTTGGACGGTGAGGGTTCTGCCAACTGAGTCTCTTCATAGCTACAAAAATGGAAGACATGGAAGAAAAGCCCGTTCAAATGCAGCCCTTAAGTCTTCCATGTTTGAAAAAATGTAACAAAACCCACGACGGTGGAATCTGCATTCTTGACTGTAAGTGTGTAAAATTTCCGATTCTCAAATTTCAGGTAAGCCTTCCCTTATTTCAACTTACGACAGCTGTTCATTTATAATTAAAAGAATTCAGTGGCATTTTATTCCATTGAGAGGCCGAGATGCTTGATGGAATTTAGTAAATAACTTTCATGATTGGCTTTGATATGGTTAGGATCAAAACTAATTTTACTAGTTATGCATGATTTTTTGCTTCTTTGCTTTCAGTTCAGTTTGCCTTCTCTCTGTTGTAAGGTGATTTTTGCTAACTGGCATAAGGTAGCATAGATGCATAAATAAAACACAGCAGAACTGTGCCACATGCCATGCTTGACTAAATAAAAATTAAAAAAAAATTCGTGTTTGGGTATTGAGCTATAGCAAATTTGAACTCTTGATTGGTTTAGTTTACTGGGATCAAATCAACTTAGACCCGAGGCAGGTGAGATGACTCGAGTCGTCCATGGATTAGATAAATTGCAGGTTAGTGTAATATCCCGTCCTGTCCAACTCTTCCTAGCTAACTCAATCATAGACATTAACATTTAGATATTTTACAAGCCAATAAAGAATGATAATAATATTAATATATTAACACCATTAAACAAATGAGGATGATAAGTTATATGAATTTATTTGATTTTGAACAAAATATTAAGCTGGATTATATATGAATTAATTTGTGTTGGTTGAGGGTCAGTCTAAAGTCTAAATTAACGTTAAATTTGATAGCAGATATGATTGGGATTGAAAAGGATTTTAAGGTGGGAGTTATATTTTGATAATGATTATATAATAAATTATTAGTTTGCGCTGCCTGTACTTATCTGGGTTCACAAGATTGTGAAGTCCTAGTCACTATCTTTTAATTAACATTTAAATAAATGATTTAAATAAAATGACAGGTTCCACGTCTGGTATGTGAATGGTTGTGTCTGGGGTTTGACACTGCAGCCTCTTGAATCTTGTTATAAGCCACATAATTTTGATTATTGTTGGAATTATCAGTGGTAATTGAAGTGGATGTTTTAATTGTCAAGAGATGCATTAAATATTAGTAATAATAATTTTTGTGTAAGTTACGATCAACGGTCCTTGTTAAAGGGTATTAATTGAGTGTAGATGTTAACCAAAGTATGGTACAAAAGCAGTAAAAATAAATAAAATAAAAACAATAACTATTGTTTGTCTTGAACAAACTGGCTCTCTTTTAGCTGAAGGCACGCAAAGAACCATTTTGTTGGATATACGAAGGTACGCCTGTGTTATTTGCTATGAGAGGTGAACGCGTGGAAGCTACCTCTTTAAAATTTTATAAATTGTGGGGGTGTTTTATTATAACATGCACTTGCATTTTATAGTTAAATAAGAAGAATGATTATTTCAAAATAAATCAAATTGTAGAAGTGATTGTAAATTGATCATGTGCATGAAATGACATGGTGAAGAAAAGAAATTGTTAATCAAATTACGAGGTATTATGAAATGGTGTATGAAATGGAACATGCTTGGAGGGACTAATATTAAGGTTAAATCTTATATTATTTTATGGCCTAACATTGAGGCTACATTCATATTATTGGAAGAAATAGGCTATGCCTAAATGAGAATCACTTCCTGATAAATATTTGAGTAGGATGCCATTTTGATATCTTGTGTAATATTATTTAAAGAAATAGGCTATGCTTATATGAGAATCACTTCCCGACAAATATTTGAGTAGGATCTCATTTTGATATATTGTGTAATGGATTTTCACTGTACTAAAAGAATACAAGTATTTAGATATTTAATCTAAATGGAAAGAACCGTTTTGCTATCTTTTGAAAATTCATTAGTGATTAAAATTTGTTCAAAGTGAGGTGCAATGGTACTGAAATTAGTTAAATAAATAATTATTGTGGAGTCAGAGTTTATAATTTTAGAGTAGTTAATTTTGAGGCTGGTATTAATTCAAATAAGGATTTGAGATACCTCTTGTAGAGCAACAATTGGTATTGTTGAAATATATTAACTCTTCGAACCACATGCGAAATGGGACTTTGGCCAACTAGTTCAATAGAGATAGGAAGCCAACCTATGTGTTTGAAGATCTCATGAAATAAATTCGTATATGTAAGAATAAGTCTCCATTTGACCACGAACCACTCGATATGTAAGTCCTATTTGAGATTTTTGAGAAAGAATGCTTGAGTTGATCAATTTAGAGGATAAGTCATTAAAGGCTCTGAATGAATTCATAGTCTGAATATACGTTGTATTAGCGGTTTACACTTGATGAATTCACCTATAAAAGAGTAGAGTGAGGCGACTCCTATGAAATTCTAACTAAATTGATTAGAACTTTCATGAATAATTAGACAGGCACATAGCTAGAAAAACACAAAACCACATTGAATAGCAATTGTGACCGTTTCAATGTGACTAATATAATCATTGTTTTACAACAAACACTTAATGGCTCATAGAACATAATTTCACCACCGACTTTGTAATTCAAATTAGATTGATCTGAGTCTAATTCATACTTGGAGAGACACCAAGTCTGCTGCATTGAGACCTTCGGCTGCATTTTCATTGTTTTGAAACCTTACCCTTATTTGGAAATCTCTTGAATTATGTGGAGGATTGCTTTGTAAAAGAAGGAATATTTCAAGAGGCTAGTTGTCTTACATTAGAATTTGACACTCCACCTTGGGCTTGAGATAAAATGAGCTATGGAATTGGGCTCACGCTCATGGGCCTTGATCTGGCCAACTCAGTTCAATTAGGTCAATTTTCCCCTAAGTATGGTCCAGTCCACGCTGATTTTTACCTTCTGGGCCTTCACTATTTTATTTTATTTTGTTTTCAGGCCAATTAATTCTCCTTTTGTTATTTTAATTTCTGTCACATTTTATTAACCAAACATACCCTTTTTGGAACCACAGACGTTGCAACCAAACACACCCTTCTGGTCGTGCCCTTTATTTTCAAACAAACACGCCCCTTCCTCAAAAAGGTTGTGCGTCATCTCTACAAATGCAAACACAAACAGACGTAGCCCGTCTGCCCTTTCCTACACGAACGACATAGCCCTTCATGTCTCCTTCTTCTCAAAACATCACGACTCTTAATCACACCCCATGAACATATTTAAATATGGGCCTTGTAAGGCCTGCAGAGATGTATCAGCCACGCACTTTCAGTCTTACTTTCCTTCTCTCTCTTGCATCCTTGCCCCATTCACACACGTATATACATATGAGCGCGCGCACACAAATATTGTCTTCCTCTTCTTTCGGAGGCCTGCAGAGATATATAAGCCACGAACTATCAGTCTCTCTTGAATCCTGTTGAAGTCTGATCCGACCTCATGCTCACTATACCGAGGCAAAACCTGTAGAAACACATACAAAGAAAAGAAAAAAACTGGAAGGAAGGCAGAAGACACTTAGTTGTAGTTCCTGTTCTATTTAAAATTGGAGCTGAACAAAAAGGAAGAAATCATAAATAAACCAGCATGCAGCCTTAGCTACCCTTCCACCAAAATCTAGAAGCTACTACCCTTACAAAACTCACTAACAATCCAACAAACTATTAGACCAACCAAATTTGCCAAGCTGGAGGACAGATCAGATCAGCTAGCTCTTTTCTTCATTCATTACCCAGTAGTGGAGAAAGTCAAAAGCATGAGTCCCAGTAGCCCCTCTCAAGATGAAGAGTCGTAGTTTACTCTTCCTATCTTGCTTAAATGACAGTTAAACAATTATGAAGCCAATGGCTTAGTCATAACATCTGCAATCTGCCTCTTTGTTGATACACAACAGGTCTTGATAAGGCCTGCTTGAAGCTGATCTATTACCATATGGCAATCCATTTCAATGTGCTTGGTTCGCTTATGGAATACTGGGTTCCTAGTGATGTGAAGTGCTGCGTGGTTGTCACAATACAGCTTTGAGGGTCTAGGATGGTCTACTCCAACTGCAGCAAGTATATACCTTATCCATGTCAATTCTGCACAAGTTGACACCATAGCTCGGTGTTCCGCTTCTGCTGACGATCTTGACACGACTGATCGCTTCTTTGAACGCCAAGACACTAAGCAAGATCCTAAAAAGATGCAATAACCAATAATTGACCTGTGAGTGTCTACACAAGATCCGCAATCCAAGTCACAAAACGCTTTCAGTTGGAGTTCACTGTGAGTTGGGAAGAAAAGTCCTTATCCTGGTGTCCCTTATCTTGTATGTTGCCTTTAAATGTTGCTCTGACACCATGTAGAAATCTGATTGTACTCTATGCTCAATGTACTGAGGCAGAATCTGCAGAAACACATGCAAAGAAAAGAAAAAAATTGGAAGGAATGCAGAAGTCACTCGGTTGCAGTTTTTGTGCCGAGTGTTACTCTATTTAAAATTGGAACTGAACAAAAAGGAAGAAACCATAAATAAACCAGCATGTAGCCTTAGCTACCCTTCCACCAAAATCTAAAAGTTACTACCATTACAAAACTAACTAACAATCCAACAAACTACCAGACCAACCGAATCTGCCAAGCTGGAGGACAGATCAGATCAGTCAACTCTTTTCTTCATTCATTACCGTGTAGTGGAGAAAGTCAAAAGCATGAGTCTCAATACATCCTTGCCCAATTCACACACGTATATACATTCAAGCGCATACAGACACATATTGCCTTCACTTCTTTCGGCAGTTGCCATTCTTGTTTCTGTCGATTAGATCGATTCCTGGGCTTCCCAACGTATTGTATTGTGGGAAGAATTGGGTTATGTAGTCTAGGGGAATCCCATCACTTCATGCCAGTCTTGATCTGACCTCGATTCCGACAGAGACCGTATTCGCCGGCAGACAAGGAAAGTTTTGATGCAAGGAAAGGAAAGATTCAAACTCTGATTCCGGATCAGTCTAGATTGAATCCTCCTCTCCTCCTAAGTTGACTAATAGCTTGCAGCTAGAGGGTTAAGTGAACTATGAATTAGTTCAATGAACAATAGGCTAATAGGTCAATTGCACACTTACTCTATGAATCTTGACTCTCTCGGTGCACAATGATTTAAGATGAGAGAGCGGGTACTCCGTAGGAGATGACTTACAGCCACAACGGAATTCCAAAGCGGATAGCTCATTTCCTTTCCTCAGCTCATAGAAATTCACTGGCGGCTAGAATAAGACTGATTGAGATTATGAGTTCGAAGGTGAAACAAGGAAAATGTTGTGTGCTTGTGCTTTGCCTACAAAAAAAAATTAAAAATTGCACATATACCATTTGATGTGTTATAACATAGCGCATTTATTAGAGTAGCTGCAGGGATTGTGAAGTGTGTTGTTTGCTCTAAAGTTTATTAGGCAAGGATGTTTTGAATGTTTGAACACTACCTATACTTTGAAATTATCAGCGGCGGTTCTAAGATTACAATTTTGTAACAGTTAAATAAACTAAATAAAAAATGATCATAGTTTACAAGAATTTAGAGCGAAAAGACCTTCTAAAAGTTATGAACCCTCATGAAGTAATTTTTAAAGGATACTAGAATTTTGTTCCAAAGAGATGCCGCGGAAGGGTATCTATGCGTTTTCGTCAATTAACTGTGCAATATTTGCAAATGCAAAGTCTAATCCGAGTCGGAACCTAAAGGGCCACAATCAGCTTTAAATATCACCATCAAGAAATTTATTAGCGAACTTGAGGTCGAAACAAGGTCATAGATTTTAGTTGAATCAGAAGCTCAAATATTTGTTTGTTTGTTTGTTGGCAGTTGATTATTATTGACGATGTATGTAAACATGTCATTAACTAATGTTCGAATATAATACCTCATCTAACTTTTCAATAACAAAAGTATTTGTTTCTTTCCTTTTAGGCCTTTGGATGATATATATAAATATATATTTGTGTCTATATATGTGTGTGTGATGATTTTTTTCTGTTTAAACGAAAGGGTCCAACCGAGAGACTCATTTCGAAAGTTGGTAATCAGAAGGAAATCTGATAGCACTGGACCACTTGAAAAGAGTAAACAGCTCAGTCTTGCTCAGTCAGAGTCTTTGGGAAACCACTTTCTTTCGTTATTGGATGGACCAACGGGATCAGAATGAATAGATAGATGCAGAACGGGTGGACTTTCTCAATGCGTGGATTCGCATGCTTCGGATGCTGGGCTTGGAGCTAAATCCCCAGGTCTCAGTCTAGACGCTCTAACCGATGGTAGGAATTCTATCCTTTGTGATCCTTCCTATGTGATTCACTAGAGAAGCTGCTCTTAGTTAGAGTATGCTCCATTTTCAGGGTTTACTTCGAGAGTACTGCAACTATTGTTTGAGTGTAATCCTAGTATCGTTCGACAATCTTGTGGCTCCTGTGGCTGTAGAGCCTCTGTCCTGTTGGTTTTACCCTGCTCGGGGTCCTTGAATATTCTCAGGTTCAATATTTCATCTAATATATATATATATATCCTAAATAAATTATGATCTTCCACAATTTAATATGACATAACACGAAACTTTTAGAAATTAATTATTCTACTATGAACTTACAATAAATAAACTACAACGTAAAAGGAAAATAAAGTTGCACTAATTAATTATCCTAAAAATTCGGTCAATTTATTATTCTGACCCAAACAAATGTAACCGACTATATCAAAACCTAACCTAAATAAATTAAATCACAAAACAAAACACTACAAAAACTATGTTAAATTTAAATTAATTAGCCAAATATCTTTTTTCAAAAATTTTAAATCAAATTAATCAAAAGAAAAATTGCATAAAATAAATTAAAATAAAAATGGAAATATTTTCCTTTTGAGTTATGCACCGGCGGCATAAATTAAAATAAAATAGAAAATTTCATGAAATTGATCTAAAACATATATACCCTTAATAAATTGTGATCTCCCATCATTTAACATGACATAAAAAAAATTGTAGAAGTTAATTATTCCACAAAAAACTTACAATAAATAAATTATAACACAAAAGAAAAATAAAATTACACTAATTAATTATCCTAAAAATACAGCCCATTTATTATTTTTACCAAAAATAAAAAATATGACAAACTAAATTAAAGCCTAACCTAAATAAATTGAAACACAAAAAGGGAGCTACAAAAACTATGTAAAGTTTAAATAAATTAACCAAATATCTTTAATCAAAAATCATAAATCAAATTAATCAAAAGAAAGTTTGCATAAAGTAAGTATTCTACAAAAAGATTTACTCTGAGTGAATCAAAACATAAAAAAATATAATAAAATTACAAAAAATAATTATTGTAACATTCTATTTTTTAGTAATCTTCTATTATTTTAAATATGACACAAAAAATGAATTGCACAAATTAATAGTTCTGTTATATGTTAAATTTGAATAAATTAACCAAATGTCTTTTATCAAAAATTGAAAATCTAATTAATCTAGCATGGAATCCAAATAAATAAAAATAAAAATAGAAAATTTCATGAAATTGATCTAAAGCATATGTACCCTAAATAAATTGAGATCTTCCATCATTTAACATGACATAAAAAAGAAATTATAGAAATTAATTATTTCACAATAAACTCACTATAAATAAATAAAAACACAAAGGGAAATAAAGTTGCACAAATTAATTATCCAATTAATACAACCAATTTATTATTTCTACCAAAAATAAAAAAATATGATTGAAACACAAAAAGGAATCTACAAATTAAATAAATCACTTATCATATATTTATTAATAAAAAATTCCCAAAATTCTGAAAATTCAGAATTTTGGTCAAAATTGGTCAAATACTCTATATAATAGTCATGCATTGTAATTTAATAAAATTGATGTTTTTATAATTTAGTTCAAACCATTTTATAGTTAGGGAAAGCTTGTCAGTTTAGAGAGTAACGACATTACCAAACACATTAATTCAATTGCGTTGTCAAATCTCTTTCCGACAAATGAAATCACACCATTTGCGCATCAGGAAAAATTAACACATCAACAACCTCAAACTATATCCGAAAAAATAGATTTGGAAGGCCCAACAATTAAACCCAACTCCTCCACCCATTACACTCACATGTTTTAATTATGAAGTTATGTATACATTTAGTACACACACACACACACACACACACACATGGATTCATGGCAATAATACATTGAACACTATCACTTTCAGGTTGTCTAAAAGTCCTCCCCCCACCCCAAAGCCCTTAAAAAAACATTACCATTAATCTTTTTACGTGGTGATGAGTCCAACTTTCACTAAGAAATAAAGTAGAATTTGGACTACATGCATTCCACCAGTCACGCACGTTATATGTAATAAATCCTTTATTATAAGTGAGGTGAGAATGCTTCGGAATATTCCCAGAAAGGCCTAAATACAGACAAAGTTAGTTTGCTGTCCCAGCGCTTTGTGCACTCTAACTACTGTCCATTTGGCGTAACATATTAATATCAACCACTACTTAAAGAAAGAAATTCACTAAAATATTTTACTTAAAATATTTAGAGCGCATGCAATCTTATCAGCTTGAATTATGGGCTTAGCTAACATAAGTATAATTTTATGCTATATCTTTTAGAAGATCTTTATGGATAAACTTGGCCATAATTTGAACATTTGTGAATATGTTTGTGCAAATAATCTGAATCATTATTTTGCCATTGCTTTTTAACTTTTTCTTTTCTTTTCTTTTGGGTTACAGAATTTAAATATCAATATTACTCTATTTAAGTAAGGAGTTGCAAAAGCTAAAAACTGATTTATTTTTATTTGGGAATTTTCTCTGCCATTTTTTTTTTATCTTTCTCGACATTTTTTTTTCGTTATCGTTGCTGTTGTTTTTATTTTTATTAAAATAAACAACATTGAATTTAAAATTCTGAATGCTTAATGTCGCAGCAAACCATACTATAATCTTTACGTAACACTTTTAATTTTTTAATAATTATATGACCAATGTCTGGATATGGGGAGAAAATTTGCACTACTCGACGTTCCTTTCATAGTGGATGTTGGCTACCAGCACCCCTGTCTTCTCAACAATTGCCCACAAAAATTGAATTAACTTAGGAAAGATGAGATTACAGTCCGAAAAATGTATAATATTATTATATATTATGTCATGTGGATTTATTTTATATTTTTGCTGCAGAAGAATTACATAGATTGATCATACTTAAATAATGTTTTGTTGCAGAATTAAATAATGTTTTTGATGCATATGACGTTATCAAAGAAGGTATTATCCATACTTCCACGCTGTCAAGTTCCTAATTGGTCTTTTGATAATTTACCTAAAATACAGTATCATAACTAATCTACATCTTTTATCCTTTAATATTTTTTCCAATTGTATTTTTATTGTCTCAATTAATTAATTAACGCCAGTCAACTCATCATATATATATTTTTTTCAAATTTAAATTGAGAGTCTGTAAACTTATATTTTTATGCTACTTCATTTTTAATTATCAAAATATCAAGGTTATTTATTGTTGTTATGAGTGCATTCACACACGTTATATATAAAAATATAATGTTAATTATAAAGTAAATATATGTATTTGTATTTAAAAAAATCAAGATGTAAATTATATAAATTTTATTAAAATTTGAATAAATTAAATTCAATATTTTTGCATTATTTGTTATAAATTACTATTAAAACATTATTATATTAATGAATTACTTTTTTATTTTTTTGCATACTCATAGACTATGCACTGTTGTTAGTTATAAAAGTTTGAGGCTAATTTAATTATATATCATGAATTTACAGTATTATCATTAATTAGTAAATTTATACTATTACCCTTATCAACAAACACATGCTCAAATATAATTATTAACATGCCATTACATCTGTTTATACTATATATCTATACTCATTATAGTGTTATCAAATTAAATTTTTTAGCTACACTTTGTAAAATTACATAACTATTCTTAATTAATTTTTTCTACCATTTTCTCATTTCTTTTAACTTTATTGTTTTAATTTAATTTTCACCAATTTTCTTTCTTTTCGAATTCTTTCTATCATTTTTTCTTATTTTAATTTTTTTTATACTTATATCTATCTTGACTGTATATTAAAATTAACGGCTTTAGTTTGGTTGCACAATATTAAATTACATTATACTCTTATTTTATTTTTTTAATATTTGTATTTCCTTTCTCCCTTTTATTTTAACTTACCTTTGTTCATGTTACCCCTTTCAATTTCTTTTAATCATTTCCATTATTTTTTGTTTTGATAATTTTTATAATGTTAAATTAAATAGTTTTATTTCTATTATAAAGAATTCGATATATTTATAATTTATTATAATTAAGAAATATAAAATTTTTTTATGTTACCCCTTTCAATTTCTTTTAATCATTTTCATTATTTTTTGTTTTGATAATTTTTATAATGTTAAATTAAATAGTTTTATTTCTATTATAAAGAATTTGATATATTTATAATTTATTATAATTAAGAAATATAAATTTTTTTTAATTATTTTGCGCGTTCTGTGAGCATGTGACTTTTACTATTATTATATTACAATGGAAATAAAGTTTTTTAGCTGTACGTTATAAAATTACACGACTATGCTTAATTTTTCTTATTTTCTATCCTTTTCCATTTTTATTTTATTTTCACTTTTTTTCTTATTTTGTTTTTCTCTCAAATTTTATTTCTTTTGAAATTTTTTTCTCTTTGTTATCTTCTCATTTTAAATATTCTTTGTATTTAAATTTTTAGTTTTTTTTTATGTAATATACTATAATTTTGTAATAAATGAATGAATTTGCATGTACATAGAATATGCACTTTCACTTGTATATATAATATTTATTTTATTACAGAATGAATGAGGACACTCGAGAAACAATATTTGGTCATTTTAATTAAAATTTTAAAATATTCTTATAATCTATAATCAAATTCCCCATCATGAGGCTATTGTGGCTTTTGCTCCACCTTTTTTGAGATTTGCCACTGCTAAACACCCACCAATCCACAATCTGTGATGACAAACTGGTGTTACTGGATTACCCTCAACATTCTAGGCATTCAAATGTATGTGTTAAAACTTCTTATGGCTATGTTTGGTTCAACATTTTCTTTCATTTTCATCTCACTAACACTATTTAATTCAAACACATTTATATTATGTATTAAAATTGAACGTATAGTTTTAATTTTATAATATTAAATTATTATAATATCCTTACTTTAATATTTTTATTTTTATTTTTTTTCTCTATTCTATTTCAATATAATTTTGTAACTTTTTATCTCAGATTTTCTATATCTTACAATTCACTTATTTTCTCTTTATTTTATTTATTAATTTTCATATACTTGCAATTTATAATGATTTTATTCATATTATGAATTTTTTACACCAATTACCAAATAAAATTTTGTATATATATATATTATCTCACTTGCGGCTATTGCTGGTTATATATTAAGGTTGTCTTTAGAATAACAGCCATGAATGACAGAAACTATATTTTTATATATACTTTTTCACGGCAAATTTCTTTCTCACATTTTTTCTTTGGATTCTCTTCTGTTTATGTACTTTTCTGAATATATCATTTTATTTTTGTATAGGTAGAAAGATAAATATATGGATAAAATAATATATATATTGCAAAAAAAACAAAATAAATAATTTAATTTTATATTTTATAAAATTAAGCACACACATAGTAATAAAATAAGTAATTTTGGCAATCTATATGTGTACTTAAATTGATATAATATAAAAAAATAAAAAAAAATTACTTCTTTAATTTTCTTTATAGTATAGATTAGTTTATTTAAGTACTTATTTTATACTTATGTAAAAAAAGTCATAATTAAAAAAGAATAAAAATTATAATAATAATAATAATAATAATAATAATAATAATAATAATAATAATAATAATAAAGAGAATTATGTCATTATTAAGTTAGATAGAGATATATTTATACATTACTTGGTTAACCATATTTAGACTAAACACTTAATAGTATGTATATATACTTGATATGCTACATGCAACAATGTCATAACTGCTGTGAATGTCATTTTGGCAAGATGTTATATATGATTTGTAACAATGTTGTAAGGGTGATGCAACTGAATCATGCATTGTAAGTGCACAATAGTTGTACCAAATAATATAGAGAAATAAAGACTCTCATGTATTCATGCATAGAAATTGAGGAAAGCACGAATGAGAATATTGCACGAAATTGTAAAACTTGTCTTGAACTGTTTCAAAATTTATCAGCATGTTTAGATTATGTATTGTATGATTTTTAATGCTTAGATATATGCTTAAGAACCTTTAGAATAATGGTATAGTTAATTTTTAGAGATTAAAATATTTTAGAACAGGAAAACCCTACCCAAATAGCACCCTGTGTGCACGCTGTGCTACATCGCGATTGTGGAGAGCAACGGAGCGGGTGCGAGGAGGCTCATCTTGGGTGTGGAATAGACCGCAAGACCTGAGGTGGAACTAAGTAGTATGTCCTATGGTTATCCGCTGTGATTGCGAGTTAGGGCCTCACAAGTGTGGGATTAGATGTTGTGGTCATGATACAGATGGTATCCACTAGACAAAATGTGGTTCTTGAGAAATTTGAGTTGAAAATTTCAAATTTTAAGACTAAAATAGACTTAAACACACTGCTAAAAAGATAACAAAGTATTAAAAATAGAAACCAAAGAATCTAAATAGGAATAATCACTTAACTAGTAATTGGAAATCGAATGGACCATAGAACATGACATGTAAGGTATACATAAATCACCTAAAAACATGGAAGCATAAGCTAAATTAAGCATGAAATGGAGAATACATATGATTGAATAGGGAATCTAGAACCGATAACTGTGGCACTTGATAATTAACAGGATTAAATAATAGGTATGTAATTACTTGCACCCATATTTTACAATATGTTTTGAAATTGTTTTATGTTCCAACTGAATTTTTACTACACATTTGAAATTCTTTTTGAAATTATTCCAATTTACGGAAGCATGATTGGGCATAATAATTTTTGCAAAGCTAAATTGTGTATTATTTTTCAGAAAATTTAGATGTAGGTTATTTGCGAAATGAAATGCTTTACACTAAATATTCCCAAATCGAAATACATATAATAAATATAAAAAACTTCTCATCTGATATTGACGATTTTTAAGGACTAGATCCACCAACTTATTGAGTAATAGGTGAGATATGTGACCTATATAATTGGGATTGTAAGTTGAGATCGATGACGAAGTTAATGTTGGGAAATATGACCCACTTAATCAAGATTGTAAATTGGCAACGTGACTCTCCTTAGCCGAAGTGGTAGATTTAGACTTTGATCAGTGAAAATTATACATGAGGCATATATCATCATGAGTGGATTGAAAAATATGGATATGTGAACATTAGGATCATAAGATGATGGGAATGATTTTGAAATATTGCGTTTCGTAAAATGTTTAGCTAGAATTTACTATTTTATGCAAATCCTGCTTTGTGTTATCTGTTATAAAATGTGTTTTATTCAATTATGTTATTTTTTCTGATTCACATCTATTAAAAAGAAAATAGCAGCAAGTACCATTTATTAGGCGACTCGTCGCTCACATCCTTTAGCTAATGCTTTTACAGAGGAAACCAACAAAGAGGATCATACTTAAAGATGATAGAAAGCTACAGAAGGAAGACATAGTTTTATTAATTTACAGTATTTTCATTTGTTTATAAGATAGTCCTGATGCAAAAGCATTGATTGCTTAGTGACTTTCCATCAAATGTAATAGACTGGATTTTCATTTGCAATAAATGAACTTTATGGTTTAGTATGTTTTAATATGTTGGCTTTGGTATTTGCTAAGGTGATTTGTGGATACTACCTTAGCGGATATTACCGTGTCATGGTTCTAGATTCAAGGTGTGATATATCCAAACATCTTTCTTGATCCTATCCCAATATTCAGATTCTATTATGTATAGAGTTTTCTCAACAACGTTGGTTCAACCATCTCTTTGTTGGAGTGATTTGTAATTCTGAGAACTTTGCATCTCTATTTTTACATCAATTTGCTAATAGAGAAAGATATGAGACGTCTCCTCTATTCTTGTTCAGTATTCGATAACGAGTGGGTAGGCCCTTGCGGGAATACATTAGGAGATTCACCGATAATGCCTTGGATACTCCTTTTGCCACGTAGGAGGTGTTGGCCAGTGCCTTTGTGTAAGGTCTAAAAGATGAAGAGTTCTTCTGCTCCCCTACTAAAAAACCTACTAAAGATTTTGATGAATTGCTCACTAGAGCCAAGAAATATATTAACATGGAAAATGTTAGGTGGGAAAGAATGGAAGAAAAATAGAAAACCACTACTAAGAGGATGTGTAGGATTAACCATTAGAGTAAGGCCGAATAAAGGGAAAGGAAAAGGATTGTGAGAAGTATGCCATGGGTGCACATCTAAAGACTACTCAAAAGCACATCCTCAACTCTTATTGGAACACTAACACGTTCCAGTGGCCAGCTACATTCAATGACCCTCCTTGTAATCCCCTTGGAGAAAAATATTGTAAGTTTTATAATAAAATAGGCATACTACAAAAGAGTGTGGAAAGTTAAAAAAACAAATTGAAGCTTTGACAAAAAAAAAAGACACTTGAAAGAGTATGTCTAGAAAAGGTAGCACAGAGAAGCCCTAGACATAAGATCGGAGGGAGAGTAGCAAACATACCCAAAACAAGTGAAGAGAGGATATATTAATGTAATTCTAAGAGGGATTATATTTTATGCAAATCCTGATTTGTGTTATCTATAAAATGTGTTTTATTCAATTATGTTATTTTATTTGGCTCTCATCTATTGAAAAGAAAATGGCAAGAGGTACTATTTATTGGGTGATTTGTCGCTCACGTCCTTTAGCTAATACTCTTGCAGAGGAAACAAACAAAAAGGATCACACTTAAAGAAGGTAGAGAGCTAGAGAATGAAGACTTAGTTTTATTGATTTACAATTTTTTCATGAGTCTACAAGATAGTTTTGATGTAATAGTATTGGTTGCTCTGTTACTTTCCACTGAATGTAATAGACTAGATTTTCATTTGCAATAAATGAATTTTATAGTTTAGTATGCTTTGATATGTTGGCTTTGGTATTTGCTAACATGATTCGCAGGCAGTGTCTTAACGAATACTACCGTGTCATGGTCCTGGATTCAGGGTGTGACACATCTAAACATCTCTCTTGGTTTTGTCACTAAGCCCTTCTTCACTAGTATTCAGATGTCGTTAAGTATAGGGTTTTTTTTTTATCAACGTTGGTTTAGCCATCTCTTTGTTGGAGTAATTTGTAATTTTGAGGACTTTGCATCTTTATTTTTACATCAATTTTCTTGTAGCAAAAGATATGAGACGTCTCCTCTGTCCTTGTTTAGTATTTGATAATGAGTGGGTAAGCCATTGTGGGAATACATCAGTAGATTCACCCACAATACCTTAGATACTCCTTTTGTCACATAAGAGGTGTCGACCAATGCCTTTGTGCAAAGGCTAAAAGAGGGGGACTTCTTATGCTCTCCTACTAAAAGGCTTGCTTGGGATTTTGATGAATTGCTCACTAGAGCTAAGAAATATATCAAAATGGAAGAGGTTACGAGGAAAAAAAATGGAAGAAAAATAGAAGACCATTGCCTAGAAGATGCGTAGGATGAGCCATCAGAGGAAGGCCGAATAAAAGGAAAGGAAAAGGATTATGAGAAGTATGCCATGGGTATGCTTCTAAAGACTACTTAAAAGCACATCCTCAACTCTTATTGGAACACTAACATGTTGCAGTGGCCGGCTACATTCAATGACCCTCTTTGTAACCCTCTTGGAGAAAAATATTGTAAGTTTTATAATAAATATAGACATATACAAAAGAATGGGGAAGCTAAAAAGACAAATTGAAGCCTTAATAGAGAAAGGCCACTTGAAAGAGTATGTGCAGAAAAGGTAGCACAAAAATGCCCCAAACATGAGATTGGAGGGACAGAAACAAACCTACCCAGAACAAGTGAAGAGAGGATATATCAATATGATTCTAAGAGAAACTCATGGTAGAAGCTCCTATCAAGCCAGAAAGGTGTTTGTTCGAGTGGTGGTGAAAAGTGAGAAGAGACTTAAAGTAGATATGATAGGATCAGTAGGAAGTACTATTTGCTTCAATGAAAAAGATTAAGAGGGGCTTCTAACACTTCACCAAGATACCTTAGTTATTACAACCACTAATTATTTTGTGATTCGTTGTCTAGTTATGGAGGAAGCTCAATGAATGTGCTATCCATTATAGCTTGTACTCAAATGGGGTTCAATGACAAGGATATTCATCCAGTGGTGACAGTCCTTATATGGGTTTTCAAGCAAAGTAATACATTCCAAAGAGAGAATATCATTGCCAATGACTACAGGGCTAGAAGGAATCACTCAAACCAGGTTAGTGAAGTTTTATGGCACTTAATCTATTAGTTCTTATAATGTTATATTTGGGAGGCCCATATTGGCAATCTTCCAAGCTGTGGCTATGGCTATCAAATTCCCAAATGGCATTGGGATAATTGGAGTGTGAGGAGGGGTCAAATTGTGTCCTATCAATGCTATGTAGATACAATTGAGTATTGTGAAGTTAAAAAATGTTACCAATTCAACTAAACTAGAGCTAGGAAATATTATACGTGTTACCAATTTATAATCTAACAAAGATCATGCTATTATATATACATAATTACCAAAGATTATATAATTGTTTTGCCATAATAAAATAAAAAATATACTATATAATATAAGAGAAATATTGAGCATAGAGTGATGAAAAAACAATGAGAGAATTACAATAAAATGCAAAATTTTTATGTGTTTTTTGATAATTTGATGATAAAAGTAAAATTATTTAAAAATTAAAGCTTTAATAGACAATTAACGAAAACAAAAGAGAAAGAAACTAGTCAAAATGAAATAAAAGATAGATGGAAAGTAAATGAATCAAGAAAAAACAATAGAAGAAAATACAAAAGAAATTAGGGTTAATTTCAAAATTTAACTTTGTAAAAGTAATGAAATTATTATAAGGGCCTTACGCTTAATGTTTATAATCTCGTGAAAATCACATACTTTTGTAAGCATAATTATCAAAAGAATTATATAATATTATTTTTGTAATAAAATATATATAAATATTAGAAATATATTGCATGTATGCGCTATTTGATAATTTATAATCTCAAGAAATTCACTTACTTTATCTATGCATAATTATAAAAAAATATACAATTTAGTTATTGTAATATATTATAACGTTTTGTTAATAGGGAGAAGAGGAATGAATGACACAAAAAATAATAATAAAATGTTAAAATATATATTTTTATAATAAAAGTAACATTGTTTCAAAAAAAAAAATTTACTAAAAACAGTAAAAATTAAAAGAGAGAGGCATGTAAGTTGAAATGAAATAAAAGATAAAAACAAAGTAAATAAATCAAGAAAAAAATGACGGAAAAAATAGAAAAGGGAGAAGGGTTATCTTAGCAATTCAAATTTCCAAAACTAAAGGTGGTTACCATATGATCTTCAGTCAATAATACAGCATTAGCAATTGTAAAATTTATTGTATAAAATATTATTACACTTAAATTTTTTTTAGTATAACTATTTTAAGTTTATTGTATATGTGCTTTACTTTTTAATTTTTTAATATAACGAAAATTACATATGTATGTATAATTATCAAACATTATATAATTTTACAGATGGAATGATGTATACAATTATGACCGTAGAAAGAGCAAAAATAAATGGCACAAAATGAAAAAATAAAAGTGGGTAAGAGTAATATAATAAATGTAAACTTGCTATATTTTATTCATAATTTTAATAATAATAAAATTATTTAAAATTTAAAATGATATTAGAAAGATTAGAAAAATAAAAGAGAAAGAAAGAAGTTAGAATATGAAATAGAAAAATTAAAAAGAATAAATTAACCAAGCAAAAGGAGGACAAATACCAAGAAAAACTAGGGTTGTTTTAGTAATTTAATTTTGCAAATAATGACAGTTGCCATGTGGGCTAATGTTTAATAATATAGTACTTGCAATATTTGTCCCCATGTGTGCGCGTCAAAAATTGAAAGTATTGATTATTATTACGGTTAATCATTATTTTTATCATATAAATATTTTGAATTATGTTGCAAGAGTGTTTTATCTGACAGTGATGTTACTGGCAAAAATCATACTTACATTCATGCATAAAATATTAAACATTACATTAATTTCATTGTTGTAATCTATTTTTGAAATTTTTGATAAAGACAAAAACAAATGCCATGAAATGAAAAGAATTAAAAATGTGCTGTGATAAATTTTAAATTTATTTTTCTCTTTAGTAACTTTAATAATAAATAAAAATTATATAGATGTTAGGACTGTATTAGAATTTTTTTGAGAGAGAGAGACGTGTTGGCAATAAAATAAAAGATAAAAGAGAGAGAATAAATTTAAGAGCAGAAGACAAATAACAAAACAAAATAAAGTTGGGATTGCATGTAATTTAATATTGGGACTAAAGTTAATTACTTCAAACTTTGCCATGTCTGATAGAGGAGTTTTTTTGAGAAATATGTTTGGTCGATATTGCATTAGAAATAAAAAATGTAACATAATTAATTGTAAGATTTTAATAAAATAAAAATTTTAATTTATTTAAATATATATATAAAATATATAATAACGATGCGAAACCAACTTCAACTGGTGAACCTATTCACCAACAATAAACAATGCACTTTAAATATGCAAGAATCCCCCTCACCAAGGGAGGACGAAATACTTCGATCTTCGTTTACACCCCACCAGAGAAAAGGTGTAAAATAAAGTGATCACGGTTGAGCGCACAAGCAGTAAGCAACAGCCAGCATACTTGTTAACTAAAGTGTTGAACAACAAACTTTTCAATGAGTTATTGCGCAAGATGTAGGTGAAGGATATACAGACTGTCAAAAAAGATGAAGAGCAGCAAATAGACATTCTGATTTGGAGGGATTTGGAAGGAAGGCAGTAATGAGTGAGCTATGCTAGTTGTTCAGTTAGCAATTACTTTGATTAGCTGAATTTGTGAGCTATTGATCTTAGTTAGGAAGAATAAACAGTTTGAGCAGCTATTGTTAGATTTCATATAAGAACACAGTAATTAACAGAAGATAAAAGTGAGATTGGTCGATTTCTTTGGCATTGGAGATGAGCGGTACACTTCCCGGAAGTTCATCTGATTCATGCTTTCAGTTACATTCATTCTTTCAGCAATGATGAATACAGTCTCTTTCTTCCATTCTTGATCATGTTTTTACAGATAGATGTACTGTATAATGATTAGTGCTTTAGGTCTATATATGGTGGAGAGAATAATATAAATTTAAATAAAAATTTAATTGAGAAGCCACCAAAATCTACACACAGCACCCCGAATCACAAAATCAACGAAGGTTGATTTTTTATTAATGACGTTGTACAATCAGAACCGATGAAGAAAGAGCCAAACCAAATCAACAGAAGTTCAAATTGATTAAAATTCAAAATCGATACGACAGCGGGCAAGGGGAGGAAAGACGCGTGTTCCAAGCGGAAACTACGAAATCCCAAATTCGCCCCCACAACATATTCAATGCTGCAAAATCAGTTCATGCACGCACAAACGCGGCACGCTTACCTCCCCTTTGAATCCGGACACCAGCCCTTTTCTTCCGTATAGAGAGACGGGAAAACCCACCAACAGAGAGAGATAAGGAGGGGGTTTGGGTGTGGGAGAGAGCAAGGGAAAGGGATAGAGGGTGTTGAGTTTTAGGGACTTGCATCTATGCAACCCAGGAAGAAGCCATCGTCGGTTGGTATAAAAGGGGTGAAGTTTGGCTTTGAATTTTGCTCTCGTGGTGGTTGTGAATGTTGCGCTTGTTGCTATTATGATTATTATGAACTGGTTTGGTGATTACCTGCGCTGCGCTACCAATCTCAGCCGCCTCATTGCCTGCCTTTTGCTTTTCCTCCTCTACCATTCCTTCCAGTTGATTTCCAATTTCCCGCTTCCTATACACCCCTAAATTTTCGTTTCTTTTTTGTTTTTTGTTATTTAATTTTGTTGGTAAGATCGGATTTGGGTCTCCTCTGCTTTTCGTTTGCCTGATTCGCTCGGGGTGTCTGGAGTTTTAGACGAAAAGGGGAGAGATATTTTCTGTGGTCGGATAATGGAAATCAAATCCGGCGACGATTTGCTGCCATGCGAATTTTTCGACGGTTAAGAGTCTCAGCCGATGCTAAATTTTTCTTTTCTGTTTTTTTTTGAGTTATTCTTTGTGTTTATCGTTGATCCGCACATAATGTGTGGATAATTCATAGGCATTGTGAAAGCTGTGGATTTTAATAATTGATTGTTGAGTAATAATATTTTGTTGAATGTGTGATGAATAAATTTACTCTTTCAGTAGTCTGATGTTTATGTTTTTGTTGTCCTTGAAGACGGTAAAATCTGAAATTTTAAAATGAAGTTGCCTTTGCTTGATGCTTTTGTGATGTTTGGGAATTCAGACTAATTTACTTTGCGTTGTCCTTTTGATCTTGATGGCATTATCACTTTTAAAATGTCGCCAGACATACCTATGTCACAATTGGAATGGAAGAATTGTGATTATCTTTTCCAAATGCCTTGTTACTTTCCTTGCTGAAAGAAAAAATATATCACCCTCATTGTAAATACATATATTTGATTCAGGACAACTTCTTTTCTGAAAATTCAAATATGTAAAGGTATTTGCTTTTACTGGATATCAAGTATAGGTTTGATTTGCGTGTCTCATATATAAATTCATTTGTTTTTATTCTCTTTCTTTGATGCATCTCATTCTTTTAGTTGTTATCAAAAATCTACTGACTTTATTTGTTATTTGTTGTTTCTTGGGCTTACTATAGAATGACACAAGCCTTACTGATCAATTTTTGGTTGGTGACTAGGCATTTATGCCTCCCTTGTTGAGAGACAGCACAAAGCTTCGCCCTCTGTCATTGTTGTCGGTGGGGGTATATCAGGGATTGCTGCTGCGCGCATGCTTCAATATGCATCTTTTAAGGTGTGACCAAGTCATAAATATATTCCATCATATGGTTATATACTCTTTTCCTATGTTGATGCGTATTGGTTGATGTGGGATCTATCCTCATCTAGGTGATTCTGTTAGAGTCGCAAGATAGAATTGGCGGGCGTATTCACACTGATTACTCATTTGGTTGCCCAGTTGATATGGGAGCTTCATGGCAAGTTTTACATTTTGGCCTTTTCTAGTCATATCTTTCTGAACGTGGAACATGTCTTGTGATTCTTGTGAGTTGATGCTTTATAGATTAAGAAATCTTTCTGTTCATCTAGTGTGTCATGTTTCAGAACTGATTTCATAAAACCACCCCGTCCACACTCCATCATAAAAAATAAAAAATAATAATAGAAGAAATAAAAGGACTTACGGGGTCATCCAACACAACTGCATCTAACATTTCCTCAATTCTTCTGTTGGCTTCTGAAATTGGATCTTTTGACTGCTTACAACATTAAGGTAACCCCATAGTGAAATGTAAGCTTAAGTGTTACACAATAACTCTGATACATCAATGGTGCTAAACAAATTTTGATAGTCATAAATTACAAATTCTCTCTATATTCAGTTATTGCTCTGATTCTACATTTTGTGTTTTTTGATTTGAATCAAAGATTAATGATGTTATACTCTATTTCTTAACTCATTCTAAGGTAATAATGTAAAATGAACAAAAACTTTCTTCACAGTTTTTAACTCATTTAACACTCTAGGTCCAATTGGATTCAAAAAACTGGGATATAGTGTTACTAGTCATGACCTTAAATAGCTGGCAATAAAACTGAGTTGTTGTTTTGGTTGGAATAAAAGCTGAGACTTCCTGATGCATCTTCAATGCTGCAACCTGGACAAAGCCCAAATTTGCATCTTCTTATTTGGTCTTTATGTGCACTGCATGTGCTTTGTCAATATGCTCATAAAAGGTTTTTTGAAAATATCAGGTTGCATGGCGTCTGCAATGAGAATCCTTTATCTCCCATCATACGTCACTTGGGGCTCACATTATACCGTACAAGTGGTGATGATTCCCTCCTATATGACCATGATTTGGAAAGGTATGGCATTGTCTTACTTTTTCTGAGCTGCTGTTGTGACTGTCATTTTAAGTGAAATATTAGTATAATAATTCTTGCATAAAAGTTTCCACCTGTGGAGTATGTTTTTATTTTTATTTTTAAAAAAGTTCTATTTTCATGAACAGATATCAACACTCATCCTTGAGTGAGATGCAAAAATTGACATAAAATCCTTCCGGACTCCAACTTCTTTATTGTTTATATTTTTGCCAATTTTGAATTTGAATCATGGGGCCAACCTTGTTGAAAACTGTATAGATTTTTTTCATTATGATTATATGAAATTCCCTTTTTTTGTTTCTCAAATACTTGAAGTTTGATTGAGTGCATTTGGATTGCTTCTACAGTTTTGGTTGGTTTAAGGCACTTTGATTGCATTATATTATTCTAAATCATTGAGCACATGATTTTCTTTAACTTGTGAATCATTCAAGATTAGTGTCAATAGTTTCTTGTAAGGATTTTACTTTTGGTTTTGGGCTTTTCAGTTATGCACTGTTCGACAAAAATGGTCATCAAGTTCCCCAAAGTATGGTTACTGAAGTTGGAGTTGCATTTAAGAAAATTCTTGAGGAGGTAGGTTATTTTTTTCAATATCTCTAAATATATGGTTCACTGATGATTTCTGTATGCAACGAGCATATTGATATTATTGTGTTCCAGACAGATGAAGTGAGGAATGAACAGAGCAATGACATATCTATAAAGGAAGCAATATCAATTGTGCTGGATAGGCACCCAAACTTAAGGTACCAGAATGCTGTAGTTTCTCGTTCAAATTAGAGAATGCTATTACTTACTGCTGTAATTTGCATGTCTTCAGGCAGGAAGGCCTTGCATATGAAGTCTTGCAGTGGTACATATGTAGGATGGAAGCTTGGTTTGCTGCAGATGCAGAAATGATATCTCTGAAAGCTTGGGATCAGGCAAGTTTGTTTTCCTTGTCTATGTCATTTTCAGTATACTATTGCAGCTCTCAGTTTTGAGCTCCTAGAAAGTGATAATGTTGTGGAAGTTGTATGCATTCGGTGCAAAGAGGCACTTTTTGTGTGTATTATGATGTTAATAGAATAAACTTCTCAATATCTGTGCTTTCCAATATAATGTTTCTTCAAGGATGTGAATATTGCATGCTTCTCTTCATTTATGCAACATAAAATGTAATGTTCTGTGTAGCGTTCAATTAAATTATTCTGCTCACTCTTGTTTATGATTACCATATCTGATGTCAAATTTATTGGACGTGGACAGAGTGTTTGATCCTGGAAATGCTAAAGTGTTTTCATGCATGTCTCTGTAACATATATTAGTTCTTTGGTTTGTAATGAATGTGCTCAATGGGGTTTCATAACGTATGTTAGCTTTTTTTGACTTGTAACGAATGGGCTTGATTGGGTCAAGTGAGTACTAATATGTAACTGCAGTATTGCTGATGTGGTTGTTGGCATTCGTGTGTGTTGTTCAGGAGAAAGTTCTTTCTGGTGGTCATGGGCTTATGGTGCAAGGGTATGATCCAGTGATAAAAACCCTGTCAAGAGACATTAATATTCGCTTAAATCACAGGTACACTTTCACATTGTGCTAGTGGCTCTATTTAACACATTAAAATACCTAGATTGTTTGAGTAAGAATGAACATAATTGGAATTGATATAGAAACTTCTGTTATGCTAAACCTTCTTGCTCTATTGCTAAACTATATTGTATATATATGCTGGTAAATGGTGGAATATCTTGAATGGCCTGTTGTTTTTTAAATTAAAATGATTGAAAGAATATATGATAAAAAATTGAAAATGATAGGTCAATGATCTTAACTATTGGTATGAGAGTGCCCCACCTTGGAATAGCCAGCAGTGTTTAATAACACTGTGTAAATTTCTTTACATATGGTTGGCTCCTCTCAGGTTTTAGTCAGTACAATTGTGGCAGATAAGCTTCTTAACATCAAGTCAGCATTTGTGTTTGCTTGGAAGTTGAGAAGAGTTTGGATTAATATTATGTTCTGCTGGTGGTTTTGTTCAAATTTCTCTGGATGATACCCTCATTTCTTTTTATTCTTTTATTTACCCCCACTTTTTTTTTTTTTTCCGGATGGTTAATTTACTCAGTCTTAATTTACAGGGTCAAAAGCATTGTCAATGGGTATAAAAAGGTGGTTGTAACAGTTGAAGATGGGAGGAGCTTCGTTGCAGATGCAGCAATTATCACAGTGCCTCTGGGGATTCTAAAAGCCAACTTAATTGAGTTTGAGCCTAAGCTGCCAGAATGGAAACTGTCTGCAATATCTGATCTTGGTGTTGGAATTGAGAATAAGATAGCGTTAAGATTTGACCATGCGTTCTGGCCCAATGTCGAATATTTGGGTGTCGTTGCATCCACTTCTTATTCCTGTGGCTATTTCCTTAATCTCCATAAGGCTACTGGTCACCCTGTCCTTGTCTATATGGCAGCTGGAGCCCTCGCGTACAACCTTGAGAAGCTGTCTGATAAGGCTGCTGCAGATTTTGTAATGTTACAGCTGAAGCAAATGTGTCCTAATGCAACTGAACCGGTAAGTTAATCTATTGGGTTGAATATGCTGCCTGGATACTTTCTTAGCTTTCTTTGGTTTTATGATATAGAACTTTTGCATATTTATTTTGATTTCTTTGTCTCATTTGATGAAGTACTCCAACTTTTCGCTTTAATTTATATATATATTAGCAAAGGCTATACGTTTATGGCAAAATGTTTTGACCGTTTGATATCCTTCATATGCCTAGCCTTGCCATTGCCTCTAAAATCTTGGATCATTAGCTGAAAAATCAGATTTTAACATGGACCAATGTTCGTTGACCAACTCACTTATAACCATTAATGCTTTGTGTTGGTTTCCAGCACAAATTTCCTAGCAACTTGTATAACAATATTTCTCCTTAAACATGAAGATGGTGTCCGAATCCCCCCTCCAAGCGTTCCAAATATACAATCATATAGAGTCATCCATTTTTTGATGCATGGATTTTCCCCAAGTGTATCACCAGCTATAGAGGCACCATCCGCTAAAACTTGTCTCATTTTAGTGCATTCACTCAGCTGCTTAGGCAGTTCAAGCTTTATGTGCTAACAGAGTAATTTGGTTCAGATGTCGAAGTCTAAAACCTTGCCAAGTGAATGTGGTATCTGATCATTCTCTCTGTAGGGTGGATCATCATTTTCGGTTGATACAGCTATGTGGAGTCTGTTGAAAAGCATTACAGATATTTTTATTTGTTGCATGCTCATGGAAATGCTACCTCATTCTGCCTATTTAGCGACATTGATCAGATGCTGTTACTGACATTGCTCCTGAATGGCGCATGACAGGTCCAGTATCTCATATCACGTTGGGGAACGAACCCAAACATTCTTGGAAGCTATTCCTATGATGCAGTAGGAAATTCAGCCGATATATATGATCGCCTTCGTGCTCCTGTGGGCAATATTTTCTTCGGAGGCGAAGCTGTGAGTGTTGATCATCAAGGTTCCGTGCACGGTGCCTACTCTGCTGGAATTATGGCAGCTGAAAATTGTCAAAGGCATCTAATGCAGAGGCTCGGGAGCCTGGAAAGGATCCCCCTCGTCGCTCGTAGAGAGGAAATTGTTGAAGCTACAGTTCCTCTTCAGATCTCACGGTTGTAAGTTATGCAACTGTGAGAAGAAACGTTCTGAATTTCATTTTAGATTCTACTTTGGAGTCACTTCCTTCGTACGGGCATACACGTGTGTGTGTGAGAGAGAGAGAGAGAGAGAGTGTCCGTTGCAAAGATAGTCAATTAATTGTATGGTTTGGTTCTTTATTATTCCCTATTCACGGTCGTACAAAAATAAATCAAATATTTTATTATACAAATTTATTCAAATTTTAATAACTAATTATTTTTTTCGATCATTATATATATTCATAATAAAATTAACACACATCTTTATAATTTTTTAATCTATATTTATTTTTTATATTTTATAAACTTATATATTATTACATCATTTAATCATTATTAATCTTAACGCCAGACAATTTTCTCCCATTTAAATTATTAAAAATTTCCTACCCACTTTAATATGCATGCATTGGTTTACCGTAATCATCTCCGCTCTCTTACTTCTTTCTGTTCAAAAGCTGAGCAGACTTTAAACTGAAAGGCGAAATGGAGGCTTGTTCCCGAAGGGGCAAAGTAAGTCTCATTTGGTACTTTCTTCACAACAAATATCTATAAGTGTTTATTTCTTTCAAAATAAATTTAACACATCTTTATTCATTTTTATCAAGATCTAAAAAAGTTTTAAAAAATACTTTTAATGCTTTATAAATATTTTTTATTTTTTCTCTATTTTCAAAAAATTAAAAAAAAGCACTTGCGAATCAAAACCAAACGCAATCTTTTTTTTTTCTTTCCCAGACATGAAACGTCTTCATTTTTAATAAAAATTATACATTGAACCTTTTTTAATTGCTCATCAAAATAATTTATTTCAAGTTATGAATAAACATGGGATTTATAATATTTAAAAATTTAAAATTCAACTTTTAATCTTGCCTTAGTAAGAAATATTAATAAAACGTAAACAGATTTAAATTTCTGAGTAAATATTTCAATGTTTTTATAAATTATTTTTGTTTTCTCAATCCTTGTCAAAATTCAAATAGAAGTTTTTCTCGCAAATCCTGGAGTAGGCCCGGCACGTGGGGCCCACCTTGACAGTACAGGCGGCTCTGCTCCGGGATCTTCCGAATATCAACCCATGATCCGCCATCGGTGTTCAACTGTTGGGGTCGGCGAGAAGGTCCAGCCGACGACAAGATTTAACCCTCCCTGCATCCTTTCTTCTCTAATTTCCTTCTTAATTCTTTGCTTAAGTTTCCCGTAAATCTAATACTGCCACGAAAGAGTTCGGTATACATATGGCGAGTATAGGTCACAACAATCTCAACGCAAAGCGGGTGAGTTTGCAAAATATTCATATGATTTTTGCATTTTCTTTTGTTGGGTTTCATTTTTTTTTTCTTTTTCTTTTTCTTTCTTGTGGTTTTGAGGCTTTAAATCTTCAGGTGTTACTTGGGGACTTGGGCGCCGGCAAATCAAGCCTTCTGATACGCTTCGTGAAGGGTCAATTTCTTGAATTCCAAGTAATTTTGTTAATCCTTCATCTGAGTCCAAGTATGATTCGGCTTGATTTATTTAATTTTTCCGCAGTAATCGTCGGTTACGGGTTAGTTTGTCTGTGTGAACGATGATCATCGCAATGGTAATACATTATTTGGTGATTGATCAATATTGCAGGAATCGACGATTGGCGCTGCGTTCTTTTCGCAGTCAGTGTCTGTGAATAATTCCACGGTGAAGTTCGAGATCTGGGACATTGCTGGACAGGAGAGGCACCATCGCTTGGCCCCCATGTATTACAGACGGGCTGATGCTGCGATCATAGTCTACGACATCACTAGCTCGGTATATCTGTGTAATTCAATATGCATATGCATTGCATGAATTATAAATGTTGTTACAATTCCTATTAGCGAATTATTAATAGCAATAAGTGCTCCATCTAATTGAAAAATTTCTGATGGCTTTCATGTTTGTGTGTTTCTGAAGGGACGCCGTGAAAGGAAGTTCTACGAATAAGTTTTCATTGCATGTTTTGGGAATTCAGCTAAGTGACGCCTTCTGCTGGGTAATGTAGGATTCATTTGCGCAAGCTAAGACGTGGGTGCAGGAACTGCAATAAGCAAGGTGCTTATAATTTTGTTGTTTCTTCTTAAAGTTTCTAAGGTGAAGACGTGTTATTAAAGAAAAAGAAAACCCATAGATCTGATGGGGTGAATTTGGGTGTCACGCATTTGAAATCAGAAAAATACACTGTAGCAAGATTGGGTTCTTGGGAGTAAGTGAGGGAGAACGCCACGTATTGGTTTTTCTTATATAAATCTCTTTTGCATGTCATGGTATATGAGTTAAACTTAATATGCCTTGGAAATTGTTATAGGCAACCTTAACATGGTTATGGCACTTGCTGGAAATAAATGTGACCTGAAAGATAAGAGGAACGTTACTGCAGAAGTAAGTTCTATATGTTTTCATTTAAATGCATTTGTTTTCCAGATTTGATTCTCGCTCAGCATTTACTTCTTCTATTCTTTGTATTTTTTGCTAGCTCATTTTAACATTCTGTCTGATTTGTTGCCTCTGTATTTTGGTACTGAATTCTTGACCAATTTCTTCTTAAACTATCACCTGTGAAGGTGAATTATAAATAAGATCAGAAAGATTGAAAGAGGATGGAAAACATGTGGCTCTGGGATTCTGTAAAGTTGGAAAACCTCATAATCTCCCGAAGAATTGTCAAAAATATCCTTAGAAATATGTGAACAGATTCACCATTAAAATTACAACTTCGGTGGAACTGAGTTCCTCTGTTGATGATCTGCATTGAGAGAAGTTGAAATGTATTATTAATATCAAACTATACTTGGGAAATAACTTAAAACAAGGAATTGAATTAAAGAAATCCTGTTTTCATATAGATTAGACTTAGCTGAATAAACCATTGCGGATACCTAACTAGAAAAGATTCTAGACTATAAATTCTGAACATACAAATAAAATATTGAGACTGTGGGCTGAAAATGGGCATGTTGGGTTTGGTTCAGGTTTAAAATGGATTGGGTCTAAGGAATTTGTAGTGCAAAAAGATGTTAATTTGTTATGCCCTAGTCAAAGCATTTAAATTATTAAAAAAGTAGTGATACTCGACCTGTTTTTCAAATAATATATTCGTGATGGCAACATTTTTAACCCTAAAAAAATAAAAAATGTGGCATCTTATTTTTTCTTTTTTCTTTTTGATAGTTTAGTCATTATTCTATACTTATGCACTATTCTAAAGTGTAATTTTAGATGCACAAATGTTGCTTGGGTTATTTGTTAATGTTTTTGCATCATTTTAACTTCTTAAGGTTTTTTTTGTCATTTTTAATGATCATGTTATTTTGATAATTTTGAAATGTTCAATTCACTTTACCATTTTTGACTTTGGGCTCATTTATGATGTTTTTACAATTTTTTCACTTTTTGATGTAGAACAAAAATAAAAGAAGATAAAGTAAAAGAATGTAAAATAATCTATGAAAACTCGGGAGAAAACCTTCACATTTGATTCTTGTAGTCATTTGCAGTTATCTTAATGACACCATAGCCATACAATAACACTCCAACATGAAATCAACTAGGAAAGATAATATACTAATTAAAGGCAAATAATACAATAAATTTTTTAGTTTTTTACTAAATAATTAATTTCTTAATCTATCCAATATCTTGATCATGATCTGAGGAACGTAGAATCCTAGTCCACCTTCCTAAAGTAATGACTCTCTTTCATGATAGGCAACACCTATCAAAGGGACTTAGGATGATAGTGTTGGAAGTGGGGTGAATACATAGATGATCAGGAGAAGCACCATGAAATCATGTTTTTTTGTAGGAGATTGTTTACGCTTCGATGTTTAATAAGCAACTAATTGTCACTTTGTCTGTTAGTGAAGCTGAGCATGTAGCAGCTATATGATATCTTTTCCATGCAATATAAGATAGGCTGTTGAAGGAACTAAGCTTGAATCAATGGTAATTAGTAGATATTTTTGTTGATAACAAGTCAGCAATAGGTTTTGTGAAATATTCAGTTTTTCAGGACCATTATATCCAGAAATGCATCGTAATATGGGATGTACAAGTTGAGTCCGTGAATTCAAAAGATCAAGTTCCAAACATACTCATGAAGCCACTGAAATGAGACAATTTTGTTATATTAAGAAAAAAAATTTCTTAAGGGAGGACATTAAAAACTAAGTCCTATTCAGTGAGTTATTGTGTGTTGATGTTATTACTTAATTCTAAGATAGGCAGATTTGGTTGGTACAACCCCCTAATAGAGATTGCTTTAAATGTCAGATAAAACAATGTAATTTATGGTTTAAAATGTTTTGCTTCATCTATAAATATCCTCTTTCTCAGGTTTATTGACTAAGTGAAGTGAAAATAATCTAATATTGGAGTAACAATGAGTATAGAATGCGCGTGAGAAAAGAGTTCAAGAGACTTGTGTCTTATGAGGGAGTTACAAGGGGATACCAAGACTTCATTTTTCTCTTCGTGAAATAAATTATCCAACAAGGTGGTACATGTGCACTTATTGGGAAGTGTGGATGAGCAAGTAATTATTGAAACAAATAAGAGGTAAGACAAAAATAATGTGCAAAACCTGACACACCAATTTTAATGTGGAGCCCCTAAACTTGAAAGGAAGAACCACTAAGCAAAACCCCTATAGAGAAATCCAGTAACAAATGATGATTACGAAATCCCTCATTTTTGCAGTTTGATTTAATTACAGCAGTGAAGATAAACATAGAAGTATTTTTTTGGTTTTTTGATTATCTCACAACTCTACTGTAAATTGTTTGATTTGTGAAAAATACCCCATCAGAAAACCTATTCATTTTCTTGATGTACACATAATGTGAAGAAAACTCAACTCTACTATATTAATATTATGATACAGTTAAGAATTGTCACTGCTTTTGTAGACAACACAAGTACTCTCTTGCTTGGCTTACCATAAACCCCTAAGGGTGCAATTGGATGAAGTACTCCTTTGAAAAATGTTTTCGTGGGAATGGGAGTATAAATAGTAAAGAGTTGTGTGATATGGGATGCGAGTTGTGAAAAAAGGTAATGATGATATCTTGTAGGGTAGTGGTGAGAGGTGTATGATGTGATCGATAGTTGTGGTTAGTACTGTGAATGATGTGAAGTGAAAGTGAAAGACAATGTAGTTGGTTGATTAAGGTGATAGTTGTTGGTTATTATAGTTAATAGTGATGGTAATGGTGAAATAGAATAATAGTAGTAGCAGCAGCAGTAACAGTAGTAGTAGTAGTAGTAATAATAATAACTATAACAATGATGACGATGACGATGACGACAATATTTGTCATATAAATAAGAAAGATGGGAATTTATTAAGTTATAGGAATTCCTAACTATTATTTATATATATATATATATATATATATAATGATAGAAAGTTTGAATTACCTTTTGGAGAGGTCTGTTTGATTTCCAAAAACTGCTCAGTAACAGTCGGACAAGTGGGGGATGTTATTATTATTATTATCAACTATTACTATGATGATGACACAGCAATGACGACAACAACAACAACAACAACAATAATAACGACTTAACAATTACACGATTTTAATATTATCATTATTATTGTTGTTGTTGTTTTTAACAACAGCAGCAATAATAACAACAATGGGCGGTGGTTCCAAGGAATGGGTGGTGTAGCTGTAGAGAAGTAACAAGAAAGCAGCTGTCTTGATACCCACACCAGCAACGAGATTGGTTAACCACTTCTTGCTAAATTTCCAACTAAATCGTGTGTTTGGGGCTTTTCTCTGGAAAACAGGGCCAAATCCCATTTACTGTTCAAGTGAGTCCTCACCCAAGTGCTACCTAATTTTCCCTGAGAGAATTGCTCACCTCTCTTGCCTTCTCACATCTCTAAGGATAAGAGTCGCCTTCTCGTTTCTGCTTCATTTCAAGAAAGGCAACATTCATTTTGTGAGTATAAAAAATTACAGCCAATTGCCACAACTTTTAAATCCAGCCACCCATTCAAAAAGGAACTAATGATTTTCATGCTATTTTATTTTTTTACTGATTTTCCCTTCATGTGGCTTAGTGGTGGACCCAATAATCTCCCTTTCCACCACAAGAGGGAAATACGACTTCTACTCACATACTAAAATGGTACTCTACAAATTCTTGCAAAACACATATGCACAAGGAAAATTGCCTGAACAAATATATTGGTTTGCTGCACAACTAGTGAAGTATGATTAAATACCTGTCTAGGAGCCTTTTTTATCAAACAAACAAGTAAGCGGCATAGCCTTTGCACATTGCTGGTGATTACATATTGTTATTGCTCCCCCTTGATAGAGTCATCATGTTCCTTGGTCGACCTTCAAGACTGTAGGTGACTATGCAGTTATAGACTGGACTCACCCAGTGCAACATCTAACGTGAATGGCTTGCATTTGCATTGCAAGCATCTGGAATATATCCATGATAATCTCCTTTGACTGGACACAGCTTTGGGAAAGGAGAATTTAGAGCAAAATCAAGAACACCCCTCTGTGCCTATATTCATGATAATCTCCTTTGATTGGACACAGCTTTGGGAAAGGAGAATTTAGTGCAAAATCAAGAACACCCCTCTGTGCCTTCTCAAGATATCATATCTTGATATTTCAAATTCAATCTATAATAAACTCCAAAATGTATAAGATTCCTTAAAATTTTCATGAAAAGAAACTTCTCCATCACATCTTTTCTCTAAACAACTTGCGCCCAAAATTCTCATATGAAAATAATTAACTCTTTCATCTCATAAGGAAATGAGGGATTTCCCACCAAAATCTCTTATTTTCTCTCCCTAGTATGAGTCAATCACATAATTGTTAATGCGCAATGGTGAACACGATGCAAAAGCTTTCTAATGCTATGATACGTGGTGTAATTTACACAAAATTAAAACGTAAACAAATTCTAAATGATAAATGACAAATATATATAATTTTAACTTATATAATTTTTAAGAAAACATAGGTCATGTTTGTTTATATTTTTAGGTGTTTGTTTTTGGGCGTGTTTTTTGAAAAGTGTGTAAAAGTATGATGAAGACATAAAATTTGAAATATGTAATGATTTCAATTTGTGTTTTTGGCTGATAAGAAGTTTTACATTTGGGTGTGTGTTTTTAAGTATTTTTGTCTCAAGAATTGTGTAAAAGTAAGAAAGAAAGAGATAAAATTTAAAAAATATAATGATTGTATGTGTATTTTTTGTGATCAAAATTGCAAAATAAACATAGCCATAGTTGTTGATGATGCAGAGAATTTTTGAGACATGGCACACAGTGTATGGTGTATGCACATCATATGGAAGCTCGCGCAAAATTGCATAAATAAATTGTTAGAAGGATTAGTTTATTAATAAAGAATTGTTCCAATTTATAATATGGAACTAGTACAAGGATACCAAAATTAATTATAGTCCTATTGCAACTCGAATCATATCAAATAGGAAATAGAATTATATAAAATAGGAAACAAATATTCTAATCCTACACTGGCTAATAATCTCAAACTAAATATTGTTAAATATTCTCCAACACTCTCCCTCAAGCTAAATTTGGGTTGTGTAAAAATGTTCATTTGGAACTCCAAAATGTTCAACTTGGGCGCTTTTTGCCTAGGTGTGAGGTATGTGCTTGACAAGTCATGCTTTGGCGTTTAAAAGGCCTCAGTGAGGAAGACCGTGAAATGCATGCACAATGCTGTTTTCTCCATGGAAACAAGAAGCTATATACCATAAAAAAAGCATGGAAACAAAAAGTAGCATACCATAAAAAGCTACAATAGAGCGTTTCCCATTTTTTAAAAAAATTTTGTATAACGCTTACACGCTGCAGAGATGAATGGGGCACCTTGACCTCACACTTGAGGTAGGGTGCTTACTACCACTTGTTTCCACATTCACCCAAGCTGTGGTAGAGCATACTTGTTCTCTAGTGCACAGCCTTTGCTCCTTAGTATGTAACGCGCTCTTGCAATTACCATTAATCCCCTAAACTTCCACTTTGTATTGCGAAATTGAAAAAGCTCAAATGTTTGGCAACAAAACTTGGCTCAATTTACTTTAAAGTGACAAATAGTGTGATCAAAAGGTTTTTGTTATCTGGTGAAGTACTGCAACATGCTCTGGCTAGACAGATCAATCTAACAGCCTTTTGATTTTGATCAATTGCCATGCTTTTTCCTGTTTGTTATCAAGTTTGGCTGCCATCATTCTCAATTGGATGCTAAAGATCCTTACTAAAAATAAAATTCTCTATTATTGGTTTATATACTCCTTAATTGTTTGTTGTTAATTTAATTATGGTGCCAATGTGCTTCACATCTATCATGTACAAAGAGAGATGATGATGCTCTTATACCACTTTTTTTGGAGATTGTATCATACAAAAAGAAAATAAAAACTTATAATTTATAGATAAAACACAAACACTTCTCTTTTAACTATTTCATCGCTTGCACGTTGCAGCTCTTATCTAGAGAGATGCTTCACTTATCTTGATGAATAACCTTAGGGAATAGGATATTTATATTTAAGTAAATAACATGTAGTTTGATAGTACAACACCTTAAGTAATACCAATTATTTGTTAAGTTATAGCATCCATATCTACCTAATTTTAAATGGTAAGGATGTCAACACAACTGAAAAGGCATATATCAAGTGATGTTCGCTTCTTTGATATCCAATTGAAAACAATTTCTATATGGAAAACACATGTTAAGTGGGGCTTATCTAATCATCTATGCCTCCACCCTAATCATTATCAGCATATACAATGGGCTCATAATCATTATAAAAAGAAAATAGTATAGAATGCAGCATAGGAATTTAAGGGATTCTCTTACTGGTTTTGAAATGGGTGATTATTGGATTTTCTTTATCACTGACAGTCCCATAACAATTGAATGTCTTGTCTCATGCATGTCAAATAGTATAAGCTTTCCATGAAACTTTTGAGAAGTTTTGGATCTATGCTTTCAACTTCGTTATGCTCTGAAAACTTAATTCCAAACTTCATTAGTGTGCGTGGGCTTGCAATTGGTCAATTTGAAATATTTAAACATCTTCTTTGCATGGATATTTGAGGGGATGAAAAAATGATTAATTTTAATGCCTAGATAATTGTGTATCTAGGCATGAACCTTGATGTCATGTGCACAATCATAAGGCATTTTTTGAAGCTCTTTTAAGTAAATACTGGTCAACCTGGTTGTTTCATCCTCTTAGTGCTCGCTTCGTCCATAAAGATCTTTTTTCAACTCCTGAACATTTTCTTCTTAACCATGGATTTTGCACCTTGTGGCTGTTGCATGTTGACTCATTAACGACCCCATTTAGAAAGGTAGATTTCACATTCATAGCTGTAAAATGGTGTGCCTTGTAGAAACTGGTTGCTGAAACTCATAGTTTGTAATTAAAAAATATCATAACATAGACCCCTAATTGCAGTGCTGGTAGGCCTTTTCCTTCTCTTCTCCAACAGCCAATGCCTTTTTTTCTTGAAATTGAGTTCTTTTGAAATTTTTTCCCTTTCTTTCTTTTTTCTTCTTTTTTTTTGAAATTTTAGTGCTGAAATCTGGTGGTGTACTGCTAGGAATTGCTGAATTGTTTCTTCATTCTTCTTTGTTGAAATGATTTCAAGAATTGTAGAGTATATTATTACTAAGGAATTGCTTCAATTCATATAGTATAAGACTAGTACAAATATATCAACGATAACACCACAATTAACGCAAGTACTTGTCTTGTGAAATAGGCAGCAAAATATTATAAATCTATGCTAAATAACAAAATATTTACAATATAAAACTAAATATTTTTAAATATTCTGTAACACTCTTGCTTAAGTTGAACATAGGTTGTGTTAAAATGTACAATTGGGAACTCCAACTTAAAAAGTGTAGTAAAAGACACGTCTTTCCAAATGCGTATGATGCTTGTGAAGGTGTTGTAGAAGGCATGTCTTTTTAAAAATCAAGTTTTAAGCTTACCGTCTTGAATGATGCTGGTCTGTCGACTTGTATTTGTCAAGCCTGTTTCTCGCATGCGTAGATAAAGAAAACAAGTGGTGTTAACGTGATTAACTAAAAACGGTCTTTCGTTTATAATTACGACACGTGAACCTTATCAGTGTGCTAATTGCATATGAATTAATGTTTTCTATGATTGTTTCACTTAGTGTCGTCATTTGAGTTCGATCTTGCTAAGTTAAGTATAGTGACATCACCAAAAGAGGGGTGATTTTTCCGTTGGTCTGCTAAGGTTTCTATAATGTAAATTGAATACTTCAACCATATTCTACTTGGACTATGAAGATTTAAAAGAGTGCATTGGCGTAAGATGACATTCGTGTAACTATCACAAGGTGAAAGTAAGTACTTTTTATAAGGTAACAATCGTAGAGATGTCGTAAGGTGACACTTGCATAGAAGCTTTCACAAGGTGAAAGGCAGTTATTATAAGGTGACACTTGAAAATAGACATTTTGAGGCAGTGCTAGCAAATATGCATGGCTTGAGGTGACACTTGAACATTTGGAAATAGATATTTTGAAGCAACAAATAGAAAGTTGTCATGAGGTGATAGTAAAATAGTTTGTTCTGAGGCGACAAATACCCTTAGGCAGCAGTATTTGTTGTAAAGGGACAAATACTATAAAGGCAGTAGTCAACGTTGAGAGTCAGTGGAAGGCCGTTTGTAGTCAACAATCATAAAGTAAATAGTCCTAAATCAAACAATAAAACAGCCTACTTAAATGATCTAAAAGAGTTAACACCAAAATTTTCGCCCATTTTATGGAATTGTTTAGGGGAGAAAGTATGAAAAGAAGGAACCATACCTTCTCTGATACCATATAGAAATGATTGGATGAATTGTAGCATCTATCATTACTGAAGAATGGTTCCAATTGTCGATATGAGACTGATACTAGAGCACCAAATATGACACCTAGATTAGTTTAAATATTGGTCCTATGAAAAAAGAAAGAAAATATTATATGCCTATACTAAGTAATAAAAAATTTAAAATATCAAACTGACTATTTTTGGATATTTTCTAACATTCTTTGTCCAAAATTTGGTGCTGAACTGGCATTGTTGAAGTTCTTTCTTGTTCTTTATTTCTGAAATTTGTTCTTTTGCCTATTATCAAAATTATGTTGTTGAGATTGTGAAAATTGTTTGGTCTTTGTTTGGATGCTACTTATAAACAGATTTCCTTCCACAAAATTTATACTTCTAAACATGCTACCCAACAAAATAACATTTATATGTCTTTCTGTTAATTTTCACTATTTCTTAATTCTGTGCCAATTTTGTTTCCCACTGTAATTTGCATCCAAACAAAGCCTTGGTTTTGGCCATTATTGAAATTTGGATTCAAGCTGGTTTGTTGAAATTTGTTGTTCGCATGTTATATTAATTATAACTTCATTGTTGGACGTTAAAATTTTCTAAAACCATTTATATTATCCAACATTGTAATAATGAAGGATAAAAAGTTGTGCATGATTGATCAAAGTGAAGGTTTAGTATTTTATGAATTGCAAATTTCATTTTTTTCTACATTATCACTATTACACATAACTAAACTTTTTTATTTTGAGATAATTCATTAAGTATTATTTGTATAATTTTTGTAACTTTGAAAGTTGAAATTTATTTAAATTTGTTAGCTTGTATAATTTGTCTGTCTCATTTTATGAAAATATATAATATAAATATATTTAATTTTTTTTGCTGTATTATTTTTCTTGGCATTCCTTCTTCTGCCCAAACTCTATATGAGATCCCTCGCTCCATAGCCAAAAGGCCAAAATTTTTGTTAGGTGTAAGAGGATGAAATAAAGCTACCTTCATTCTTGTTTTTATTTTTTTCAGTAGCTAAAAATTTTTGGGTAAATATACATGAATGTTTTCATTGTGCATAAAGATCTGTGACATTGCAGCTTAAATGATCATACAAATTGATTTATTTAAAGATTTTTCTTTGCTGCCGTCTTCATTAGGCTCCATTTAGCAAATGCAGTTTACTTGATGTTGGCGTTGACATTAATATAAATTCATATAATATAATTTAACACTAAGTTTGAACAGACGAGAATTTGAATTGTTTATTGTATTGCAATTGTGCTTCAGGAGGGCCATGCCTATGCCGAAGAAAATGGGCTTTTCTTTTCAGAAACCTCTGCCAAAGCTGCTGTCAATGTCAATGATGTATTCTATGAAATAGTTACATTTTAAAATTTTCTCAATTATTTACTTTAGCTGCCAACTGGAGTAAGGCAATGTTAAGCACTTGGAGGGTTTGATAAACATCTAAAGCATCGCCTCAATTTTTGGCATTATTTCATCATTTCTTGACATATAATTTACTGGTGGGTTTATTTGATTGTATGTCGTCATAGTAGCAGAAGGTTTCAGCGTTTCGGAATTTGCTAATTCTTCTTGTTTTACTTATATAATTTACGGATTCTGTGGATGAGAATGCTTCTTAGCTTTTTCGCTGGCTGAGAATATTTATATGATTTCCAATTGTTATTCATCTTTAAATCATTAGCAACAGTAACAGCTCTTGGTTCTGTACCCCTTTTTGTTTCCTTTGATTCTGTTTGCAAATTATTTATGGCTGTTTTAATTCTCAATTTTGCTGTATATTATATTGCAAAGTACAATGAAAATCCACATCATTGTGCTTTATGCTTCTCATTGTCTATTATAAACCGTGGTAACACATGGTAGACTTATTTAGACCAAACTCATGACACATCCTGCATTAGGCATGCATTAAATTTATGACACTGTTTAGTCATTTGCTAATACTGGATAGAACATTATCTGTCCTTTATTATTTCTTCTTAAAGGCAAGTGCTAGAACTGAAATGAGGGTAGTGCTGGTTGATGAATGCGATATGTGTGTTCAAGTACTGAAGAAATCAAGAAAACATGCGCATATTATTTCGTAGAGCAGCTCTGTTTGTATTCTGTTTCTATGTGAAAGTAATATTTCCATTTACTACTAGTTTTAATTTTTCACTTTGACTTATACAGCAAAGAGATTACCTAGGGCTCTACCCACCCAAAACCCAGCAGGGATGGTTGTGGTTGATAGACCTGCAGAAGGATCCCGAGCTGCATGCTGTTCTTAATACTGCCTCCATTGAGTGTGCAATTCTATAAGTATCTTTTGTTGTCCCCATTTCTTATTTTGTTGTTCTTTTTAAGTTTGCACATATTTTGATTTTTAGTGGTAGTTTTTTTTACGTTTATTATTGCATTTTGTTCAAGATTTGTGCAACAGAAAAAACAAAATGGGAGTGTGCGCATGTAAAGAACGGTGCTCCCATGCACATACTGTAGTGAATTAAAGTTTGTAATTCAGCCCTTGCATTTTATTCCTAGTAGGCAGTTTGTTGCATTGCTGCTGTTAAAAATATATCATCATTGCCAGTGCATCCACACATTGCTACATGTTCACATGCCACTTGTGGTTTGTAAGTACCGGATTTTATGTGCCTATACTGATGTGCTTAATGCTGCATATTTTGCTTTCCTTGTTTGTCCTTGTATGAGTGGATGTTGCCGAGAAATGTGCCAGCGAGATTTCTTAGTCTCGACTCTGGATGTTCAAAGCTGTAGATAATTCTCAAGTATTTTTTGTCAACTGACTGACGATAACATTCTAATATCGTGTGAACTATTCTACTGTCGAACTATGATGATAGTATCAGATGTAGGCACTGTTGAGAAGTCAGTGAAGTTCAGCTCATTTAGGATCAGTATCTCCCTTGTTGACAAATTTTGTTTGATATAACAGACCCTACATGTACTCTCGCATGTATGGGTGCGTGTGGGGTTGCTTATGCTCCAACATGACTCAACCTGTGAAGCATCTGCCACCGAAGAAATTGCTCTCATTATCTTCCCCACTTTGCTGGTGCCGGACACCCACTGGATGATGCAATTGACGACGGGATGGGATTGGATGTACGTCTGAGGCAAATGCCAGGTGTCCTAATCTATCTTCACTTGTAGGGGCTAATAGGTGTGATTTTGGATGCTTTGGAAAAAATTTCATCCTTGATTGGATCGTTTGTAGGGTCCTCAATCAATGGTGAATGATCCTTGCTTTTCGAGACCAGCCCACCAGAGAGCTGGATGAGTGGTTTTTACTACATTAGAATCCCGAGAGAGAGGAACCACAAGTATGTCTCTGCAGTTGGATAATGACTTGAAAAACACAATACTGCTGTTCACGTCAGGCCACCAAACACTGTCAGGTACCAAGATTCTTTTGCTTGGCAGGGCAATATCATCCACAAGATAGCACTTCCCTTAAATACACTGGAATGCATTGGAATGTGACTAGGACATACAAAACAACATAAACGAGCTTGAATTCATCTCGCAATTTTTGTCTTCATCCTTTTTCCTTAATATAAAATAATATATGTAACAAGTGTGCATATTCATTTATGTAATACAAAATAATAAGTGTAGTAACCCAATCAGCAGGAAGGCATAGAGAAAAAAACTAACAAAAGGTATGTTAAATAGATTGGACTGGATATTAAAGATATAATTATAGAGTAGATTGAAATCAATATTATATAAATATAGTTGATAACTAAATTAGTGAGATTATAATTGTACATATTTCTAACTTAGCATTCTAGGCTTGTGTTTATATTTTTGTACTTACTTTCAAGAAATACAAAAAAAATAATTCATCCCAACTTTGTTACATAGCACCAGAGTCAATTAAGGTTAGAAATTGTGAAAATTTTTCTTGTTTGGGTGGAAAACAAAAAACGTTAGGGTTTCAATTTGGGGAAATTTTTCTTGTTAAAGTGGAAGCACTTTGCGTGGCTTTTTGGTTGGCACCGTCAGCCTGGAAAGAATGGCCACCATTAATCGGCGATAACTTGAAGTCCAGCGTCCAACGGTAGCATGTGTGACACACGAATTGGTCAAAGTGTTCGCAACAGTCCTGATAGGTGGCGTGTGAGGGCGCATGACTCACAAGCATTATCTCAAGCAACCTCCATTGGTGCCGCCTCTGTCCATATGGTATGATTTTGTGCTTGGTTGTGTGGATTTTGGGTTCATTACTAACCATTCGATACGTCTGAACATAAGCTTGCTATTGTTTCTGATGTGATTTTTGTGATGTCAAAAATCATAGAATACAAATTGAATGGGTCCAATTCTTTTGAGTGGAGTAAAACTATTAAACTTTATTTGAGAAGTATTGATAAAGATGATCATATGATTGATGGCCTACCGAAAGACGACTCGCAATAATCATAGCTCAAGGAGGATGCTTGATTATTTTTGCAAATTAGAAATTGGATTGATAGCGAGGTGGTTGGTTTTATAAGTCACTGTGAATTTCTTAAAATACTAATGGAATATTTGGATTTCATGGAAGAGAGAATGTACCTTGTATATATGAAATGTGTAAGGTATTTTATCGCATAGAAAAGCAGGAGAAGTGCCTCACAAATTATTTAATGGAGTTTAAAAAAACATATGAGAACTTAATATGTTATTGCTATTCAATTTGATATAGAAGAATAATAGGAGCAATGAGAGCTACTGACAGTGATGAGTTTCTAAACCAATCTTCTAGCAAAATTTGAGATGGTCAAATCTCAAACTTTATCTAATAAGAAGGTTTCGTTATTGCAGGATACATTTAGTAGGGTGTCTTCATTTGGAGAATTCTTAGTCTTCCCAACCCGCTCAACTAAACAGTGCCTTAATTAGTCGAAAGAACAAGTTTGAATCAAGAAAATAACAAAACAAAGGTGGTGGAGGAAGAGAAGCTCATACTAGGGGGCTAAACTTTGAACATATTGTGTGTCATTATTGGGAAAACATGGTCATATGAAACATGATTGTAAGAAATTACAGTACAAAAATCAAGGAAATCAGTCGGCACATGTCATTCCCATGAGTGATGCGCCATTTGAAAAGTCATTCTTAATTTCTATTGATGAATTTGCTAAGTTTATCCAATACTAAGAATCATTGAAGTATGCATTCGCTTTTCTCACAACAATTGTTGAATTAGGTAAATCGAACACATGCCTTATTTTGTCGTCTTCAAAACAGATCATTGATTCTAGGGCCACAGCCTACATGACAAGTAATTTAAACTTATTTTCCACCTTCCAATCATATAAATCTGCTTTAATAGTCACATTCGTAGATGGTTCCACAACTTAAGTCCTTGAATGTGGGATAAATACCCTAACCCCTTCGATTTATTTATCATCTATGTTGAGCCTACCAAAATTGACATTCAATCTTATCTCTAATATGATAGTAAACTCACTTGTACACTTAATTGTTGCATCATATTCTTCCCTAATCATTGTGTTTTCCAAGACATTGTGATGAAGAGGATTATTGGTAAAGGATGCAAGTCTAGAGGCTTGTGTATCCTTGATATGGATATGCCAAAGTGTATAGTATGTCCTAAAGTAGTGACACGCGATCAGCAGGAGGGCAGTGGAAGAACAAAACTTAATTGAACCCAAATTGAATTCAAAGAATGTAAACCGTGCATTAAAATGCCCGACCCAACGTAATGAAACCAAATTGAACCAAAAAATAGATAATCGGTGTGATAGGACAACCATAATTGATTAGCTAAGATCGATTGATACATTGTGACTCATTCAAAAATCATTCATGTTGAATCGATTTAAACATTCTTAAATCCAGAAAAAGTTGGATAATTTCATAACTCTTAAATTCAGATTATCCAAAAATCTCCCTATTTCAATTGAATAAAAACTATTTATACTCAATACTATCAGACTCTAATCTAAAAAGCTCATATGGTCCACTTATTGATAAGTCTCATTAACTGGTAAAAATAAAAATAATAAATGTTAAATAAAATTCGAGGGATCCCTCGATCGCGTCAAGTAGTAACCTCATTTAAAGCACATTATCACCTGGGTCATCCCTCACCCTCGCTATTGAAGCAATTATGTCCTCAACTTCAAAGTCTTTCATTGTTAAAATGTGAGTTTTATCAGTTTTCCAAACGACACCGTTTTAGTTCATATCCCAGAGCCAATAAACGAGCATCTATTCCTTTTAAGTTAATACATTCAGATGTTTGGAGTCTATGTCCAGTTACATCTAAAATTGGATTTAGATATTTTGTGACTTTTGTTGATGATTATTTTAATATGACTTAGTTATATTTAAAGAAAAGTTGTTTTGAACTATTTTCCCATTTTTGTACCTTTTGTGCTAAAATGAAGACGGAATTTAATGTAACAATAAATACATTATGAAGTGAGAATGCCAATGATTATTTATCTGAGCTTTTCTAGTCCAATATGGTTAAAAATGACATCACCCACCAAACTTCGTGCGTAGATACTCTATCTCAAAATGGGGTCGTTGAATGGAAAAATGGGCATTTGCTTGAGATGGAACAATGCTTTGCCATTTCACGTGAATGTCCCTAAATACTTTTGGTGTGATGTTGTTTCCACAAGTTGTTTTTTAATTGATCGCACACCTTTAATTCTCTTGGATGGTAAGACTCCATTTCATACACTCTTTTTCATTAATTCTTTTTTCCTAATTGAGCCTAAAATATTTGGTTGCACTTGTTTTGCTCGAGATGTCCATCCCTAATTCATAAAAGTAGGTCCAACGTCATAGAAATGCATTTTCTGGGGTAGTCTAGAGTTCAAAAAGGATTTCAATGCTACTGTCCAAACATTAACAGGTATTTAATGTCAGCTGATGTTACTTTCTTTGAAGATACCTTTTTTTTCTTCAATCTCCACTCATGTGGGACAAGGGGGGATGATGATTTATTGATATGCACTATCTCATTCTCTATGGCTAGTTCCTTAAGACCTTCCAACACACAAGTTTATGCAATGAGACAAAGACCTCTCGATGCAAGTCCTGAACAAGGCCCTTCATCATCAAATTCAGCCTCTAAGGACGATCTCCCAATTGCTCATCGCAAAGGTAAATATTAATGTACCTACCTTATTCTACAATTGTCTCCTATAATAACCTATCAACATCTTCTTGTTCCTTCATCGCCTCACTTGACTCTAATACTGTCCTTAAAACTATCCATGAAGCGTTGTCTCACCCTCGATGGCATAATGCTATAATTTCATCCTTTGGAGAACAATGGTACTTGCAGGGAAGAAAGCTATTTGGTATAAGTGGGTGTTTGTAGTCAAAATGAACTCTGACAGGTCTATAGCTCGATTACAAGATCGCCTTGTGGCTAAAGGATATGCTCAAACTTATGGTGTGAATTAATCTACTACTTTCTCTCCTATTGCTAAGCTAACTTTTGTTAGATTGTTCATTCCTATGAGAGCCATCTATGATTGGTATTTGTATTAACTTGATGTTAAGAATGCCTTTTTTATAGGAATCTTCTCAAGGAAGTTTACATAGAGCAACCTCCAGGGTTTGTAGCTCAAGGGGAGAATGGAGAAGTCTATTGTTTACGTTGATCACTGTATGGTTGAAACAGAGTCCTCATGCGTGATCTGGAAAATTCAGCAAGGCAATTGAGCAATTCAAAATGAAGAAAAGCAAATCCGATCACATTGTCTGTTACAATCACATTGAAGTTCGTATAATTTTGTTGGTAGTTTATGTGGATGATATTGTCATTATTAGAAGTGATTTTGAAGGCATCTCATCACTCAACCCTTTCTCAGTAGTTAATTCCAAACCAAAGATTTAGGGCCATTGAAATATTTTCTGGGTATTGAAGTGATGAGAAGCAGGAAGGAAACTCGTTTTATCTCAGAGAAAATATATGTTGAATCTATTGTTAAAGATAGGAAAATTGGAGACCAAACTGTGTAGTACATCAATGGTTCCCAACTCTCAACTGATAAAAGAAGGGGAACCATTTAATAATCCTAAACAATATAGGGGATTGGTGGAAAGTTGAACTATCTAACGTTGACTCGTCCATACATTGCATATTTAATCAATGTGGTAAGTTAATAAATGTCTTCCTCAACAATATACTAGTGGATAGCCGTCAAGCAAATCTTGTGCTACATAAAGGGAGTTCCATGTTATGGCATCTTGTATTAAAATTACAGTCATTTGAGAATAGAATGTTTCTTAAATGCAAGTTGGGCAAGATTCAAAGAGGATCAAAGATCTACTTCAAAATATTATGTATTTGTTGGAGGAAATTTAGTCTCATGGAAGAGTAAGAAGTAAAATGCGGGTTCACATTCTAGTGTTTTGTATAAATATAGAAACATGGCACAATCAATGTGTGAGATAACCTGGATATACTAACTTGTGATTGAGTTTGGCATTTAGTTATTGATGCTTGTGAAGTTGTGGTGTGACAACCAGACAATTATCCATATTGCATTCAATCCCGCCTTTCATGATTGCACTAAGCATATTGAAATAGATTGTCACTTTGTTCATAAAAAGATACAACAAGGCCTACTCCTTGCAGAATTTGTAAGGATTGGCAAGCAATTAGCAGATCTGTTTACAAAGGCTCTCAATGGGAATTAAGTTGATTATCTTTGTGATAAGTTAGACATGACAAGCATTTATGCATCAACTTGTGGAGAAATCTTAGAGATTGGATTGGGCATTAACAACATAATCATAGAGATTAGATTAAAATCAAAATTATGTAAATATAGTTGATAACTAAATTAGTAAGCTTGCAATTGTACACCTTTCTAACTTAGCACCTTAGGCTTGTGTATATATATTGTTGTAATCACTCTCAAGAAATACAAAAAAAATAAAAAAATAAAAAATCATCCCAACTCTGTTATAAAGCCCATCAAAAAGGCTTTCTCATGTGCTACCCGTTTTGATAACCAATCAGTTAACAACGTCAGAACACGACATCAAACTGATTACTTTTCTATTCATGGTGGGGGTGGGCCTTTTAATCACCTCGAATAAAATAATTCTGGATCTGGATATTTCTACCACAAGAAATGTGGGTTGATGTTGGGTCATCTATAAACTAATTGAGATCTTCTTATTGAGATTTCTGTCAAAAAGTTTTGATTGTTATAATGGGTTATGTGTATCAAATTGAGTAAGATACATAATTAAAATTTACAAAGACGAGATTTCGATGGTACAAAAGATATTATTTAATCTTGTATTTGTTCTATTTAAACCAATCGTAACTTTAAAAAAAAAAATTGAATCAGGGATTAGATATATATTTTTTAATATATATTTGAATTCGATTATTTTATCCACATTTCTAATGAGGAAATGAATCTGACATCTAAAAGATATTTTTGGGCACAAAGTGCCCAATCTTAATGGCTCTGTTTTAATGAAGGAGAGAGAAATAATTATTTTATTGAGTAATATGTTTGAAAAATGTGTACTTTAATGAATGAAAATTGTTAAAAAAACTAATATACATGCATTGCAGATACTTTTTTCTGCAAGTAAAATGTTTCTTAAGTAGTACGAGGGAATAAAACGGACACGAATATCGTCAAAATCCAATTGATTGCTTAATGGATAGAACTTGATATGAGTGGGAAAATAAAGTCCCTGAAACGTGGTCTGCAACCCAACTTGTGTTGAGGTATCCATTTTTTGACAATGACTTTTTTAAGTTTTTATATTTAGGGGTAGAAACCTTGATGGAAAAATTTATGAAGATAGAAATTATGTTTAGTTGTAAAATTTTGATGTCATAAAAATTTTGATTTACTAAAATTTTATAATTATATGTATAAATATATATAATATATAATAATAAGTGAATAATGTAATTATACTTAAAAATAATATATTTAGGTTTTAGAGTATACATATATATAAATGCGAATGCAAGTGTGATTGTGTGTATACATATATAGATAAAATTTAATTGTAAGCAAATGCATTTAAATAATTATATGTATACTAGTAAAATTGGCACACTCTATGTATATGACAAAAATTATTGATAAACTATTATATTCTAAACAATAGAAATAATATCATTTAAGATTAAAAATATAAATAAATATTTTAAATAAGGAAATAAAGAAAAATAAAAATTAAGTGAAAGTGAAAAAAAATTGAAAAGAAAGCATAAATAAAGATAACTTGAATGAAAGGGAGCTAAAAAGGATATAAATGAATTAAAGAATTTAAAATAAGGATAATTATGTGATTTTATATTGTGTAACTTGAAGGATAAATATATAATTTTATTTTATGTAATCAAAAAGACGCAAATAATTGATAATATAGTACAGATATATAAGAGGGAATAATTTAAATTTGAAATTTAGATAAAATTTTTCATGATTATGCACTTTGCAGTTGTGAAAAATTGAAAGGGATAAGACCCTACCAAATCTCCAACCATAGTGCTAGGGTTCAATGTTCTTAGTATTAAAAATTAAGGGTATAGCTAATTTTTTCATTGATTTTTTTATTTTCTCTCATCACCATGTTCTCACTCATTTTCCTTTTTCTCATTTGTATATCTATTTTTAAATATGAAAAATAATAAAATATAATTAAAAAGGATAAGATTATATTCTACCAATACGTGAATACATATATAAAATTTTCTTAAAAGTAATATTCTACCAATACGTGAATACATATATAAAATTTTCTTAAACTTAACCATTCATTTAAATCCTACAATTTTATTAAATTTAGTAGTATATTATAATGTACATTAAAAATTAATTTAAAGACTCTAAGAATAATCATGTTATAGCATAAAACAACTAAGTATACAAAATATAAAAATATGCAATGTGCTTTGTTTCGTTATGATATTTTTGTTTTACTAAAAAGTGAATAATTATTAATATATACAGAAATATATAGCATGTTATTATATAGTATGTTTGCAAAAAAGTATACAATAGGTAAAGTTTTATTAAACCTAACTATTCAACTATATCATAAAATTTATTACATTTAGCACGAACACTTAAAAAGAACGATCTCCGAATTTTAAACAATTAATATTTCAATCTTATTTTACAGAACTAAAAAACAAAAGAAAAAAAAAACTGCCTTTTCTCCATGAAAATCGAATTCAAAGCAACTCCTATTTAGAAATATGTTGCAGTATCATATTTGTCATATTTGTCCCTGAATAATATTGTCATGAAATTACATGCTTTTAGTACTCAATTTCCAAGGGGAAAGGGAGGTGCATCAAAGATTTTTATTTTTTATTTTTAAATTTTTATGAGTAATAAAAGTCTCATATCGATGCTTGCCTGTCATTAATTTTTCATTTTATTTTCTTATATTTAAAACTTAGAATAGGGGAAAAATGAAGAATTAGTAGAAGAAACATTCAAGAATAAAATGAATGGCACAGTCAATTATTTAATACTTTCAGTGGCTGAAGATGCCAAATTTCAACGTCACAATGCAGGTCTATGCCAATGATCAATAGCTGTTGAGGAATTAATCCAAATAATTTATATATTACTCGTAAATGTGCCTCATTCATGCAGATTATTTATAAATTATAAATTTATCATATTTTAAATAATAAAATTTATTAAAATTAAAAAATATAAAAAATTAAAATAAGAAAATATAAAGATAAAAAAGATCTAAAAAGAGAGAAAATTTGAGAGAAAAACTAATAAAAAAATGTTAAAAGAAAGGAGAAAATGATAGAAAGATAAAACTAATTAAAAATAATTGTGCTATTTTACAATATACAATTAAATAGTTTAACTTTTATAATAATATAAGTACAAATATATGGTATAGAAAAGAAGCAATGATATGCTAGTAATATATTTGAAATGTAACGATAACAATTTAAATATATTCTATAAATCATATGCTTTCAGCATATATCTATCAACCATTATAAGCAGCCCGCTGCTAAAATGTAGAGTTGTGAAAAGTTTCAAAAGTCGCTTTAAGCCTAAATGAGATGAGGACTTTTAGCAAACCTTCAGAAAGCTGCTAAAATGAAGAGTTGTGAAAAGTTTCAAAAGTCACTTTAAGCCTAAATGAGATGAGAACTTTTAGCAAACCTTTAGAAAGTTGCCAAACACTAAAGGATATAGGACTTGAAGTCAATCCAACATCAAGAGTTATGCCATCAAGTAAAAATAATTTCAGCAAAAGTTAAGGAACTAGAAAAAAATAGGGTATTTCAAGTTTTAAAGACAAAACTTTATATAAAGGGAAAGGCAGTAATATCTAAGAATTTTGGTTAAATTGTAATAATAGTAATAAAAATATTATTGAATTATAGTGGATGATTTATTAATTTAATTATTTTTGTTTATGTTGATATTAAATAAAGTATGAAAGGTAACATGCACAAAATTGTGAAATTCAAACCTTGCCAAAGTTTAGTAGAGCAATGGGGAAGCAATTTTTCTAACCATAGGAGACTAAATTTGAGAATGAGAGGTTGTTAATTATTTAGTTATTTTCGTGCAAATATTTATGGTGATATTAAATTAAGTGTGGCGAGGTGTATAAGCAAGATTACCCTAGTCAATCCCCACCAAAAATTGAGAGATTTAATATGGACATTCCATATTTTGGAATGGCTAAAATAGAATGATTAGGGGCTAATTAACATTGGGAAATTGCAAGAAAGTTTGATAGAATTTATTGCCCAAAATAAGGGAGTCAAAATTTTCTTAAAAACTCCAACATAACCACAGTATAAATAGGACATAAAGGATTGAGTGAAAAAGAACTTTAAAAGCCTTCCCACCCCATGCAAAGCAATTCACATTTAGAAAGAGTGGGAGAGAAAGAAGGGATTTTTCTTTCTTTCGCCACCCTTAGGTAATTCCAATATTTATTCATAAGGAACTTATATTCACACATTTTAGGCATTTAAGCATAAATTTTATAAGTCTATATGTAGTTTAATTAGATCATATGTGAACGAGATAATGCTAGCATGAGTTGTACGTGTGAAACCCAAGGTATTTTTCTAGTCCAAACATGTAGTTTAATGCATGTTTCTAGGAATTTATATTCACACGTTTTAGGCATATGAAAAATGGGAATTTAGGCTTACACATAACTTAATTTGATATGCAATAAGGAATTTATGATTAAGCTTAAGCTATGCATAGGAAATATTGATGAAAAACACCAAATAGGCGAGTGAGTTATTATTATTTCTTTTCAGAAACTCTTGCATTACTTTTGGAAATTTCGCATAAATTGTAAAGTTGGGACTTTTATGTTTAGAACTTATTAAAAACCCCCCCCAAGCTATAGAACATGCATAATCATTAGAAAAGAGGATTAAAATTGTGTAAATGGTGAAATTTAGGCCAAACAGTGCCTTATGCACAAAACAACGGTGCCTCGAGATCGTGAGACTCACTCTCGTGGTTGTGGAAGCTGCACTCGTAAAAGCAAAGCCAAACTGCGGGCACATCCAGTGTATACAGTAGGAGTTGCTGCAGTTGCGAGGCCCCTCTCTACTAGTGCAACGTAAAACCTTGCAATTGCGAAGCTCAACCATGGTGAGAAACAAAACACACCATGGCTAGAGATGCTGTTGCAGAAGAGCCGCTCGTGGGTGCGAAGTTGTAGCTCGCGACTGCAAGTCCAAGCATAGACGTGTTGAGAATGTCATGTCGCTTGTTGTGTGGTCATGGAATCCAGTTTCGTGGTTGTGAACAACATTTTCACAAGTGGGAGACTTGAAAAGTAGCCAAATTTCAGTTTTTATATGATTAATGCCAAATTTTATCACTTTTTACTCCCAAAACAAGCTAAAATAGTTGGAATAAGGCCTCATGGGATATAGGGAATTCAAAATACAAGGAAAAAAAAATAGGAAATCCATTCGATAAAGAACTATACTTTGAGACTAGCAGGAAAGAATACAAAACTAGTAGGAAAAGTTAACTCACAGTTCAAGACTTGGGATTTGCATCAAAAAGTATATATGAATTAAAATTTTGTTGAAGTGGTAATTAAATCAGAAATTGTTTTGATTTGAATAGTAAATCAAGAAAACAAAATTAGTGAGCTTTATGGCCAGTAAGTGGATATCAAGTAAGTGGTTTGTCTACAAATTTTGTAACTACTTTTTATATGAAATTCTTTCTTGAAAATTTTATGTTTTACTGAAATCTATTCTTGAAAAATTTATATTTTTACTAAAATTTACTTCAAAATACTTTTTGGAAAATTGCTCTGTTCATTATATAGCTTGGCGTGTTATTTTTTTTTCTTTTAAAATTTTTATTGCTGAAAATATTTAGAATATGGAAAAGTATCAAATGATTCGTATTTTAAATGGCGTTGGGCATATTAATCATGAAATGTTGAAATGTCTGATATGGTGTCTTTGAGGATTAAATGGTAGTTTGGGAACTAATTTCACCCACTTACTGCTCTATAGATGAGCTACATGATCCTTTTAATTGGAGTAAAAAATTGAGTTAAGTAACCTATTCAATTAAGGTTATGGATTGGAATACATAACCTTCTTAATTGGATTCATAAATTGGAATAGCTATAAGATTGCACGTGATTCTTCTTAATTAGTATAAAAGATTAAAATCCCTATTAGAGAGTACGATACTCGAACTATCTAACTCCCTAGACATGCCTACAAAGATTATGTGTGAAATGAATATGTGAATTCAGTGTATGTCTTAATTCTTATCTGTTCACTTTCTCGCGAATTTTCAAATAAATATATGAATTTTGAAGTTGTTTTACTATATTCACATCCCCAAAAAAAGTTAAATAGCCACTTATTAGGTGATTAATTACTTACTTTTTTCAAAACTCCTTTTGTCGAAAATCTTGACGAGAAAGAGCAAACATGGAGAAGGTAAAGCATGGGAATAAGAGAGGAGAATAGTTTTAGTTTCGCCAAACAAATAAGATTAATTGATGTAATAGTATAGGTTCTACTTTTACTTTCTATTGTGATGAAATAAACACTTACGTTGAAATAAATAAACTTTATGGATTAGTTGCTTCGATATTTAAACTTTGATATCTATTGACACGTTTGCTTTGTGAGTGCTGTCATGTCACAACACTATATTGGGAGTGCGACATTTCCCAACTTTTATTTCTTGTCATAACATTTTCAAGTTTTTCACTGCATAAATTTATTGTATATCTGTTACCTTTTAGTTAGTTTTGTTATTGTAAATTGTGATTAGATGCATATGATTATATATGCTGTGGAAATTAGTCCAATATTGTGATTGTTATTTTATTCACTTTCGATAAAATATATCTTAGAAAAATGCTTCCCAAATAACGAGTTCCTAGACCTATGTTTGGAAGTCAATTTATAACATCACACAACTTATCAATTCTTTCACTACAAAATATATCACTTAACAAAATTTTATTTTAAATTTAAATTCAAAATTTCTTATATATATATATATATTATAACTAATTATTCTTTAATTATAACACCAATTTTCAATCATATCAATACATACACACACACTCACATTGATAATATTTATATTTTATAAATTAATTATTATCCTTATATACTATTTCATCTTCCAAAACATTATTATATTATATATATATGTACATATATATATATATATATATATATATTAAAATAAATCAAAATTTTCAAAAATATTAAAATCTTACAATTAAATATAATTATCATCTCAACGCAACCTCACTAATCAAAATCCCACAATAAAACCCCTCTTCGAAACATAGCCTTGTGGTTGATTTTCATGACATTAATTGATATTCGATGGTTTTCATTCAGCAGAACCGTTATTTGTGGATCGTAATTGTACAGCCGTTGTGCTGTCTACTTATGATTATATCTAGACATATTTTTTTTTTTATCTTCACATGTATGCTTATAAATTTGTTTACATATATTTTAGTCATATTTATCAATTTTTGTTTCTATCAAAACAAATTTCTCTATATCAGAAGTTGATGGAATGCAAAATATTATATTTTCCTACACAAATACTTGTTTTCTAAACTTATTTTGGTTATGTTTGGAAGCCAATTTTCAAGTCTAAAACAATATCTCAAACTTCACCCTACCAAATATACCATTCAACAATATATTCATATAAAATTTAAATTCAAATTTTCTCTTTCTTATATATAACTAACTAATTATTTTTCAATTATTACATTGATTCACAATTAGATTAATACACACACATATATATAAATATATTACATATATACTTACATTTATTTTATTTATACCCTATTATCCCTATAAACTATCATATTATCTAATCATTATTATATATTTTATATATATACTCAAATAAATTATATTATTTATTTCATTAAAAGATTCCTTTCAAACATATTATTCTTTTTAATACAACTCTTACTAAATATTATATTCAACGAAAACCCCACTCCCAAACATAGCCTTTATGTCTAATTAAGTATGGTCATTATTAAAATGTTACGAGTTAGAATTCGATTGAAGGTGTCAAAGCAAAACAACGAAAATTTGGACAATTCAGAACATTTGTGGCACATCAAGTAAAATGGACATGATTATCTTGTGTAATTTCTGCTTAAAAGATATACGCATTAAACGTGGTTTTAAGTCAAAATATTGATGAATTTAAACGAATCTTAGAAGACATGATTCCAACGCATGCACTCAGATTGAGGATTAATCGAGTGAAAGGTCTTGGTTAATTAAGATACATGTTCATTCGGTTTTTATTAGTAATTGAATTGACATGCATCAATGACAACCAAGTTAATTAAATGCGGGGAAGACAAGTGAATTGATTTTCCTGATCATTGATATTTATCTCCAATGATTCATAATTGTGTTCGCTTGAAGTCCTTTATTTAGATCACTTTAAGTAGCAGGTTGATGTGATTTACCTAATTTTTTGAATAAAGATTGGTTGATTAATTTAGTACGTAGCATTTGTTTAGCTCACCCAATTATTGAAGAACGATAATTTCACTGCCTACTAAAATTTGAACAGAGAGGTGTGACAGTAAAAAATCACGCACAAAAATTATCCTTCTCGACAGTAATTATACCAATTAATATAAAAATAGATTCCGCTGGCCAAGAAACAACTCTCTCTATCTTCACACGTCACAGACACCATGTAATTAATATATTAATTATTTAATTAAGCATTAATTTGGTCATCAGAGACGAGACAAAGCAAGGACTTGCTCCCGATTCTGATGATCTGCATCGTTATCATAATGCTGTGGCCTTTCCCTGTTGACTTGTGAAGTGGAAGGCCTGTTTTTCGCGGACGACGACTTGTCATTCTCCGGCGAAACCACAAATGTCTTGGCGGAAGCCCTCAGCTGAACCTTCTGAATTTTCCCCGTCGAGGTCTTGGGCAGTCCCTCCACGAAGACCACCTTCTTAGGCGCCATGAAATGCGGCAGGTTTTCCCGGCAGTGCCGGAGGAGCTCCGCCTCTTCCACCGCCTTTCTCAGTGTCACAAATGCGCACGGGCTCTCTCCCCACTTGGGATGCGGCATCGCCACCACCGCGGCCTCCACCACCGCCGGGTGCTTATACAGCACCTCCTCCACCTCCACGCTGCTGATGTTTTCTCCGCCAGAGATTATCACGTCCTTCAACCTGTCTTTGATTTCGAGGTAGCCGTCGGGGTGGATGACCCCGACGTCGCCCGTCAGGAACCAGCCATGCCGAAAGGCTTTGGCCGTGGCCTTTTCGTCCTTGAGATACCCCTTCATTATGCTGCTTCCTCTCAGCATGATCTCCCCCATTGTTTTGCCGTCCCTGGGCACGCTTTCCATTGTTTCCGGGTTCTTCACCTCAGCGTCCGCCAGCGTCAGGATGCTGATTCCCTGTCTCGCTTTCAGCCTTGCCTGATCCTTCCCCGGAAGCTTGTTCCACCTCTTCTGCCACTCGCAGACCAGCGCCGGCCCAGTTGCCTCCGTGAGGCCGTAGGCATGGACGACGTGGAATCCAAGGCTTTCTATCCTCTCCAGGAGGGCCGCAGGCGGCGGCGCTCCTCCTGTCAGAATCTCGACGGGGGAAGCTATTGGGCGGCGCTCGTGGGGCTTCGCTTCCAACAGGATGTTGAAAACTGCCGGGGCGCAGCACATGTGCGTGACCCCGTGGGAAGCGATGTTTTCGTACATTTCCGACGCAGTGGTGTTGCGGATGCAGACGTTGGTGCCGCCTCGCGCCGCCATGCCCCACGTGAAGGTCCATCCGTTGCAGTGGAACATGGGAAGCGACCAGAGGTAAACAGGCTCGGTGTTCATCTCCCACCCAAGAATCAGGCTGAGAGTGCTCAAATAGGCCCCCCTGTGGCTGTACACCACTCCCTTCGGCTCCGAAGTCGTGCCGGAGGTGTAGTTCAGGGCAATCGGGTCCCACTCATCGGCGATTTCCACCGGAACGTACCCCGGATTGCCCTGAGACACGAGCTGCTCGTACTCCAGCGCGCCCAGACGGATGCCCGTCGGGCTATCCGCGTCGTCAATCACCGCCACCAGCGGCATCGACGCTTCGTGCGCACCAGAGTCCTGCAAGTCAGTGATCAAGATCTTCAAGGCATCACGAGCCAGTGGTACAAACTGATAGTCGATGAAGAAAACTTTAGCTTCGGAATGCTTCAGGATCGTGGCTACGTTCCTGGCGTCCAGCCTCGAGTTGATAGTGTTGAGGACGGCGCCCGCCATGGGCACGGCGAAGTGCATTTCGTACATCGCTGGAACGTTTGGCGCCAATACGGACACCTGTGCAGGCAAAAAGAACCAACCAAAAAATGAAAAATAATAGCCACACGATCACACGTCATAAAAAAGTCGCTGAAATTACGTCGAACTTTAAAGGAACAACATATGTTTCGTTAAAAGCACTTACAACGTTGTTCTTGACAATGTTCAAGGAGCGAAGGGCAGAAGCGAGGCGACAGCACCTCTCGTAGGTTTGCCGCCACGTGAAGCGCACGTTTCCATATATTACAGACGTACGGTTGGAGTAAACCATGGCAGCCCTCTTCAGGAAAGTGATTGGAGTAAGAGGCACATAATTAGCTTCGCATTTAGGTAATTTCTCCATTAGTAATCTTAAATTATCGATGCTAATGAGAACTATGGGGCTGAAATGTGGGGGAGAGGGAGCAGTTTTGGAGGGCAGACCAAGTGCGGGATGCGGCTTGGAAGCGTACGCAGGCACACGTATATATAAGCAGAAAATCCATACTTAGCAGAGGGTTCAGTCGTGGACCGCGCCCATGTGATACCCCACGTCTCTTGCGGGAAGTTGACGGGGAAGTTGTCCTGATGTTTACACATTATGCTTCTTGACTTGAATCTTTAATATTGCGCGTGTTTACCAAATATTGTAGCATTCACATTAGGACGAGCGTTTGGTGGGCGTGTCCACTTCATTCGCCAGCATGCCAATTTTCACCTTATATTTCATTGCATTTAGTAAACATGAAATTTTGATTGAGAATTTGCTTCACGACAATATTTTGTAGTTGGAAATTTAAGGGTCAAATTAAGATGGAATTATATGTATAATCAATAGTAAGTGCATGATTGCCAATAAGAGGCAATAATTTATGTTTTCGATTGTACTAATTTTCGATTGCCAATAATTATTGCAAAGTTGAAGTATTTTAATTATGTAAAATATAATAATTTTTTATCCACTAATAAATTATGTAAAGGTAAAATTCTTATCAATTAAACAAAATTACGACTTATTTTCACCTATCTTGCATTCAATTTTATATCTCTTCTATAATCAATTCTACATATAACTTTTAAAATATTTCATAAATTCAATCAAACATTTACATTGATAATAACAAAATTTTAAAACAACTTGATTCTTTAAAACATTTATAGATAAATCAAATTATCAGAATAAAATCTAAACGCATGATATCAAAATTATAAAAAAATTTATTATGGTAAAATATTATGAACATAAAGCTGCAGACACACAAATTTTGTTTACTAATTAAATAATGCTATGTGGAAAATATGACATTAAAACATTAATCAAATCAATTTTTATTTATTTAGGAATTTAAATAAATACAATTTTTAAAATAAATAATTAATTAATTAATATTTTTATCAGCCAATCAAATAATAACAAGTGGTAGAATCTTGTTAAAAGTTGAAGAGACGAAGACTTTATTAAGTTGTTAGATAGGGTTCAAATTTTGACGGCCAATAAAATCGCTCCACGTTAACAGGCTAATGCAGCTACTCTATCTCTCCTATAATTATAAATAGGAGTCAACCCTATAGAAAAAGGGGACAGAAGTCAAGAAAGTGAAGCAGCTAAAAACTTGAAACTCCTCCAATTTTCTCTGAAATTCCCAAAAACATTCAAAGTGTTCTTCGTCAAATTCAAAAAGTTCATCGCATTCTTCATTAAATTCAAGAAGGTCTTCACCAAATTCAAAAAAAATCATCGTGTTCTTCACCAAATTCAAGGAGTTCATTATCAAATTCAAAGCATTTTCCGTCAAAGTTTCTAAACCCAACGTTTGATTCAAAATTGTGGTGCTAAGTCCAAAGATCAGCGTTGCTGAGAACCTAACAACCCTCAAGAAAGATCAAGCACAAGCCATTTCCCTAAAGATTGTCCAAGTTTCAAGTCAAGTTCTCTTGAAGAAAGAATCAGAGGATTAAAGTTAGAGAGTAGAACCCTTAAAATTCAATTCGATCCAAGTTTTCTTGTTCACCAAGAATTTTGTCCTATAGATTTCTGGTGCGCCTAATGGACTCATTTACCTCTCATCTCTTCCTTCGTCAAATTTCAAGTAAACTTCAAGCTTTAAATTAGTCACTATAACCAGCAACAAGGGTAAGTCTACTAAAGCTGTCACCTCAACTGCTGCTAAGACTGCTGCAAAAAATGCTGGTACTATCACCCGAAGTGTAGCAAGAAGACTAGCGTACTCCAAGCCAACTCCTCTTCCTAAGGCTGTTAATAATCCATTCTTTGCAAGTGAATGCCACAAAGATGACTCTCCACCTTCAAGCCCTCGCTCCAATGTCTCGTCTGCCTCTAACATGACGTTAGTTATGACGACTAACACCTCAAGTCTTGAGGATCAAATCGCTGCATTAACTAAGGTCATCGAAGGGCTTGCCAAACATATCCAAGAGCAAGACTCACGAATCTCGAGACTAATAGACAAAGTAGACGATGTTGAAACCAGTCGATAAGCTGAAAAGGCACTTGAAGTGCCTCATGATGCTGAAGGATTTACCAAATAGCCGGCCGATGACCAAAAGAAGTCTGTAGTCAAAGGATTCCAAATTTCCTCTAACAGCTTGATCCTTATTGATCAACTGAAAGACTTCATTGAAGCACCATCAAAAGCAAATTCGATGGAGACATTAAGTTAACTCTAACATATGCCAAGCCTTATTCAATAAGAATTGACAACTTGAAGATGCCAATGGGCTATCAACCCTCTAAGTTCCAACAATTTGATGGAAAGAGAAACCCCAAACAACATGTAGCTCACTTTATAGAAACGTGCAACGATGCTGGAACATATGGAGACCATCTAGTCAAGCAGTTTGTCTGCTTGTTGAGAGGAAATGCATTCGACTGGTACACTGATCTTGAGCCTGGGACCATCGACAATTGGGAATAAATGGAGTATGAATTCCTCAACCACTTTTACATCACAAGGCGGATTGTCAGCATGATCGAGCTCATAAATACCCGCCAATAGAAAGATGAGCCAGTTATTAACTACAGCAACAAGTGGAGGAACTTAAGTTTGAATTGCAAAGATAGATTCTCTGAAGCTTCAAGCATTGAGATGTGCATTCAAGGTATGCACTAGGGGCTACGATACATCCTTCAAGGGATTCAACCCAAAACTTTTAAAGAATTGGCCACACAAGCTCACAACATGGAGACATGGAGCTAAGCATAACTATAAGTGATGTTGGTGGACCTCTTATTTTAGAGTTTTGTAAGCCGAAAGATAAGCAGGAAATAAAGAAAGGGGGCAAGCCTCCCACTAAAGAGTCTATAGTAGTACATGCTAAACCCATTCTGATCAAATGGAAGGAAAAGGTAGATGAGAAAAAAGAAGTGCCTCAAAAGCCAAGAAGGCCAACCCTAAAAGAGTTGCAAGCCAAATCATACCCTTTTTTGGACACAGGCATCTTGGTAATCTTCAACGACTTGCTAAAGGCTAACCTCATTGAATTACTGGAAATGAAGTGACCTATGAAAGTTGGGAAGACTCATGATTTCAAATACTGCAAATACTACTGCTTGGTCGGGCACTCATCCACAATTGTTTCATATTCAAAAAGAAGGTCATGGAACTCGCTCACTAAGAAAAAATCACGTTGGAGAATGATAATGTAAATGCCAACACCATTACCCTCACCAACCAAATGGAGGAAGGTCACCAAATCGATAACTCTTTAAAGAGAGCTGGCCGCCTCCACAAGAAAAGCCAACTACCCAAACCTAATAAAATTTTCCAGCCAAACGCAGCCTTAATCTATAGCCAAATATGGCCTTATGCTCAACACTAAAAGTTTGCATCCAAACATGGCCTTATGCTAAAAATTGGAAATTCATAGCCAAATGTGGCTTTATGCCCAAAATCAGAAATCTGTATCCGAACACAGCCTTAAGCCTGAACTATAAACTGCACCAAACATAACCTTAAATCAACTTTCATCTTCAAAAAGCCACAACATTGTCACCATTAGCGCATTGCTGTCAAGCCGCCTTGCCGGAAGAAACCAAATGTTCATAGACAAGTTGAATAATAAGGCTATGATGACAGGAATGGGAGCATCTTACCTTAATCCTTGCTGAAATTGGCTTGGCCCTTGGGAATCCCTAAGTACAGGAATCAATCCAATCTGGTTTGTGGAAGGGTAGCACTATTTATAAACACAGTAACGTTTGAGGAAGGAATTCTCACGGAAATATGAGTCCTGGAGATAGTTATCTGAAAGAACAATTCTGTTTGCTCATGGGTAATCAAGTGACCACCTGATAGGAGTTTAAGGTAATCGACAACCAAGTAGGATAAGGAAGGCAGTGAGATGTCCTACAATGATTCTGTTCCCAACAAGACGGACAAATTTACAAACTTGTGGACTGAAATTGAGGGACCATTTGCAACCGTAACATGGGCTCTTAAAGGCCTGTCTAACAGTGGTCAAATCTGACAATCCATATAATATCTAGTTATAAAAGAAAAGGAGAAAAGAGAAAGAAAGAAAAAAATTGAGATTTATTCACTCAAAATAAAATTTTTTTTCATGAACAAGTTTTGAGGGGGCATTTGTAGACACACAAATTTTGTTTACCAATTAAATAATGCCACTTAAAAAATATGACATTAAAATATTAATCAAATCAATTTTTATTTATTTAAGAATTTAAATAAATACAATTTTTAAAATAGATAATTAGTTAATTAATATTTTTATCGGCCAATCAAATGGCAACAAGTGGTAGAATCCTGTTAGAAGTTGAAGGAACGAAAACTCTATTAAATTGTTAGATAGGGTCCAAACTCTGAGACTAATGAAATCACGACATTTCAGCAGACTGATGCAGCCACTCTATCTCTCACACAACTATAAATATAGGTCAAAACCCATGGAAAAGGGGACAGAAGTCAAGAAAATGAAGCAACTGAAGACTTGAAACTCCTCAAATTCTCTCTGAAATTTCCAAGAATATTCAAAGTGTTCTTCGTCAGATTCAAGAAGTTCAACACGTTTTTTATCAAATTAAAGAAGGTATTTGCCAAATTCAAGAAGTTCTTCATCAAATTTAAAAGAAGTTTGTTGTGTTCTTCACCAAATTTAAAGAAATTCGTTATATTCTTTATCAAATTCATAGAGTTCATCGCCAAATACAAGGCGTTCTCCGTCAAAATCCCTAAACCTAATGGTTAATTCAAGATCGTTGTGCTAAATTTGAAAATCAACATTGTTGAAGACTTAATAATCCTCAAGAAAGATCAAGTACAAACCCTTTCTTTGAAAATTATCCAAATTTCAAGTCAAACCCTCTTGAAGAAAGAATCAGGGGAATAAAGTTAAAGGTAGAACTCACAAAATGTAATTTGACCTAAATTATTTGATCTTGCACCAAGTTTTCTTGTTCACCAAAAATTTTGTCTTACAAAAGCATCAAAATAATTAAGAATAAAAATTTAAAATTGACTTAAATATAGTAACAAGTTCATTTTGAACTAACTTGCAGGTTAAGCAAGTTGTAATTATTAAACTCACCACCTGAATTGTATGTAGGCGGTTTAAGCACGATGGTCGGGTCAAATGGATTTATGTACACTCTTAATTAAGTTGTTTCTGGGCATTTATGGTTATTTTTGACAAATTTTTTGATGTAGTGAAATGCAAACTCACAAATTGTTAGGTTTCAATTCATCCTTGGATTTCCTAGTCGAGACAAGAGTCAACACTCTCCTAGCCAAGCACTTCAAAAGATGGATTGATTTTCCGACTTCTGAGTTGGTTTAAAAACTTTTTCTCAATCTATGTGGGATATAAGTCATATTCTCTCCCATACAAGCCTGCACACACTCTCGTGTGTGTTATGCACCCCTCGATGTTGGTTCACCACAAACGCTAACACATATATAAATCCATCCTTCAAGTAGTATACATAAGGTCACACCTTTGCCAACCTATATCCAAGTCTACACAGGATTTTTATGCTAAGCATTAATACATGAGACCAATTCGAATATTATTAATGCCACGAGTTTTAATCTATAAAAAAAAAATAGATTATTAAGTGTGATGGTTTTCCAATTTAGATTTAAGAACTTTTCTCCTATCACTGTGGGAAGAAAGTGATCACACAAATGGAGTAAGAAAGAAACTATATATGGATGATAAATAAAGGTACTCGCAACAAGCCAAGACATGATGAATTATTCATTTGCGGTTTATGGGCGTCATCGCGGGATATATCTAGTTACAAGTAATTCACTAGTATTGTACCAACCCAACTGCCCTCTTGACTTCTCATATATTTGAAGGACCCATTTACCCTTCTCCACGTACGTTTTGTGGCGGCAGTTTCTCCGAAAACCGCGTAAAGATATTTCCGTGGGCAACAATTCGAGTCAAGTGTTTCAAAGTAGGAAGTCTGCATGTAAATTTTCGGGTGGAAAGTTGTAAATTTTAGAGGAAGGAAATTTGTGGCATTAAAATTTAAGAATTGTGTCAAAATAAAAAAATAAAAAGTGTTATTTTGATGTTTAATATATTTAGAAAAATTGAATTTGTAGCTTGCAAATTTACAACCAAACATATTTTAAACATGCTTTCACCTTGTTAACTATCAATTAAGAGTTGTTAATTAGACACGCTTAAACGTCACATTTACACGGTATATCTTCCATATGCTTCATAAAAATATATAAATGCATCTCCATTTTTTAAAAAAAAAATAAACATTATAACAAAATAGAGCAAGTCAATGAAATTAAAAAATGAATTTTTTTTCTTTTATTTTTGTTTGTACAGTGCCAACATTTATTCGACTACCCAAAAGATACAATTGTATACTACAATAATAGATAAAAGGGAAGCGATTGATGAGTTGAAATAAGGAAATGATTCAATTTTTTTTCCAATTTTTTAATACAATTATTTAGAGTGAAATAATTAAAATTATTTTTAGCATTTCTCTTTTCTCCTGCTATAACTATTAATTAATAAAAACAAATTAATTATTAACAAGGACACATCTTTAACATTGTTAATCTGTCATGTTCCACATGATGATCTGATTATTATTATTACGTTTCTGATTAAAGAAATGTGGGAAAGGGCTTTCACACGTGAAATTAACAACCTTCAATATTCAACGTAAAAAAGGCCGGAAACGTGAAGCAGCATTTTCTAAAGGATTGTGTCCAACTACTATTTTCTTGACTGGCCCCACCATCAAGAATAATATGAATTTTATTTTTCGAAAGAACAACGAAAATTTCTCTTATCCTCATTTGAAAAAAAAAAAAAGGAAAAAAGTGAAGAAAGAAGAAGAAAAATATGATGACCTATTGTTACTTTGTCTCCTAATTATTTTCGTTTTCTATATAAACTAATGATCATAGTGTCGCGTGAGTGTAAAAAAAATTTCATTCATTACAACTGTTAAAAAACGACAGTTTACAAAAATTATAAAACATTAAGTTGATATGAGTTTTCTCAAAAAAAAAAAAAAAAAAACAAACAAACAAACAAACAAACACGTTAATATAAGACACATAGATGATTAAAGAAAATTTGAACTTAATTTTTTTTTTATCACTTTTTTGGGTTATACCATCATGTAATATCTTCCGTTACACACACGGTTTGAAGTATTGAGATTAAGAAAGAAAAATTGGTAAAGAAAAAAAAAATTTGTTGATCAATCTCAGTCGTTCATCAGTATACATGGCGTGATTAATGTACCTAACAAAAATAATTTTGAATATCCTCTTATGACCTTGACTTTTAGCCACTAAACAAAAACGCTATTCATAGTTATGATCTTTTATTCAAGTTACGGTCTTCCTATCTTCAAAAGCTCCAATCTTTTTGAAGTAGTGTTGACAGTTTCATGCTGATTTTGACTGGAATCATAATTGACCATGGTTCATTGTCTAGCAGTAGCATCATAGTGGGAAATGCACATAGCCGAGATATCCATGTGTTACAGAATTCTGGACGCCGGAGTATCACCAAACGGGTCACACATTGTAATAATGCGGGGGATGATTAAAAAAAAAGGTAATTTGTCGCCCACCAGCAAATGTTTTGAACAGTATCTGGAAAGAAGGCACTTCTTGTTCTCAGAAAAAGACAATGACTATTGGATTTGTAACAGAGAATTTCCTAGAAGTAGATGAAATTGAGAATAATTTATTGAGAAACCGGAATGAAAATTCAGTGTCGTCTTCCTTCATTTCGGATGAGTTTCCCTTAGTGAAGGAGACGGAAGAAAAATCAAATGACTCTATTTTTCTTTTTTCTTCATTATAATTAATATAAGATAAGGACAGATTGGTGCCCTCTGAATTACTAGTCATGTGAAATTGCTACGAAAAGGAAATTTGATAAAGACATTTGCAACTTGTGGGGTTTTGTCCTCTTGCAGGTGATCGTGTGTTTGTAGTGAATATTGATGTTGTCATCGCTGTAAATGTGGTTAGTTGTTGTCCATATATTATTTTGTTGTTGCAACTTATGATCTTAATTTGAAAGAGATGACTTAGAATAATTAACTGTGGTAACTAAATATTTATTTACAAAAATGTTAGTTTCTAATTTACTGTCTTTTCTGTATTAAAGTAATTCATAATAATTTTTTTCTCGTATTGTTTTTGTTTCCTTTTCCATTTTTTGATATCTTTATTTTTATTTAATTTTCTCATATGATTTTAATTTATAATTATTGTATATTATTATAAAAATATCAAAATTTCATAATATATTACAATTAATGAAATTACAAAACTTATAGATAATTATACACGGAACTAAAATATGAGGCAGCTTAAAGATTCAAATATTTTCTTTTTCAAGGAAAGTAGGCATGTTTTCAATCTTTTTTTCCAGTCTATACATTCAGTTTATCTATTTTATTACTTCACTGCAATACAATTTAATTTTGTAAGAAATTCATATGGGCCCAAAAATTCAAAATTTGGAGCTAGAATTCAAATGTTGTGTTTAGAAGCCTCTTTTGATGGCATAAAACATGACTCTATATCGAAAAGTTGTTTGCTTATCTATTTTAAATTCTTCAAAAAGACATTGTTTTCAAATATCACTGTTAAAAATATTTTAAAGTCATTGTCACCGTGAAATTGTTACAAGAAGGAAATTTGATAGACATTAGCAACTTGTGGGGGTTTGGTCTCTTCCGTGTGATTGTGTGTTTGGTATGATTATTGACGTTATTATGGTTGCAAATATCGTTTGATATTATTTTTATTGTATTTTTCTCTCCTTTAACGTTTTTTTGATATCTTTATTTTTATTTAATTTCTCATTTTTATAGTTTATTTTAAAAATGTAAAAATTTTATAATATGTTAAAATTAATGAAATTACATAGCTTATAAATAATTATAAATGCAACTAAAATATGGAACGGCCACTAATCAAAATATTATGAGCTTAAAATACAAATATTTTCTTTTCAAGTTAAGTAGGCATGTTTTCAATTTGTTTGTTCTATCTATGCATTTAGTTTATCAACTTAATACTTCGCTGAAATTCAATTTAATTTAGTAAGAAATCCATTTTGCGCCAAAAATTCGAAATTTTAAGCTGGAATTCAAATGTTTTGTTTAGAAGCCACTTTTGAGCTCTTAAAAAAATGATTTTGTGTTGGAAAGTTGTTTGTTTACTCATTGTAAATACTTCAAAAAATAATGTTTCAAATATCATTTTTGTTCAAAATATTTTGAATTAATTGTCTTTGTGAAATTTCTATGAAAACGAAATTTGATATAGACTTGTGTTTTTGTGTGTTTGTTGTGATTGTTGTTGTTATGGTTGTTGTTATGGTTGTCATATTGTTTTTGTTGTCTATATATTATGTTGTTGCTATTTATGCTCTTATTTTGGAAGAAATGATTTAGAATAATTAAATTGTGATGTTGAAACATTTATTTACTAAAATGTTTTTTAATTTACTCACTTTTCTTTATCAATGTATTCATAATTATTTTTCCTTCTATTTTTTCTCTCCTTTAATTTTTTTGATAATTTATTTTTTATTCAATTTTCTCATGTGATTTTAATTTATAATTATTGTATTTTATTATAAAAATATAAAAAATTTATAATATTTGACAATTAATAAAACTGCATAAGTTATAAAGAATAATACACGCAACTAATTAAAATGTGGGACAGTCACTGATTAAAATATTATGACCTTGAAGATACAAATATTTTTTTTAAAGGTAAGTAGGCATGATTTCATTTTTTTTTTCTGTCAATTACATTTAGCTTATCTACTTTATTACTTAACTATAATTTAATTTAGGTTTTGTAAGTAATCCATTTTGACCCAAAATTCAAAATTTGAAGTTGGAATTCAAATGTTTTGTTTAGAAGTCATTTTTGAGCTCTTAAAAATTATTCTGTGTCGAGAAGTTATTTGTTTACCAGTTTTAAATGCTTCAAAGACAATGTTTCGTTCATCATTTCCGTTATAAATATTTTGGACTAATTGCCACTATGAAATTGCTACGAAAAAGTGAATTTGACAAAGATATTAGCAACTTGAGGGGTTTGGTCTACTGTGTGTGATTGTGTGTTTGCTATCATTATTGATTTTATAGTTTTACATATATTTTGTTGTTGGGTTGTTGTATTTGTGTTCATATTTTGAAAGAGATGACTTAGAATAATGACCTGTGTTAGCGAAAAATTTATTTACTGAAATGTTTGTTTTTAATTTTCTCACTTTTCTCTATTAGCATATTCATAATTATTTTTTCTTGTATTTTTTTTTTGTCTCCTTTAACATTTTTTGATATCTTTATTTTTTATTCAATTTTTTATAATATGTTACAATTACTGAAATTACATAAATTCTGAATAATTATGCTTGCAACTAAAATGTCAGACAGTCACTGAGGAAAATATTATGAGCTTAATACAAATAATTTTTTAAGGTAAGTAGGCTTGTTTTTATTTTTTTATTTTTTTCTGTCTCTATACATTTTGTTTGTCTAGTTTATTACTTCATTCCAATTGAATTTAATTTTTTAAGAAATCCATATTGGCCCAAAATTTCAAATTTGGGATATGGAATTCAAATGCTTTGTTTAGAAGCTATTTTTGTGCAATTCAAATGCTTTGTTGAGAAAGTTGTTTGTTTGCCTGTTGTAATTACTTCAAAGAACAATGTTCCAGATATCATTTATGTTAAAAATATTTTAGGGTTTAGCTCAAAAATAATTTTTGTTGAAGTGAGAATATTTTCACTTGATCGAATTTTCTTATCATTCCATGATCAAGACTCATATACGTATGATCAAATGTATGCAATTATAACAAAACTACAAAAAATAAATGTTCCTTTCTTCGATTAAGTGCAATCTCAATTAAGCGACAAAAATATTGGTTGAGCAAGGCCAACTCGTGACAAAGAAGAATTTTCAAACTTTTAAATTTAAACCAAACACATCAATTTGACATTAACATTAGACTTTGTTTTCCTCTAATCCTATGAAATAATTGCATCAAATATTATTCTATAAAAGAAAAAAATATCATAAAAACATAATTTATAACATAAAGACCACAAGATTGTATACTAAGAAATGACAATTTAAAATACAGCACACTTTTACGAGTTCAAGAATAAAAATTAGGAATTCAAACGTAAGAATCTTAAAATTGTACACTAAAAAACAGAATTTCAAAAATAACCCTGCTTTAAAAACATTAATAATGAAAGCTTGGAGATTTCTAGCTTTTGAAGTGCCGCCCTATGCAGAAGGGCATCTGCAGTACTTTGCTGTTGTCATCTGTCTATACAAAATACAGATAGAGATTTTACATTAGAAATGAAAGAAGTAAATAAATACATAACGAAAGTAAAGAAAGTCTATTCCATTGCATCAAAATAATAAAATAACCTATACTATTACATCGTGCTCTTATTCATTGAACAAAACTATAATTAGAGTCTTTCTTCCTCATCCTCTTTACTATCTCTGCGTATGTTCTTCTTCATTGGGGTTTTTTGTAAAAAGAGTTCGAAATTGCGTGAGCTACTAATCGTCCAGTAAATTGTTTCATGCTCTTTTATTGTTGGGATGTAAATATAATAAAATAATTTTAAAAATTCAAGTATTTATGTGTCAATTTACAGAAAAGATAACATTTAAAAATTATATTTAAAGTATCACATATTCATCTCACTTGTACAACCCCTTGGTACGCATAGTGACTCAAACAGTTCCTGCACCCTTTTTACTGATTATAACTTTAGTCTTTGCCTCAATTAAGGAGAGTTATATCCTAACCTTTAACCCCGACAGTCTAAGTCATATTCTAACTTTTAACCCCAATTGGGTGGGTCATAACTCACTTATTGCCTAGTGAAAATGTATAACTAATTTCTTACACTATCCTAAGGGTGTGCACAATTCAATAAACTAATCAAATTAAACCAAAACTAAAATTTTAGTATGTACCAAATATTAAAACCGAAATTTCTATTCCGTATTCAGTATGATAATTTTTGGAATTTCAATTTTTGATTTGTTTTGGTATTTAATTTCAATTTTTTTCATTAATAATTTAATTTTTATTAATATATTTTTTTGCTACTTTGATTTTCATTTTTACTAATATTTTAATTTTAATTTTTAAAAATTTCTGTTAATTTTGTCATTTTTTTTAATTTTTATTCCTCCTTCTTATTTTTAATTTTTTTTGATTTTTTATAGAAAGTTCGGTAACCAAAATATCGAATTGAACTGACCAAATTAATTTTGGTACAAAATCGAACCAAATCGAAAATTTACTTTTGTGGCATATCGAAATTTTGGTATACCAAATTTTTGATTCAGTTCAATTTGGTTTTACCCAACGAACACCCATAACTATCTTGGTTGGTCCTCAAGACTTTAAATCAAGTTAGCCTAATTGCACAATCAATTCCAAAAGCATTTTTAGAAGAATGCATTTTAAACTAAAACATGCCAATTTGCGTAGATCATCAAGTATATTTCCTAGAAAATATTTTGAAATAAGTTTAGTAAAAATATAAAACTTTGAAGATTACTTTGAAATAAAATTTTAGTACGAATAAAAATTGTTTTAGGAAAAATAACTCTCTTAAGAAAGGCAGTTGCGAAAACTTGCAAATAACTACTAATTTAATTCCCATTTATTGGTCCTAATGCTTGCTGATTTGGGTTTTTTTGATTCTCTGTCCAATCAAATAATTGTTCCTTTAATACTCAATTCAACTAAACTTGTATTCCTTTAGATGCTCACGTGTGTGTCCTACATATCTCATATCATTGTCCTTTCAGATTTTCAATTACTTATTGAATAGATTTTTCTATCTAAATTTTATTCAAGAATTATCTTTTATATCTTGTTAAGTTCTAAACAGTATTTTTAACCTTATTTTAGCCTCATATTTGGAAAATCAGGCCTTAATTGTGTAAAAATATCATTCTACCTATTTTCCAGACTTTGCACTTGTGAAAATGAGTCTCTCAACCACAAAATATGGCTCCACGCCCATGAAACAAATGTCCATTTTTATTGCTCTCCCTTGCGGTTGTAAGTAGAAAGCTCGCGCCCATGATATGTCCTTTCGCACCTAGGGCAGTGGCACCTTCTGCTTGGTATCGTGCTTAGGCTTTGCGACTATGAGGTTCAGCATCACGATCGTGCGTCAAAGCTTTGCATCTGCGATGCTAACTCTAAGGCATTTTGCCAAGCCTCGCTATCTTGCTTCACAATTGCAATGTACAGCCTCACACTCGTGCCGCAATGTTTTGTGATTGCAGCAGTGGTCACAATGCAAGGCAGTCACTGTGTAAGGCACTGTTTGGATAATTTTTCACATTCAACGTAACTCCAACCACCAAAACTTGCTACCATAATGATTGTGAAGGTCTTTAGGTCTAATTTCACAAGTCCTAACCTTAATAAATTCAACCAATAATATTTCTAAAATTTTTGAATATTTTAGGACAAATTTTAAAATTTCACGTAGTTTATTACTATATGCTTCCTATTGATTTCTACACGAATTTAACAACATATATATGCATCAACCATTTGTAACCTTTCCCAAATTCATATTTCTTGTGCCTACGACGTGTTTTAATATTGACAAGTGTACGCATGATAAATGTGAATTCTGGCAAAGAATGTACCTCTGATTGTTGTGTTTGGAAGCTGAGGAAAATTCCTCTAAGGTGCTACATGGTTGCTACTATTTTGGGGTGGACAATTTTAATTTTCGCCAACTCTTTGCCCTATGTATATTAGGGCTTTGATTGAAAATTTGGAAGGAGATCAAATACTAGTTTTCTAAGGTTTTAGAATTCACTTTCATCCCTTTTTACTAATTCTCCAAATTTTCATACGAAATTTTTTTTCCTCATTTAGTATTATACTTTTAGTGTCTTCTTAGAGATGGCAAACTCTTTCCTTGATAACTAATTTATTTGGTAAAATTTGATTGCCAAAAGTTAACCATTTTTCCAACATCTAAGCATATCTCTTAGTTACCACAAATTTTCCTACGAAAATACATAGGAAAAATAGTGAAACTTACCTAATTTATATTACCAACCATAAAATTTAAGTTGTTAATAATTTGCTACTAATACCCAAAATTTTGGGATATTACCTTTATGAAATTAGATTAAGTCTCTAATTTATTTATTTATTTACTTTCCAAACTGAATGGCAAAGACCTATTATAAGCACAACTAACGCAAAAAGGAAGACATGAAATTCCTTGCTTGTGAACTAATTTTATATTGATTACGAAATAAGCCTGTCCCAATAAATGTGGTTATCCTGTGATATATGTATGTGTGTGTTATTTGCTTGAAATAATAAATGATTTTGTTAGATATTTAATTACTAAAATATCTTTATTTCAAAATTTTTTTTATTTTTATCTCTCTTTATTAATGTGTTTTTATTGTTTTTCTCCTATGATTTTTTTCCTCTTCAACACTTACCTTCCTTTTTTTTTTTCTCTCTGTTTCTTATGTCAAAAATTTTCGTTCGTATACTTTTTATTTAATTGAATAATTTTATTTATATTATTACAAATTTTATAATATAACTAATAAATTTAAATAACTTTGGGATAATAAATTCATATGTCATTTACCACTCCGTAAATGAAAAAGCACCGAGTTCGTAAATCCATCGAGTACTTTTAACATTCACCTTGAAATCTTCAAATTTTAATTACGCACACGCGCACACACACATATATATAGACATATGTCTGTATGTATGTATGTATAGTCAAATGATGTCAATATGAATCAGTGAACAAGAAGTGTCTAGGAATCAGGTGTTTCTTAATTTCTTCTCCAAGAATTAAAAAAAAAAAAAAAAGGGAAACCAAATCTCTTTTTCACATGATGGATGCAAGACACGTTGTCATATAATAATTTAGCGGATTATCAATTCTAGCCACGACTTTTTTCCATAAACTGTTTCACAAAGAGACCAATGCATGGTAATTATCGATCATTGTTCTGACAGCACTAACTGATATGCTTGTGGTTTCAAGCCCATGTACATGAGAAAGAAATGGACAAGCATGTTCTCATGGTTCCTTCTGCAAATATCAACTTCCCTTCCCTAGAATCTACCATTTCAATGTCAGATACCAATGGAAAGCAAAGAGATGCAAGAGTATTTAGTTATTGATATCTGTACAAGTATCAACTATCAAGTGAATGTATATATTGCAAGTTGTCCACGTTACTTGACAAATACCACGCTTTGTTTATGAAATTATTTGCGGGGATTTGTAATATGTGGAAGACATTGTTATTAAATCTTTATAATTCTATAATTTTGTACTTTTCATATGTGATAGTTTTTATACACAGGTTGGTTTTGCTGGAAGAAAACATATATAATTTAAAAGACGACAGTAATACGACACTCCTTTTTTTTTTGTCCAATTATGTATTCATAATTACGATTCAACATCAATTTTTAAATGACGGAAGTCATAATAAATTTGAACTTATATTGAACCCAAAACTCAAAATTATGGTATTATTAAATCAAAAATTATAAAAAAGAAAAACAAAACTAAACGAGAAGCATGAAGAGGGAGTGTAAGACTGTAAGTCAGGTTTCATTAATGTCTGTGGAACAATATTACGTGGATGAGTTGACAAGGCAGAAATTGTTGAACGGAAATTCGTCCCCAGTGCTGGTTGTAATAATTCATTCCCAATGATTTGGGGACACATCCACTTTATTGGGGGTAATTATTTGTCATTTGTAAATAGACAAAAATTTGGGTGGAACTATCATTCAAAAAGATTTTGAGGGTTGTAAATGTTTGCAAATATATAAATTGACATTATAACATAATCGATAAACCCTTTTCCATATATGAATTGTATTTGACAATTTTTTTAATATAAATTTATTTTATTTGCTTTATAATATATAAGCATTTCTTTCATTAAACACTTCTTTCTACAAACCGAAAATTGAAAATTGTAGAAAGAGGTAAAGAGAGGGATAGGTTGAAAGTTGATTAATTTAGATAATTCAATAAATTTGGCCGTTCGCGTAGAAAATGATTGAAAATTTTGGAGATTTTGTGGATAGTTCAAAATTATTGAGGATGATGTAACAAAATTATAAGCATATACTCTTAATAAAAAATCAAAACAATAGAGAATAATTACTTGATAATTTTACTTTTGACGACCAAAAATTATTATGAACTTCTCTCCTTTCAAAAATATCATAGATTTTGATACAATATTTTAAATTTATTTTTCTTATATTTTAAACACCAATAAATGTTTTTGGTTTTACTTTTTAGAATTAGTCGGACAGTTAAATCAGTAAGTACAAATATTAGGCATTCTTTTATTAAAGGATGATACATGTTAGAATGGGTTGATGTTAACAACACATCCATAAGTGTTGCAACGAGTGTTAGAAACATAACACAACAAAAATAAAAATATAAAAATAAAACATGAAATTGATAACGTAGTTTAGATTAATAACTTCTAGTGGGACTTTGTCTAGTAAAAGCTTCCATTAAACAAAATGGTAAAGAGATATTCACAAAATCTTTTATTCAACTTACTATTTCAATTTCAAGATTCTCAATTAATTGACAATATACTTTACTCAACAGTTTTTATTTAGTTCACATTAGAGCTAACATTATGTCATAGAAAGCTCCATTGAGAATTTGTCTAATACATTCTTTATTTCCACAATACTTTAAATTAAAACTCATTTAGCATGGATGTTAAATGATATCAAAACGTAAATAAGAGACTTAGATTATTTGACTCTAACTCTCTCGATTTTTCTTTATGCCTTTTGAAGTTCTTTAGCCTCTTATTTATTGCATTGCATCTACACTTCCCAGTTAGGGTTGGCTTCCATGTGATGATTATCCAGTATTCGAATTTTTAAGTGATTTTTTCTCTGTGGTAATAGACTCTGGTACAAGATTGTCAACAACAATCCGACATAACAGGAAACTTTAGGAATTATTCAACTACATTTTTTAGATGATTTCAACTTCTTCAAGTGCTTTATTAAACATTACATTCATCATAAAAATTTTATGGAGTTAGGGCTCTTCATCAATCAGCTTATTAAGAATAATGCACCATCAATCTTAATCAACATGTTAGCAATACATACATATATGTTACTTTGATACAAAGATAGACAAAATGTAATATTTCAATATCTTTGTCTTAAATGAAAAATTAATTCAACGACAAAGATGTTATTAGCAAAACTTGATGCATAATATTTATTTAGTCATTAATATTCCTAATTTAATAGGTGTTTGGTTGAGTTTGTAAATTTTCAAAATATCTTATAAGTTGATTGAACACTTTTAAATTTTGTGAAAATATTTGATAAATTTTTAGTAAAAGAGCTAGTTGGAGCAAGCATATAAAATCATAGAAAAAAAATGAGTTCCCTTAACATAGATGATGTTTAGCTAAGCTTATTTTAAAAGATTTATAAGTTCTTATAACTTATAATTTTATAAGTCTTATTTTAAAAATAAACTAGCAAAATATATGGATTGAATGATATCCACCCAACTTGTAAGATATTAATGAATCTCATAAATATAATTAATTATAACTTTTGAGTGTAACAATGAGAAAAAAAGATACATATCACTATTATAATGTAATTTAGAATATTAATGTCATTTCACAATGTATAGGGAGACATCTCTTAAGATGCTTTTGAAGAATTTGTAAATTTATCAAACTATCCTCTCATATTGAATATCTTGTAAGTTATCTTATTATGTAGTAAAATGACACGAATACTTTTATTTATGTAATATTAATAATATTAAATTCTTTTTTATATACTAAAATATTATAGCTTAAGACAGAGCATTTATTTGAGAATAGTGGAATATCAAGATACATCACTTGGGCCTCTGGGTGGTGTTGTGAATGCCCTATCTATTATATCTCTAATAAATAAAAAACAAGTTAACATTTTATAATAATTCTTCCAAGGCAAATTAAGTGGCAATGGACCTTTAGTTTGTCATCTATAGTTTACCGTGAATATCATAGTACCAAAGGAAAAAGACAGAGGGATGAATTTCCGTATCATCTTCCATACATCATGTTGCAGCTCAAGAAATGTCAAAGTCAACGCCATTAATTTCTTTTTATTTTTTTGTTAATTTTAACTTAAAAATTATTTTACTTTGTAAAAAGATATGGATTTTGTCTCTGCACAGTAACATATCTCGACCATCCGCATAGATTAATTAATGGTAAAACGGTTACAAGATTTATTAATTTATACACCATGATATATTCCTATAAATTATGTTTCCAGCAACATTAATTTAATAGCCCTAACAACTTAAACGAATCAATACTGAACCTTCAATGCTCATTGGGTGTTATAGTCCATATTAATTACTTCCTTGACTTTCCTAACTACGATTATTTTGTGACCTAGGAAATCATCATCAAAAACAAACTCGTGACACGATTTCAATGCTTTTTGGTCGTTTAATTTTGTTGGACTGTAAGCAATTTGTTTTACCAATATGAAGTAAAATAATGTAAGAAAATAAATAGCTCTAACTCAAGACTTTGAGTGTTTAAACAAGAAAAGGGAATAAAAACACATGAAGCTGTAAACTATAAAAAATAAATTTTATAACTAATAAAGTAAATCGAACATCAATGCCAATTCAATTTTTGATATATGCCAAAAAGTCCACATCGACAGACATTAATTATATATCATGAGGGGCCATTATACACTGCACATAAAATCGGAAGTTTCAACAAAAACCATAATAATTTTGACACGCATATTCGAGTTTTAAACTCCTAAATGCATATATGTGATTTTGTGTTGCAGTTATTGTTGTTGTTTCATTGTGTTTTTAAATTTTAATGGACAACCAAAGTGTCAAGTTGAAGCTTTCTTTAATTATATTGATCTATGTTGTAACAATAAATTTCTTGGTAGTCCAACCAAATTCAAAGACCCCCACCTCGCAAAAAAAAAAACTGGTGTCATTGGTTTGGTTTGGCTCAGTGATTGACTTCTCTTCGTTACAAAATTATCAAAGTCAAGAAGTTACAAAATTATCAAAGTCAAGAAGTAATATTGTTAACTATAAGACATAATTTGCCATGCATTAGTTTATTCTTGTTTTTTATTTCATTGAAACTTATTTTATTTGAAATTTCAGAACCCTTAAGAAGGTTCAACATAATTGAAACTTCTTGGTAGATTAGTTGAAGTTATTGGAAGCAACAATGTGAACTGAACAAATATAAAAAAATATATTAGAACTACTACAATGTCTAATTCTTGTGCTCTCAGTGACATTATCCAAAGGTTTTATTCTTAAAATTGGTTGGGTGAAATTAAAAACAAGAAAAAGCTAACGCATTCGAAAAAGAGTACGTCCAATTCAAATGTTGACTCTACATCTCGACGCCAACACAAATTATACTTCCAAAAAAATTTAATTTAAATTTAGTCTAACAAAACTTAATTTTAGTAATTAGATAAAAATATTTTCTAGAATGATAGGAAATACAAAACCAGGAGGGAAAGAGTACCTCAAATTCATGAAAGAGTGTAGCAAAAAGATCAACAACCCTATTAATTGATCTCGTAATACAGTACATGCTAAGATCATGAAAATGATTATATAAATTCATACAATTATGAATAATGAAATCGGAGAACAATGAATGTCTGTTTTCATTTTTGACTACGCAAAACACAAAATTTTCTTTCTATTTCTTTTCTGTCTTACTTTAATGACTTGGAGGAAATTTCCTTCAAACTTGAAATGCTCCCATTTCTTGCTGTTGTCCTATTTAGTGCCTATGTTCGTGTTTGACAGCTTGCAATAGAGTTAAAGAAATCAAAGGAAAATGCAATGCATTTTCTGGTAAAATCCCTAACGATTATTTTCAAAAATAATTTTTTAATCCTGAAAATTTTGCACTTCAAGACGGGATTGAATCGATTACCCCATATTTCGGTTGGATATATTCCCTACCGAATCTTATTTAAATGAAACAAAAAAAAAAAAACAAAAAAAAGAGTAAAAAGAGGTTTTTTGAGTGACTAATTTTGACTATTGGCCTTTGAAAGAGCATCCATGAAATTGCTTGTTTAAACAATCCAAAACCCAAGTCCATTTATTTTATCATTGAAAATCCAAAAAACAGCCCAACATTAAAGATGGTTGCGCAAGGCACATGTTTTCAGCCTTAGCCCGTATCATTTGTCTCAATTTTTCGGCTTCATATTCCGACAGAAAACATCTCGGGTTAACTATTTTTTTGGGGCAGTAAAAAATTTATTTCAATATGAGTTGGGTTCAAATTTTTTTGTAATTCACCAACCTATATTTGATTATTTTTTCACAAATTATCGAAAATTCATTTAATTGAAAAACGCCTTTACCCATATATGTTATTTAAATAGTTATCTTTTCTTTTCTAAAATAAAAAAGAAAAATGTTCACTTTTTTTCCTCGGATAAAAGAACAATACTAGAGATTTAAAGGGTATTAGGGTGAGCATATAAGTTTTTTACGGGTGTTTAGTAAATTTTTTTTATAAAAGAACTTATAAGTTTGAAAAATAAGATGTTTGAAACTTATAAACTCTTTAAAAACAACTTTGTTATTTTGAATTTATTTTTAAACATCTTAAAAACACTACAATTTATATATTAAAAAAAATAAATATCATGAAATTACATTTTATTAATATTATTTGATTTATTTTCATTATTATTATATTGAAAAAAATTATAATCTATTACAATTATAAATTTAATAATATCTTATAAAATGATCTTGCCAAATACTTTATTAACTTATTTTTAAAATATAACTTATAAGTTTATAAACTTTAAAAATATATTATAAGTTGTATGATGTTATAAGTTATAAAAAATAAACTTGACCAAAGCAAATTATTCCTTGCTTATATTATGTTTTTTAGCTTTAAAAAAAATTAAAATGTGATGGGAAGGAGAAAATTCATTTTGATGACTATCAAAGCCTTCTTTCTAATAAAATTATTGTATGTATAGAGCGTTCTATATAAGATATATGTGTGTGCGTGCTCGCAAACCGAGCTAGCATGGTTACAAATGTGATTCAAATTTGATCTAATCTAAATTTACATACTGGACTAATTAAGTTTGTGTCACTAAGCAATAAGAAAACAATTTTTAGCAACACACACATATAGATATTACTTTAATATTTCCATTTCCTATAGCATCGTAATAGTTATAAATAATTTAATTGGTGATCTTTGGTTTAAAATATTTTTGAAGTGTTTTATAGATTTTTTAATTAAAAAAATTAAACAGATATTACCTAAGAGAATCATTTATTTATGATTTGAATACAAGTAAATAGTAATTATTGGCCACTTACGTGACGATATAATATTCCCACAATATGAAGAGCTTACTGGCACTTATTTTTGGCTGGTATTATAACATTTCTTAAGTTTTTTTTTTTTTTTAAATATCTTAAGATTTCTTATGATATCTTAAGAAATTCATTATTTAGAAATAAGATTTCATTGCTTAAAAATCTCAAATATATTAAGATATCTAGCGCTTTGTAAGCTGTCAGAATAAAAGTTAATGAAATATTGAAATCGTATCTTGATGCAATTTCCATTTTTAATGTAAATAAAATGCTATAAAATCGTACATAAGATATTACTTCAATGGTAAAATAACATCTCATAAATAAGATTTTAAGGATTTGTATCATAAATATGAATATTTATTTATTTTATGTAGTGCTCTCTCATACTTGATATATTATTAGCAAACAAGTAATTAAGAGTTTGACTTTTGATTTGAAAACGAGAAGGCAGCATAGCAATACTTGGTTAAACTTCAATTCGTTGTGGCTCATTATTAATATACTAGTCATAGTTTTACACTCAATGTGTAAGTAATTTTTTTATAAATTATAAAATTAGTACATTTTAAATAGTTACAATAAATTATTTTAAAACAGAAGTATGAAATATTTAAAATGAGAAAATAGGGAGATGTCAAAAGAATTTAAAAATTTTTGAGAGAAAACAAAAATAGAAATTATAAGTTAAAAGAAAATAGAAAAACATAAAAACATGAGAATTTAAAAATTAGGGTAATTGTGTGATTTTATATGGTGCAAAAAATATGTCAAACAATAAAATAAAGAAAGATCAAAAGAATTTGGAAAAAAAAAAGAATTTAGAAAACTTAAAAGCAGTAATATGTTAACAAAAAAAGTAAGAAAGAAAAGGATTAGACAAAAAAAATTTATTAGAATGGTTGTATAATTTTATTTCTTACAACTCAAAACCTTATTTTTTTTTTTATATAGCATTGATTAACTAAAATTTGAATAGCTAAAAACCTACTATTGCTAGACTGTAATTGGTACAAAATAATGGTAATATAATTCCTAAATTACTTTAAAAAGGGAATAGTAAAGAGTTGAGTTTGATTTTTCATATCTAGAAAATAAAAAAAAGACCTGAAGAACTAATTTATTTCTAGAACAAAATTATAGAGATCTTATTTTCATATCTCAACATACACAAAATTATCAACAACAACAACAACAACAATATAATTATTTAATCTAGGCATAGAATAGACTTTCATAAATATTATTTATGAAACATATTGTTCCGTTTTACAGTGTAAACATTAACATATCTTAGCAATTCGCATGTTTATACTAAATATATGAAGTTAATAAAGAAATTCAGTTGTACAAACATAATTATTTAAATATTCTTAATCATGCACAAATTATTCTTTCTCTATTCTTCTAATTTTCATTGATATCAATGACTTCTTAGTTTTAATTTACTCTTTTTTTTTTTTAAATTTTTATCTATTTTATGTTCTTCCTATATTATATAAGTAACGGTAGATTAGTATAGCATCCTTATTTAAATATTTTTCATTTTTCTTTTTCTTTGTTCACTTTTAATATGATTTTGTTTTTTCTTATGTGTTTCATATATTTCAATGATTATTTTTTTGCCTTCTCAATTTTTTTTATATATTTTTAATTTAAAATTAATATAATTTTTATTACAATTGATTACAATGAATAAAATACTAAAATTCACATAAAATTTCGTCTATGTAGGTTTGTATAATTTTTATTATAATTTTAAAATTTCTTTCAAACCGTGATTATTTTAAGCACATTTTTACGCATGTTTGTATAATTATGTTCAAATTATTATATTTGCACATGCATTAAATATACCAAATCGCTAGTTCTATAATAATTTATTAAATTAACCGTAATGGGCGAAGATAACTAGCCACGAGGCGGAGTGCACGGTTTCCCCTCCATTCGTTACACCCAGATATTGGTTGTTGGTACCCTCTTTGTATCTTGGTGCTCATTTGAATGTTCTTGTGACTTCCATAACTTTTAATATTAAACCATGGGATAGGGTGGGGGTAAGCTCTGGCCTCCCCATTTCTTGGATTGTGGGGTGCCTGAATTGGAGAAGCATTTTCTCCACTGTGAGAATTGGGCTTGTGGTACGTTGGATCCCATTTGAAAATATTGGACTTACTTATTTTTGGCCCATTCCAGAGGTAAGTAATCCGATCCAGCCCATTACCATTCCGTGAGAAACAAGTCTTAGAGTGCAATGTAGTCGGGCTCTAACTCGCCGTTCTTTCTCGGCGGCTCCGTCTCTTTTGCCTGGTGAGTGTTTTTATGACTTCAATCTTCCTTTTTTTTAATTTTTATTTTTTTGTCTTGGGAATTTTTCTCCCGTCTTTGTTTTATTTCTGAAACAACAATTGGCTTTTTGATGACTGATTACTTCTGCATTAGCGCTGGGTTGTTGGCTCCTTTCTTTCTGAATTAATGCAGGGCACAGTGAAAATTTTACCAGCTACTGAAATTGTTATTTCTTTGACGAAATTTTCGAATATTTTCTAAATAAGTGCAGGGTTTGTCAAAGTTTTGCAATTTCTTTCGGATTTCGGGCTGGCTTGGTGAATTTTTTTTGAATATTTTCTGAATTAGCGCTGGGCTGGAGAATTTTTACTTCTTTGCTGAATTTTTGGATAATTCTTTCGGAACTAAGCTAGTCAGTGAATTTTTTGCTTATGTTTTGCTGGGAATACCCAATTTTTTGTAAAATTGGGTAATTAGATTCTGTGGAGTTTACTCAAATATGACAAATTGGCTGGTAAAATTATAATTTACCTAATTTGTTAATATTGTCATGTTATTAGTGATTGGGCAGGGTAAATTTTTTACAGAGATGATTGAAGCCGGATAGTGTTACTTGTTAATTTAATTAAATATAAGAGAATTGCAGGCTACGTGAATGCATTATATGTATTATGTCATTTTGCACTGCGTTTGGATAAGTTCATTTCTGCACGTCTGATGTGCGCCATGGATCAGAAAGCATATCCATAATACCGTGACATGCATCATTGAAAACTATGCTATAATTATACGCACACACACTCATATTATTTATTGCACGATTTTGCTACTGTGCTTTGATAATTTGATGAGGCATGTACAGCACTGTGCACCATGGTTCTGCTTCAGGCAGCTTTTGCACCATATTGTGCCGTATGTTGTTAATATCTCTGCATGTTATTTTGATCTTGGGTTAGCAATAACTTTGACCTTTCACAGTCTTGCAGAAGTAATTATTTTGATAATGTTGTGGATTGTGATGTTCCATGCCTGTTGCATGGATTAATGGTTGGTTTTATGTGTTTATGCATTCTATCAAGAAGATTTACATATTGGAAGTTTGGATCAAAACTCAATTGATGAGGCTGTAAAACTTCCATTTCCTCTGCAAGATGGTTTAGCCTAAATAAGAGTTGGATTGTCTAAAATTATTCAGTTAAGTACTTAAGTCAACTAATTGAGTACTTACACATAGAATTTCTCTTTTTTTAATTAAATGAATTGCAAAATTAAAGCAGCCACATGCAGTTGTTCTCATGTTTGAATTGTGTCAATGACATTATCCCTGTTACTCTTGAACTCTTGAGCTCATTTACTCTAATGATTCTCCCAGGAAACTTGAAGTAATACAAGATGACAGAGAACCAAGTATTCACGGTAAAGGATGCAATACATAAGCTTCAACTTTCTCTTCTTGAAGGAATCAAACACGAGAACCAGTTATCTGCGGCTGGTTCATTGATGTCTCGGAATGACTATCAAGATGTGGTGACTGAGCGTACAATAGCCAACACGTGTGGTTACCCTCTCTGTAGCAATTGTTTACCTTCTGAGAGACCTTGGAAGGGTCGTTACCGTATCTCACTGAAGGAGCATAAAGTTTATGACCTTCATGAAACATACATGTATTGCTCAAGTAGTTGTTTGATACATAGTCGAGCCTTTGCTGCAAGTTTACAGGAAGAGAGATCCTCATCTTTGAACCCTACAAACCTTAATGACATTCTGAATATGTTTGTTGGGCTAAGTCTGGACTCTTTTGTGAATATGGGCAAGAGTGGGGATTTAGGATTGTCTGAATTGAAGATTCAGGAGAAAACAGACACAGAAGGTGGGGAAGTCTCTTTAGAGGAGTGGATTGGTTCCTCAAATGCAATTGATGGATATGTGCCTAGGAGAGATCGAAATTTAAAGCCTGGCCAATCCAATAATCTGAAAAAAGGTGAAGGACAGGAACGAGTTGGTAAGTTTTGTGATTGAATTTGTTCTTTTTAATTTCATTATTTCTGGTCAGTTCACCAAGTTGTTGATTCTTGTAATTTCATTTGTGCATTTGAGGTAAACTTTGTGATTGAATGCGTTCTTTCTAATGTCATTATTTCTGGTTAATTCACCAAAGTTGATCCTTGTAATTTCATTTCCGCATTTGCAGAATCTGAGCATAGGCATATTCAGCCGAATGGAGCAGACATTCTGGCTAATGACATGAACTTCACCAGTAGTATTATTACTCAAGATGAGTATAGTATCTCAAAGGCTGTTGCGCCTGCAATGGCTAAAAAAACAAAAGTAAAAGCTAGTAGTAAAGATGTAAATCGTCAAGGAAAACCAATGCAAAAGCCAGCTGCTCCTTCAGAAAAAGAAACAAAGATCAAGGAGTTCAATAAACACGAGAACTTGACTGCAATGGATGCCAAGCTTAGTGTATTGGAAGGTGCTGTTGGTCCTAGCCAAAATGATGCTACCGAGGAAGGAAATAAACTTCACTTCGGGGAGCAATCTGCTGCTGGTGCTACTGTCTTGAAATCATCTTTAAAGACTTCAGGTTTGAAGAAAGTGACTCGCTCTGTAACGTGGGCTGATCAGAAAATTGATTGTGATGGGCAAAATCTTAGTGAACGCAGAAAATTACAAGATACGGAAGGAGCTTCAGTGACATCTCATTCTGTGGATGAGGAAATAGGTGAAGGATCATATAGATTTGCATCTGCTGAAGCTTGTGCGAGGGCTTTAAGCCAGGCTGCGGAAGCTGTTGCAGCAGGAAAATCATTTGTATCTGATGCTGGTATGAAATTCTTCTTAGGAATTGATCCTAGTTTTCTAGTATAATATGCTATTATTGAGAAATTTTTCCATTTTGGTTCTCAATTTTTTTTGGCATCCAGCGTCTGAAGCAGGTGTAATAATATTGCCACCGCCTCATGGAGTAGATGAACCTAAATCTGAAGAAGATATGGGCCCTGTTAAGTTGAAGTGGCCTCCGAAACCAGGCTTTGCAAATGCTGATCTGTTTGACTCTGAGGATTCTTGGTATGATAGTCCACCAGAGGACTTTAACTTAACAGTGAGTTTTCCCTTTTTAACCAAAAGGTACTCCGTTTCTTGCAGTTGCAATTTTTTTGTTGTAATCAATTGACAACCTACAATCAATGTTTCAGTTATCACCTTTTTCAACGATGTTCATGGCAATATTTGCCTGGATCTCATCATCCACTTTAGCTTATATTTATGGAAAGGAAGAAAGTTTTCATGAGGATTACTTGTCCGTGAATGGAAGGGAGTACCCACAAAAGATAGTTACATCAGATGGCCGTTCTTCTGAAATTCAGCAAACTCTAGCTGCCTGTCTTGCTCGAGCCTTGCCAGGACTTGTTGCTGAACTCAGGCTTCCCATACCAATATCTACTCTTGAACAAGGAATGGTATGTTTGAAATATTAAATGCAGAAAGTAGATATTTGTTTAGCTTATTGTTTGTGATTTTTATAGCTCCCTTCTGGCTGAATGTTCACTATAGCTCCAGAAAGGGTGAATTTGGACTAGGATGGAGACTTATTCTAGACTGACAAAAAGTAATTGAACAGTGTCTTAAAGTTCTATATTTATTCCTTTACCTTTTCAATATTTGACGCATGACCACATTGAAAAACCAATATTTTTCTAATTTACTGACTTAATGATTTGATTCATCTTCACCTTTATTTGCAAAATATACATGAAATAATATAATTAAGTATAACATGAGTGCCGAAATAAATCAGTTCTTTATAAATTCAGGAACCTGGAAAAGGTGGGAATTTTTCAGGATGTGAAAAGAAGTAGAAATGGAGAGAGAGAGAGAGAGAGAGAAAGAGAGAGAGAGAGAGAGAAAGAGAGAGAGAGAGAGAGAGAGTGTGTGGCCTTTGTGAAGAAGTGTAAATGCTTCTGAATTGATTTTTTATTTTATTTTATTATCTTTAATGATATTTGGGTTTTTCGCTCTCTGCAAATTCTATTTGGATTCATGCCTGTTTATTATCCAAAAAATCTAAATTAACAGTTGTGTATTGGATGAATTCTTGCTGGATAGCCTGTATTGGCTTAACATGCATTTGTTTTATCTTCAATTACTGTCATACTTCTTGCAGGGATGTTTACTAGGTACAATGTCTTTCATTGATCCACTTCCTGCATTCAGGATGAAACTGTGGCAAGTTATAGTCCTTTTGTTCCTCGATGCTCTTTCTGTTAGTAGAATTCCTGCACTCACCCCATGCTTGATGGGTAACAGGATTCTGCTTACCAAGGTGAGGCTCCAAAGTTTCAACTCTTTATATTCTCTGCTGTATTTACAAAATATGCAAGTTGGATGCATGAATTTGTGTGTACTTCCACAAATTTCTGTCATGAGCTTCATGAAATTGATTTGCTGATGGCATGTAGGCATGGCCACAGTTTTACTTCGAATTGGGAATCGGATCTGACCAAATCATGTTGGAACCGAAACTGTCCAAAAACGGTGAATAATAGTTTTGGTTCTTGTTCTCAAAAAATAGAACTTAAACTAGATTTGTTGGTTCAATTCCAGTTCCAAACTTTCAAGACATAAAAAAACCATATGTTATATTATATATAATATAATGTATGCATATTTATTATAATAGGTAAACATATATTAATATATAATAAAATAAAATAAAAAATAAAAACTGAAATATATATAATATATATAATCTATATATGTAATATATAAAATATAGTATTATATGTACTAATACTAATATATATAAAATGTATTAAATATACTAATAAAGCCTTTGCATGCAACGGCTATTTTATTATTTATATATATTTTTATATTTTTAATTATCTTATTTTATAATAAATAATCTTGTTCCTAACTCATTTTTTTCATTAGAAGCTTTATTCACTCTACAATTTTCTTTCCTCCGTCTAATATTCTCTCTTTGTTAAGTAATTATACTCTAAATTCTAATATCTTTTATTTACATTTTACAGTATTTTTAATTAGTCTACTTTATTTGATTGCTATTTATAAATTTTTATTGTATTGCTTATTTCCTACCAAATTGGCAAATTTTGGAGATACTAGTTCATTCTCAAAATCTTTCATTAATTTAGGGTGTGATCATAAATAAGAAATTACTTTTTTAATATGTCTATTATAGTTTTCAAGTGATTTGAGGATTTCTTGCCTTAGTAGATTTGGGAGGTGAACTAGCATCTTCATAACTTGTTATTTGGTAGGAAATATGCAATATATTGAAAAATTTATAAAATAATAATCATATAGAGTAAATTGATAAAGAGTATTATAAAATATAAATAGAAGATATTAGAATTTAAAGTATAATTGCTTAAAACAAAGAGAGATTGGATGGAGGAGATAAATTGTGGAGAAAATAAAGCTTTGGAGTAAAAAATGAGTTGGGAGCATGAATATTTATTATAAAACAAAAAATATATAAAAAAATAACATAGCCATTGTTGCCATGCAACAGCTTTATTATTCTATTATATATATTTTATATATGTGTATTAGTATATATATATCAGTTTCTTTTTATTTAATTATATTATATATTAATATATATATGCATATATTATTTTATATATAATATATATTATTTTTTTATTTTTGATGGTTGGGGGCAGTTCTAATTCTAGTTCTATTTTTTGAGAATTAGAACCAAAGCCATTATTCAAAGTTTGGTCTAATGTGGTTTTCGATTCCAGATAGAACCATGGCTATTCCTTGGATGCACTGTAGTTTTCTTGATGCACTGTAGTTTTCTTGTTGAAGATTCATGATGAGGGGAAGCCTTGTGCACCGTAAATTAAATTTAGTCAAGAACTATATGCACATAATGAGCTTCATGTAGTGAAAAAGGTTAAATTAAAAATAAACAACCTTCAGAGTTTGGATGATGAACAAAAATTGAAGGAGAAAGCACATAAGAATATAAGGCAGTTCAGCTATTTAGCATGCATCAACAAATAAAATATATCTTGCTATTTCTCTATAATGATCACCTACTTATATAGGCAATAACGTATGAGAAATAATAAAGGGAGAAACTTTCTCCAAAATCAAATTGTATTGCAATAATATATATATATATATATATATATTGACAATTAATTATTTAAATTGTTGAGATCTTTCAACTATTTCACATTGTCTACTCTGACTTTTAACAATCTTCATTAGTCTATTTTGTAGTTGCTGGTTCTACATAATTAATTATATTGTTCAGAATTAAGTTTGATAGATCACTTGTAATTCTGGGGAGGTAAAAGATGAGAATTTTTATGTTTCTTTTCATAAATGAAAAATTTTTTTGTCTTTGATTGCCTGTGCAAAATGTTGCATCTGTAAATTCACTTGAAGAAATTTAGAAATATTTTTTTCTATGGTTTTGTTTTTTGATTTTTTAATTCTGGCCATTTAGCACTTAACTAGTTTTACATTTTCCAATTCCCTAAGAGCTCATTTGGATTGAAGGATGTGATTGGAATGGATTTTGAATCTATAATAATGAATCTGTTGTGTTTGTTTGGATAACTATATATTTCAAATCCTAGTGCTCCCATTTTGACCTATGATTTTGTAATTATGATGGATTTAAAATTCTTTTTGTACTAGAGTTACTTGACTTCTCCTTTTCAAATCCTCTGTTTAAATTCAAATCTCTCATTCCAGATAGAGCCTAAAAGAACTGGATGGGCAAAAGAAAAAGTGGCATTTGAAGCAATTTGCTTGTATAATATATTTATCTCAACACCCCATTTTTTAAACGCTGCTGACGTTTTTGTTACCATTATTGATTTCTCCACTGTTGATAAGGCCACCTGGCTACCTGAATGGTATTGCATTAATGCCATAATTTCCTAATAAAGGGAAAAAAAACCATATATCACTGCAGCATAATGCAAATTCAGCATTATCTTTGATCTTATTTGGTGTTTTGGTTATGTATTATTAGGTACTAGAGGGAGCACAGATCAGTGTCGAAGAATTTGAGATAATGAAGGATCTGATCATTCCACTCGGCCGGGTGCCTCAATTCTCAACTCAAAGTGGAGGCTGAGTATCTGGAAATTTGATTCTTGATGTTTGGTTATCATGGCCAGTAGATGGATCCGCATGTGCCATGAGGACTAAAAATGGTATATTTCAGCCGCAGACTCAACATGTTCTGCAGACTTTGCAACTATGATGTGCACTGCTGGCGTTGATTCATCATTTCGATGTTAGATAATTGTAAAATATGGAAACGGATCCCAATGAGTTCGCCAATCATGAGAAAGCTGGCCTTTGGCGCCAACCCCCCTGAACATGAAAGCAGCGAACTGCAATCTCTAACGTATCAAAATAGACCAGAGCTTGAAGATTATAGGTAGTGTTTCTATGGTGAAAATTCTGTGTTTCTGAAGATTATGAAGTTGTGGGTCGTCTCATGAGGGTCCTTGGAATGCTATGCCGTTTGGAGGGATCTCGCTGCTCTGTGAAAGGTTTTAGCTAAAGCCTTGAGATGATATGCTGAGTTGCCAATTGGCAGCGGACTGGATTTTGACGTTAATAAGTGTACTAAACAATGACTTTATTATTATTACTTGCTTTGAAGTAGACACCCCAATAGATTATAGTTTAATTCTCCGTGGATGACATTTTGGTCTCAAAATTCAAGCCCTACACTCACCCTTTTTAGTGTAGGTGTGCAAGTGGTTGGTATGAGTTAAACAAAATCACATGTTATTGTTAGTAAATGATACACACTCTCCGTAGATAAATTTATTTTATTTTAAATAATTATAAAAATAATAAAGTTAAAATATAAATAACATATAAAATGAGAAAGTAAAAGAAAGATATAAAGAATTTGAAAAGAGAGAAAATTGGAGAAAAATAAAATGAAAATAATAAGTTAAAAGAAAATGTAAAAGGACAAAAAGATAAAAAAAATTAAATTAAAGATGGTCGTATGGTTTAATAATATGCAGTTCTGAACCTTCACTTGCACAGTAATGGAGTATGGAAATAGATTAAAAGTATGATGATTTTTTAAATAAGAATATAAAAATAAAAAGAATTTGAAAAGTGAAAATTTGAAATAAGAATAAATGAAGATGATAAGTTAAAAGAGAAAAGAAAAAAAGGAAAATGACATAAAAATATTAAAAAATAAGAGCACTTATGTGATTTTATAATGTGTATTTAAAAAAGTCTTACTTCTATAATAATATATGCATAGATATATAATATAACAAGAAAGTAACGATATATTATATTTGACTGTGTATGATTTTTTCTACTCTATTATATTCGAGTATGTATGATTTTTTCTACTAAAGGCAATGTTGTAAATTAATAATGTATAGTTAAATTTTCTTAATAATAGAATAAAGGCTATTAATCATCATCATCATCATCATCATTATTATAGTTATTTTCTTAACAAACTCTATTTTGGCACAATAAAGTTTTTTGGCACCATTATTGGGGATCAAGTTGATCATTCGGTGCCACTATTATTAAATTTACTAAAGATTAGATCAAGCTTAGTAGGATGACAGATTATTTGCCTTCTAGGTAGATTTTTTAGGTTAAACTACATTAGGTTAGCCAACTTAGATTATAAGGTTCTCATAGTTTATATGTCGAACTGTAAAAATAGAAGACCTTGAGTTTGATGCGGATATTGAAGAACTTGTCGTTGGTTACGAAAAGAGACTAAGGTTACAAGAAGCTTAAATTTCGCGATGCATGAAAATAATAATAATCTAAATCCAAATCTGAATCCTATTCTCATTGAAAATGTACCTCTTCCAATATAAAATACATCCAAAGAGTTTTGGGACTATTACCAAACCATTGCGCACTAAAATTTTTCTAGCATTCAACAAAAACTTATTCAAGCTAATAATTTTGAGTTGAAGCTTTAACTAATAAGTATGGCGCAATAAAATCAATTTGGGAGGCTTTCTAATTGGGATCCTTATTTGCATCTAGCCACTTTTCTTGAATCTGTGACTATAAAAATGAAGGGCATTTTTAAAGATGCCATCCACTTGAGGCTTATCCCATTCTCACTTCAGGATAAAGTGAGGGAGTGACTTAGCTCATTGCAGCTGGGCAGCATAAATTCTCAAGAGGAATTGGCCCAAAAATTCTTGAATAAATTGTTTCATCCTTTTGAAATCTCTCAACTTTGTAGTGACATAGAGTAATTTCACCAATTGGATTATAAGCTTTTGTATGTGTCATGCGAGCGGTCCAAGGACTTACTTTGTAGATACATTCAACATGGCTAAGAAGATTGGTTTCAAATCCAACTATTCTATAATGGTCTTACCGATCAAACTAGGATGATAGTTGATGCTGCAGCACGTGGTAGTATACTAAAAATAATGGCGGATGAGGCTTATCATCTACTAGAGGAGATGTCGGCTAATAACTATCATTGGCCAAATAAAAAGAACCAAGTTAGGAGGGTTCTAAAAGCATGTTTGAAGTCGATCAATTGACAACTTTAAGTGCTCATGTTTTTACCCTGAGCAACCAAATCACTCATTTAACTGCTATGGACACTTCCAAGAAATCCATTGAAACCATGGCAAGCACTTCTGCTGTGTATAGTATCGCTGATGTTGAGCAAGCACATTACATACATAATCATGCTTTTGCTCTATATAATAATTTCCAAAACTAATACCATCATAGGCTAAGAAATCGTGAGAATTTTTCGTATGCAAATACGAGAAACCAGGCTGGACAATTTGGAAGCCCACATGGGTAATTTAGGAGCCTTTATGAAAAACTTGGAAATTCAAGTTGGGAAACTCCTATTGTTTTAAAAGAGAAACCATCTTCATCTTTTCACCTAGTTGACACCGAACCAAATCCACTAAATCAGTGTCATTCCATAATAAGAAGTGGATTGGTAATCCAACCTAAAGAAAAAGCTTCTAAAGAAATTTAAAATTCCCCTAAAAATGAAAAGTCGATTGAATCCGAAAAGGAGAATGAAAAAGGTAAAGAAGAACTAAGATAAAATAGAATAATTTTTGTAGGTCCTCATCCTCCTCGTCATCCTCCACTGTTTCCTTGGCGATTCTGTAAGCAAAAATATGATGAATAGTTCTCCAAATTCTTAGACATTTTAAAAAGATCTACATAAATATTCTCCTAACCGAGGCACTCGAGCAACCGTCAAACTATGGAAATTTTATGAAGGAAATCATGTACAAAAATGGATTGAAAAAGGGATAGTGAAGCTATATGAGAGATGCAGCGCCACGTCCTTCCCACAATTCCACAAATGATGAAGGATCTCGGCAACTTCACCATTCCCGACACAATTGACAAAACTACTTTCGAAAAGGCATTATGCAATCTAAGGTCTAGTATCAACTTGATGTATCACTCAATTTTTTAAAAACTACAAATTGAAGAGATTAAGCCCACCAAAATTTCTCTTTAAATGGCTAATCATTCTTTAACTTTTCCTAAGGGGATAGTGGAAGATGTCTTAATTAAAGTTGATAAATTCATTCTTTCAATCAACTTGATGGTGTTAAACATGAAAATAGACAAGAAAGTGCCTATTATTTTTGGCTACCTATTCTTAATTACCGACAAGATTATGATAGACGTTCAAAGTGGAACCCTTACTTTATGAGTTAATAATAACAAAGTCAAATTCAACATCTACCATGCCTTGAAATCTCCTAATGATACATCTGATTACAATAGGGTAGATGTGATTAAATTTCTGTTTGGAAGAATATATGGGGGGATTTCTAGCAAAAGATAAACTGAAACGTGGAATAGCTAACTTTTACTGTTAAATACTAGTGACAATTGAAACAAATATCTCATGGCACTCTTAGTACCGTTCTTTTCTTCTCTCTCTTTCTCCCCCCCCCCCCCGTGGATTTACCCTAATGTAAGAAGAACAAATTATAAACATATAATGAGCCTATGTCTAGGGATATCCATGGTTTATAATCAATCTAAAGATAATTAAATGAATCGTAATCAAGTGACAACACAGATAGTACAAATTTTTAGAAATATAATCATTTGAAAGCAAATAAAGAAGATAAACACATTGGGGTGGGTATGGCTAGTCTTCAATTGAAGTAATCCTCAATATCTTAGTTCCATCAATTCACGCCAACTCTTGGCAACCATTCATCAACATCAAATAAATACATATCTTCGGATCCAATGCATCATATGTCCAAGTGCTGCATCACACCGGTAGTAATAGTTGAGTAATTACTCAATTAAACATATCACTCACCCTAATTTGATGAACATCCCACAAGCAATGGGACAGTAAAGCGAGGGAGGCTAGTGTTTTTTTACTAGACTGATGTCGAATCGAAGAAATCTAACACACCCATGATACACGCCCAATTCTTCTTGGTGCAATAAAGTACGCAATGAGCTTACAATCATGCACAAGTGCTTTTTATCCACTAATAGTCATGCACAACTCAACAATGAATTTCACAAGGAGGATTTCAATTCAATCACATTTTATGAACGGCATCAATAACCCTCAAAAATTTAGTAATTAATATATAATAATTAAAAAAATTAAGGACACTCACTATATGTACAAAATATTTGCAAAATTCTTTCTCCCTGGCCTGCTTACGCTTTTAGAGTACCTAATTGTGTTGCACAAGGAATCACCATATACATCAATATTAATTTAATAATACACTAAGATTTCAAATATTGTAAAATTAATATTTATACAACTCAACATCAAAAGAAGAATTTTCACACACACACACACACACACACTATCCAATTCTACTTAAACGCTAATTATCTTCCAAGTTCTAGTCTCGCTAGCTGTCAGCTTATTTTATCCATCAGCGGCATCGTTCAATTAAAACCAACATAACTTAAGTTACATACATTGAAAAATTCTAAATTTTGTATCACTGAAAACCATACTCACAGTGCTACCATTGCTCAGAAGACATCATTTCACAATTCAAACTGCAAACAGATTAAACTTCAGTCGCAACTCATCTTCAGTTTCTAGCCATACGCACTGCAGTGTTTATGGAGCAGCAAGCCGCTGAATTTTCTGGTAAGTTATAAGCAACTGATCAGATTTAGAAATTTATGTCATTGACGGATTTTTTTTTCAACTTTCCTACACTAAGTTATAATCAACGGATATTTCAAGGTTGTTGGAAAATCTCGCTGAGCAGACTTTGGTTTGTAGTCGACTTCCAGAATTTTTTGCATTCATATATGGATTAGAGCTCAAATTTTATGCCATTAGAAATTTCGTTAAACCTAGTTTCCAACGCATCTAACTCGACTCCATTCGACTTCCTTGTCAAGTTATGGTCAATTGATTTTAAGGTGGCGCAGCTGGTGTTGCAATGCTCCAGATTTAATTCCTTCAAACTTTGTAAATGTATAGGGTTTATATATAATAAATTAGCACTTGAGTGTTATAATTTAAAGAGTTTTATAACGTTAGAAAGCTCTTTAAATCTAGTTCCCGAGTGCGTCTAAAAACACTAGATTTCAGCTTTCTTATGATCTCTTGATTTCTAAGTTCACACAACCCTTCACGTTAGTTAGTTTCAACTTAAGCTCTCCCCCTTTTTTCTGTCACCAATTCAACCAGAACATATAAAATAACTACATTAGAAGACTAAATTAATGACATATGTGATTAGTAAAGGATTTATTCTAACTCGTTAATACTAATTATTTATTGAGAAGCAGCCGAATGAATTTGGAGTCTACCTGTTCTTTGGAATTTGATACATCAAATTTTTTCTAAGGTTCTGCTGTTGTTTTACTAATCATTATAAAATATAAATTGGGATGAGTAATCGAATAACATGATAAATGTAAGAATAATAATTAATATTTAGGGTATAATTATATATATCAATTTGAGCATATGTGTGCCTACAAATTTTTATATATATATATATTTGTATATTGATTTGACTGGTAATAAGCCTAATTATTGAATTTTGAATATTTGGTACATATATGAATGGAAGAAAATAATTTAAATTTGAATTTAAGGAAAAATTTTAAGTAATATGTTTTAATTGTGTAAATTTTGATAGGTATAAAAACTCTTCAAAATCTTGAAACAAACATAACACTTGTAATTTGTCTTAATACATGACCAAACACATTCTTCTTTTCTTTTGGTTTTGTCACATGGTTATAAATTTTGAATAATGATTAATTTTTATAAATAATGATCTTGTAATTTATTATAATTAATTGAATTAGACAACTTGTAAGTAATTTTCTATACTACAAAATGCACTAATTATGTGTATCTATACCATATTATGGCTTCTTAGTTGCACAAAATTAAATTACACAACTATCCTTATTCTAAATTCTTTTGTTTTTCTTCTACCCTTTCCTTTCTTCTTTTTCTTCTAGCCTATTACTTTTATTTATAGTTTTTCAAAATTTCAACCTTTTCAAATTATTTTGATTTTTACCTTTATTTATTTTCTTAGTTTAAATATTTTTTTATGCTTTTAAGAGAATAAAAAGTTTGGTTGCACAATTTGCAATTACAATAATACTATTAAATCTCTTCATATATTATTTTCATCCTCCTCTCAATTTTTAATTATTTATATAATTTAATTACTAATTTTGATTCATTTTCTTCTTTTTTTTACATTTTTTGCTTTTTCATATTTTTGTTGTGCAATGTCCTACAATGTCGTGATAACTTTATGAAATATAGTTATTCAAGCCATGCTTTACTAGTGTTTTAAGTTTAAAACCTTGCGGTTTTGTGTATCTTAGTTTATGGCTACTGTCGTTTATATTTGTGTTTTTAATATGTTTGTGCATTCTTTTATTTTCTTGGTGTTTTTGTGGCAACTTCGACCCTTAACCCTATCTGTCTTGATGCTTGAATATAAGTTAATGTAGAGGATGATATAAAGTCAAGAGGAGCTTGATTGGAGGACAAACAGCAAAGAAAATGTGGAAGACCAGTGAAAAGCGTTTTGAATTGAGCCCATTTATGACAGAACAATAACTTTGGCAGGACTCACTTCTTGAAATGATATCCAAATCGAATGAAAACTTATGGGGATGCAGATGAATGAGTTGGCTTTCCAACACTTGAATTGCTGCATCAATTGGACAACAAACAAAGAAATTTAACTCAAAATATGAAGACCTACAGGAGCTATGCTGCTGTCATGGACTGCACACGAGAAGTATCAGACGCGGTTCACATAATGTGCCTGAAATGTGACCACACAAAGACAACGTCGTACTAGCGTTGTTTAGTGCAGTTGGGAGTGCAGCAGCATGATGACCACACCAATATAGTTGCAAACTTTTATTAAAGGCAGTTTTGTCTATTTGGTTTATTAGCAATGACCCAATCCTAAAATTATGCAAGGGGGCCGATTTTCAAATGGAGGATAGAATTCTTAGGGGAATTGGAGGCACCTTCTCTTTTCTTGGTGGAGGAACTGACCACCATCAACATCAAGAGCCCAATGGATTCAAATCAAAATAGAGCAACCCATCTTAAAATAAGAATTTCTTTTAATTTTTTTTTCTCTCTTGTCTAGGATTGAAGACGATGAAAATTGTAAATTTCCCAATGAGAGGATGGATCTCTGAATTCAAACACTAGTGATTGTGAATGTTAATTATTTTGCTTTAATCTGCAATTGATTGTCCGTATTTTGTTATTTGTGCTTGATATTCTAAATACCTTCAAGAACTCGAATATTATTTAATTAATTTGTGATTTATTAAAAAATAACAGGAGTGCAACGTACATGTTAGATACGCAATCATAAAAATAGATCTAACAGGAGTAGCCAAAGGGAAACTTATTTAGGCTCATACTGAATTTGTTGGTGATAGTACTGTGTTTAGGTTTTGAATTTCAATTCTCAATAGAATATGAGAGGACATTTTGAGAATTTTATGACTAGCAACCATACCACAAGCAATTGAAATGATACTGGGATTAATGCAATTTAATTTGCTCATGTGTATTTTCACCTCTCTTTGCCTGACTTGGGAGTTCATTTTTGGTGCCCATTTTTTAACGCTTCAGAATTTTTTCAATTCCCTCAATTTTACTGCTTAACTAATATACGAATGTCGTATCATTAGCCACCTAAATATCCTCCTTACAGATTCCATAAATTTTACTATCATATTACTTGAAGGTGACGGTTTTGTAATTGCACTTGAACGTAACATGACGTCCTTATTTAAATAACTTTTATTTATTTTCATCGTTTTCTTTAAATATAATTTTTTTTGTTTTTGTTTCTACCTTCCAATTCACTATCTTTTTGATCATTTTCTATTTTCATTTTTCATAGACTTTTAATTTTAAATTATTTGTCTTTTTATTAATTTATTGCCCTAAATAAAATATTATAATTAAAAAAATTTGTACACGAATAAAGTGTACTCCCGTTAGAGTTTAAAGGCCGACCAAAATGACAAGATTGAACCGATTGGATTGTCAAATAATTAGCAGAACAATCTAATAAGAACAAAAATTAATCTTAATTACAATAAAACTGCTTTATTTGAAAAAAAAAAAAAACTAATTAGTTAAATCATTGAATAGGATGAGCTAGTCATCGTTTATAAAAATTAAACAATCTATGCTCATAAATAAATAAAAAGCCCTTTTAAATCCCAATTATATCCCTTCTTCTTAATTCAATTTTCCTCTTGTTTTTTTGCAGTTTGGTTTTGACAAGTTCCATTTCATATCAAAAAGCTTCATAAATCAAATGAGTTGTCCTACCAAAAATCCTAAGACTTTTGACATACGCTGAATATGTGCGAACGTTACTAAAATTTTAAAATATTTTTTAAATATTTTAATAAAATATTATTTTACTTTATTGTGTTATATTTTTATTTAGTGGATTATTTTTTATTGTTTCTATTTTTATGATGTTTTTATAGTGTGCTGCAATTAACTATTAAATATTAATAGTAATGAAAAATACTTAAAATTAAAATATAATTCTTTTAATATTTATTATTTTATATATTTTTAACGTATCAATTAATATTTATACTATTTAATTAAGCGTGAGAGCCTCTTTGATCTCTATATTGATTTACAAAAGTATCCTTAACAATAAAAGCAAAAAAAATTAAACAGTGACATGATTTAGATATGATTGGATATAACACTTAAAAAATATAGGCATATTTGTAATTTTTTGGGAAAGTTGACAAAATAAATGTGAATGCCGTTCTGCTCCAACTCCTCCACTCGGTCGTTATAATTTTTCCTTTGCTTATTTAGTTTTCGCCTTATTCTTTTTTCCTTTTCTTTTCCTCCTATTTTATACAAATTTCTAATGCATTTTAATTGTTTTAATAGTTTATAAATTTATTATATTTAAAACGGGCAATTTTTATTAGATAATAAATTATAAATTATATCTATATTTATGATATAATTCAATCATGAAATACAATACAAATACCATATAATTCAAAATAATTATGTTATAAAATATAATTTTACTTATATATATATATATAAAATAAATTATATTTTAAATTTTATATGCAGTGTGCCCATTTTGCTAGTATGATATTAACGGTCCGACCCTAACTAAGTTATCAAACCGATACAAAATTTTCCAATCCAATTATTTGATTTTTAAATCACTAGCCCCTATTATTGTAATCAAATTAAGCAAGAGATCTAAAATTAATACAAATACGAAAGGCGTGGAGGAATAAAACACCCTAGCGCTTCAGATCGCAGTGCACAATTGCCCCATCCTTGTCGGGCAGTAGCACATCTGACTAAGGTCCGCCCTGCTCTTCAGATCATCTCCTCTCCTCTGTCTTCAGAATTTCTTCGTAAGTGTAATAAGCTTTCTCTTTACTTTTGCATTCTGTACGCGTTCTCCCATAATTCTTGTTTTTATTAATTTATTCGGGAATAGAATGGGAGATCAGGATTCCAGATTTTGGATGAAAAATCCCATTTCGATATTTGTGTATGCTTATGTTTGTTTGAACGATTTGATCTAAATTTTGTTGAATTTTCGGACGCGTTGTACTGGAACCGCATTCTGTTTGTTTGATTATACTTCCTGATTATATGATTTCTCCTTCTTTTTGTGCTTGGTTTAAATTGTTCAATAATTACATTTGGATTTTCCTCTTTCCCAATTTCTTGTAAATCACATTAATTTGAGGCATGATTTCTTTAAATTTGATCCCTTCCCGTGATTGTCAAAGCGCACTGCTCGTAACTAATCTAATAGTTTATTCAGAGTAGCAAGGTTTTTTTTTTCTTCTTTCTGGATACTCAGGATTATATTTTTCAGTTGAAATGAATGTCCGTTGATAAAGTTTTAAAATTAAATTTATTTAATGCAGTTGGATTCTTTTTTTTTTTTTTGGTGTGTAAAATAAAGTAGCAAGTTTGTATGTATTTCGAATTATATACCTGCAACTTTCCATTACTGATATGGTAAATATATTTTAGGGGAGCCAAATCATGAAGGTTTTTTTTTTCGGTGCCTATGTAATTCAATATGTGATATCAACTGATTTCTTTTTTTTTTTTCCTTAATTTTGATACCTTATTGAATTTGATTACTTGATGCTTTGAAGGAGGTTATCCACAAACCATTTCAATTGATGCAAGTGTTCTCTCTCCGTTTTTCTTCTTTTTATTTTTTTTGTGCTTGCTCTGCAGTTGTATTGTGTGTTTGGCTGAAATATGTATGTATCTGTAAAATTTATTCTTTTTGGATTTCAATCCAAATGGCTTGTGCTCATTCTATGATTCTAAGATTTTATTTTTCTCATTTCTTGCCTATCTGTGTTAGCCAATTGTTTTCTAATCTGCACATTTGCTACATCATTATAGACTCTTCTCCACCTGTCTTGTAGTCTCGGACATTGGAAACAAGAAATGATAGTTATCATAGGTATTGTAATTGGCTCTCTATTAGAAAGCTGTGTCCGAAATTTATTTCTGGTTGCATCATGCAGATAAAATGGGGTTGTCTTTCACCAAGCTTTTTAGCCGATTGTTTGCCAAGAAGGAGATGCGAATTCTTATGGTAGGTCTTGATGCTGCTGGTAAGACCACCATATTGTACAAACTCAAGCTGGGAGAGATAGTGACAACCATTCCTACAATTGGTATGTTTCTTATATGTTTATGGGCCTTTGGCATTCTCTCCTCTCGGTTGAGTATTTCTTTGTAACGTTATAGATAGTTTCTTTTTAGATTAAGTTGCATGTTTGAACTTTCTAAGTGTGATTATTTATGCCTTGCGAAGATCAGTTCACATAGCTGCTTTTCTGCGATGCCTTATTAGTTGCCAAATGGTAACACTTTCTGCTTTCATGCATTATCACTCATTTGTCACATGCACCCACTCACGTGCTGACACATTGCAGACACAGAGAGTGAGAGAGATCACTGTAAGGAGTTAAATGAATTCATGTTAATCGTATGCTGTTTTTCATTTATAATGAGGGAGAGAAAGATTACAGTAAACAGTGGAATGATTCCAAGTGCATCTTGTGTCCTTTAGCATTTATAATGCTGCTACTCTTTTTATTAGTTTAACCCACTAAATGTTATGGAAATGTTTGCAACCAGACCTAAGCTTTTAGACAATCTTTATCCCTTTGAGGATATGAATTGTTAAAAAATTTTAGATTTAGGAAGAAACACGTTAGCATTGGAGTATCTGCCTGTTAAATCTGCCATGTACTGTCTTTTCTAGGAATGCTGCCTAGAACCTACTGGTTTATTTAGAATCAGACCAATCAGATTAATTACTTGGATTTCACTGGGTTGTCTTTTGTACTTTTTGTCTTTTAGTTTTTACTTCTTATGTCTTATGAAGTAGATGTTAGCCACTTAGCCTTGTGATTGTGTTCAATGTTTATCCCTCTGAAATTATTTAGTAAAGACTATGTCACATGTCTATTTTGGAAATCATCTTCATCTGTTTTAGGATTCAATGTGGAGACAGTGGAATACAAGAACATAAGCTTCACTGTTTGGGATGTTGGTGGTCAAGACAAGGTATAAGATACCTTATAACATTTTTATTTAGTATCTTTAATGCCTGAAGTCCAAATAGAAATTGGCCTTGTATTGAATTGAATTCACTTACTGGTTGAAAGGTTTATGGAAGCAAGTGAAGGAATCTATCCATCAACCACTAGATTGTTCATTTCATGCTTTTGAGATTCCTTTTTAAGTGGTTCCTTTAATACTTAAATAAATTTCTGAGGCTATTTTCTTGTCACAACTCAGACATTGTTCAAAAGTCCCTGTACCAAAGAAAAATCATTTTTATACTTTTGATGTATGTCGCATATTTTAGTTCTGCAGTATTGAAAAATGCTATCAAAAAATTGCATCCCATGACTTTGAACTTTGAACCAAGTAAATACTAAACGCTTGTTATTTCTTAACTTTATATGATTTGAACACTTTGCAGTGATTTTATTTTTTATTTTTGTTATACTTTTTATGTACTTTTTTGTGTAATTTCTAGGGTTTGCCTGAATCAGCCCTTAGTGACAGTTTTTCCCTAAGAGTCCTTTGTGATGTGAATCAAGTTAATTTATTATCTGTGTTCTCGTCCTTACATATTGTTTGCTTTAGTTGAGATAATGTTACAGTTATGATGTTGAATTATATTGCGGTGTGTTTAAATGTTTAGGCTCCCTGTATCTTTTGGTTTCATTAGCTGTGTCTGATGCTGTGAATTCTGATATCAATTGTCTAGATCCGGCCGCTGTGGAGACATTACTTTCAGAACACTCAAGGACTGATCTTTGTGGTGGATAGTAATGATCGAGATCGTGTTGTTGAGGCTAGGGAAGAGCTGCATAGGATGTTAAATGAGGTAATCAGCCTGTATGTAACAATAATTAGTGCATGTTTGAGGTCAACTACTTCTTTTCATACGAAAAATGTACTTTTTCCTTGGGTTAAAACTTCATAGGGTCACCTGCCAGTTGCTTCTGTAATCACTATATTTTAATTTGTTTAATTGAGGTGAGAAAAGAAAATTCTGAATCGTCTTTCTTACATTCGAATGATAGCGATTGTGAAAAACTTTACTTCACCTAAATGCCGGATCCGTATGTTTATCTTTTTTGGAGATTTAGTAAAGTAGAGGGAGGGTGTTGTAGATATTTTGATGGTGTATTAGATATTGTGTTGAATGTTTTGTTCGGTTTTGAGGGATAAATGGAGATGGATAAAGATCAAGAATGATGTGTTTGTTTTTTTTTTTTTAAATGGGACAAGTGATAGCAATTAAAATTTATTTTAATAATCGATATTATGGAAAAAGAATTAAGAGAATCTGAGGAATGTCTTGATAGTGTCTCCCATAATTGTCCAAGACTCACCAAAAAATGGCCATCCAAATATATGGCGTGTCTTTGCTTATTGGGGAGAGATTCGCAAATCAAAAGCAAAACATAATTGATCCTATTCATAAGTCCTCCCTCCTGTAGGATGAACTGAGGGATGCTGTACTTCTTGTTTTTGCAAACAAACAAGATCTTCCAAATGCTATGAATGCTGCTGAGATAACTGACAAGCTTGGACTTCATTCTCTCCGTCAGCGTCATTGGTACTCTCTCTCTCTCTTTCTCTCCCCCAAAATTGTGTGTGTGTGTGTGTGTGTGTGTGTGTGTGTTTTATGGGGTTTTGGGCTGAAATATGGGAGTTATGTGTATGCTTAACAGAACAGGTGGCTATGAACTTTTGGAAGAAGACAAAAGCATCTAATCATTTTCATATCCCAAATATTAGAGGATTTTTTTGGCATGTCTTTCAGGTATATCCAAAGCACATGTGCCACCACTGGTGAAGGGCTATATGAGGGACTGGACTGGCTCTCCAGCAATATTGCTAACAAGGTAATATTTTTGTCATTGCTGTAGAGAGCAACTGATTCATCATTGTGTGGCTAGTCCTTGTTGATCTAATTGCTAGCCCTGATTTCTTTTAGGCTTAACAGAGACAACAGACGTAGTTGGGCATTTCAATCCTCAAAGTGAAGATTTTCATTTCCATCTTGGACCTTTGTTCAAAGCAATCCTTAACTTTGGTTACTTCTTTCTGACATGGATAATTGGCTCGTATTATTAGGTATATTGTGAGATTCACTCCTATAATTTCTGCAATCGTACAATGATAATGAAAATTCACCCTTTTGGGCTAGATTAATTTGATGCATTGGTGAAATAGAAATAAGAAATAATTAAGGTTCAACCTCCTTTCATATTGAAGTAAGAACACTTTTGTTTCACGAATAATCAAGTTACCTCCGGTTGAAGGACTGAGATCAGGTAGGGGTATCCATAGTAAAACATGATACTTTCGCGTTTCGAGCTAGGATATGAGCTGCCTCATTAGCTTTTCCTGTTAGTATGTTGATTGGTCTTTTGACCAGCTGGATTAGTCGTTCATAGGTTGTGGATGTTATAGATGGTGGATCTAATTTCCGAGATATCATCATACTCTGCTTTGAGATGCTGGATTAGTTGTCTTTCAGTTCCTTCCAAGATTACTTCCGACCATCAGCGGTCCTTACGCTGAAGAAAGCCTCTGTATGAAGGGTGGCCACTACGAATTTAGACTTCATGTCGGGCAATTCCCTCTGAGTTTGAATGTAAAAATTAAAATAATAAATATTAAAAAATATTTGAATTTTATTTTTTCACATTTATTATTATTATTACTACTACCACAACAGCTAAATATATTACACTAATATAATGAGAATGCTACAACAAATAAAAACAATAAACACTAATCCAAAAAATAAAAATATAAAAAGGTATAGCAAAATCATATCTTATCAAAGTATTTAACGAAAATGTAGTAGAATTTTAATAAAGTTATATATATTCAATATCTGACTAAGTCAAAAAGTATGATTTTTTGAAAACAATTTGTTCAATTCATAAAATATTTTGTATAAAAGAGAACAAGATAGACTACAATAGACAAACAAAAATTGAAACAAGAAGAGAAAATAAGGATTTAAAAATTTATTTGTTTATTAATTTTAATCATTGTGTTTTCATGAATTGTAACTGATTTATTTAGTTTAGTAATTCAATTATGATTTTACTTGATTTTATTACAATTCACGTTTTCAAGTCTTTTTGGATTGTTTTTCTTTTTACTGACCAACAGTCTAATCAGTTCTACCATCCAATTTGGCTTGGTTTCCAAAATATTTCGTGCAAATTGTATTGATTGTAAGAATACCTTCTTATTTAAGGAATACAATTATATTATTCAATATTAACGTGACTATTATTCATTAATTGCGAGAAATAATACAAAGTTAATTAGTGATTTTCAAAATAAATTTATACAGTAATTCATTTCCATATTTTTTTAAAGGGGTGTTTAGCTAACCTTGTTTTTAAGAGTTCATAAGCGTAAAAAAGAAACCATATAAGCCCTAAATTTTATTTTAAAAATAAAATGCTTTAGATTAAAGGAATTTCAAACAACTTATAAACAATTATGAAATTTTATAAATATGAGTAGTTATACTCTTTCATATAATAAAGATAATAATACATATAAGATAGCTTATAAAATATTATAAAATAAACTAAAGAGAGTTTACTTAAAAAATTTATGAATTCTAAACATTTTATTTTTAAGTTTATAAACTTTCATCTTTTATCTAATATAGTTATAGAACTTATCAATTTTTAAATATCTTATAAATTATTTTAAAAAGTTTACAAGTTGAGCGAACACCTCTTTGTATAACATAATGAACTATGAATTGTCAATTCAATATTAAAGTATGAGCACTTAATCATGGTATAGTATAAAATTCATAATAGATTATGAGATGTCCACGTGATAATGGTAAGATACTTGCTTTCGAGTATTATTACTCATTTGTTAAAGTATGTATATCTTGGTACAAAATACTCATAAAAATCAATGTTTTTAGGATAGGTGTAGACCAAATGGCTCAACTAAGAATTAGCCATATATCTTGGCTCAGTTATAAAGAGGAACCTATTAGCTAATAAAACTTACATGAACCAACTAAAATTGACAAAACCAGTTACCTAGTTAAATCGATTTTAGCCAGTTCTTTGCTTTTATTTAAAAAAACCAATAGAAATAAAACATAAACATGGGGAAGGGTAAACTGCAAAGACAAAAACCTTTGATGGTCCATTCTCTTCATGTTGTTTCAGCCCCTTCTTCCCCTTATCAATTCTAAACTCAAAACTTAGAAAAATTCCATCCATCAACGAGTACAAATTTGAGTGTTTGCATTCAAAACATTCATAGGTAAGTTCTTTGTTCATTACATGTTCTTGGAATAAATCCATTTGTTCTAGAAGATTTGCACAGGTGAAATTATTGGAAATTTTTATCTATTGCAAGGATGGGCTTCTTTAGGTGTTGTCACTGTATTGCAAAGTCAAGATTCAAATGGATCATGTAGTTTAACAAGTTTTTGTGCACCTGTGGTATAAGAAGTAGAAAACATTTGATATAGATGATTAAACATGCATTTCATATCTTAGAATTGCACTTCTACTTGTTTGATGCACTTTGATGAAATCCTTTTGAATGTTTTGAGCACCATAGTGTGTTTACAAAGTAGATAGCCAATTAATCATATCTATGATATATAGATTTTGACAATGGATTTTTGTCGTTAGGGTTTCTAAAATGGAAGCTTGTAAAAAAAGTTTCTAGAGTATTTGAATGTTATCTTGTAATTGTGTGTTCATATAAAAGTATTAACTTATAGTTTTGACCTGTCTCACTTGTCATTTAGTATTCATTTTTGTAGGGATATGAACACTTGTTAATAGATGATTCTCAAGATCAGACTACTCATAATTCACATTGGCAGACAACTCATTGACTTAAATAAAGGGTTAGTTTGAAGCTAAAAATAAGAAATTAGTTTGTAGTTGTAGATCTGTCATGCCAAAGTTAATACATTTGAAACAATTGTTTTCAATATTTCTTTTCAAACACAAAAACACTAAGAATCTAGAGGAAGATTTCCACTATGTCATTGTAGCCTACGCTTCCTACTAGAATATTAGAGAGCAAACTGAAGAAATCCATGAAAACTTGCGTATCAGTAACATCCTCAAACTGCTACTGGTTTTTCAGCCAACTAGATCTTATGTTTGCTACTTACATATGATGCTACACTCCATTATTTTGCAACATTTAGTTGTTTTTCAAGCAATATTACCAACATGCATGCCCATGGACATGCATGCGAGAATATCCTATACAAAAACTTCATATTGTACAACATATATAGCTACATGTGCATTGCTAATTTTTCATCCTTTAATTTTTATATTATTATTATTTTCCATGTGACGTTGTTGACCAAATTAATAAGGCAATTGTCATATATGAAAGGTCACAAGTAATTAGCCCATGATTGTGTAGCCATACAAAAGTATAACTTATGCATCAAACACACATTTTTTAACTAAATATATAAATTTTTATTTTGTAGTTTAATTGAGGGTATGAGTTTTCATTTTGAACTAAATGAATCTCAATCCACTAGTGGAGGGGCAGATCAATCATGTGAAAGTGAGAGCAACCCATGTCAAAAAATGGGTATAGAATGGAAGTATGTCACCAAGGCAAAAAATGCTCAAGGATGAAGGATTTACCATTGCGAATTTTTGTTTATCTTCTTTTAGAAGTGGAAGGAATAATTGTCTGAAGCAACATCATTTTGGGATGAAAGGGAATATTGCAAGTTGTTAAAAAGTTTCACTAGAAGTTTGATTTATGATTTAAGGATTTTTGAAGGGAAATAGAAAGCAAATGAAAGATGAGGCAATTTAGAGATTCATGAAGATGTATTTGGCGAAGGTGATGACATTTAAGAAATTTCCACCCCATCATCTCAAAAGTATTAACTCATAGAGTAATAGGCACATCATCAAACAAGAGAAACGCCATAATTGGACTGAATTCTTACTTCACAAGTGGTATTCAAGATTTCTATCTACCTACTATAAAAATTACTTTACAACGTATAAAAAAATGGCATGATATTGATATGACAGTAGCATTATAGTTTTATGATGCATAAATACCCTTGAATACTTGCAATTCTCTATACTTTCATATTGCCACAAGTAAAGCTGCTTCAATGGGTTATGGTTATACTAGATTTAATTATTATGCTTTATATATTAATCTTTTGAAAGATGCCTAAAAACATGTTGGGTTGGTTGTTAATTTCTTTAGAAGTGGTTGGATAAAAATTAGTTGCACAATAATGGGCAATGTACAAAGAGATTCTAGACAAAGGCTATTTATTAATTTTTTAGTTTATTATGTTTTTGGAATCTTATTAAGTTTGTTGATTTATTGATATTAAGGCAAATGCTGAAATTTGTGCAACTTGTTTGTTATAATTGTAGAAATGGTTGGTCCATCCAATGTAATACATAGTCATAGATAATGTAATCAATTATAAAGCAGTTGGTCAATTCCTTTTAAATAAATATCCATCTATAGCTCATTGTGTTAATTTAATCTTAAAAGATATTAGTAAACTACCTCGTGTTAATGATTTAGTTGTTTATGCATTTAAAATGACTTGTTTTGGTTGTAATAACAAAGGACTACTCAATTGGTTGAGAAAAAGAGGAGTGGAAAGAAATTATCAAACCTCGAGATACTTACTTTGCCACAACTTTGATTGAACTTAAAACTCTAAGTAATTATAAAGAGGATTTGCAAATAATAGTAACATCTCAAGATTTGAAAAATGTTTGAAGAAGAATGTTACAAGAGGAGTGAAACAAATTATTTTGAATGAAAATATCTAGAATTGAATAATTGTTATAAAAATTGAAGCATCGGCCATACGTTTGTTAAAGATTTGTGATTTTGATGAAAAACTAACTTTGGACTATGTCTATAAAAGCATGTATAGAATAAGGAAGGGAATCAATAAGTTATTTAAGAATAAAAATAGGTTATATCAATAATATATTAATATTATTGATGCAAGATGGGATGAAATATTGAGACAAAGTTTGCATGTTGTTGCATAATTACTGGGTTATATTGATAATAGAGTTGACAAGGAAAAACCAAAAGCATGTAATGAAATATTCCTTTAAAGAGATAGACTAAAAAGATTTGCTAGACCAATAATATTGAGCATTGGCAGAACAACTCTACCTGGTAAAATATAATTTTGAATTGTTTTTCATATGTATTTTTTATATTATATTACTTGTTGGATTTTCTCATTTAATTTTTTAATGATTACTTTTGTAGGTGATCGATGGAAATTATTTAGAATTGGAGATCCTCACTTGCAAGAGTTAACTACCAGAATATTAAGTAATATATCTTCTTCTTTAGGATGTGAATACAATTAGAGTGTCTTTAAATACATTCATACTAAAAAGAGAAATAGATTGGAGCATCAAAAGTAAAATAATTTAGTTTTTGAACCTTACAACTTTCATTTGCAAGATAGGTAAATGAATATTTATTATACATTTCAATTTAATTTTTTTAATTAATTAATATATTTGTAATTCTAATATTTCTTTATTTCTATATTTGTAATTTTCGTTGAGTTAATTGCAACAGAAGACCTTATGATCCTATTGATTATGAGTACATTGACAGGACAGAATTTTAGATTAAAGAAAATACTTCTAAGAGTGAACTTGATTATAAGGAATTGGAATATATGCTAGAATAAGAGGTTTTGCAAAAAGAAGGGTCAAGCTCTCAATGTTCTATAGGTTTGCTAAAATTGTTTGTATTTTTTCAATTTACTAATATGTCTTATAATTTTTTATTATTGATGTTTGGTTTAGGAGAGGAAAATGACATAATGACAATTGAAGTTATGAATATTGAAAACTTTAATCGTCGAGTTATAATAATAGTGATAGTGATGGTGATAATGTTGTGGATGATGATTGTCGGTATTATGGTGAGTGGACACTTATGTGGTACACATGTGGCGATTCAACTCAACAAAATCATTGTCCTTTGTGAGAAATGTTATTGTGATATTAGTTTCCTAACCTTTATTTGTGAGAATATGGGATCAAGTTAACTAAACATTTGAAGAAGATTGCCATCTTTCAATGGAGAAAACTCGGACCAAATCCAACCAAAAAATCACCCAAGATACATTTGATCATATCATGGAAGATTGTGAGATCAAGTTTCCTAAATTCAAGGATATGGAAATATGGAAAATCACATGTTGAAACGAAAGTCAACTAACTATTACAATAGGCAGATTATAGCAACAATTGAGTTGATCGAATCAAGAAAATTTCAGCATATCAAGATGATCCCAAAACTCTTAGAAATTGTTGAACAGCGATCTAATTATGCAGATGTTGCATGAAGTGATCATTTGAAGCCTTGAAGTCATTCTGCTAAATTTGCTTAAGTATCAAAGATTGACCATTGATCAGCTTAGTGTGCTTTAGTGAAATGTCCATGTATTATTGAAAGTGTCGAGTTCTTTGTGTTAGGCTTCTGTTGATCCTAGAATTGTGTATCTCATTGTGTTGTTCACTTTGACGAAAGGGTGGGGATCTTTAGTGTTAGATATTCATTCCACCAAATGAAAAGTGTAAAATAACACTTAGTTATGAACCTAGGTGTGTGGGGAAGTGGAGCTGGTCGAGTGAGGTTCAAATTGAATTGGGTAAGCTGTGTAAACTCATTTGATTTTTAGTAGACTCAATTCTATTAAGTGAGACCTCGTAGACATACATGTGATTAACATAGAATTGCGTAAATAACTTCTTGTATTCATCTCTAATAAATTACATCACTAATTGAGTGTTAACATTTTAATAAGGTAGAGTAAACACTAAAATGAATCTATATCTAAGAACTGTCAAAATTATTCTACTATGTGTCTGGTTGCTAGTTGTAAGTTCTAATACTAAACCTAAAACAAGTTTTAACGTCACCTATCCACACAATCAAGTGGCATCAGAACCACATCACCATTTCTTACTTGCTCTACTATTGTTGCTTGTGCATTAGTGTTTGATTTTTGCTTTTAACAAATATACTAAGACTTAGTTGGAGAAGAAAGTAGTATATAAAAAGGAACGTTGTCATTAAAGATGTGTTGAGAACACAACTGGTGATTGATTACATTGTAACAAAGAAGCAACATGCAGATATTCTTTATTGAACCACTGAAGTCTAGCAGATTTAAAGCTTTGATGATGCAATTTATAAATTTCAAAGTTTATGATAATGAGTTAAATGATTAAAATTTTTCAAAAAATACTCAAAGAACTGAAGAGGGTGGACCCTTAAATAAAGAAGTAGTAAGAAAATCCAATTATTGCAACACAAAACAAACAAGTGATATTAATGCTGCACCATCAGAGTCATAGAGTGAGACTGATGATGAATAGAATGAGCAGAAACAAGAATCATCTTCTAAGGTGAAGAAGAATTACAAAATAGCACAATTGGAGATCTTAATGACTAGATAAGGGCTCGATGAACCAGATACATAATTACAAAAAAACTTGCAAGTGGAAATAGCACAATTGGAACCTTAGTGCTTAAACTTGCATGCACTAATCTCTTTGGCATAAAATAGGTATCCAAAAATGAGACTAATGAAGAGGGGAAGATTACTAGGAATAAGACAAAACTAGTTATCCAACCCTTTGCCCTACCAGCCAAAGAAGGAAAGAGAAGAATCAAAATTCGAAGGGAATCTTAGAAGATAATCATGATTTGGTTCCGTCAAAAGGTGGAATTTTTAAATGGTAACTTTATCTATCTTTTTCTTTTTCTTGGGAGTCACATAAATCTTTTGAGATATTCGTTTTATGTTTAAAAGTCTATCTGTATTGTAACTTTTTCTATTAATGAGTTTATGGAGTTCTAGGGCTATTCCCAAGTCTTTGTTACTTTTATGTTCCAACATGTAATGGGTAACTCTTCATATTTCTTCCAACAAAATCCATTAAGGAGACCTAAACTTGTACCCCAAGCAACTCCATACATCAATTGAGGAACCACATGAACCTCCTTAGCTCAAAGTCCTTAAGAAAACAGACCCTACTCTAACACCCCTAGCTATGGTCCCTTTTGATATTACAATTGAAACTGAACCTTTTGACCCAGTTTACCTTCTTGCACCATCCACAACAAAATTTATGGTATTAGGTGGTAAATTTGAGGAGAAGTGTTGGACATGAACCCTCAAGTGCAGATATTTTAGATTCGAATGTTGCAGCAAATACACAACACGAGGAATAACAACTTACCAAACACACATCAGTTGAAAGTGGGGCTGAAGCAGATGTTATTACCTCTTTAGTGGTAGCCAGTGGTGACCATAGTGAAGTAGAAGATATGATAGATGTTGAGACTTTGACTCAACATAAAAATGTAGAAATTGGAGGTGAAAGTGATGTTGTAACATAGATGCAACATTGTGAGTAGGAAATAAATGATGATGCACCTATGTCTTTTGATCTTGTTGGCCTAAGAAAGTCCACAAGACAAGCATCCAAATAATTCTCAACAGAATAAATACTGCCAAAGAAAAGTTACCCCTAGAGAGAGTAGCAAAATGTCACCTAAACTTAGGTCTTGCTTTGACACTAAAAGGGCTTTCAAATGGAGCTTTTGTGCAAGGAAGGCCAAAACATTCTCCTATTACCATACTATGAGGCAAAAAGGAAGCTAAAAACAAATAGAGAGCAAGTGGAGAATAAACCTGTGAAAGTGTAGTACGCTGAAACAAATGAGCAACAAGCAGACATGTTTACCTACCCACTTAGGGCCACCCGATTTGAGGCCATAAGAAATGAGCTAGGCCTTTGCCTAGCTAGATTGCTTTTGGACTAAAACACTACCAAACAAAGGAATGAAAGAGAAGCAGCAAAAATTGGAGGTGCTCATGAGGAATCTCTATGATTTGTCCAATTAAAAATGTGGAGCTACTTATGGTATGTCAGTACCTTAATTTCCTTACCTTTGTAATATCCCAAATCTTTTGGAATTCCTTTTTTAGTGTTTTAAAATAACCCTATGACACGATCAAAAGGGGGTAGCAGAAGAAGGCATAGGCTACCCTCCTTTTAGATGAAAGACTAAGTAACTCAGAGGGCCAAGAACTAAGAATGAAGGAGAAAACTCATAGAAGAAGGAAAGTAGTGACAACCCCCTCTAGAAGGTTGTTGATGAACTCGATAAGGCTATGGAGATGAAAACTATTGCAACAAATGAGCAACAATCAAGTACAAGTACTGCAGAAGCTGTTGAGATTAAGACTACTGTAACTAGCATTCTACAATAAAGCACAAATGCTAAAGAGACTAGAAAGACAGAGCTTAGACCTAGCAAGTCATGGGAGGTGCCAAAAAAGGTCATGAGTGCAGAACCTGTTTCGACAAACAACCAACAGACGGAAACTGGTGCAAAAAAGGTGAGCATCCATTCAGACTTTGTTAATGGAAACACCTACCAAGAGAAGCAAATATATGCCTTGCTAAGGTAGCCACAAGAAATCCTTGGTGCAATTTAGAATTGATGGGAAAAAGACACACAACTAAAACTTCTAAACTGAAAGGGCTAAAACTTTAGCTCAATATTACAATGTCCAAAGATTTACTCTAGAAAGGAAGCACAAAATCTTCAGGTATGAGGACATAGGCTTTGTTGTTGTCTTGAAAAGTGTGTGTATGAATGTCACAAAGTTTAAGGGATTCCACCATTTCTTAATACAAGAATTCTATGCTAACTTGAAAAAAGATGTTGTAGCTCCTAACTTCTCAAAGTTTAAGGAAGTGTGTGTGAGGTGAAGTGTTTATGCTCTCTTCTAAGTTGATAAACAAGATTGGGCAAACCTCATATTAGGCTAGAATTAGTGTATGAAGATAATTTTGTGCCAACTATGATCAAATTGCAAGGACTGAAATGGAGAATAACATTGCTTCTTAGCCGTTCGACTCAACAATGAAGGCTTCGACATTTACCTCGAAATTTTCTAAAATCTTAGTGAAGCACAAGGTGACGATTGATATCATTGAGTTGATAGGAAATATAGATGAAATTTTGTTTGTCTCAAGAATTGCAAGGGTTGGAAAGGTTAACAATCTCTCTTCTATTGCATCATAGAGGGAACAAGCTCTAGAATCTTCTCAAAGCAAACTTGGGCAGGGAGGGCTTGTTCATGGCAAGGATGCTTATATTTTGCAGGTTCAAGAACAAATGATTGCTTTGAAATTGAAGTGGCCAAAAACTAGTGATTGGACAATTGTTGTTAATTGAATCTCGCATAGCTGATTGAGAGTGTTAATATTGTAATAAAAACTTGATTAGATGGAACGTCTTGACTTTTGATGAAAACATCTACAATATAAACATGAGTAAGCAAGAAAAACATGTTCAACAGATTTCAAAATTATTTGAAATCATTGCATAATACAAGCCCACTCAAGTCTCAACATAAGAATAATAAGAACAACAACAATATATAAAACATAAAAATAAAAGCCCATTTGAGTTACTATAATTATTGTATGTAATTATTGGTCATAACTAATTCATTTCTATTTATGTGAACGTTTAGGGAATTATAATAAGGTCATTATGATTCTTTATTACGATTATTATTATTCATGTATTTCATGAGTGAGAATTAATAGATTAAACATATTGAAAAACACCAATCGAAGTATGACTTTAGTGATTCTTTTAAAATTTTAAAGTTAAAGATAATGTTAAAATATTGATTCATTGGGTTAGTTTTTATTTTCATGAAGTTAAAATTTATTTATTTTTATTGACACATAATTTAATTTTCTCTTTTAAGTGAAAATGCATGAATCTAAATCATGCTTTCAATTTATTTTGTTCCAATTTCTTTTTTAAAAAATAAGAAATAAAATTCATTAATTATGAATTTTATTAAAAATATATTTTGCTGCAATATTCATAAAAATCAAATATTAGTGAACGCTAAGAGTAATAAACTTTTTTCTTGCATGAGAGTTGATGGTTTCTCTCGCGTGAGAGTTTTGAGACCAATCAACTTTATAGTCAAACATTTTCCTCATCATGGAAGTAGACTATTGTGCATAAGATTGCAAATATTAAGGCAAAGAAACAAGAACACACGGATTTAATGAAGTTTGGCAACAAAGGCCTACACCCTTTAAGTGGCAAAGGCCTACACCCTTTAAGTGACAGCAACTGCAAAAATTTTATTCAAAAATGTTATATTACAAAAAGTTGCTATTTATATGTGTAAACAAAACACTCAAACCTAACCCAAAAACAAGCCCATCATGCACTTTGGGTCCCCATTCTGCCCGCAAAGTTTTTTCTTGTGGTCACGGAGTTTGTTGGCACAACCGCGAGCCCAGGCACGACAATTACATAACATTTGGCGTCTTAGTTCGCGATCTCACTCTTCGATCTTACAACCACACATATCAATTGTGGAACATTTGGTTTTTTTTGTGTTTATTCCTGCTCTCGCTACTCATCTCCTCGCAATCTCAACCTTCTCCTCGCAACCGCAGTCAACCAGTGTCTTCAGGTCCTTTCATTTGTGTCCTAGCTCGCAACCGCACCTTTCTCTTCCATGATTGCAGTCAACTACCTCGTGGTTGTGAGCTCCTCCCGTGGATCTTAAGCCTTTTTCCAACAATCTCCACCTTGGTAAATGATCCTTCTTTAGGCTGGGTATTAGTCCTCCTTTTAACATCTTAAGGCATATAATAAGTCCAAGCAATGCTTGAACTTGTTTGTAGTAATCGGCTTAGTTATTATATTTGCTATATTCTCCAAAGTGTGTACCTTTTCCAGTAACACCTCTCCTAAATTAATCAACTCTTGAATTTTGTGATATCTTACTATTATGTGCTTGTTCGAGCATGGTACACTTAGTTCTTCACTAGGTGGATAGCAGTCTAGCTATCCAAAAACACATGAACTCCACCTTGTTCCATGCCCAATTCTCTCACTAAGCCAACAACCTATAGAAATTCTTTCACTACTTCAGCAATGGCCATATATTCTGCCTCAATTATAGAAAGGGCAACCACCGACTGAACCATAGACTTCCATCAAATAGGCCCACCTACAAGACTAAACACATATCTAGTAGTAGACCTCCTATCATCCAAATCACTTGTGTAGTTAGAATCTACGAAGCCCACAATTGTTAGCTTTTGATCTTGACTGTTAAAGAGGATCCCAAGGTCTGAAGTGCCTTTCAAATACCAAAAAGATCCACTTCATTGATTCCCAATGTCGTCTCACTAGCTTAATCATGTACTTGCTCACTTGACTAACAACATGTACTATATCCAACCTAGTGCAAACCATAGCATACATCAAGCAACCTATCACATTAGCACAAGGAACCTATGCCATACCTTAAATCTCTTCCTCTGTTTGTGGAAACGATTCTTGAGAGAGTTTGAAGTGATTCACCAAAGGAGTGCTAACAGGTTTTGCATCTTTCATCCCAAACCTATCCAGAACCTTCTCAACATAATCCTGCTAAGACAGCCACATTCTTCTTGATCTCCTATCTTAGCAAATCTCCATTCCTAGTATCTTCTTTGTAGCACCCCAATCCTTCATATCAAATTCCTTCCCTAGTAATACTTGTAGTTCATTGACATCATGCATGTTTTCCTAATAATAAGCATATTGTCAATATATAAAAACAAGTAAATAAAAGAACCATCCTCCAGACCCTTAACATAGGCACAACAATCAAACTCATATCTTCTATACCCAATTTGTAAAGTGAAACCTTTTGTACCATTGCTGTGAAGAATGTTTTAGATCATAGAGTAACTTTCTAAGCTTGTAGACCAAATATTCTTGTCTAGTCTATTTGAACCCATTTGGCTGCTCTATATAAATTTCTTATTCTAAATCTCAACAAAAGGCATTCAAGGTACTAAAGGTAAAGCTTAGTCACACGTCAGTATTATCTTTACCTAATTTTTCTAAGACCTTTGAACTTGAATGTAATGCTGTAGGAATAGAAGTTGAAGCAATGCTTATGCTAGAGAAAAGGTCAATGGCGTACTTCAATGAGAAGTTGAATGGAGCAAAGTTGAATAATCCGACATATGACAAGGAGTTGTATGCCTTGGTAAGAGCTTTGGAAACTTGGTAACATTATTTGTGCCTTATGGAGTTCATTATTCAAATGAATCATGAGTCATTGAAGCATTTTAAGAGCCAAGGTAAGTTGAGTCGTAGGCAAGTGAAATGAGTATTCTTCATTGACACATTTCCTTACATGATTAAATATAAAAAGGGTGTAGAAAATATAGTAGCTGACTAGGAAATATTCATTGCTTATTACATTGAATGCTAAGATATTAGGATTTGAGCATGTTAAGAGAATGCATGAAAATGATGAGTATTTTGCACGTGTGTGTGGATTGACTAACAGTGGAGTACATGACAAGTGCGACCAACATGATGGCTATTTTTTTTTATGTAGATAGGTTATGTATTCCAAAGTATTCCTTGCAAAAGTTGCTAATCCAAGAGGTTTATGATAGAGGCCTAATGGGACACTATAGTGTCATCAAGGCATTTGCTATTTTGCAGAAATATTTCTTTTGGTTACACTTGCAAAGGAATGTGGAGAGAATCATTGATAAGTGCATCAAATGCAAGGAGGCTAAATCAAGGGTTCAACCACTTGGGATCTACATGCTGTTATCGGTTTCTAGTATGCCATGGACGGATATTTCAATAGAATTTGTGCTAGGCTTACTGCATACTCGGACAAGTAAGGACAACATATTTGTGGCTGTTGATAGATTTTCTAAAATGACACATTTCATTGCATGTAATAAAACTGATGATGCCACACACAAAGCTAACTTATTCTTTAAGAAATAGTTAGATTGCATGGTATACCAAAAACAATAGTATTTGACATGGATGTTAAATTTCTAAATTACTTTCGAAAGACATTGTGGTGTAAGTTAGGCACAAAATTAATTTTTTTTTACAATAAGTCATCCACAAACTAATGGCCAGACAAAGGTAGTGAAGAGGACTTTAATTGCTTTATTGTGTGCATTGATAAAAAAGAACTAAAAGACATGGGAAGAGTGTTTACCATATGTTGAACTTGCTTGTAATAAAAGTGTGCACTCTACCACACAAATTTAGCAATTTGAAGTTGTTTATAGTTTTAATTTATTGACTCTATTAGATTTACTACCATTACCACATAGTGAGTAAGCTAGCGTAGATGGAGTGCGCAAGGCAAAGTTTGTGAAACAATTACACTAATGCATGTATCGAAATATTGAGAAAAGGAATGAGCAATTTGCACACTAAGCAAACAAAGGCTGTAAAAAGTTGTCTTTAAGCCTGGATATTAGGTTTAGGTTCATACATGCAAATAGAGATTTCCAAACCATTGAAAATCCAAGTTAATGCCATTAGGTGATAGTTCATTTCAAGTTGTGGAGTGCATAAATGATAATGTCTACAAACTACAATTACTAGGTGAGTTTGGTATTAGTACTATTTTTAATGTTACTGACTTGAATGCTTTTGATGCAAGGGATGAAAAGGACTTGGAATTGAAGACAATTCCTTTTGAAAATGAGTATTCAATGAGTTTTGGAGGACCAATGACATAAGTTAGAGTTAAAAGACTTAAGAAAGCCATATTGACACTTGTGAAGGAGTTTGGAGAAGCTTTTGGATATTTGGAAGGTCTTAAAGTGGATGAAGAGCATCTGTGGGTGCATTAAGTGAACATGAGCTCGAAACATGTTTGAAAGCAAAGTCTCGATCAATCTCAACTAAGGCTCAATCAATCGTAAGTCATTCGGATCAAGTCAACTCCAAAGCATTTGATAGTTAACTAGGTTGCACACCTTCTAGAATTACGATCATGCCCTGCCTGATCGATCACATCTAGTGTGATCGTAAAGCTAGCATCCCAACAATGTTCTGTTTTTATGATCCAATTGGCTAGATCAACATCAAGATCAATCACAAATACAGCAGATTGATCCAAAATTTGAGAAGTACCAAATTTAGCTAAGAAATTGAATTTTCATGATTTCTTTATTTTGGCAATAATTACACGAGTTTTAGGGTTTCAAGGCTCTTTAGATACTATAAATATAGCCTTAACTATTTTATGAACAACCTTTTGACATTTTAGCATTGATAATACAATTTCACCTTTTCTCAGAAAACTTGAGTGACTTAATTTTCTTGTGAATTCCCAAATCGAATTATTCCAATCTTCTTGATTGATTTATGACGTATCAATTATGCTAACATGTTAGTTATGACCATCAATCACTAGAGTTCTTCATCAATCATTGCGTTTTGGCTCGTTCTTCTCGGTTTGTGCAAATAGGTTGATGTTGTTGAGTTTCAGTATACACCAAATTTGTATCTTTATACTTTTGCACACCCATCTAAAATTATGGGCTTTTCCCTTCAAGTGGCTTAAAACAATTATGAGTCATGAGACAAAACCAAAAAAGAAAAAAGAAGAAAAGGAATTTCTAGACTTTTAGACGAAAGTCTTGTATACAAAATTCTTGTAATTGAATTTCTATAAATAATAAAATTGTACAAGTGAATTTCAAAAAAAAAAATCAAATAGAATTTTTGTAGATACAATCTCTAATTCAATTATCTAATTCTCCATTCAAGTTGGGTAGGTTAAATCCAACAAAATTTGACAATTCGATCATCTTTGGAGCTCATTTAACTTCTAAGAAATGTTAATTTCTAATTTAACACTACGATCTTGAATCAAATACTAAAATTTGATAAACTTCACAATGAACACCTTAAATGCCTTGAATCTTTTTTTAAGAATATTGTTAGAATTGGAGGAGTTTTTAAATTTTTATCTTTTTTTATACTACTTGGAACTTTAATGAATGTTAATTTACTGGCTTAGTACCACAACACCAAGATTTACTGGAATTCAACAAAGAGTGCCAAGAACACCTTAGGACTTCTTTAAAGGTGGTGGAGAGAACCTTGACCTCAAAACTTCTTCACTTGTGGTGTTGTGTGTTATGAGTTGTGTTGGAAGTTTGGAATGCCATCCCTATTTATAGTGACAGAGAAGACTATAATGCCATATTCAACGAATGATATGGCGGCATTTGATTAGGCACCATCACTTGATGTGTGTTTAGATTTTTACAATCTCCTCTATTTCCATGTTTTGAGGTGGCAAAACTTAAGTTTGCCAAATGAAGGGGCCTTGATACAAGCACAATTTAGTTGGTTAGCTCCGATGCTTGTGAAGTTTAATTTTTCGAGCATATTTTGTATTAAAATATTAATTTATTTTATTATTTAATTATAAAAATTATATTCAATTAAATTCTTAAAAAATAAATAATTATTTTTAATTGATATTTAATAAAAAAAATTGCCATGTGTCTTTATTTTATTAGACACAAAATTTTGCTTGTGTACAGTGACATCTAAAAATCACCAACAAAGTTTTAACTTAATGATAAAAATGAGGCTCCATTAATAAAAAATCATGTGTTCGTGTATGAAGAAAATTGTAAAATTAAAAGAATATATCATTTCAAGTTTATTCAAATACTTTAAGAAAAATAATAGGAGAATTGATGTAGGGACTTTTTATATTCGTAACACCCACGGTTGATGTTAGCAAAAAAACACGGACACATGTCCTTCTTAAAAAATTTTTTTTCTTCCTCTATTTATCTGTTCATTTTCCTTTTTGTTCTTTTAATTTTTAACTTTTTTTTACATTTTTCTCTTTTCAAAACATATTTTATTTAAAACACAAATAAATTAAGTACATTTGATAGTTAGCTTTTTCTATATATGTGCTATGTTATATTATCATATATTTTTTAAATCATCAAACAGATATAAAACATAATCTAGAACAAACTAAAATTACGCCCAATAATATCCAAAATTTACGCGTATCCCTTTCATCATTTTGTAATTTATTCCCATTGCATTTAAGGGAACTATTTAATATTTTATGCAAATAATTTTGAAAATTAAATATAAAAAATATACTCTAAATTATGATAATTCGATTTATTTAAAATTAACCATGCATAAATAAAAATGAAAAATAAAAAGATATTAAAATACGAAAGTAAAAAGAGGGAAAGAAAGGTAGAAAAAAGGAAAATAAAAATAAAAAGAATCCAAAAAAATCCAAGTAACATGAGAGAGGACACGTGTCGAAGTATTGTGCTGTGGTGCACTGGTCTCGTGACCAGCATCCACCAAGCCTTTAACAATAACTCAATTTGCCAACTTAGTTGGCAACATAACAAAGTTCCGCCAATGGCACGTTGAATTTTTTAAGGGGAGACGGAAGTTGCTGAGATTCGTGAGTTGACCACCAATTAAAATGGTGGGGAAAAATTGGGAAATTCTCAGTCTCCTGGAGATTAGTTGTTTGGACATAAATTTTGAAGGAAAAAATTCAACACATAAATTTAGTAACAATGCAAAGTAGGAGAAAAATAAATAAATAAAAAGTGTCATTTTAATGTACAGTATGTTTAGAAAATTGATTTTAATATATGCAAATTTACATACTAGTCGATTTGTGTGTATCTGTTAGTTTCATTAAAATCTTCAATAACTTTCTAATAAAATTTCGTGTTTAATTATCTTTGAATTGTTACATTGAGAATGAGAGAATATTTTATAAAAGAAAAATGTTTCTTTGTTTTTTTTTTTTAGGCGTGAATTTGCTCGATAATTTGTAAATATAATATACTAAGTAAATCAATAAGTTATAAATTAATTTAATTCTAGGATAATACTTGTGCAATTATATTTACTAGTCCTTAGTGTTGTAAATATGCGATCTATTACCTAGTTCTTCTCTTTACTAGTTTAATAATAATTAAATTTGTTAATAACTTATTAATAATATAATTCATAACTGTGCATATTTTTAAATTTTCTTCAAGATAATTGACCAGTTTTTTCAGTTAAAATTTAAACAAAATTTGAAAAAGTTTATATATTGTGTAAATTTAGAATGTTTCTGTATATTAAAAAAGTTTTGTAGGTTACAAATTAATTCAATCAGAAATAATATATTGTGTAATTATATTTATTCATTGTTTGGCATTATAAATATGTGGTCTTCGTATTTACGTGATTTTTTTTCTTTCATTCACTAGTATAATATTGTTTAAATTTATTATAATTTGTTAATAAATTATGTAATAACCATGCATACACAAACAAATTCAAAGCCGTGAAAATCTATCATATGTCATATATAAGAGGAGATCAGCCTGTTAGACCACAAATTTTGCGCCCATAGAATTTTGAGCTTTTTTTCAAATTTTTTGAATTATATGATCACTTATTTATGGATATGATAATTATCAATCAGCCAGTTATCTTTTATTATTTGATGTCAAAATAATTAATTGGTAGTATTTTTAACAAATTTCTGATATTTCAGCTCATTCCCCAAAAATCACTACACATCATCATATATAGAATGTGAATAAATTATTAATTTGTGCTATTGTCTTTTTTGTGTCATATTGAAAAGTATAAGATTACTAAGAATAATTAACTTGCGAAATTTTATTTACGCCTGAATTTTTATTGATGTAGGGTAAATGTAGTGTAGAGCAATTAATTTCTACATTGCACCTAATTACGTCATGTTAAACAATGGATTACCTCAATTTATTTAGGGTACATATATTTTGGAATAATTTATTTACGAAAGTTTCCATTTTCGTTTTAATTTTCTCAGATTATACTTTAGTTTAATTAGATTCTCAAAATTTTTTATAAAAACAGATATGGTTAATTTATTTAAACTAAACATATTACATAATGATTCTGTCACTTTAAATAAAGGTAGATTACTAAAAAATAGAATATTAGAATAATTATTTTGTTTAATTTTATTTTGTTTTCATGTATTAAATTGAGAGTAAATTAATTGTCAAATAATTAATTTATGGATTTTTGGTGTTTTGAATTATCTAATATTTAAGGTGAAAATGTTACATTTTCAAAACCTGTCCTATAATAATCATGTTCAGAAAGGGAAGTCTAAAAATACAAGAAAAACTCTGTAAATTAATTGAACAATAATTAATCTACGGATTTTTTGTGTTTTAAGTTATCTAATATTTAAGGTGAAAATACTACATTTTCAAAACCTGTCATACATCATGTTCAGAATTAAGGCAAGTCTAAAAATACAAAGAAAAACTCTGTAAATTAATAAATTGTGTCTTCAAACTATCATAAATAAAAATGTTATCTAAGTATCAAATATAAATTTTCTCGTTAGATTTGGCTAATTTTTGTAGTAAAAATATTATATTTTGGTAACCTGTCATCTTCACAATTAAGGCAATTCTTAGAATAAAACGAAATTTTTGTAAGCTAATAAATGGTGTTAAAATATTAAATAAGAAATATTATTTAACAATATATTCTCCTTGAATTCAACTAACATTTGAGGTAAAAATTTATCTTTTATTGGTAACTCAGTCTAATCATTATCTCAATCATTAGTTAATTTTATTTTAGGTAAAATTATCAATTTGGCGGCATTTTAAGCAATTTTTTCTATCTTAGCTCAAATGTGAGTAAATCATGTGTAGATCATTTCACCTAAATTATCATTGTCTTGACTTTTGAATGTAGAAGTTGCATTTTTATTTATTTTAATTAAGCAATTAACATATTATACGTAGACTATATATAGAGTCTCATCTAAATTATTTTCACCATTGATCAAGCCATTTATGGAATTGGAATTGAGGGGTGAGATAAGTTAGGGACAAGGATAAGCAGGTATAGGCAAAGGCCATGAAGATTTTGTCTTCCTCTTTACTATAGACTTAATAAAAGATTTATCTTTTTGTGTACCATTCCCAAACCCTATGGGATAAAATCATCATATTTTCCATCTCTTTCATTCTCTGATGGCCCACCTCCTGTCTTTCATCTCCATATGTTTTGTTTTATTTATTTGTGTTTCCAACAATTCGCTAGAAGGCATGATGAAGATGTGATACATGTATGAGATTCATGTTTCCACCTGCTTAAGGTATTTTTTTTTTCCACTTTATTTTCAGACTCTTCTTTATGATTTTGTTTGGTGATATCCTCTTTTTATTTATTTCTGCCGACTCGCTAGAAGATATGATCCAAATGTGATGATACATAATCTTCCTTCTACCTTTATAAAGTGTTTTCCCTCTTTCTCCAAACACTTGTTTTGTATATTTATATTTGTTGAGATCCTCATATCATATGCTAAGAAATATGATTTGGAATTTTTTCTTAACTTTGAAGATTGGTTGTGAAAGTTGATCTATTAATATTTATTTGTAACTTGGTGACCGAAGATTTCCCATTGTTGACATCAATAACTAATGAAAGAGGCAAAAGCAACAATACAAATTCAAATATTCTTTTACCAATTAAGAACATGAATTGGAGCTGCGAGACAAAATTTGTATATTTTAGAAAAGAAAAAAATTGTTTGATTGGTTATGTCCAAATGGAAATATATTTGTGATAAAGTTTTTTATTGAGAAATTGCGAATGATTTCTTTAAATAGTTGTTATATTATTAGTTTTGTGGTACCATCAAATCAAATTTAGATTTTCCAATTATTTATTTACACACATTTGTATATGTATGTGAAATTGAGTTGTTGGAGCAACCTAATTATTTTGGAAATAATCTTTTTTGTGTTTTTAATATTTTCTTTCCTTTGGAGGTATCATGGCTGTTTTTATTCCTTCTTCCTTCCATGGCTTCCCTACCTTCTTTAGTGTGCTTTAAGGCCATTAAAGTGATGGGAGACTTGCTTAATAGAGAAATTACAGTTTCTCTCTCAGTTTTCTTCATTTTATTTCTTATAAACATATTTCAAGTATCAAAGGGTATTACTGAGTGCAATAAACCTTTCTTTTATGGCTTTTTAGACTTATTTTGAACAGGATATCAAATCTTAGGGTTATGATAATTGTTTACTTTTGCGTACAACACCCGAGTTTGAAGTCAAAAGATATAACCCGAAGAATACTAAAATCATAAAGACCAGATACAAAAATCTCCAGAATATTTGAGAAATCTTGAAGTTGTTAATTCCTTCGAATTTCACTTTCTCAATGATGGTCTAAACTCCATGTTATTTTTTATTGTTTGATGAAACATTGCCTTCTAATAGTCATGTGGTGGAAAAATAAAATAAAAAGGAACATATCAAAGAAATTTTTAAGATTTAGAAGGCTATAGCAGACACATTTTTTGGAATACACCCTTGGAACTTAAACTTACAAAGAAAAATTACAAGATAAAAACCTGCTTAAACTTTCTAAATTTAATTGGTTAATGTTTCCTTAAATTTTGACAAATTAAATTAACTAACTTCGTCATTAAACCAGCACGAATTAAGAAACAAAAACAACCAAAGACCAAAAAAAAAGAAAAACAGATAGCAAAAATAGATTTAATCATTTGATGTAATTTAATTTAGGATATTAAATTTAATAAATTTAGTACATAATTATCTGATATATAGGTTATTTTAAATTTTAAAAGCTCAATATTAAGGATTTGAATATGTCGAAATCTACAATATCTTCTTAAGTTTTCAAAAACGTTGTAGATTATTTTTAAATTTATACATATACACATATATACATATGCTCAGATTTTTTTTCCAAAACGAAGACAAATGTTTTCTGTTAGAAACTTATTTCTTTCTACATGTTAAAAACAATTATGAATTTTTATTTTTAATTAATTTTGTGTTACAATTTGGTTGCGAATAATCTTTAACTATAAATAATATTCAATACAATTAGAAATTTTATTTTAAAATTTATACATAAATGACAAAAAGAAAATGAAATAAAGTTATTTGTGCATAACACGTGTTACACTCTAATACTTTTTTATAAAACGTCCGACCTTTAAAGTTGAGATTTTTCTGGCAAAAAGTGAACTTCTTAAATTACCCTTATATCTATGTTCCAAATTAAAATTTCAAAAGATAAATCAGTGAGAATAATTATCTCCCTTCTCTTATCTAAAAAAAAAAACATGTATGAGTAAAAATCACCCTTCCCTTATACGAAAACACGTTCTCCAACTTTGCCACTATTCCGAAACTATCATAACCATTACCATTTAATTTTTCTTCATTTCTTAATTTCTCTTTCCTCTGCAAATAATTTCATGTTTATGTTCAATTAAAAACTCCCAACCAAACCTTAAGTGATTAAATTTTAATTTTTTGGATTACTTGATATTTGTTCTCAAATAAATTTTATGCAAAAAATTTCTTCTACACATTTTAATGCTTAAGATTACTTAATATATGTTCTCAAAATTTATTTTGCATATGCATCGAGTGTGCTCGACAGACTCCTAGTAATATATTTATGCATTGCATGAAAATATCCCTATGCCACATAAATAGTCAAACAATTTTTTGCACCACCTATCATGTTTGGTGATTATTCGACGCAGTCATATGAAGTGTATTCTAAGAGTTGCCAAGGTTTTCAATGGGTACGAGGAGGCAGCGTCATGGAAAGCGATTTGCTTGCTGACAGTATTAGGCATTTGTAGGAATAAATTGTTATTACACTAGTGCGTATTATTTATTCTTAACATAAATAGCTATAGCCAGTTTAAATATAACAAGTCTCCATATTCAATGTATTATGTATAGATTAAATTAATTTATTAAAAAATATGAATAATTTAAAAAACCAAAACTGTCGTTTAAAATAAAAAGAATTTTTGTATATTATATGTAGCATATTTATGAACGGGAGTTCGCAATATATCAGACGGTCATTCTAACAATATATATTCAATTCTAAAATATTTTATTATTTACGAATTGTTACATTAATTTAGTTAATCCAAATAAATATTCTAAACATATTTTCTATTATTAACATGAATGCTACAATTATACGAACATAATTAGTCACACACACACACATAGTATTTCTTAATTTGAGAGAGCGTTTCGGTTTCACACCAAACCTGTGCGAGTGCGCACACATATATGTATATATTTTCTTCTTCCAATTTTATCATTTCTATTTTGAATTTTAATTCATTTTCTTTTTTAAATTATATAATTATTAATACGCTAAAAATAATCTTGAAAATATTAATTTCTATAGACGATGCATTTTAAATATTTATGTGGATGCAATAGGTATCTGTAAATATAATAGCTCTAAACCTTGATAATAATGCTAACGGGTACAAACATTTAGGCCTCAATGCCAAGCGCACCATGCAATGAGTGCATCATCCCTTAAACCTCAATGTGATAGTATGCACATTCATCCGAAAAGTTTCTAGATCCTATGGTAAGAAACGCATAAGCCGAAAACCAAAATATGCGGCCCGACAAGACCTTAGGAGTAACTCCAAATCCCCGAATCTGTCACAATTTCTCCTTCTAATTCTACAATTCCTGCTTCCAATCTTTTTACAATTGGCTATTTCAAAAACCAACATCAATGGAGCATCATATCACAAATCATATAAATAAATAAATAATATTTGTATAATATTCTCAATCGGCTACTTCATTGAATTTTACTACCTTGCCAGGATTTCTGATGTATACAGCATTATGTTCTTTCCCAAACTACATAACTTAGTAATTATGAATTAATATGTTGATGAAACTAGTCATGGCTTTACAAGAGGCGACGAGGATCTGGATGATGGAGGAACAAGAGACTTTGCATAGGCAATTGGCAAAGCAAGAATCTTCTTTGGTTTGCTAACATAAGCCCTCTTGTTGAAGTTGTTGTAGTCATTTGCTTCAATCTCATCCAGTATTTTTTGGTACAAAAACAAAGATGCCCACACCTGCAACGCAGCCAAGATCAGCTTACAAACATAACCAAACCTAATGACAGACATCAAATAAACACAATAACGTGCTAGAAACTCGTTTTCACCTAGATTTAACTCATAGACAGTCACAGAAAGTTCATACTGGTTACATTTCAGCATAGATTTATGGGCCGTATTGTCAAATTTTAAGTGGATTTCATTTTTGTTTCGGGGTCCTAAAACATTACAATATCCCAACTGTACTCAAGCGGCTTTTTTTGTTTTTTGGCTGCTTTGAGTTGACGTCATGTCCTGTAGTGTAACTACAAGTCCACTTGAGTGTGCATCAATTAGTTATGTAGCTAAATGGAAGCTCTATTGACTCATCCAAATATTTACGTAAATAAACTTACTGGCCATCTGCTAGCTGAGTTGAGCTCTGTGACACCTTTCTCTGCATCATCAAAGAACTTCCTTGCCCTCTTAATTTGCTTTTTCATAAAATTTCTCCATTTATCTGTTACTGTCCCAGTAAATATGTCCTCTTCTGATAGCCCTGCTTGCGCCAATTCATCCTGAGGCAGATAGATTCTTCCGCGTCTAGCACTGTAGCAGAACAATGTCTTCTTCATATTATGCATAAACACCATTTAGGGGGGGGGGGGGGGGGCGGGGGACCACCGTCCGGAATAATTTGAATCAGAGTTACAGGAAGTCAAAAATGATCAAAATATTATCAGGCTAAAGTTCAAATAAGGAGACAGGATCTTAGGCCCCATCAAGGAAGATACAGACACACCGCTCAATTTTGATCTTGAGATGTTGCTTCAGAAAATGCAGCAAATTCAGAAAGATGCATTCGTCACGACAAAGAGTCAATCATTTAGATGAGATACTGTTTCCCTATTTTTATGGCAGAAAACATACCTCAAAGAGGTATTGAAACACGTTTTGCTTTCTCTAACTAGTGAAATAATGTAGATAGTGCTCCAAAAATACATATACACACTATTCAATTCTGAACTTACTCTTCTCCAACATCTCTGAGTATATTGGTCAACTGATTCGCAAGGCCTAATGCCAAAGCGGCATTGTAAACACTCTCTGTTGTTGCCTGGGATTCAGGTGCTATGCCCATAACTGGCACACTCATCAATCCAACAGTACCAGCTACATAGTAACAATACAGGTACAGCTCATCAAAGTTCTGGTATCTAGACTTCCAGAGATCCATCCTCATTCCCTCAATCATATCCCTGAATGGCTGCATGAAAAAATTAAAAGAATAAGGTGTCAGATGTAACAATGATAATAGCATTGATTCACATGCAGAGCTGCAGCAGCTACATGTAAGAAAAGGAGCATAGCATTATTATAAAATTCGTTTGGAAATGTTTCCTAGTTGGTAAATGATTTGAGAAATTACTTATGTTCCTTGAATAATTTTAGGGCAGAATGATGTCGATCAAAAAGGATCGAAACACATTATATCTACAGCACATGACTACCCTGTTTGCCCCTAGAATATAGAACAAACGGTTTCCTAGAAAGATTTGGCACTAAATGCTCCCAACAGTAATGATGAGAGAGGACTAGAAAGCGATCCTTTAGAATTAAAAGAACATTTGCCAGGCTGTCAACAAGGTTTGAAGCAACAAAAGGGGACAGGACAACTAAATCATAGGTACAGTCAGCAAAAATGTTGCTTGGAGGTCAATATCATATGGAAGAGAAAATTGCAAAATGGGTGGGGCCGAGATATGTGTTAGTAGGGATAAAACAAAAGGATTTACTAGCTTCAATTGCTTATTGAATTCTACCTGGATATCAACAGGAAACTTAGAAACAGTATCTGACAAAGCAGCATCAAGCATATCAAAAGGGCGCCCTCTAAAAATATCTTCCAGCCTGGCTTCCCACCTATCCAATGCTGTAGGAGTAATGTGTGAAGCATTTGGCCCATCAACAAGCTCATCTGTTCTCCTACACCAGACTGTTTAAGGATAAATGATGAAACCCCTGTCAGATGAGCCTGATAAACCTTGTTCATGAATTTTCTTTTATTAATAGCAATGAAGAAAGACTTGGAAGTAAATTGCCAAAGAGAAATGTGGGGATTTAATTCCAAGCTACATCATGCACATTATATTGCTCTTATTAGTCTTACCAGAATTGCTCTAGGAATTTCATATAGCTTTTCTTTCAATATTATACACATCCTAATTTAGAACAGAACCTTTGAGTTAACCATGGAAGACGGCCAATGGTGACCGAGAATGACATTGCAGCTAAAGAAAGCCACCATACTATAGAAAGGTTTATTTACCTGTCAAGTTGTAGCATATTTGCAGTATCATTATTCCAAAGAGTAGACCAACAATTTAGCATTAACAATAATGACTTGGTTTGGAGATGATGTAAATTGCAGTCCTTTGGAATATCATAAAATGGCAGATAACTGCAGTCCACCTTTGTTAAAACATTTACACACATAGAATTCATCTGTCAATAGAAATGTGGAGATCTTCTATTACTTGTTCCTTTGCGAGTGTTTAAAAGTTAACAAATAAGGAAATAGAAAGAGTTAAAAACAATATTATTGTGCCTTGAAATGTGCAAATTAGAAAGCAGCTTAGAACTAAAGAGGTGGGGATTCATGTCCAAACTTTGCTAGATTCATTGACAGAAAAAAAAAAGAATTATACACACACACATATATATCCAAGCGATAAAGTTCTTCTGAAGTGAATGTTGCACTCTACAAACTATCAGATTATCTTTAGAAGCTTTTCCACAGAAAATGAGTTTTTATGCACAAGACAAAAAGCCTTACCATATATTGCCCATATAGCTCTTTGCCTCTCAGGGGTCATAAGCAAAGTTCCTGTGAAAGAACCAGGTAAGAATCAGTCTATGTTCAGCTGAATTACTGATTCTTATTAAAGGGAGAAGGAATAAAGAGGTCCATACCAAGGTAAAATGTCTTGGCATATTCCGCACACACTTCACCACAACGATCATAAGCTTCACTCAACAAGCCAAGAGATCCTGGAAGAACAATATCTGGCTTCACTTCCATATCCTCACTGGACTTCAACTTTCGCTTAACCAAGGCTGCCTGCTTCAAGACAACATCATAAACCTTCTGCTCAGATGATAAAGTGATTTCCCCTCCGGGGCTCGCAACCATACTTGATGTTGGAGAGAGTCTGCTTGTGTCCTCTAATCCCGAACGCCCCAAGCAGGCATACCTCAAATCTGCATTCATAGAGCTATAACTCCGCCTATTCTTCCAACCCCTTTTCAGCTTGCGATTGCACTTCAAACTTTTGCTCCTAGCAATTGATCTAAAAGAATCAAGAATTCGGTTTCCCTCCCAGACTGACTCCAAGAATCCAGTTCCATTTGAGACCTCACAAGTAGGAGAAACCACCCACAACAAAGTAACAGACATGGTGACCAACAACTCTAGTGGTCTAAACAATTTCACAGTTTCGTCCTATCTGCTACCCTCTTCTCCTTAGTTTTACCCACAAGGGCCCCCAATAAAGTACATCAACTTTAAACACTGCTCAAATGGCTTTTGAAGCAGAAATTTTGAAATAAAAAACCACGTTTGAATCCAGCCAAAGCCTCAATTCTAGCAATAATAATTGAACTTGCACATGGGGTATCTGCAAAACAATCCACAACATCAAAATTGAACGCTATGCACAGCAAATGGTTTCCGTTCAAACCACTTAAATAAGTAAACTGCCATTAGAAAAAGGAGGGCATTCCCATTAACCACCGTGACCTGCCAGAAGAGCAAATAAAAAAATGCTCACCAATAAACTGCTTAAACTTAAATATGCTCAAAATCACATTCTATATTTAGTCCGACGGGTTACAGGCCCTTTCAGCAGTTCACACACGCTGAAGCAGACTCTATACCGCGAAGAATTAAATTTTACAATACAGCAGTAGAATAAACCAGATACATGGGAAAGCAATAGGTTATATCAATAAAATGACACGATATTATAAACAGGCAACAGATAAAATACATAATGAGAAAAAAAAGAACCTCTGATTATTGAATGGAATGCTTCTAAGGTATCAACATCACTAAAACAAATCAAAAATGGCCACCAAAATACTCACAAAATCCGAGACCACACAAAGACTTCTCTGTACTCTTCCAGAAATTTAACAAAGAACCCTCTGGTCTTTTTTGCTCCCTCAGCCAAGTTGAAGTGTTGATTTTCACTCCTTTTTCTGTCTTTGATTTTACAGGAATGTCATTTTTCTTACTCTGACGATGGCTAGAATTTGAGTGGTTCACATTCGTTGCTCGCTATCTTCGGCCATTTCTGGCTGCAGTGGGAAAAGCTCTATTTTTTTTCCTTTCTCTTTTTCACTGGATGATTGGTGCTTCGTCAGATGGGTCCCACCCCTGCAATAACTCGTTTGGTTTGGTTTGGTACCCAAAATTCGTCTCATTCCCGATTTGATTCCATTGCATGCACCTGTTTCTTGGCTTGCGTTTTCCCCTTTCCCTCGTATTATTTGTATTATTTTTAATATTATTATATTAGGATTTGCCTAAATAAGAAGTTTAATATTGTACAACTATTCTATGAGTACATTTTGATTAGTACAAGATAATTACAAATTTTCTTCTACAACATATATAGGAAAATGCCATGCCAAAAATTCGGAACTTTATAATTTGAATGAATTTCAGCTGATATTGTGTAAAAATTAAAGTGGCTACATTTATTTTTTGTGATTTAGTATTTGTTTCTAATAAGTATCGGTTAATTTACAAAATACTTGATTTGTATAAAATGCGAAATAAGAACATTTTGTTTCTAATAATTTGTTGTCAGTCGCTCAAATGTATTGATGAATTTAAGGAAAAAAAAACAAAGGAATTAGTATGCAAGCCAACACTGGAAAATCATATTTACATAATGAAATTGTGAATAAATACAAAGTCGATAATAAAAAGGATAATCGAATATGAAAAATGACACATTTTTATTTTAGCAAAAATTAGAAAACAAAATGATAAAATGATAAAGGCACATTACATTCTCAAAACAAAAAAAAAGTTTCAAAATAACAAGTTATTGCTAGTTTATGTTTTTTTATTAATTTAAAAATTATTAATAAAAATAATATCAAGTAATTAATTAATTAATTAATTAAAATATAAAAAAATGTGTGGGAGAGAAGTGCAGCAAAACACCTATGCACTATGCCTTGACCTATTACCTGTACAAGTGGGATCCATATAAAGTATAACTAAATAATGCCACGGCTATATTTATTTTGCCTTATACTACTTCAAAACATAGACAAAATTTATTACAAATTTTAAATTTTATTTATTTTTTATTTTTATATATTTAAAAAATATATATATATAAATAAATACTTAAAAATATAAACAAACATAACCGATTTTAAAAGCCTAACCATTAGGCGTAGTGTATCTAGACACGTCTAACGAGCCACCCAATGAGTGAAAGATAACCCTATCAACTTACGAGGTTGTAGTGGGAAGATTGGACACGCGTCAGTCGTTGTGTCGAAGGTTCATATTTTCATATCTACTACCTCTTGACCCAATTCATTATTGGGAAAGTGGGTCCCACACTGCCAGGTAAGAGTACTGTTTGAAGTTTGAACCATTACGCTATATTGGGTTTTTTTAAATTTAAAGAGAAAAAGAAAAAGTAATGTTAAGAAAAATAATTTTAATTATTTGGTTAAGAAGAAAATTTCTGGGACTATATTTAGAAGTAGGGTTTTGGCGAAAAATAATATTTAGTGTGAATTATGTTAAGATAATTCATATATTTGATAGTGTAATTTAAATATTTTAAAAAATTTTATTTATTTGAATATACATATAATATATAATAATAATTAAATGATATGATAGTACACAGAAATAATAATTAATTTGTAGGATATAAGTATATATAAATGTAAATATATGTATATATATATATATGTATTGATTTAATTAGAAATAAGTGTAATGATAAAAAAAATAATTAATTAATTAGATAAAGAAATTTTGAATTTAAATTAGCATAAAATTTTTATTTAGTAATATGTTTGGTAATATGTGTTTGATGGTATATTGAATGTTAAAAGTGAATTCCAAACATAAATTATGAGTATATTGAACTATTTTAACTCTTATTCTTCCTATAAAAAGTTCTCTAATTCTATTTCTTTTATTTATTTCTTCATTATTGTTTTCTCAAATTAAAAAAAAAATAATTTTAATTTTTTTTATTTGAATTCTTTTTAAAATTTTTTCTTTCTTTATTGAAATCCTTTAAATCAAACACTATATAAAAATTTGAATCTTTTTCATTGTTTTTTCCTTGCTTTACCATTTTCCTTCCCACCCTATATTTTTTAAACCAAACACACTTTTAAGACGTTGAGCAGTGAAACATTTTTTTTCGTTATCTGTCGAAACTTGAAACAAAAAGAATTCTATTCAAATATTGTGTTTTTCTTTTTTTAATTAAAATTATGAAATATTATAATTGAATTATTTTTTGTAGTAAGATAGCAAACATCAGTCGTTGATTTATAAAATTAATTATTTAAAGTAGAAAACAGTGGTGTAGTTGATAGCTTTTAGATTTATTATATCAAAAATATTGGTTTGGAATCAAATTTGACGGACATGGAAGTTTGGTATGAAAGTCAAGAAATAATATAAAAATAAGAAGGAAAAATAAATGGTAAAAATAATATTTTGTTGTATAATATATCCAAAAATGTGAATTTTGATGAGATGAAATTTATGAAAAATCACTAGATCAGTCTGCAAAAATAGAAAGTTTGCTTAATATATGGTTGTTAGGCCAAACTTCCTTAACAATCATGATATTTGTGTTAAATGAATACCAAGTGACGGATATAAATTGTGTTTAATGGAAGCAAAATGAGTTTTTTCCTTTTAGTAGTTCCAAACAACATTTGTATTTATGATCATGACATCTGAGACTCGTTCATTCCAATTTAAATTAATAATGTACATAAAAAATATCGTTTACTATGTATGTGATTTGAATTCCATTTTCTATTAACAACATATTTGTCACATGATAAGGGAGTCTACAATAATTTTTAATCATGGAATATTTTTTGTTTATAACTACATTTGGAAATGTGATCAAATCTTCCTAATTATGTTATGTTGCTAATTATGGGGCGGCTTAATGCCGAAAGTGATGAATAATTCAACACAATCACATTTTTTGTTTAAAATTTCCGTTTGTCATTTATCGTTCGTGTAATTGACCTATGAAAATAGACAATCCGCATAGTATTAAATTAAGAGAAAATATTATTAGTTGTTTAACCATTTATAAGCCAAATGATAAAACAACATAATTTTTTTTGTTTAGATCTTTTTTTCCCAACTCTATACATCCAAAGTGGGAAAAAAAATACCGAATATTTGAATGAACAAAAATTATTTGTTGAGACCCCAAAAAAAAAAAAAATCGAAAAAATGACCAAAAAAGGCAGCCACATTTGCCAACTAATATTGGGAAAATTAGGCCACCACTTTTGCAAATAGGTCTTTGTGTTGGTTTCGATTTGGTCAATGGTAGAGTTGCCTAATAACGGAGTCAATTCATTTCCTACATAGCTTGCTCATTCAATGTTGAAGCATTCTTTAAAATTTTATTGTATATTTTTAAATATTTTTATTTTAAAAATTATATAAAAAATAAAAATAATAATTGAATGTATGTTTTTGAATTTTGGGTAATTATAAAACAAACAAAGCTTAATAATTACTATATACTTTTAATAATCCGTATATATTATTGACAAAAAAAAAAAAAAAAACACAAGACATTCACATACAATCATGTTGGAATTTGAATCTAAAGTATCGTATCTGTATGGGAATCTAGGAAATTAAACTCGACGATAGGACCAAGACATCCTCGACTTTAATTTTCAACTTCTAGAGTAGCATGATTTTTTTATGTTATAGGAAAAAATATGTTATTATTACGCTTAAAATATTAATTCGCCTATAAATATTTCTATTATAATCAATATAACAATCATTAATAATCAGTTAAATTGGCACATTTTATCTGTAAGTGTGTAAAACTATTTGTATTTTAAATAATAGAAATAATATTATTAAAAATATATTTAAAATAGGAAAATGAAAAAAGATTTGAAAGTGAAAAGTTTAAAAAGAAAATACTAATAAAAATAAATTTAAAGAAAAATGAGTTATGAATGACAGAAAATGATTAAAAAACCAAAGATAAAAGTTAATATATAATTTTACATTATTCGACTAAACAGGATAAACGTGTAATGTTGCTCTATGCAATAAGAATTGATTCAAATACTTAATAATATATTAGTGAAATTTTCATACTCTGTGTTTGTACAAGTTTATTTATAAATTATAAAATTATTATATTTTAATTGATAAAAATAAAATTATTTAATATTAAAAAATAAAACAATATTTAAAATAATAGAGTAAAGATATATCAAGAAAATTTGAGAAAAAGTGAAAATATGAATTAGAAAAGTTAAGAGAAAAAATTAAAAATCAAATAAGAAAAAACATGTGATTTACATTGTACAAAAATATTTAAAATGAAAAAATAATGAAGATCAAAAAATTTTTTAAAATGATAAAATTTGAGAAAACATACAAATGTAGATTGTAAGTTGGATTAATAAAGAGAAAAAAATGATAGAAAGAATAAAAATATTTAACATAAGAGTAATTATATAAATATACTTTGTATAACTATGAATCTTTATTAAAATAATAATATAGTATTAGTTGTATGTGTCAATTATTTATAAAATAGAAAATGACTGTATTTTAAATAATTGAAATAATATTACTTAAAATATAAAACTGCTTAAAATAAAAATATAAATAAAGATGAAAAGAAATTGAAAATGAAAAGTTGGAAAAGAAAATAAAAATAAAAATAAATTAAAAGAAAAGACAAAGAATTAAAAATAAGCGTCAATGCGTGATTTTAATTATACAACAAAAAGATAAATGTGTAATTTTACTTTTATGTAGTCAAAGTAAAGTCAAATACTTAATAATATAGTATAAATTATATTTATATAACTAATAATTTTGGCAAATGCTTTGTGTCTGTTTAAATATATAGTATAAAATTAAAAATAATTATTTTATTTGTAGTGGATATTTGTTTGTTTAAATACTTACTTTATAGTCCTATAACAATATATTACACTCACAAAAGAACTAAAAAGAAAAATAAAAATATTAACAAAGAATAAATTTATCATTATTAAGTTGAAGAGGAGTATAAATGTAAATTTATTTAGTGCAATCATTTGTCAAAGTTAAATAATTAGTTACCTTAAATATTTTAACTGGTGATAAAAGGGAGGTGTTATGTATATTTGATTGATGTTAGTTTTTTTCTATCTTATTTTCTTCATTTATTTTGATCGTTATGCCACTCTTTACTTTTTTTTTTTATTTTCAAAATCAGCAATTTTAGAGGGCTATTACTAATTGACCCATTTTGTTTTTATAGATACTTTTAGAGTTGAAGGTTAAATAAGTAATTGTACGTAGTGTCAACTGAAATTTAAACTATAGAAGTTAAAGTAATTATGAAAGAGCATGGATAGATAAAAATATGATTATTATAAAAATTAATAGATAAATATTGTCATCCCCTAATGAAATTTAGACCTTCTGATGTTAGGGTGACTTCCTTCTAAGTCAACTTGAGATTGTAATTTCAAAATTAGAGTTAAACTGAAATATAAACATTTATTGTAGTTTTTACTTACGAATATCGCAAAAATACACTCAAAATTGCTCAGCTGCAATTAATATTTGTATAGATTTACAGGAAACGGAATTGGTTTATTTATTCCAATTCGTATAAATTTGAAATTAGTTATTTTATTTTTGGGTCAAAACATTTTGGCTATGGTTGGTGACTTTGTATGGGATGAAAATGAAAAAAGAAAATTTGGATATGAAAATTATGTTTGATTTTGAAATTTTTATTAATAAAAAATTAGATTTATTTGAATTTTATATTTATATATAATATAATAATAATTAAATAATATGATAGTATATATAGATAATGATTAGATTTTTAATAAGTATAATGACTAAATTTTCAATATTTAGAAATATATATATATATATATATATATATAAGATTTAAATTTAATTTTAAATAAAAATTTTGTTGCATATTATTTTTTGACGGGACGGAGACCAACCAAATCGTGAACCAAACACACTCTGACACCTGAACCATAAGCGTCTTTATACCATGCTATTTCAATGTTTTCTTTCATATTGCGATTTATTATAGGAATTTTACCTGATTTGTACTTTTTCATCTATTGTCAATTTCTGTTTAAAACTAAATTAAATATTCCGTTTTAAAATCCACAGACTTTAAAAATTCTCCGTTTTCTTTTATTTATTTTTGTCGCTTTCTGGCTTATTGGTCAATTCCACCAAAATTGGAAATAAAATAATAAAGTACAAATATGTGAAGTTCAAATGATGATGTACAAAACTATTTTGTTATATCAAACTTTGTTATCACTTGGTTGCTAAAAATCGAGAATGTAATATCAAGAGTTATTTGTTCTCAGGTATCCATGTTGGGGATTCAATTTCTAGAGCTTAGGACGTTTGAAGTAAATATTTTTAAGAACCTCAAAAATACGTGATCCAAACACCATTTAGGCGAAAATCAATTTTTGAGCCCTTCATAAAATAATTGCAAACAAAGGCTCTCCAAATGCCACGTGGCCCTCTGCTCTCCCTTGGTTTCAATTGTTGGTACTTTTCCACCATGTTATATTTAGGTCCTCCAACAATGTACTTTCATGGGAAATATCAACATGATAACTGAATGCCCATTCTCCATGTTCTTGCGTAGAGCCATCAAAGACAATGTTTGCTTGCCCATTATTATGATGGTCCGAAAATAATAGATCCTTCATTATGTATGAAAAAAAATGTTCCATAGTAAAACTTGGAGGGGTAATAATTTAAATTTTTTTGAATTAGAGTATTTATATATATAATAATAATATAATATGATAATAATTGAATTAAGTGATAGTATATATAATTTTTATAGTATAAATATGTATAAATGTAAAAGCATATGTGTATAAAAAATATTGATTTAATTTTGAATACATGTAATGATTAAATTTCATATATGTGTATATCTATAAGAGAAAAAATTAAATTTAAATTGAAATAAATTTTTTTATTGTTGCATGTACGATTTGTCGATGAGATTACACTTCATCAAAATTTTGTTCCAAACAAAACCTTAGGTAGCTTGCAAGCAATGTCAGCAAGACTTGTCCTGAGGGACAAAAGACGAGTAATTGGTGGATCTTTTCTTGTAGTTTCTAGGTTAACGCATGTGATGGGCTTAGGTCATTGCATGCATCAGATGCAATTAACTAGGTTCAAATTCAGTGCTCTTCTTGTTTAAGTGCTTCTTGAGTATGTTTATGCACAAGGTGCATTGTGATGTAAGTGCATTTTTCAAAAATTAGAGTGAAGATTTTCTATTTTTCCTTTTTGATATTTGCATATAATATAGTTATTGAACTCTTTTTCAAATGTATCGAGCATGGAAATATCAAGTCCTGTGAATCAAATCGTGTCAATAAAGTAATAATTAATAAAGTTATACAGTCACTATTTTTACTTACAATAAATGTACAACGAAAAAATTAAAAAGCATCATAAGCATGGAATGCCGCAAAAATATTGAATCTTGAAGAATGTGTCATGTATTGTTGTCGTTTTAATTTGTTAGGGATTCTAAATTATTATTTCTAGATGAGTTTGCAGTTGTACTTGTTTGATTTTTTTTTTGTTCCTTAAAAAAATATTAAAAGAATGAGACTTTTTTCTTTGGATTGTTGTTATCCTTCCACAAAAGCCAATGATTTTATATATATTTAAGAAGGATTATTAAACTAGAAATATTATAAAAAAAATAAGTTACAATATAGTTGTATAACAGTATTACGATAAATGTAAATTATATAACTATATAAATTAATGGTAACTTGCCTATTAAAATTATATTAATAGCGCCAAATTAGAGGGCATTTGGCTAAGCTTATTTTCTCATAGCTCATAAAATCATGTAATTTATAAAATAGTTTTAGAGCTTACATGCTCATATATTTTATTTTAAAAATAAACTAATAAAGTATTTTGTAAAATTATTTTATAAGATTTTATTAAAATTTATAATTATAATTGATCATAATTTTGTTAATGTGATAATGATGAAAATAAATTAAATAATATTAATAAAATGTAATTTAAATGTATTTGTATTAATTTTAATATATAAAATAAAGTAGTTTATAAGATGTATAAAAATAAGTTGGGAATAATTAAATTATTTTTAAAAATTTTATAAACTCCAAATATCTTATTTTTAGAGTTTATAAACTATTTTTTCTGAAAAAATTATCAAACACTTTCAAAGGACTTATAAACTTCTAAATATTTTTTCAAGAGTTTATAAGCACGTAAAAACCCTCTTACACAAAAAAACAACTTTTAGATGAAACTAATTTGGACAATCCATGCCATACATTAGGGAGAACGTTAAAGTAACTACTTTTTAGTTGTCAAAATTTAATTGCCTTCAATGCCCATCTCTTCTTTATATTTATTTTTTGAACATTTTTATTAAATTTATTTTGATAGTTTCTTTTTAAACTTTTCACTTACTATCTCATTTTGTAGAAAGTTTTTAATGCAATTTCAAGTTCAAAATAAATTTATTTTATTTTTAATATTGATGATATTATATTTTACTTTATTAATCAAATTATAGAATTCTTTGTCATACACGCATATGGTACGCGCTATTCTTATTTGTTAAGTAATTATGAACAAATCTCTAAAAGGTAATGAGGAAATTAAAGGGTAGGGGGCAGTAGGATGATTTAATTTTTTAGCAAAAAATGGTTATTTCGTTACATCAATATAACAATGAGTAATCAATGTATTTCTTTAATATTCAGTAAATTGTAAAGAATATTAAAACATAAAATTGTTCGCATAAACAAAAATTCACCACCGTTTGATAGGCTTAAAATGTATAGAGAAATTGCTAACCCCAAAATGTTGATAATAAATATTATAAAATTAAAGTTATAGGTACAATTGAATATGTAAAAACTAAACAAAGCAATTATTTTATTTTTAAAATAAGATTTATGAACTTATAAATTTTAAAAAATATCTTATAAATTATATAATCATAAGGTAGTTACATCATTATATCAAAATAATGATTAACTACAAATATATTCATTAAATAATCAATAAATTAAAAAGAACTATAAAATACAAAATTACACACACACAAGCTTACTGAAGATGATTTTGAAATATTAACCTTAACTAGTAGGCTAAAATATTTTAATAATTAAAAATTGCCTTTCAACAACCATAATTTAAAGATGACGATATTAAATTTATATAATTTTCTTTTTTAATTAAATCCTTATGTAAAAGCTGAGGCGCGAATATTGATTGTAGTAGTATGAAAACTATCTACATAGTTATTAAACAAACAAAGTTTAGGCGAATTTTTTGATATATTGAATATAATTGATTTGTCGGATGGAGTAGTATCATTCTTCTTATCCCTCTATTTCGTAGTTAACTTTTAGGTTATTTTTAGACATTGAATTGACAATATAAAAAAGTGTGATATTAACATTCTTAGGTTTGGGAAAGGGATTTTTGTTGTAGATGATGTTTTGTAGGAATTATGTTAGAATGAGTAGTATACTCAATTATAAGATTTTGATGGGATAAAAGTTTTGTTTTATATGAATAGAAGAATAAAATACATAAGAATGAATGAATGAATTGATAGAATATATATATATATATATAATTATTAATTTTTAGGGTATAAATAAATATAAATGTGAAAATATGTATGATATATATATATATTGATTTGATTGTAAATAGGTGTAATAATTAAATAATAAATCAGTTGTATATCTAATAGAGAAAAAATTTGAATTTAAATTTGGTTGAAATTTTAATTGAATACTATATTTAGTAATATTAAGTTTGATAGAATGTGCAATGATTAGGAGTTAGGTACCAAAAATAGCAATTATAAAAATTATAAAAATAATAAAAGATATAATTAGAATCTATAGAAACAATGCTATGCTGAATGAAAAAACACTTCTAGAAGTAGAATTGAACTATTTTTGAAGGAATAGTATAAGTTTTCTTCAGAAAAACTCTAGAATATTCGTTTTCAATAATACTCTAATAATAAGCTATCTAGCATTCAAAGCGGATTGTTAATTAATAAACTGCCATTCAACATGACATAGCCCTTTTTAAGACGAATAAGGAAAGAAAAACTTGTATTTACCTAGAATTTGGACTAAATATAATCAAATGAAGACAAATCAAAAAAATAAAAAAAAATCAAAATAAAAACTACACTAATATGGGGTCACGTTAAACTTGTAAATTTAAAAATTATAATATTTTCATTGTTCTAATAGCTTGCCACAATTATGAAATAAATTTCTATATTTCATCTAAGTGCGCGTTAGAATAAAGATTATTAACACTCAAATTTTTATGAAAACTGTATAAATTATTTCATTAAAAAATTTACATGAAATGAATATTCATATATATATATATATACATATATCAGCTTATAATGACAATGGAGACACAACAAAATAACCTAATTACAAAATATTTAATGTACTCTCTCTTTTAACATGACTGTTCCCCCTTTTCTTCCCTCATTTTTTAGCTTGGCTAAATTAATAAAAAACCAAATATATATATATATATATATATATATATATAAATTCAAATTATTTTAGGTGAATTAAAGTTGAACATAGTTAAATCAAATTGAAATATAATTTCTAAAATAAAAATATTATAAGGCACCTGAATTTCTTTTCATCCGTCTATCAACCAAGTCCATAGAAAAAAAAGTGGTCACAATACATCTATAGGTGATGGTATGCATGCTATCCAATTATGATGCGAAAGTCCAATTGAACCAGAATATGTAAGGATGATAACTAAAGGATTAATCATGCGGTCCAAAAGGTTAAAACGTTCAAAAATTCCATAGCAGTGCTTGTGAAAAGTTTTCAAGAAGAATTTAAACCTTTAGAGAAGTTTGAGGGGTAAAGAAATGTTTGTGAATTAACCTGCAGCAAAGTAGGAAAGAAGACGACATTTTGAATGCAAAAAGTTGATTTAAATGCAACCTGGATCGATCCAGGGTCATTAGATTGATCAACAAGTGGATATGGATTCACTTTCTCAAATTGCGATCCAACAGGAGGTAGATCAATCCAACAAAGTTCAAATCAAGATTGATATCAATCAAAGTAGGGCGGATAAATTGCAAAGTGATCCGATTGGAAAGCAAAATGCATACTTTCTAAGTTTACGATCGTGGATAAGGCATAGATTGATCGATCCACAAAGCACATCAGGTTGATTCAAACTATATCAAGATTGATTGCGATGACAATGTAGAACAAAATATCTCCTTATTTAGATGTAATTCTTTACGAAATTTACGTTAGACTTTTCTTAATCAATTATACATGAAAATATAGGTATGTTTATTAGATCCTAGCACTATAAAAAGAAGCCCTTATCATATGGAACAAGAACTTTTTGCATTTTTTAGTAACAAAAATTATTCTTTTCCTTGAATTTGAGAGTTCATCAATTCTTGTAAATTACCTATCCAAATTGAGTTATTTTAAGGTGTCATTGGGAGATTCATGACATTTCAACCAACTTAGACATGATGGTTGTGGCCGTGGTTCATTCAAATTTTCGAAATTCATTGTATTTGGATCATATCCTATAGTTCGCGCAAGCATGATTCACATGGGTTTGAGCTGCGCCTTTATCAATCCTCTCATATGCTTTTGTGCATGAATTAGTTAGCATTAGAACCTACTATATCGGATTCTGATTTGAACCCTGGTCTAGGTACCGATTCCATGTCCTTTAAGTTCTTTTCCTGTTCTTCTCGTCTTATCTTTTCTCTATAAATTTAAAAAAAAAAATTGTTTTCATTAGCACGATTCTTTGAACTTCATTAGGTGTTTGGAAAACTAAAAAAAAGGTCAAAAAAGGAGAGTTTATAATGTGAGAAAAAAGAGAAAAGTATTAAAAAAAGAAGTGATCTGGAAAAAATTTTGATCAATGTCTAAAGGTTAGGATTGAAAATAGAATTTGGAGAAAAAAAGGTAGGATTTTGAGTTTTGGTTGAATTTTAGTGAAAGAAGTAGAATTTTGTTGGAATCTAAGGTGGTGAATTATCTCGCCTTATTTTGCATCGATCGTAACCCTGATGAAGTTAAAAATGATCCTACTGTGATCTAGACCAATTGATCACAACTATCAAATTGAGTGCAAGTGCACTTTGATCAATCGTGTTCATCCTATTCAACTTTAGATTAATCCTTTAACTTCAGGATTAACCTCCTAACTTGTTTTTGAGGTCGATCCTGAAACCAAAATTTCCCTCCTTTCACACACTATCATGTTTTTTTATGACACATTATTTGAGTTTCTAGGGACTACTTAGAATTTCACAAGACAAGCACTAGAATTTAGCAAGTGAGATTATTATTTTAAGTGCTTTGTGTGTGATACACAAGAAAGAGATAAGAAACGAGTGATTTATATCTTATGAGCCAAATGGAACACTTACACACATGAACACATTTTTTCATATGCTACATTTTCAAGATGTCTCGAGGATTGGATGTTAAGGATAATGCATTTAATATAAAGTAGTTGACGGACACCCTAATTAGCAAAAATTGGAGATTGGAAAATTTAGAGTCTTCCCATGTGACTACAAGAGGTAGTTTAGTACCTCACGGGGAATAGAGTAGGGAAGCATCATAGCCAAGGTAAGACAAGCCCATGCACCAAGCAACGAGAGGCAGACACGTGAGTGATGAAAACTTTGATTTTGCTAAAGACTTTGATGATGATGATAGCGCTCAGAGGCAGCTAAGTAGACACTGTGATGAGGATAAGTCGTTGAAGGGTATAAAATTCACCATGTCATCATTCCAAGGCCATTTAAACCTTGATGCCTACCTGAGTGGAAGAGACGAGTAGAGTTAGTATTTGATTTCCACTAATACTCAAAAGCACAAAAGGTAAAATTAGTCGTACTTAAGTTTATTGATTTTGCTATACTTTGGTAGGACCCATTGTGTATTAGTAGGATACGAGCCAATGAGCATCTAATCCACACATGGAGTGAATTGAAGGCATGTATGTGAAAGAGATTTGTACTTAATCATTACAATTGGGACTTACACCAGAAGTAGAAAACCTTAACACAAGATACTTAAAGTGTGGAGGACAACTATAAGGATTTTTGGGAATGGTGTTGATAAGGACAAACATAGTAGAGGAGTGAGAAACTACCATTGTAAGGTTTATGGTTAGACTGGATAGGGAGATAGCTGATTTTCTTGAGTTGAACCACTACGTTAAGTTGGAAAACTTAGTGGAAAAGACCATAAAGGTGGAGAAGCAACTCAAGTGGAGGACAGGAGCTAAATGTAATCGAGCACCACATTTATGACCTTTCTTAGGATGGAGGAAAGGACAACACCTACTGGAAATCTTATAGCAAAGGTAATGCTGAAAGTGGAGACATTAAAAGTGCAAAACTATGATATCATGCGTTTCAATTGTCAAGGGAGAGGGCATATTTCTATGTAATGCCTGAATGAAAGGACAATGGAGTTGACATAAAAGTGAGAAATTGTCATAGATAAGGATATTGGCAGCGAGGAGGAGATGCCACCCTTGCAAAAGTTGTCTTCAAAAGATAATGACAGAATTTGTGTAGGGGTCGAAGGAATTAATTTAGTGGTGATGCACACCTAAAGTTCTCAAGCAAAGGAGAATGAGTATGAGGAATAGTGAGAAAATATTTTCTATAGAAGGTGCCAAAGTTGAGTTAAAACATGCAGTTTAATTATAGGTGGTGGTAGTTGTATGAATATAGCTAGCACAATGTCGGTGGAAAGATTGTCATTACTGCTAAGGGAAAATGCTAAGCCTTACAAACTATAGTGGTTGAATAATAGCAGTGAATTTAAGGTGGTTAAGCATGTATTAGTTGCATTTTAGATTGAAGAATACAAAGATGATGTACTTTGTAATGTGGTGCCAATTTTGGCAAGTTATATTCTATTTGGTCATACTTGGAAATATGATAGGAAGGTCATAATTTTATAAAGTAACAAATAGGTACACCTTTCATTTTTGCAATAAGAAGATTACTCTAGTACCACCATGCTAAAGCAAGTCCATAAGGGTCAGATGTACCTATTATAGCAATATGAGTTAGATTTAGTGAAGAAGAAGAAAAAGAAAAGAGAGAGTGAGAAGAAACATGAGTGTGTAAAGAAAGTAAAAAGAAAAGAGGGAAAAGAAAAAGATTGAAAGAGTGTATAATAGCATTTATGAGAGATGTGAGGGTGGCTATAGAATGTGAGAACTCATTGATATTATTGATGTACAAAGAGAATTAATTCCTTTTATATGAGATCACATCATCCCTCCTTGAGATTTTGTTGTCTGTTTTGTAGGATTATACAGATGTGTTTCTAGAGGAGTTATCTAGTGAATTGCTCACCATTTGATGCATCGACCATCAAGTTAATTTTGTGCTGGGTGCAACTATCTTGGTCAAACTAGCCTATAGGTTCAATCTTGAAGAGGCTAAGGAGATCTAGTGGCAAATTGAAGAGTCTATTAATAAGGGATGGGTTCAAGAGAGCATGAGTTCCTATGCAGTCCTAATATTGCTAATGTTGAAAAGGATGGATCATGGCATATGTGCATAAATTACAAAGCTATAAATTCCATTAAGGTAAAATATCGCCATCCTATACATAGATTAGATGACATCTTGGATGAATTACATGGTACTGCTATGTTTTTCCAAGTTGACCTTAAGAGTTGATACCGTCAAATAAGAATGAAATATGAAGATGAGTGGAAAATGAAATTTAAAACTAAATTTGACCTTTATAAGTGGTTAGTCTTGCTATTTTGGATTACGAATGCACCTAGTATATTTATGCATTTGATGAATCAAGTGTTGACTGCATTCACTAGATAATTTGTGGTTATATACTTTGATGATATTTTAGTTTACGGTAAGTCCATACTTGAGTATAATAAACATTTGCATTGTGTATTTAAGGTTCACATATGAAAAAATTGTATTCTAAACCTAAGAAGTGCACATTTTATATTGACCATTGTGTATTACTAAACTTTGTTGTGAGTGCACAAAGTATACAGGTAGATAAGAATAAAGTGAAAGCTATTTAAGAGTGTCCAATACCTACGATTACATGTAAGGTAAGGAGCTTTCATAACTTGGCAAGTTTTTTGGAGATTTTTAAGTAATTTCAACACCATTGTTGCATTACTTACTGTAGTCATTAAAAAGAATAAGATGTTTCAATGGGGATAAGTATAGTAACGAGCATTTGAGCTTTTAAAGGATAAACTTATTAATGCTTTTGTTCTTCCTTTACTTGATTTTGTTAAGACTTTTGAATTAGAGTGTGATGCATCTAGTGTAGGAATTAGAACTGTACTAGTGCAAGAAAGAAAGGTCATAGCATATTTCATGGAGAAATTAAATAGGACAACTCTTAACTATTTAACATATGACAAAGAATTATACTAATGAGAGTGTTGGAGACTTGGTAGCATTACTTGTGCCTAAAAGACTTTATCATATGCACAGACCTTGAGTTGCTTAAACATCTAAAAAGCTAAGGTAAGTTGAACAAAATGCATATAAGGTGTGTTTGACTTATTTCCTTACGTAATTAGATATAAGAAAGGGGTAGATGACATTGTCGTTGACACTTTGTCGAACTGTTATCCACTTCTCACCACCTTGAATGCTAGGTTTTTAGGATTTGAACATATTGAAAACCTCTATGCTAAATATGAAGATTTTGGTGAGTGTTTGAATTAACAAACAAAGGAGCTTATGAAAAGTATTTTCAGCATCATGCATATTTATTTTACGTGTAAGTTGTGCGTTCTGAGCTGTTCTTTGTGTGAATTACTTGTGTGGGAGGCTCACATAGGAGATTAATAGGACACTATGGTGTCATTGAAACAATTCCTACCTTGTAAGAACATTTTGATTGGCCACACTTGAGACGAGACGTTGACAAAGAGAGAATAATTGAAAGATGCATCAAGTGCAATGAGGCAATTCAAAGGTACAAACACATGAGTTATATACTCCTTTACGTATTTCAAGTATGCCTTGGGCTAATATATCCATGAATTTTATGTTGGGTTTACCTAGAACAATAACTTGTAGGGATTGCATATTCGTAGTGTTCAATAGAATTTTCAAAAATGAAACATTTTATTGCATGTCACAAAACAGATGATGCATCCCATATTGTAAACTTGTTCTAAGATTATATGGCATACCTAGAACCATTGTTTCAAATAGGGATGTAAATTTCTTAAGCTATTTTTGGAAAACATTGTGAGGTAAGTTGGGAACTAACTAGCTATTTTCTACTTTGAGTCAACCACAAACTGATGGTCAAACTAAAGTAGTTAATAGAATACTAATTACATTATTGAGAGTATCAGTTAGGATGAACATTAAAAGTTGGGGAGAGTGCTTGCCATATGTTGAGTTTGCCTACAATAGAAGCACATGTCCCGCTACTCACATGTCACCATATGAAGCTATATATGGATATAATCCTTTAAACATGCTAGATTTGTTGCCATTATCTCATAATCAGCAAGTGAGTGTGAAGTAGTTTCATGAAAGAATTTGACATGTTATTAAGCAAAAAAATGAGCAATATGCACAACAAGCTAACAAGGGACGTAAGAGGGTTATATTCAAGTTGGGAGATTGGGTTTAGAAACATAAGGGTAAAGAAAGATTCCCAAAACAAAGAAAGTCCAAGCTCATGTTTAAGGGAGATGGGTCATTTCTAGTCCTAGAGAGAATTAATGACAATGTCTGCAAGTTGAAGTTGCCAAATGAGTGTGGAATAAGTGCCATATTTGATATTATTAATTTAAGTTCATTTGATGTAAGAGATGAGCATGAAGCTCTATCGAGGGTAATTTTTTCTCAAGATGAGGGGGATGATTCAAGCGTTTAGTTGAAGCAAGAATACCCAAGGATTATTAGAAGACTAATTCCACAATCCAAAGTTAAGAAGTTCAAAGAATCCATGGCAGTACTTGTTATAGGCTTCCAAAAAGAATTTAAGGGTTTCAATAGGTTTGGAGAGCCAAAAGAGTATTTGTGGATCAACATAGTGCAAAGCAAGAAAGAAGACAACATTCTAGATGCATTAAGATTGATCCAAATGCAGCTTAGATCGATCCTAGGTGGTCGAATTAATCAATAGGTGGATTAGATTGATAGGGGTTGGATGCACTTTATGAAATTGCTATCCAATGGGGGGTGGCTTGATCTGAAAAAAATCAAATCGACATTGGTGTCAACTGCAACAAGGCAGATCGATTGAAGGAGGTTTGAGTGACTGCAAAGAATGCAAACTTCTCAAATTTATGATAGTAAACAAGGCACAAATTAACTAAGATTGATCCAAAAGACATTCGATCATGGTGAAAATATGGAGCAAATAATTTCTTTGTTTAGATAAGATTCTTTATGAAATTATGTTGGACTTTTCCTAATCAGTTATACACAAAAATATAGGTATTTTTATTAGACCCTCGCACTATAAAAAGGGCCCTTGGCATGTGGAACAAAATTTTTTTACATCTTTGAGTAATAAAAATTATTCCTTTCCTTGAATTTGAGAGTTCATCAATTCTTGTGTATTACTTATTGAAATTGAGTTATTCTAAGGTACCAATCTAGATGTAATGATTGTAGATGTCATTCATTTAAGTTTATAGAATTCATTGCATTTGGATTGTATCCTATGGACCGTGTAAGCACAATTCACGTGGGTTTGAGTTACACCTTTATCAATTCTCTCATACAGTTTTGTGCACACATCAATTGATATAACTAGCCTAATTCCCTTGCTAGGCATGGTTCTTCTGATCAAAAAATATATTTAAAAACTACTTAAGTAATAATTTGTGTAATATTATATGATGAAAATTTTTTTTATTAGATTTTGAGTTATACAATTATAAAGCTTATAGATTAAAAAAATAAGTAAAAAATAGGAAAATTTTTAAAAAAATGAAGAAATTTTAGCATTTAATTTTATATATTTATTAGGACATAATTGCATATAATTGAATTCACAATATATAGTTTGTTGTATTTTATGCACTTAATATGTCATTACACAAATAACCTATGAATTATTTTATGATGAGCATCAAGTTTAATTAAAATAATTAATATATCTATTTTCCAAAAAAACCAATTTTAGTTGGTTTTTAAATTTTAGAAACGAAGGATAAAGCTGAAGAAAGAAAAGTAGAGAAAAATAAAATATAGTACAAAAATTTTCAAAGAAAATGAAATACAATTTCAAATCACTATAGGTAACAAAATTATTGTTACCATACACTTGATTTTCATCTTTAAAACTTTCCGTATCAAATTTCATTTGTTACACTTTTTGTCATCTAATGCTTTATTGTAATGTAAGTTAAATGTTGTCACAAAAATATTTGTAACAAAAGAATGTTCAGTACTATACCATTAATTCTAGTTGCAAAAATATCTTTACAAAAGATACTTCTAATACTATACCATTAATTCTAGTTGCAAAAATATCTTTACGAAAGATACTTCTAATGTTACAGAATGTAAACATTCTTTACCAATATTCAATTTGTTATTGTATTCTTATAATAATAAATTCGTTACAGGTAGTTCTTCTGACAAATCAAATTCATATTAATATTTAAATTTAATAAGATTTTTTTATTTTTATTTTCATTTTACATTTGGCATACTAAATATGATAGTTTTTAGTTCATTAATGACTTTTATTTATTAGTAGTTTTATTTGGATTACTTTCCTTTACTTTCTTTTATTTATGTATATTAATCTTTGATGAGTATATCACTTCAAGGCTGACAACATATACATTACAATTAAAATATAGCGTATTAAAAATTTGAATGTAATGAAATAGAAGGCATTAAAAATAATAACAACAACAAAAAAAACCAAAACCAAGAACAACAATAACAACAAATAAATAAGTATGGAATTTGAAGCAAAGCAAGATCGTGTATAAAGAAATTATCTTCCTAACAAATACACTATAAATATATTTCTACCATGATACATTTATTATTAAACGTGATTTATTAAAATTCGATATTTTAGTGTAACATATTATAGATGAAAAGGTTTTTATTATCATTTTGGACTATAGAAGTATTTCTTGGATGTATTTTTGGAATTCATTTATTATGAAATATTTTAAATTGGATTCTTAAAGTTAAATTTTTGACATTCTTTTAAACATGTAAGCTTAAATAATATACCTTCTTGTATATTACTAATATATATATATATATTTATGTGTATGTGTTTGTATTAAGTATCAATTAAAAATGATATATAAGTTTATTAATAAGTTCCAAATTAAATACAATGTTCAATAAATCATAAATCAATATACTTACAAATGAATTTTTTCATTGATTTCAAGCATATTTAGTTAGTTTTCACATATTTTAAATTATGCACTAGGCAAGGAATAATTTTTTTGCCCTTTGGTACTGTGTTTTCATCACTCGTACATTCTCATATTGGTTCTTGGCATTAAATTTTCAATACAATTTATTCCTTTTATTTTAAAAAATCATGATTTTTTTTTGTTATTTTAAAGTTTATAAATTTGAATTTTTCAATGTTATATTTAATTTATACGTATTTTTTAACTTAAAAGCTTAGGTAATATGATTTTGCCCACCCTTTTCATTTCCGTGTTGGTGGAAATGGAACTTGAAACTGATTACTGATATTTAAATTCGCATAAGTTTCCAAATAAAAATGATACGTATAAAAACGCTTATGTATTTTTATGTTGCAAATAAAATATGATGTAAATTAAATCATAATTAAAATAATTATAAATGATTTTTCTTTTTTAAATTCTAGTATATTCAATAAAATATTATTTTCTAAACATTATTATTTATTTAATTATCAAAAGATATTTAATAATTTCACAAATCAAAGAAGTTTAATTTATCATACTAATTCTAAAATCTATAAAAATAGAATTGAGGCAAAACTCGTAGTCTTCAATATCCACATTCTATTATATTATATTATATATATATATATATGATTATTGCCCATAATATTTTCTTTCATTTATTATTTTTCTATTGTTGCTTTCGCAGTTCTTTTTTCATAATGTAATAAAACCGTGAACCGATTCACGTGCAGGTATTAAATTAAGTGTTCATCAATAACTTGAGTTGATGGTTTGATCACATCATACTTTCAAATAGCCATATGCGTATCCATCTAAAATTTTATTTTTTTAATAATTTATTTTGTCTGTCCTTCTAGTTTTGACTTTTTTTTTTTAAGTTATGTACTTGAACACATGTTACCTTTCCATATCAATTTATAATTTCCAAACAGTAATTAACAATAATTAATATGAAATAATTAAAATATTAATACCAATTATCTTGATATCACTTTCATTCTTGCCCCACGGAAACAGCACAGACTGAGATTCCATGTATATGCGGCAAGAAATGAAATCTTGGCATTATTTAACTATTTGTTTTCAAGTAGGACTTCGTAATTGTCCTTTTTTTTTTCCCTTGACAAAATCATTGAATATTTATATAATAAATGGTTCATTCATAATACATGGAATATATAAAATCAGGTATTAAGCAGCCCAACTTGACTATGGTGCACCCCAAAAGAAAATTTTTAATTATGACTAGTAATGTAGTAAATACAAGTATTATATTTATAAAGTGAGATTTTATGTCTATTGATTTAACTATAATTTTATTAATTCGACCTTGGAAATGTAGTGAAATAAAATTTAACTAACAAAAGTAGCGCTTAGAAGGTTGAAGTACCTAAATCTAGTAGTGGAGTGTAAAATATTGAAGAGCCTAATCTCTTGTCATGTGTTGATTTTCAATGTGTGCCTATGTTAATAATCAATCTAATTGATTTGTTAGTCACTCCCATTATTGCCACAAACTTAATATTTATAATTGTATATCTAGCACGTGAGTTTCATTTTCATTTTTTTCTCACACAATCATAAATTAATTACGATGTTGATCAAATCTTATAATTACTATCAAATTCTCCAATTACAAATAAAATAAATAAAGACAATGAAGCATACTATCAAGAATACATGTTTCCAAGAAACACGATTACAAGAGATTAGTGAATAATTTAATAACTCATAATTAATTCAACGAGAACAAAGCAAAATTATTCATTATTCCAAAAATGGTGAAAAACAAAGGGTAATGTTGAGAAAACTTAATCTAAATTCTGCATGTTGCGTGGAATAAAAACTGCTCTTTAATCGCGATGTAGATTCCTTTTGTCTCCACCTTTCAAACTTGATTCTCTATTATAGAAATAGAAAAACAAATACCGAAAACAACATTACATCGAAATAATAATTAACAGCTTATATATTCATTGAATAATCAATAAGTTAAAAGGAACAACAAAATACATCATACACACTCAAAGGCCTACTAAAGATAATTTAAAAATATTAACCGTACCTGGTAGGCTAAAATATTTCAATAATTAAAAATGCCGTTTTAACAACGGTGATTTGAAGTTCACGATATTAAGTTAATATTGCTTTGTTTATTAATGGCTTTTGTAAAAGCTGACGTGGGAATTTCCATTGTAGTAGTATGAAAGCTATGTAACTTGTCATTTAACAAAGTTCAGACGAATTTTATGATTAACTGAATATGGTTGTTGGATAGAGAGTGTGTGATAGCATTTTTTTTTTTTTTTTATCTCTCTATTTCCTATTTAACTAATAGGCTATCTTTAGACAGTGAGTTGATGAAAGAAAATAAAAATGTGTGTTCAATTGTATGATGTTTTAAATGAAATAATATTAATATTCTGACTCCATATATAAAGCCATAAATTAGTTCTGGACATCGGTGAGGTGCTATTTAGAACATGCATTGTCTTGTGCAATATAATATACTTGTTTGACTGACATTAGCATTCTTATGTTTGTTGCATTTCCCAAGTGTGAAAATCAAAGTGAAATTTTTTAAAAATAATAGAAGATATAGTTAGAAGTTACACAAACAATGCTAAAAGCAAAAATACACCTCTTGAAATTGAATTAAATTATTTTTGAAGGAATATTATAAATTTTCTTAAGAAAAAAATAACGAATAATAAGTTATCTTGCATTCAACGTGGATTGGTAATTAAGGGAACCGCCAGTCAACTTATTACGTAGCCTTTTTACAAAGAATAAGGAAAGAAAAACTTGTATTTCAGTAGAATTTAAATTAAATATAATTAAATAAAGACAAATCAAACAATAAAAAAAATAAAAAAATCTACACTAATATAGGGTCATGTTACACTCGTTAAGCTAAAAATGACAATATTTTCATTGTTCTGATAGCTAACCACAATTATAAAATGAGTTTCTAAATTTCGTCTACGTACATAAGAATAAAGATTAACAACACTCGAGTTTTTATAACAAGTGTATAAATAGCGTCATTAAAAAATTTATTCGGAAAGAATTCTTATTTATATATATCATCTTATAATTACAATGAAAACACAAAAAAATAGCCTAATTTCAAAATATTTAATGTACCCTCTCTTTTCTCATTATTGTTCGTTTTTATCTTCCTTCATTTATTAGCTTGACTAAATTAATAAAAAAGCAAAAAATATATAAAAATTAGAATTACTTTAGGTGAATTAAAGTTCAAAGAAATTGATAATTAAATCAAAATTGAAATATAATTTTTAAAATGAAAAGATTTGAAAAAAACAAAAAAAAACATATAAGGTACGATTGAATTAAATCACATCCGTCGACCAACGAAGTCCACAGAAAATAATTGATTATAATACATTAATAGGCGTTGCTGTGCATGCTCTCCAATTTTATGACAATCATCGCCCATAATTCTTTCTTTCGTTTAAATTTTTTTCTGTTGTTGCTTTCACAAAGCAATAAGATTGAGTTGATGGTTTGATAATATCAAATATTCAATTAGTCTTATGCGTGTCCATCTAAAATTGTATTCTTTTATAATTTATTTAGTCTGCCCGTCAAGTTTTAATTTTTTTAAGTGATGCACATGAATACATGTTACATTTCCATATCAATTTATAATTTTAAAACAACAATTACTAATAACTAGTATGAAATAATTAATATATTCATACCAATTATTGTAAGATCACTACTATTCTTGCCCTACAAGAAAAGCACAATAAGATTCACGTGTATGCGGCAAGAAATTACACCTTGCGATTATTTAAGTATTCGTTTTCAAGTGGGACTTCGTAATTGTGTATTTTGATTGACAAAATCAAGAACTTTTATTCAGTAAAAAGTTCTTTAACCTAAAATGAGGAATATATAAAATCAGGTATTTAGCAGCCCAACTTAGACTAGACTAGGATAATATTGAATTCAATTATTTTGGCCATTGAATATGAGCTAACATTTAATTTGAAATGAAATCATATCTTATTATTATTACCGAAAAAAATAGAATATGAGCGAGCTTAACGCATGGACATAGAATGATTAATTTGTATACTTCTAGCACTTGTGGATAGGTAGTCTTTTCTTTCCTTTTTTTTTTTTCCTGCAATCCTTTAACGATTTTAATATTAGTTATTATATATATATATATAGTTATATTATTATTGAAATTAGGTAATAAGTTCCGCTCATTGTGATATTTTTGGAGGAATGTTGTTATTCATACTTATTATTGTATTCAATATTTTTTATAAGGGTGTACGAGGCTTTGCCTTATTAATAACAAGCATGTCCCGTATGGATAAGGTAATTTGGTTGAAATTTACAACATACCTATAAATGTTGCAACAAGATTGAACATACACACATAACCACACAAAACACAAATAACAAAGTTAATAGGGTGAGGCACAAAATTGTTAAAACAGTTCAAAGTGATGTTTTCTACATTTGCAGGGTTTAGCCTAGTTAAAAAGCTTCTACTAAACTGAATCAAGTAAAGAATCAACCACAAAATCTATCAAGAAATTTTGGGTCTAACCCTATTTACACACTCAACCAAATAATCCCTATAACAATTTAGTCCAAAGGCTAGAGACATAAACACTCGAGTTAAACTCAGACTCATTCTAGCCTTTTCTTGACTCTCTACTTTTTAATGTCTTCAACATTCTTTACATAGTATAGAAATTGCAAAGTCCAGTACAAACTTACTTTGGGTTAACCAATATCCGTTTGCCTAAAAATTAGGCGAAATTCTCTCTAGAGTTGTGTGTTTATCAGCAACCATCCACAAACATCAAACTAGCTCAATTTTGGACACTTCATGATCCTTATTGAAGCTTTCTTGTAGCTTTAAGGATATCTTCAGCAAGTTTTTTCAAGTAGTTTTGCATATCCTCAAATACTTCATCTAATGTAATCAAGTCTCATAATCAAACATAGCAATTGAAATAGTCCAACAAGTTGAGGAAAGCTTGTCAAACTAATTGTTGTCTACGATGAGCCAAAAATATAACTAACTAACTAATAATTTTCTCCTTTGGTACATTGTGACACAACACCAACTTTCTATCGTGTTTCCAAACAATCAACCAATAAAGACATTTAAAGTGAACTGCTTTTATATATTTATTTGGCCATTTATATTGTCTGAACATTGATTACACTCTATTAGATCAGTGTGCTTACAAGTTAAATGATCACGCAAGCTAACAATAGAACAATAGATGTTTGCAAAAAGCATTAGACCATCTCAATCAGTATAATCGTTCAACAAGTAAGCCAAACAAAGATATATCAACAAACTTCAACAAATTTGACCACCAACACACAAATATAACATCAATTTTAGAAAATTTAACTTACTTTCCCCTATCTTTGTTTGTTTTCCATTTCTTCCCCTTTGGGCACCAATTTGCCGAAAGGCAAGTACTTAGGGTAGGGATATTCTTGCATTAGATTAACATCCAAAGGGTCTAACGTCATCTGAAGCTAGCAAAGAAGGTGCATCCTCTTCAGGCGGTGAATTGCTTGTTAGCATTTGTAGTGTTGCCCCTAGGTTGGCTCCTTATAACTTAACATTATGTTGCTGAGTTTGCAAAGCAGTAATCTATTCATTCACGTGTCTTCCCATGCTTGTCAGGTTACTAATAACATCTTGAATTCAACCTTTTGATTCTATGGGATAGGTAGCGTGTTCCACATTAGCTGCTAGCCACAAATCATCCAGTTTTCCTAGCTTTTCAAGCTTTTTCTAGTAATAGAACATCAACCCCCTTGTTAGATTCATTCTCATTCAGTGTAACCTTAACCTTTTTCCTTTGTAGAAATATGAAAATCAAGCATCGGAATGGAACATATCTTGTTGTTGCTTCGAAGTCAGCTTGATTCATGATCACTTAAAAAATTAGTTGATCCAGATTAATGGGCTACTTCGGTCCCAATTTGTACAATAATGTTACCGTAGTAACCAATGTTGCATTAGTTGTTGACAATAAATTTGCAATACTCAATTTGCACAATAGAATAGTTTAAGGATAGGGACGATGATTAAAAAGTAGATCATTCAGGCCATTTATCCAATTTGTACCTAGGTAATACTCATACAATTTCATCATAATCCATCACATGTCTAATAGGATAAATGTAATCAAACTTTGGTATAGGCCATTTTAGTAGTTAGTTGATAACATTTGGAGACTTTACAACTTGTTCTCTCACTTATACTTTATAATACCATCCAAAGTTCACAATGCTAACTTTACTCAATAAATTCAAATAAAACTCATAAACTAAGTCTGGATGAAATATTTTAAATCTTGTCAAAACCTTATACAACCCTATATTAATTAGAACAACAAGAAATTCTTTCCACTCAAATATTTTAGGCACAATTACTTTCTCAATAGCAAAATAACACAATTTAACACACCTATAATGCGTGTTGGCCATTTTGGAGTAAAACTTTTTTGAACGTACCTTCTTTAAGTTTGGTTCGCCAATTTTAGTTTTTTCGTCAACCTTAGTAACCGATTGTGCTTTCTTTGTCCTAGTTTTTAGATTGGGTCTCTACCTTGGTTTTGAAACGTCTTCCTTTGATATTTTTCATTTCTTTGGAGTAGCCTCAATGGGAATTTCCGTGGATTCTAGCGGTTCTTGTCCTAATGCTGGCTTCTCTCAGTTCCTGTTCCAATGTTGGCTTCTTTATCACAACATTTTTTGCTTCAACTTTTAGGGACATCTCTGGTTTTCCTTCTTTCGATTTTGATGCCTCCTTTTGTGAAGTATCAACCGTTTCTTGGACAATTGTCTCTATCTCTATTAAAATGGTAGCCTCTTGAATGATTGTTCTATCTCAGTTGTAACATGAGGACCTCGTTCTGTTGGAACTTCATCTTTTTTCTTCAAGGACTTTCACTTTTCCTTTTGCTTCCCTTTCTTTGTGGAGTTTCTTGCTTTCATACTCTTTCTTGGACCAAACTCTGTACGGAGTTGAGGAATTTCTTCCCCCATTTCTTAAATAGGAAACGTTGGAAAAAACAGTTTGTAATGGCTCTGCTTTAATCACTTCCTTCTATTGCTTAAGGCCTTTGTTTATTTTGAGATTTTTGTGGTGGCTTCATGGTTTGTGCTGTGGAGGTGGAACCTCTCTTTGTTCCTTTGTTTTTCCTCCTATGGCCTCAAACCGTTGTTTAGTTTTCAGAAGGTTTACAATAGTTATAAGGGTATGATCGAGGAAGATGAGGGTTTTTTGATGTGAAGTGACTGAATTTTTAAAGGGAAATAAGCATTTTATGGACAAGAAATTAGCGGTTACTCAAACAATAAAAATTCAAAATTTATTGAAAAGAGGAGGGATCAACAACTACAATTTTTGAAAACTCTACCATCATCATTGCACATCTGATAGTTCTGCCTCCTCTAACAATGTTGCGTTAGGTTAGCAGTATACTAGGCATAGGCCTAGTTAGCAGTATTCAATTCTTTACTAAATCTGTTTACAAGTTGTTTATTTGTTACAACATAGTTGATAACAATCTGTTTTTCCACTAACTCTCAAATAAAATGAAGCCTAATGTCAATGTGTTCTGTTCATGAGTGTTGAACAAGATTTTTGGACAAAGTAATTACACTGTTGTTGTTATATAACACCACCAATTCTTCAAATTCCACTCCGTAATCCTTCAACATTTGCATCATCCACATTGATTGTGCCTAATAGCTTCTATTTACAATATGCTCAACTTCTATAGTTGAAGTGAAATAGAGTTTAGCTATGTACTATATCGCCACACAAGATTGTTGCCAACAAGAAAACAACCACCACTTGTACTTTTTCTATCACTTGTATTTCCAGCCCAATTTACATTATTGTAACCAATCAATGAAATATTAAAATTTTTAGAATAACATAATCCTAAGTTAACAATACCACTTACCTAATGGATGATTCTTTTCATGGCTGTGTGATAACTCTCCTTAGGTGGCTTGATACCTTGCAAATAGGCCTACATTGAAATAAATATCAAGTCTCCTAGAAAGTATTTCAACTCCCCTACCATATTAATCTTGAATCCACTTTTCACATTTGAGATGAACTCATTTAGCATATGTTGGGAGGTTGATCCAAACACTGTTCTGTCCACATATACTTTTGTAACAAGAATATCATTGTTGTGATGTCATACAAACAACGTTTTGTTCACTCCTACTTGAGGGTAGCCTTCTTTAATAAAGAATATTTCCAACCACTCATACCAAGCACGTGGTGTTTGTTTGAGATCATACAAAGCCTTCTTCAACTTGTACACATGATTCGGAAATTGAGGATCGACAATCCCCTTGTACTATTCTACATAAACTTCTTCCTTCAAGAATTCATTCAAAATACACTTTTAACATCTATTTTGAAATACATTGAAGTTTAGAAAACATGCAATAGCTTACAGTAATTGTATGGTTTCAAGGTGAATTATAAGTGCAAAAGTTTCCTTAAAATCCATCCCTTCAACTTAGGTATAATCTTGTGCTATCAATCTTACCTTATTCCTTGTGATTGCACCATTCTTATCCATTTTATTCTTGATGATTCATGTGGTGCCAAGGATGTTTGCAACATGTGGTCTCTCAACTAAGGTCTAAAAATTATTTCTTTACATTCTTTAGCTCAACTATGGAGATAAAATAAGAATAACCATTTAATCACAGTAATTTACCTTAAGCGAATTTCTTAGCTTCCATTCGTCATTCAAATCTCCAATTATAGCTTGCATGGAATGATTTTTGTGGATTTTTGATGAGGGATCACTGCCTGAAGTGGACTCTTGCTCACATACTATAGTTGTTGTGTTTGTCGTTGTAGCATCATGCTTTTGTTATATTCTTGATTGTCAATAGTCTAATCACCTTGATTATTGAAGCTAAAATCATCATCCTCTTTTTATTTCTCTTGATTCACTAATTCTAAACACACCCCATTTGCCTTGAAGTACCTAAGAAAGGATTCTTGATTATTTTTGTTGGCAAACTTTCAAGGATTATCATAATCTATCAGGATATAGCAATTTCTTCTAAAGGTGTGAAAGTAAACACATTTGGCTTTTTACTTTTTTAGATCTCATAGGGTGTTTTCAATAGAATGTTGTGAATATATACCCTATTCATGATATGACATACTATGTTGATAGCTTTCACCCCCATTTTATGTTTATCTCCTTTGCACTAGGCATGGCTCTCGCCATCTCGTAAAGAGTTTGATTCTTTCGCTCCACCTATCCATTTTGTTGGGGTGTCTTAGGAGATGAATACTTAGGTTACACACCATGTTGGAAACAATAGTTATCAAACTATTAGTTCTCAAATCTCTTACCATTGTTCATTTGGATTCTCATGATCCCTATAATAGCTTTTCTTTTTTCAGTCTCCAATTATGTGTAAAGTCTTTTGAAAGCTTGAAAGGTATTTAACTTTTGCTTCAAAAGATCTACCTAAGTAAATCTCGAATAATTGTTGACTCAAATAAAAATGTACTTTTTGCCTCCAACGTTTGTAACATCCATAGGAGCCATTAAGTCCATATGGAGTAGTTCTAGAATCCTCGTTGTACTCAATTGTTGTGATACTTTATGAGACTTCTTTCATTGCTTTCCTAATTGACACGCCCCATAAATATTTCGGCTTAATTCTATGAATGTTTACAACTTACGAGAAACTCCAATTTTTGATAGCTTCAATAAATCATGATTGTTGATGTGGCTAAGTTTTCTATGCCATTGATAGTTCATACCAGTTGAGGTATTATTCATAGTGTTGCAATTGTCATTTGATTTGTTAACAATAAGTATATAATGGTAATTTTTGTTATATACCTAACATTGATCATTAGTGAACCTCATGAATTGGTCTTGGTTACAAAGTTGACTTATGCTGAGTATATGGCCTTTAGTCCATCAATGTGTAGGACACTATTCAACGTTGGAATTCCATCAACATTGAGGTTACTTTTTCTAATTACTTGATATTTTTGTCTACAACCAAATGTGTCATAGCCTCCATAAATACTCTTATAGTTGGAAAGATTTTCCTTATCACCTATCATATGCTTAGAATAGTTACTATCAAAATACCAAGATTCTTCAGAACATGCTCTCAATGATGTATAGGTTACCAAACTTTTAATTTCTGGCTTTTCGATTCACACTTGTTTAACTTGATCATTGTTTCTACGAATTTTGTCAACATGGTTGTCAACTTATCCTTCATACAGTTGTGCCTTAGTAGAAAAAAGAACCTAGCCATCTGGTGACCATCTTGGTTTCAAAAATTGCAAAAGGGGTTTTCTTTTGGCTTCCTCCTTCTACTTGATCTATTTTGCGTTGTTTGTTTCTTAGGAAATGGTATTTTCTTAACAAACTTAATTTCCTTTTTCTTATAATTGTGACCTGATGCCTGCTCAATTTAACCAATTCCTGTATGATTAGTTACAAATTTCTCAGTGGACAACACATCGTCTAATTACAAATTTCCCATGCTCAACTTTTTCAAGGTTGACTCAGCTTCAGGGCAATGCTCATCAAGTTTTTACAGTCAAGTCTTAATTTTGAGCATTCATCATTTAAACATATGTTTAGTTCTTTAAGAGATTATACCTTTTCCTTTAGAGCATTATCTTCAAATTTGAGCTTTAGTAACTCGTCACAAGTAGGTTGACAAATGGAAAGTTCCTTATCTATGTCATTGTTGCTTCCACACTCTAACTGGTCATCATTAGATGTTGCACCATCATGCACAACATTTTTTCCTTTTATGCTCACTGAATTGAAAGCAACTTGATTGCTTGTATGATTGACATCTTCATCCGATTGTTCATAACATTTTTCACTCTAGGTGGAATTCATGGACTTCCCTTGCTTGTTGAGTGTATTAAAACAGTCAGCCTAAACATGGCCATAACCATTGTATTGATAGCACTGCACACCTCTCTTTTGATCTTACCCTTCTCATATTTTTTAAACTTTTCTTTTGATAAGTTGAAGAGTTTTTGGATGAATTAGTTGAGTTTTTTTGTTTTTAGTTGAAATTTGGCTTCCTTCTCCTCAACAGCTTTTTCAATTTGTTTGCAACATAAGCTATGCTATCATCAAAATTGCAACAATCATCATCATTATCATCACTATGTTTCTCACTGTGGGAGACAAGCTTGGTCTCCTTGTTGGCAATGTTCAAGGTAATCTCATAGGTATGTAGAGAATCCAAGAGTTCATCTAATCAAAGGTTGTCCACATCTCGAGTTTCTTCCAATATTGCTACCTTTGGAGTGAATCACTCATAAGATCTCAATGTCTCCCTCACTAATTTCACCTTAGAATACTTCATACTCAACTGAAAACTTGGTTGGCAATATATTGTAACTTGTTATTAAACATTGCAATTATTTCATATTCACCCATTCTCATAGTTTCAAACTGTGCTGCTAACATTTGGAGCTTCAAAGATTTGACAACATCAATTCATTTGTGGATATTCTAAAGGAGGTCTCAAGTTTCTTTGATCGTCTCACAAATTGATATAAGCTTGAATTGCTTTTCATTCACACCAATAAATATCTCATTAATCGCATTAAAATTTCCTAATGTCACCTTCTCTTCTTCAACAATCTAGGATTTGACAACCTTAGGAACTTTAATTCATATTCTTCAGTTAGAGTAGTAGGGAGATACCAATCATGTTTAATAGCATACCAAGGTTTCTTGTACAGTGATTTTACAAACAAATGCATTCATGTCTTCTAACAGGGATATTTGCTTCCATCAAGAAGCAGGGTTGTATAACAAATGCTCCCTCTTTAACACCTATTGTTCAATCCTTCAAGGTTTCACCTGCTTCGACAACCAAGCAAACCGAATGAACTAGGTTCTAGTATCAAGTGTAAGTACGGCTGAAGTTGATAGCACACCTAAAAATGTTGTAATAAGGTTGGATACTCACATAGAATCATGCACATAGAAACAACAAAGTAAATATTGTGAGGCATAAGTTATTAACATAGTTTGGAGCAATATTTTCTATGGCTCCAGGGCCTAACTTAGTTAAAAGCTTCCACTAACTTCAGTTTAGGTAAAGAGTCAACTTCAAAATCTCTCACCAAATTCACTATTTCAATCCTAGTTGCTTCCAACTTGATGAGAATACAATGAAGCACTGACTTAATTATGTCTAACCAAAACTCACTTCAGGCCCAATATTCTATCATAGTAAATTACTATCAGGATATTTTAGCTCTCACTCTTTACACAATCAACTAAATAATGCCGGTAATAATTAAGCCCAAAGACTAAGAGACACAAACACTCAAGCTAAAATTCAGACTCTGTAGTCCCTTTCTCCACTCTTTGCTTCTCCGTGTCTTTAGCATTCTTTATATAGTGTGGAAATTCTGAAGTTTAGGTCTAACTTGCATTTGGTTAATTAATATCCTTATGCCTATAAATTAGGCAAATTTCTCTCTAGAATCATGTGGTTGTCATCAACAATTAAAGAACATCAGACTGGCTTAGTGTTGGGCTCTTCATGATACTGATCTAAGCTATCTTGCAGCCTTGAGGGTATCTTTAGCAAGTTTCTTCAAGTAGTTTGCGTTTTTTTAAATATTTTGTCCAAGTTTATCAAGTCCCATAATCAACCATGACAATTTAAAGTGTAATATCTGAAAATTTTGTAATTTTTTTTTACCATATTAATAACTTTTATTTCACTATAATGGAATTTAATTGGTCCACCACACTTGGAAGACTATTTTTTTTTATGTGAGGTAAATAGGTGGACAATGGAAAATGAAATATTGGCTGAAGGGATAGTGCTTGGTCGGTCAAAGCTGATCATGTGGGAGGAGAAATTCTTGTGGCTGAGTCATGGGGAAATTAAAGGCTGATTAAAGTGGATTAAGTTGGATTAAAATGGGAATTAAAGCCAGCGTGCATGGTGCAGAAGAATGGTGAAGAAATAAGGATTAAAGGCTGCTCAACTGGGCCATTAAAGAGGAACTAATGCTGATGTTGAATGTAGTAGAATTTTCTAACTTAATCTCATTTTGTAAGGAACTGTAGAAACATTTGGAGATGTTGAATTGACGTAAGATTTTAGCCTTTACTTTGTTATAAGTTGAAATTTCATATTTTTTAGCCTGATTATATAATGGGTTTAGATTTTATATAATAAATAAGGTAAGATTGTACACCCAGAAAGTTAGAAATAGTAATTATAATTAGGTTGAATGTTTGGGTTTGTATTATATCTCTCGTTGATGGTCATTAGAGTGCTAAATTTCTATTAATGCTGTCCAGGACTGATTTAGAACAGGAGAAATCTAATTAGTGTTGGCAAAATTTCACCCTACTACAGCCGCTAGTGGGAAATCTATCATTGTAATTTCTAGTTGAATAATTGAGCCAAAAAAAAACCAAAACTCATTGTATATGCATAAATATGTTTGTATGTATGTGTAAATACCAAAACCCATTGTATATGCATATGTACGTACGTGTGTGTGTGTGTGTGTAGATATGGTTATTTCTTAATCATGGGAGCATAGTTATCTTAAGAATAAAGCCTTGCATACAAGAGAGAATTGAAAGCTTATGATTCGGTCAAACGGAGGCATGACGAACTAATTTGATTACTTGCAGCTAACTATATATACACATATAAATCTGCACACTGTTTTTTGGTTGGGCAAGTCTGTACACTTCTAGGCATTTAAATACGATTCTAACATGCGCATGCATAGGTGTGTGGATATTTTTGGATGAATCTTGCCACGGGTGGACAGTGGCTATGAATTTAGATATATATAGCCAACAGCTGGTTCTTAGAGTTTAATTTATATAAAGTAAAACAACATTAGCAACAGTTACATATTAAAATCTGCAAGAAATTTGGGGTAATGTAGAATTAAAAAAATCTAGTTTAAACAGAATTGAAAATTAAATTTAAGAAGAAAATCGTGGCCAAACAAAGGGAAAAATAAAGGCTGATTGTGCTGGCTAAATATTATCATTAAGCAATGGGGGGAATCCTAGTGCTTGTTAAGTAGACTTATGGCTGAATAAGGAACCTTGGCAAGGGACAATTTTAACCAAACCTTATCCTAGCCATGGCTGCATAGAACACCGGGAGAAAGGGAGATAGTGAAACTTTCACACCTAAAAAAATAGCTGGAGGAAGTTGGCTGCCAGAAGAGGAAGAAGCGAGGAATGTTTAGCTTCAATACGTAGGTACATCAACAGATCGAACTTATTGTTTGAATTTTGATGTACATAGAAGGATTATAGCTATAAATTGTAGGGCAATCATACACATTTCACGCATATAAGTTGATTTTCAAGAGTAGAAATTAAGAATATATCTATATATGTAGGAAGCGATAGGTGTTATACAATCAAACTATTTGCGACCAGAACTCCTAAATTTCAATGTGGTTTATATGGATAGAGCATGAATTTTGGGATCCATAGATACTTCACACTGGAATGTGGATTCCCAAGATCATACAAGTAGAGATTAAGTAAACATTACTTATACGAGAAACATGATATGAACTTGTATGTTCATAAGCCATACTTGATTGTTAGAGTTAATGATTTTCATAAAAACTTGAAAAATCATAAAGGAAGATCATAAGAGATGATGGGTTTAGTCTTAAAATAAGTTTAAACAAGTTTTCAGATCAAAAAATCAGTTGGAAAATGGGGAAAACGTTAGTAAATGGGGATTGCCAGAACGCTCCACAGTTACGTCACACTATCTTGCAGTTTCAATAAATCTTTCCGTAGTCCCACTACATTGTCTTATAGTTGTGATAGATCTTTCTGTGGTTATGAACATAACTGTGAACACTTCCAACGCATTTTGTGGTTGGTGTTGTGTTCGCAAAACCATGTCTCACAATCGCAATAGATTTCCTTGCTGTCACGAGCTCGACCGCAGACAACTTCAATGCATAATACGATTGATCTCATAGTTGCAAAACTTAGTCTCATGGTTGCGAAACTTATCTCTGCAGTCGAGGATTCTAATCACAATTCATCCAATGAGTGCAAAAGCCTCCTTTGTAGCCACAAATACCTTCCTCATGGTCATGAAGCCTATCAACTGCCACTTCATGTTAATCAAGTTGATATAGAAGCCTAGTCATCCTCTATGTCTAGTTGAAAGGTGACTCGAGAGCTGAAGGTTCCTAGCTATATTTAGGTGGTTAAATGTTAAGCTAGCTGATTTGAAATGGTGCCTAGGAGTGTTACAGAGTAGTAGAATAAGTGTATGGCAGTTAAGTTCTCTTTGTATATAATTAGCGAATGTAACAGTAACTTGGACAGTTTTTTGTTTCATTCTGCTTTTTGTTGATCAATGCAGAGTAGTTCGGTTTTGCTTTTCATTGTGTTGCGTATTTGTTGAGCAGATTTCTTGATCAAGAATAAAGCTTCACATGATGAAAATAGATGATTAATTATAGTACTAGAGCTAGACTATTTGGTAAAGCCACACTGCATCCTTTTCTGATTGGTTTTTCTTTTCTTCTTTGAAGCCTCCTCACAACTTCATTAATTTCTTTCTGTTGATGGAATCCTGTCCAGCACCCAAACCATCCATATCCTTCACTCCATTCTGTGGAGGATCCCGATTCTCCTTTCTACATCTATCCTAGTGATAATCAAGGCACTTTGATTGCTCAACTTGAGTTGATAGGAACTATCACATTTGGAGCCACTCCTTCAGCTTTAGTTTGTCCATACACAACAAGCTTGGTTTTGTTAATGGTGCAATTTAAGAGCCATCAATGAATGACCCTCTTTATCCAACATGGAAATGATGCAACCTAATTGTTGCATGGTTATTAAGATCAATGACTCCTTCCCTAGCAGCCACAATTTTTTGCATGAAGAAGGCCTCTTAAATTTAGGAAGTGTTACCCAAGTGATTCTCCATTCCATATGATAATCGGTTGTGCAGGCTTCAAAGGGACCTACGCAATGTCATGTAGGGGTCTAAGACTATGGATAAGTATCATATGGAGCTATCACCAAATGGGAAGAGCTGAGAGAGTATAGGCCACTTCCACACTACAAGTGTGGAGGCTGCAATGCTAGTTGCTTCCAGTCTTTTGTGGAAATGCAATAGAAAGACATGGTCTACAAGTTTCTCAATAGCTTGGATGACATGTACTCATCCAACAGCTCCTAATTGCTAAGACAAAAGCCCTTTCATACCTTAGAGAAAGCATATAATGCAATTGTAATAGAGGAAGCACAGATGACAAGGGAAAAGACCAGTGTTAGATTTATGAATGACTGAGAGGAAGGAGAGGAAATAGAAAGTGGTGCGCTCCCATTATGGGAAAAAGGGTCACAAGAAGGAGAAATGCTATAAGCTAGTTGGATTTTCACCTAACTTCAATTTCACAAAAGGAAAGTCTAGGCAGACTCAAGTGGCTGCCAACTAAGTGAGCTTGTAGTCTGATGCTTGCAATGCTAAAAAGTCACCTTCAAATGGAGTTTTTTTATCCCAAGAATAGCTGAACAAATTGATGTGCCTGTTGAATCTTCAAGTGGTGTCTTAATTAGTGTGGCTAGAATGCAAAATTAGGTTGGACAGGCCATTGCACTAGAGAGAACTAACCATTTTACCAACTATTCAAACTTTATAGGTATGAACTCACCATCTTGTAACCTTTCTTCAATTCCTCTTGGCCACTTGCTCACTACTAATCAACCTAAACATTTTACATGCCTTGCTCTGATCATGATCACAATTCATCTCAGTATAACAACACACAAAAGTTGTCATCAACAGCCTCATTAGAATCAATCATAGACATTGGTGCATCATACCATATGTGGTTCTGTCGAGCTTTTTGCTACTCACAAGCCTGTAACTAATTGCTTTGTTAGTCTTGTCAACAAAACCAAGGTTCCAGTCTCCCACATAGGTTTAGTGATCATCTCAAACAACCTAATGCTTGACAATGTCCTGCATGTACCTTTCTTTAGCTTTCATTTGTTGTTAGCCAGTAGGCTTACACGGTCATTCAATTGTAGCCTCATCTTTAACTATAGTTCATGTTATATCTAGGGCCTCTCACCATGGAAGAGGATTGGAATAGCTGAACAGATCCAAAGGCATTATACCATGAAATAGTAGACTTCAAGTATCACCTCTTAAACTAAGTCCAAATATGTGATAGTCTTTAATGATACAGGTTTTGATGTTAGCAACTTTGATGTATAGCATTATAAATTAGGACATATCTCACATCCTGTAGCCTAAAGAATTCATTCCATTTATCCTAATGTTGTAGTCATGAGAAACAAGATATGTGAAATCTATCATCAAGCAAAATAGAAAAAGTTACCTTTTGTTACTCATGGAATAAACACTTTGAAGCCTTTTTATCTAGTCCGTATTGATGTATGGGATCCTCACTTAATTTGTGCCCTTGGTAGGTACCAATATTTCTTGACAATTTTTGATGATTGTGCTTGTTGCACAGGGACACACCTAATGACAAATAAAAGTGAGGCTCAACAAATACTCCTTACCTTTCACAACCTAGTGCTCACTCAGAGTTCATTAGGAGTGACAATGCTCCAGAGCTTAGGATGATCTCTTTCTTTACTAAAAATGGAATTTTCCATCAATTCTCATATGTAGAAACACCCCAACAAAATGCCATTGTAGAGAAGAAACATCAATACATTCTCAACATTGCTAGGTCCTTATTGATTCAAGCTTCAATGCGAAAGAGCTTTTTAAGTGATGCTATATTAACTTCAACCTATATTATTGACATAACTCATTCCAAGGCCATAAACCTTAAAACACCTTTTGAAGTTCTGTTAGCAAACCACCTCAATTCCAACAGTTAAGAGTGTTTGGTTGTCTTGCTTTTAGCCTCATTCTTAAAAGTAGTAAAACCAAATTTTATCCTAAGGCCAAGAAATGTGTTTTCATAGGCTATCCTAATGGCATGAAGGCAAACAAAGTATATGATCTCACATCTCGTGAAGTCTTACATTCAAGGGATGTAATTTTCTCTGAGCATATCTTCCCTTTCCATAAAAACCCTTCCAAATTCCTTAATGCACCAGATGTGAACCATAGCCTTCCTTGCATACCAAAACACCCTTACCTTGACCATACCTTTAATTCAATCCCATCTGACAATGATTCATCTAATGAAGCTAATGATGTCAACTTTGCACATAACCTACAACACCATGTGATTAATGATCATAAGCATACAAACACCAATACTTCTCCCTCAACTAGCCAGTTCACACCAGTGGAACTTAGGAGGACTAATAGGATTAGAAGAATAGCAAAGAACCTGGAAGTTCATCAACATAACCTGAAGGAACCAAATGAACCAAACCAGCAACCAAACACCCAACTTCCCATAGCCAACCATCTTAGCACTGCTAAATTATCCCTCAACTGTAAGTGTTTTTTGTTAGCCCTAAGCTGTGTGTAGGAGCCTAGTTCTTATGTTGAAGTTGCTAATCAGCCATATTGGAGGGAGGTAATGCTTGAGGATTTAAAGGCATTGGAAGAGAATTATACATGGGATGTGGTTGAGCTACCAAAAGGATAACACACTGTGGGATGCAAATGGGTATACAAAACTAAACTTAGGTCAAATTGAGGAGTTGAAAGATACAACAATAGACTTTTTGCCAAAGGGATATAGCTAGGTAGAAGGCTTTGATTATGGCGAAACATTTAGCCTAGTGGTGAAACATTTAGCCTAGTGGTAAAACAAACAACAACGAGGCTGTTTCTATCACTATTAGTAATGAGTGATTGAAACTTGCAATAATTGGACATTCATAATGCATTCTTGAATGGTGACTTAGAAGAAAATGTGTACATGACCTTGCCATGGGCTATCAGGTCAACAGGGGAGACTTCCACTCTAAGGAGGAACTTAGTTTAAAAATTTAGGAAGTCATTATATAGCTGGAAGCAGGCTTCAAGATAATGGAATGTTAAGTTCACTGAGGTACTAATTGAGTGTGGGTTTGAGGAGTCCAAATCAAATTCTTCACTCTTTCTCAAGCAAAAAAGGGGATGGAAGAAAGATGGTCTTATTAATTTATGTATATGATGTATTGATTGGGGGCAGCAATCATGAGGATATAATAAAGGTGAACTTCATTAGCCGCAGGTTTAAGGTAATAGACTTAGGTATGCCAAGATACTTTCTTGGTTTGGACATTGCTAGATTAGGAAAGGGGAGAGTGATGTGTCAGGGGAAATACACATTAGACTTGCTAAATGCATATGGCATGCTTGGTGCCGAAGTTGCTACCACTCCAATGGACATAGGCCAAAAGCTGAGCAAAGAAGATGGTTATGAGCTTAGTGAACCAACCTTTTATAAACAGTTTGTTGGCAAACTCATATACTTGACCTTCACTAGGTCGAAGATAACTTATGTTATAAACATGTTGTCACAGTTCATTAGCAAACCTGGAAGAAGGCACCTAAATGCTACCTATAAAGTGCTGAGATACTTGAAGAATTCTCCAGATAGAGCGCTACTTCTAAGGAGGTCAAGGGATTAAAGTGTAGGCCTTCTCTGATAGTGACTAGAGGTTATGTTATGACATTAGAAGATCAGTGTTAGGCTTTTGTGTGTTGCTTGGTGATTTACTGATCAGCCGAAAGTCCAACAAGTAGACTGTGATGGCTAGAAGTACTACTAAAGCTGAGTATAGAGTAATTGCATCTAGTGTGTGTGAGGTGATGTGGAAACTCAACTTGTTGAGTTTGGGATTGCTCATAATGCTGCTATTCCAATACTTTGTAATAACTTTAGTGCAAATAAATTAGTAAGAATCGCATATTCTATGAAAGAACAAAACACTTTGACTTGGACTTGCATTTTGTAAGGGAAAAGGTACATAACAAAGTGGCAGAGATCATTGATGTAAAGAACAGTGATGAGCTTGCAGACATATTAACAAAACCTTTGTGTTCTGGACAATTTCGTAAGCTAGTTGACAAGATGAGTGTCGAAGATATCCACACACACCTTGAGGGAGAGTATCAGATGTCACTCCATGCTGATCAAGCTAATACAGAAGCCTAGTCATCCTTTATGTCCAGCTGGAAGGTAACTCAGGAGTTGAAGGGTTCCTAACTATGTTTAGGCGTTTAAATGTTAAGTTAGTTGGTGAGAAATGGTGCCAAGGAGTGGTTAGAGCGTGGTAGAATAACAAATATGGTAGTTAAGTTCCCTTTGTATATAATTAGTTAATGTAACAGTAACTTTGGACAATTTTTTGTTTCATTCTGCTTCTTGCTGATCAACACAAGGCAGTTCAGTTTTGCTCTTCATTCTGTTGCATATTTGTTGAGAAGATTTCTTGATCAAGATATAGCTTCAAATGATGGAAATGGATGATTTCTTAAAGCTTAAGAAGTGAGTAGAAATTAGTTTAAGTGCAAATAAAGATCAAATTCACTATAGTATTCGAATCAAGGATAAAAAACTCCACAAATAGGCAAAAATTCAATTGATTTAAATATGATATGGTACACAATCATGTATGGAAGAGTTTCTCTTAAATCTAAGACTTAGGTTGCATTTGAGAAAAATATAAGAAATGGATTTTTTAAAGTGGGAAATAATAGTGAATTGGTACAATTCAAAGGTTTAAGTTACATTTGAGAAAAGTGTAGGAAGTGAAATTCTATTAAATTAGGGTTGAATTGGGAATTATTTTAATTAAATAGGAATCCAAGAAACCAAGACTAGTGAACCACCAAATCAAGTGAGTTAATACCAATTAAGTGGGTTACTTGAAAGTTTTACATAACTATCTGCGAAACTATGGTTTTTTTTTTTAAAGTTATTATGAATTTTCAAGAAAATGTTCTATATTTTCATATGTTTTTGTTCTCTTATGCTGAAATTTTTATTATGCCAACTCGAAACTACTGTACTGCAAAATTTGGATGGGAACGAGTTTCGGATATTATTGCAAAATCTTTATTAAATGTATTGCACATACGAAAAAGTTTTGTATCATGATGTTCATTAAAATGTCCATTAGTGTAGTGGAATTAGTTTCGACCCTCCTAAATAGGGTATAAGTTTTGGACCCTTCAATTAGGATTTAGTTGATCCTTTCAATTAGAATTAACAATTGAGACAGCCTTCATGGTTCACGTGACCCATCTTAATCGGGGGTTAAAGACTAAGGTCTTAATCAATGAATTTAGTACACAAAACGTTCAAATAAGCAGTCTAACATAATGAAATGGTGATTGAAATGGAATTCTCATTGAAATACAATATTGCTAAAAGATGTTTCACTGAATGATTTTTGAACTATCCGTCCTTATTCACATCATCTAAAGATAGGTAACCCCTTACTAGGCAATTATTCACTCACCAGTTTAAAACTGCTTTTTATGGATGACAACGTTGAAAATGAATACAAATGGGGTTGTAGACGTCACACTTGGAAATTATGAGGATTTAGCTTTGTTTACTTTGTTCAAAGATAAGTTGTAATCATTGATTTTTCTATGGCCTAAGTTGTACTATGAAGTGAGAATGATACACCATTTTTGTATAAATGAATTTTCTGTAAGTTTTATGGACTCTATATTCAATTGTTGGTTATTTATTTTGATGTTTTTGACTTGGGTATCCTTAAGATGGTTGTCTTAAAAATATTGCCATGTTGCGTACTTTGAGTTTAGAGGCATGACATAAAGAGTTGCATTAAGTTAAGAAAATTTAGACAAATTAATTGTTGTTGAGGGAGCAATAATACAACTAACAAGCTAACAGATAATATTAAAACAAAGTAGTGGAGCATAAGTTTATAAATCAAATCAATAAAATATATATTTTTTTATTTTCAATGAAAAACACATGAAAGAAATTATTAATTTAATAATGTAATTCCATATGCAAAAGAGTTAAATTTGGTTTGATTAAGTTAACATGCACTAAAATTTTGACAATTTACTATTTTTCCCTTTAAGTTAATATAAAGTTAGACAGGGTAGTTATATATATATACATATATATATATATGTACATATCAAAAATATTAGTTTCATTTAATCTATATAGAAATTGTTATAGAATGATTATAAACTTAAACTAAACAGACATGTAGTCGTAGTTAATTAAAATTCAATGAATACATTGAAATAAAGAAATATGTACTTAGTAAGCTTAATAACTTAAATTGAAGTCAATTTAATAAATCTATTATACTTTAAATGAAATAGTGTTTTAAATAGTAAAAATTCTAAGCTTTTTATGAAATGATGATATACATATCCTTGATATGTTTGATATAATATTTATACTCCTAATCTCGAGAAAAAGATATCCTACCAATGTTAAATTAACAAGTATGAATGTTACCTTCAGCCTAGATAAATTTTAACAAGCAAAATGACAATACATCAAGATATAAAATCTATTGAAAAACAATTAATAAAAATGAATAGAAGCTATAAACATAAAATTATACAAAAAAAAAGTATATATATGATCGCAAATGCAAACTTAATTTGAAATATTCTAGAAAGGACACCAATTATAATCTATTATATTTGGTTCTTATTTTTTAAACGTATATGAGCCTTTCTGAAATAAATATTCAAATTATATGCATAATAGAATAAAACTAGATGTTATAACTTTAGACGCCAGCATTAACATAATAAGAAAAAGAAAAGAAATAATAACTGAAAAAAATTTATTCAATACAAAAATTAAACCCAAGAAAGAATATAAAATAAAACTAATCAAAACAAAAGGTAAATTAAATAAAGTTGCTTTCAAATCCAAAAGGTTCAACACATAATGATGAAGAATTGTTGGCATTACAGTGTGTTGACACTTATTTGATACACATGAAGATTCCAAGTTAGCAAAATGTTTGCTAAAAATCTAATGATTATGTTGTGATTACTTTCCTAACAAAATTGTAATCTTGAAGATTTGATAGGATTATGCAAATATTTTATGATCATCCAACCAGGGAAAGTTGGACTAAATTCAACTAGAAAATCAATCAAGATACGTCCAATTATATCAACAGAAGATTTTGTGAGATCGGGTTTCTAAAATTCAAGGATATGGAGATATTGAAAATCGCAAATTAGAAAGAAAGTCAACTTATTATTGGAATAGGTGGTTAATAGATTATGGCAACTATTGAATTGACCGAATTAAGGAGATCTTGGAGTATTGAAATAATCTCAAACTTCATGGAAATCTATTGAATGATGATTTATTTATGCAGAGGATTCTAGAAGTGATCCATTGAAGCCTAGAGAGTGATTGTGCTGAATTTGGTTAAGTCTTGAAGTGCGTTTCACCAACTAGCTTGGTGAGCTTGAGTGCAATATCCATATATCATTGAAAGTGTCAAGTTTATTGAGTGAGGCTTCGTCGAACACTACCTAGTTGTGGACTTGGTTTTGTGAGGAAGTAGAAATGTTTGTGTGAAGGTCAAATTGAGTTATATAATGATAAATCGTGATTTTATAGTATATTTTCACGCCTTTATAGTCTAATTCTGCATGCATTTTGAGTTAAAATAGGTGTATCGTGTACAAATGCATGTAAAAGTGTTAATGTTAGTGATTGGGAACATTTAAGTGTAGTTTTTCTGAGAATTGAACGAAAATCAAGCACTATCTACACTTAAAAGATTTCTGATTTGAAATGCAAGGCTCGCGACAGCGAGGAAGCCACCCATGGCCGTGACAGATGAGTTTGCAACCGCAAAGACTAGGTGTAGTGCATTTTGGAAATTCCTACATTTCAAAGTGGCAATTGCAAAAACAGAAGTCATTGTTGTGAGACGAGGATTTGTGAGAGCACGGTGGATTGCATCACATTGGAAGAGCTTGTAGTTGAAGCTTGCAAGCACAAGAGATGTTGTTGCAACTGTAAAAGAACATGGCACAATTGTGGGATTTAGGACATGAGATATGTTATTCCTGTACTTAGGTTCATGAGAGTAGAAGATGGCAGTGCAATGATGATGTTAAAGTTCATGGTTGCAAAGTGCAGTGTTAGTGATAGTCAGGTTGCAATCTGCATGAAATTTTAAGGACTTTTTCGTCTTTTCTTACTCATTACACAAACTCTAGCCGCCATAACCTATTCATACATGGTCTTACATGGTTTTAAGGAGTCTTTAGCTAGTTTTACATCTTTAAACACTTAGAAAACAAAGGATTCAAGACTTGAAGGCTTGGAGAAGCAGGAATTTTCACCAAGATTGGAGAGCGATCATTCTTCCACACATAACGAGGATTTATAGAATAAGTTTCAAAACTTTTCTACTATTTTCATATATATATTTTTTTTGATGATGAACACATTGGTAATTGTTTTTCTTGATTATATCATGAGTTGCTAATTTATTTTTTAGTCTCCTATATGCGTGCTTCATAGAATATGTATGTATGAGTATTTGATTAATTGTCTTTACTTGTGTTATTTACAATTGTAGGAATGAATAATAATTAGAGGATTTGGTTAACTCTCTAATTAATTTGTGGCTATGTGGGGAACAATAAGAGGAAAACCTCCACATTAGACGTACAATTATAGATATTAATTTTGTGAGAATAATGAAAGTGAAACCATAGGGTGAGTGAAGGTAAAATATTTTTAAACACAACACTGAATCACTTGACTCGATTTGACTTTAAAAAACCCACTAAAACTTAGAGTTAAAGTTATGGAAGAGTTTAGGAAAAATGTCCTATAGATGTTAGGATTAATAATCTGTAACAAAACAATTAATTAATAATTAACATAAATTAGTATACATAGGAAGCCAACACAAGCTAAGGGACTAGACTCTTCAGTTATTGGTGTTTCAAAACTTCGAGCTTGCCTCTTCATTCTCCAAGTGAATGTTTTTCCTTAATTATTTCCATTTTCATCCCTTTCAAATGGTTTAACTAATAGGAACTTAGTTACAATGATCGAGACACACCCCTCAACATGGACACAACACCTATGCTTACCTAGTAGTGGTTTATTTTAATTTAATTTTGGTGTGTTAACAACTCACATTAGATTTTTGTGCTGATGCTGGGGAGGGTGACAAGTGCTAGCATGCACTGAGGGATTGGTAGATTAAAACATTCCTTTTCTTCTATTTTTCTCTCTACTTCTTCTCTTTTATTTTCAATTTTGTTGATTTGTTGTGAAATTTTTCCTAGGGGTTCATTTTGGGTTGTTATTAAGTTTTGTATGCACAATGGTAAGAGCTTAGAGCTTGAATTTAATCTAGAAATCAAAAGAACTTTGAGTTGAAGGTAAAGAGCTCTATTTAGGAGTGAGTTAGAAAAAGCAACAATGGAATATAACCCACCACCACTACCATAGGCTCAGCTTCCTTCACTTAACCAAAGGGCTATTAAAGATTACATGCAATTGATGAAGAATCCTCACATGACTGGCATTGTCAGACTGCTAGTTCATGCCAACAACTTCTAGCTGCCACTCTAATTTAACCAATGCAACTTATATTCCCGGGTGTGATCTCGAAGCAGACGTGCAAGTCTTTCCACTAACATCATGCTAGTTACATCTGTACAACTCCCATCATCTATAATAAAGCTACATGTTTTACCCTTTATTAAACACCATGCATGGAAGATGTTTTCTCGTTGCTTCTCAAACCTTTCTTGCTTTACCTATGTATTTAATGCCTACATGATTACTAAACTCACATTTCTTGTCTCCTAGTAAACTCCTTTATCCTCCTCAGATGGTACCTCCTCCAACGATGACATCTAATCTCTATTGCTGCCCTCTCTTCATTCATCACTATCTCACCATCTATCAATATCATTTTTTGCCTATTTGGGCACTGGGTGGCAATATGTCCTCTCCATAGATACTTAAAATATATAATATTCTAGTTATACGTATTAGAAGTGCTATGGTTTAGATTTTGTCCTTCCGGTGCCTTAGCCTTTGGAGCAACCTTTGGCTTTGAACCAATGCCTGATGTAGCTGGTTACTTCTCCTCCTGCCAAGTAAACAATTGTGAAACTTTATACGGTAGCTACTGCTGCCTATCTTTCCTCTTGCAGTGTTGCTAGACCTTGATGGCTCACTCTACCAAGTCCTCAATTTTGACATAATGATGTAGCTCAAGCACGTCTGCAATTTCCTTATTCAAAACCTCCCATAAATCGTGCCATGGTCGCCTCTTTATCCTCCACTACATCATTAATGCCATTTTCATTTCTTTATAACAATCCTTTGCACTCCAACTACCTTGTTGTAATGTTTGTAACATACAGTATACATCCCTATGATAATGACTAGATACAAATCTTTTTCTCATCAAGACCTTTAAATCATGTTAAGTATGTGTAGGACGTTCGTCATTCCTCCTACAACTAGTACATATTTGATCCCATCATCTGATAGCATATTTAGTGAACTCCACTACTACTAATTTCACTTTTATACGCTTTGGTGTAGTAGTGGCAATCAAATACCAATTCTATTCGCTACTCCCATTCCACATATACATCTAGATCAAGCTTACCCTTGAACACCAATATAGTTAATTTGATATCATTCGGTACATTATCATCCTCATCTTGTCTCTGCTAGTTAAGCCTCCTAGAGTTTCCAAAACCTTTAAACTCATCAAGATAATCAAACTCTTCATCATTAACATACTTCCCTTTGCACGATTGGCACAAAAACGATCCCCACCTAGGCATCGATTCCTCTTATGGTGTTAGCTACCTTGCGCAAATGCTTGCGATACCATCAAGTTCTCCAAATTCCGATTAATACTAGCCAGTGTGTCTGTAAGCTGCTTCATATTAAAATTATAGTCCTGCACTATTGATTCTCCAAACATCCTGTAAATGCGTGTAATATAGAAGACAAGTAGAAAAGTGAAGTGGTTGCAAGTGTCCTCTCATTTCACTGGATGTAAGTCACTCTACTTTTAGCTCTTACTTTTTTATCACACAAAAATCCGCTCAATTAATATACTCAATCAATTTCCTATCTTTACCTCGTAAAATTAAAAGATTCTCAACAATTCAAGTAATGTACCCCTACTTAACTACTTAATGTGTAAGTGTGTGAAAAGATAAAAACTAAGGGTTTGAAATCAATCTACAAGCACACAAGTAAACTCGAGCAAAGAAAGGGACACAGTGGGTTGATTTAGACTTAAAGGGATCGATCCTAGCTGAAAAGGTATGTCACAATCAATCTTGGGCCAATTCCTAATTGTAAAGACAAAACCTTTGTGTAAAGACATACTTCCCTTTGCACGATAGGCACAAAAACGATCCCCACCTAGGCATCTGATCGAGTGGCCTATTCCTAATTGTAAAGACAAAACCTTTACAATCTGACATGCTAACAATCACTTAGATATTGGATCGATTTGGCACACTTAGGCTTAATTGGGGATTTACTAGGCTCGATCCGAAAGCTGTTCCCAAATTAGTTTCAAGCTCTCTTTGTACCAAATGCACCAATGGACGTTATTCTTCCTCAACATCTTCTAAATGCCTGAAAGGCTTTCAAACTCCTTCCCGAACATCATCATGGCTTCCTGAAGTCTTTTAACCTTAGCTCAATCATTGGAACTCCAAAAACTCTTGAATATTTAATATAGCCTCTAGCACTTGCATCACCTTTCCAAATATCTATATTTAACCTTGGAATCAAACTACATCTACAAATGTTGACAAGTCCACTACAAATTCAAGTTGCTAAGCAAAAGAATGAGTTTATATACTACATTATATCTTAAATAAATTTATTTCTTTCAGATAATAAAGATCTTTTTGAATTGAAGACAATTCTCTTTTAAGAGAAGAAGAATGATGCGAGCCCCAGGTCAAAGCAAAAGCTAATTAGAAGATTCAATATGCATGCTAGAGCTAACAAGCTTCAAAGGTCGAAGATAGTATTTGTGCTAGAGTTTCAAGAGAAATTTGAATGCTTTAGAAAGCTTGGGATGCCAAAGAAGAGTTTATGGGTCCATTTGGTGCGATGCAAAGAAGAAAACAGGCAAATGAGAGCAACTTGATCAATCGCAACAACCTTGGATTGATTCCAAGGTGATGGATTAACATTTCATGATTCAAAACTTTCTATTTGTACAATTTAACAGACAGTTGATCGATCGGATAGACGAGGGATTGACATTAATGCCAATCATGCAAGTCTAAATAGATCATGCGAAGAGTTGATTAACAAAGCAATGGGACCAACTTTTAAAATTATGATTGTATCATAGATCTTCATCTTTTAAAATTATGATTGTATCATAGGTCTGATCAATCAAAATAAATGTGAACGAAGATTTTATGAGTGTCTTCAAATCAATTGTAACGATGGCATGGAGCAAAAGCTTTCCTTGTTTCATTAAAATTCTTTTTTAATTTTAATTTAGACTTTCCAAAATAATTCTTCACGATTTCAAATGTATTTTATCAAGCATTATAACTATAAATAAATCCATTTATTATATGTTTGGGGACCTTTTGATTTGAGTCAATTGCATTTGAATAGCCTTCACATGGTCCATGTAAGTAGTGGATTCTAATTTTACACCTCTACATCAATTCATGCTTCCATGCACATGTTAATATCAATATTTGTGCATTAGATGGAGGCTCACCTAAACCTACACAACCTTTATTTATAGTGTTATTCCACAAGTTAGCAAAAAAATTTCTCTAAGAAAATTAATCTAAATGTCCTTGAAATTAGAAATCTGATCAGTTTCATATGTTACCTAATATGTTACAACCTTGCTTACATATGTTCACACTCTTTAATGCTTGTCTGAGCTGTCCATCCTTCCGTCAACTCCTCTTCCATCTTGTCCAACTTTTTAACACCTCTTCATGGACATTCCATAGCCAAATCAATCATCAAAACTACATGAATGGTTATCTAAAACAACCTCCACAAGGTCCACAATTGATCAACTAAAAATCAACATCCAAATACCTATGGTAACTATCAACATATTGCAACATAGTTTAGAACATTACTGTTCGATTAACTTTGAACTCTTTCAATCTTATCTTGTAACCAATCCTAATTTTCATTAAATTTTTACAAATCCATATTTATTAGCTTAATAAACAAAATTAACCTTCCATGATTTATCCAAATTCATACACCAAAAGTCCTACAAACATGAAAAATTCAAGAGTTAAAATTTGAGGGGGGGAGTGCCTAAGATGTGCCAACTAAACTAAGTCCACATCTAAAAATCTTCCCCAATGTCACATTAAGGCACAATACAAGACAAAGTTCCCTCACATGTTCTATACAAATAATCAACAACTTAATCACAACCAAATGCACAATATTTGCAATCAACAAATATATTGTCAACTTCAATAGAATATCAACAAATATAGTAGCAAACTCCTCCTTGATTGATGCTCTCCTCATAAGCTTCCCTTCTCCTTCAACATAATTTCTCCCCTCTTTAAGTCACATTGTGCTAAATAAATCCAAATAAGAAGAAAAGTCAAATAGTAATCATGAAGCAAAGAGTACACCATCAATTGGAACATCATCATCCATCATTAGTTGAAATGTTGCAACATGACACACACAACATTTTCTTTGTTAGGGAGGCCATACGAAGCCACATTGTTAGTACTCATCATTAAACACTTGCACATTTAAAACCTCATTTGAGTTAAATAATCAAGTCACAAAAACAGTGGCCTACTCTCCTAAAAAAATGTTTTGGGTCTAATATTAGGAACACATTCAGGAAATGTTCGTAGCTTTGTGGACAAATATTAGCAACACACATAATATGATAACAGCAAAGAGACATAGTGGGGCACGCAAATGTTTGCACAATTCAGGTCAACTCTCCTATGTTTGAGGGACCTTGCCCAAATAAAATCATTCCACTTATCACAAAAATATTAAAACAAAGCACATTAGCTAATCCTCATTTGAACAATTCATTACCCTAAACCACAAATTCATGACTAGTTAATGCAACAAACACAAACCGTCTTATTTTATGCCTTGACATAACTCCCTAAGGCCTCAACTTTTCATCATAGTAAAATTTTCTCCCTAGATGATTGATACAATCACAACTCATAATAAACTAAGTGTTAGATGGGTAATAAAAATGTAAGATCATCATCCTTGTTTTTTAAACTCCACAAAATATCATTACTTGTATCTTGGACTCTCAACCAAACCTACACTACCTGACTTCTATTTTTTTTTTTTTCTCTAAATATCTCTTCAAGAAAATTAACCCCAATTTCCTTCAAAATCAACAACATATGTTTCCTGAAAGTTGTAATACTTATCCAAAGAAGTCCATTCTTCATCAACTCCTTTCATGGAGAGCTTTGGATTAGCAAAATTCTATAACTACGGAATGGACTGGTTTAACAATAGGAAACCAATATCAAAAGCAATGAGTTGAAGATATCTTGAGAAAAGGTTTTAGCACCAGTGTCATAAATAAGCAAAACTCCCAATGAATAAATAATCAAAACTCTATGAGCAAATAATATTTATTTAGTTGAGCATTCAGCAATTACCAAAGAAAGAAAATATTAAGTTTGATGAAGACTAAGAAAACTAGACTCCACTGTGGATGAATTAAAATGAAAAAAATTCCAAATTTTAAGGGTGTACTAAATTAACAAATAAATTCATGCTCCTGTGTTGGTGAGAAAGTAGATAAAGAATGACGAACAATCTTAACAATCAAATTTATTTAATCTTAAGAGCTCATTCAAATATAAAACTAATATAAATTTAGATAAAACTAAATTACTGTAACAGTGAGGAAATAAAGCCTCTAAAGTAAGAAAATCCTCTTAAACAAGTAAACGCTACAGTGTCATTGGAACACTCTAAGAAAAAGAGACAAATTGAGAAGCAAGCCTCTAAGGGCTGCCATAAAGAGAGATTGTATCTCAATCGATTATCAACGTAATCTTTATATTACAAATTTAATTAATATGCTAAAATACATAAAAAAATGAATATTCATAAATATACTTGAATCTAATATTAAAATTTACTACTAATATTTAAACATATTGCACTGAAGCAATAAAAATATCATGAAAATAAAAATAATAATACTAATTCAATAAATTAAACTCAAATATACGCATACAAATATATCTTACTAATATATTTAATGAAAAAATAATAAATTTTTAATAAAATCCTATATATTTAATAGATGTTGAAGGTGAAAATTATTGGACAGTTGAGAAATAATTCATTTGGTTCAGGTAATTATCCTATGTACAAAATTTGAAAATATATTACACAAATTGAATCAAGAATATAAAACTAAAATTTAAAAATCTATTCAATTATCAATTTAGACTATTTAGTTTTTATAAGACTTTTAATTCACTTAATTTAATAATTCAACAACTTTATTCCATTTTATTGTAATTTTAGTTTTTAAACCCTACCCAAGTCCTTTTCATGACCGTCCGCAAACCAATTACGGCTGTCAACAAACAAACTGGTTCAACCCTCAAATTTTCAAAACAATGATCTCGCCCAAAAGAATCTTTAAAACAAATTCTTGTTATCTGTCAGTGCGATTTTGTTAATGTTTTATAACTTTTAATTACAGTAAAATTTTTGTCATTTATTACTTATTTGTTTCATACTCGCAACAAGTAGTGATCCATTGGCCACATGAAATACCCAAATTCATACGAAACCCATAGGGGGATAAAAGAGAAAGATCAATTTCAACAGATCTGCAATGTTTACAAGCTCAATTTTTTGCTCACCTAAATTTACCAGAACGGAGAAATCTGTAGTGGCTTAGTATAACCAGCTTCGATCTGTTGAAATCTTGCGGAGGAAATATTCATAGCAATATCTAAAATTTTCAAAATAAAAAGGAAAATCATCATCCAAGAAATTTTAATCTAGATGGAGATGGATCAGAAAATCTGGCTTGGATTTTCTCCACAAGGGAGAAAAACATAAAGAGCGCTCAGTAATTTCAGCTTCGAATCATCTGGGGAAATAATCATCACTTCCATCTCCACAATAATTTAGCGAAATAATAAAAACAATCTTTGATAGAAGAGAAAAAAACCGAAATTTCACCGATTCTGATAGCGCAAAGCTCGGCTAAAAACGAAGCTCCCTTCGATAACAGAAGCGGATCAACGAAGATCTAGCGTCGGCTCATACACAACGCTCATTTTCAATCCAGGAGCGCAGGTAATCAGTAATCGACGCAATTGCATCCTATGAAATACAGAAAACCTAGCAAATTGTATAATTGGGAAATTGGACAAATTTAGGGAAAAGAGTACAGGGCTTTGGAGGAGAGTTATCTTGGGGTCTTACGTGGGAAAATCTTATATATAGGCGTGCAGTAGGTGGAGGAGCTCGGGTTTTGCGAAAACCCTAATTTCAGATGATGGCCTAATTTCAGATAATGGGGACTCTTCGAAACGCGTGAGTATAGACAAGCGACTTTCTAGTAGCGATTATAAAGTCTTTTGAATTTAAGACATTCTATGTTGATTTTGCTTTTTGTAGTATATATATAAAACTATCTATGCTTCTATTCTTATGAGTTAGACTTCTAAAGTACATTCCATCTTTCAATAAATTTTTTAAAATGCTCTCATTAATAAATAGATAAATATATTTTATACTATTTATTACAAGTAAACTATTAGACTTTTTTTGGTAATTACTTTTTGTTAACTCAAAAAAAAAGATTAAAATGTCTTTTTTTAATTTATTTTTCATTTTTTCTCGATTTAATTTTTATTATATTATCTTTCTAATTAAATTTCATTTAAAGTTGTTCCTTCTTAAAATTTTTAAACTTTTCTTTTTCTCTGAATTTAAATAAACTTTTATACATTTTAAAATATAATAATTTATATTTTATTCTCCTAAAAAATTTATCTAATTTTACTATATTTACAACGGATTATTTTTGTTAGATGATTTTACTTCATGATAAATTATAGTTTAATTTTTATATACACATGCATTGAATGCGGATAAATTACTGATTAAATCAGTTTTTCTCATTAATGTTATGCTTAGTTCATAAAGTAACATGTATTATCAAAAAAAAAAAATTCTATTGACACGTGAGAGCAGTATTAATAACTAATTAGAATTGTTGACTGTAGGTGCTTGTCCGTAAAATATTTAAAATACGATTTTATTAATATTAATTAATTTCGACATAAAATAATATTTTTTATATCACTATAATTTATTAAGTAAAAAAATATAAAATGGAAACAAAATTTGAGAAAAAAATTTGTATGTAAAATTGAAAAACATATGAAATTGCAGGATATAAAGACAACTGTGAAAAGACAGTTGCAGGATACGAAGATTGTAGTTCTTATGAGACATAAAAGGCTCAATTTATAGTGCAGATTTGTAAGTATATTATGGCGTCTTGCAACTTAGTCCATGTCGATGTTTTCGCACTAAAAATAAATAAACAAATAATTGTTGAAAGTGTAAGATATATCAAGTCGGTATATAAACAAATTGTTTTACGTATCCATTGGAAATTTTTGAAATAGGAAATTTGATATAAAAGTTTAAAAATTAAAACAAAAGTATAAAAAAAAAGAGATAAAAATTATTATTTTAATATATAATACGTTGGGAATAATTGATTTTGATGGACACAACTCTGCATCCGAACGTATTTATTAAGTAATGTAAACCATGTCATATGTCATGTTTTAATTATTATGCAAAATGAAATACTTATTTTTAAATATCACATCCAAAACAGTGTATTCAAATGGAAGGATTTTTTAATAATTTATCTTACTTTTTTAATGGATTAAATTTGAGTCATATAGACTATCACATTTGAGTCTTATTCCTAGGATTCTGAATCCCGAAAAAAGATCAACTCAATTCTGAGATTTTGAACCTTGAAGTTGGCTAATTTTTGATAAAAAAAAATGAAAAATCAGCCTATTTCAAGATTCCAATATCAAAATTGGCACATGTTACCCAAAAAAAAAAAAAAAGAATTGGAAATTTCAGCATTTCCAAGATCAGTATCTCAGAATGGGCAGACTTTTTCCGAAAAAGAAAAACTGAAATAGCCCAAATTCCGAAACACCAAATTCCGAAATAATATGATGTTTCCTAAAAATGGGAAATTGGTTATTGGGGGATTAGGGTTTTTAGATATAAGAGTTAAGGTTACTTACCAAATGGTTTGAATGTGAAATAGGGTTTGGTATATTAATTGTCCAAAGTTTGTGAAACGGCTTAGGGTTTGAAAATGTTTTAGGCTTTATTGTATATAATTTTGTTTTTCAATAATAAAATTTAATTGTCTGAAATTATTCATACAAAATCATAATAATGGTTTTTGAATTAGAACAAACAATGATATTTATTATGTAAACTACTACATTGACAAAGTATAAGGCATTTTAACGAAATTGAATCTTTAATTCTAATAATATGAAATGATACTTTGTTTTTTGACATTCTTTGGGATTGTTATCAATTCTTTTTTCTGTTGTGCAGAAAATGTCTCATAATTATTTGTTTCATAGGTACCATTTGTATATATGTAATAATGACAATTAATAATTTGTTTTGATAATAATGCGATGAACTGAAAAAAAAATAAATTTTCTCAATTGAAACATGCTTATAGAAGATGACACAACATATAAGAAAGCATGCATGGACAACATCAACTAGAAATAGATTATTCATTTTCATCACACATATACTAGTCTTATTTGTGTTTCGATTGGGTTACTACATTTAAAATTTCATAATGTATGAGTCTCTGACCTTGGATTCATGGAACTTTTTCAGTTAATAGTAGTATTTGATATTTAGAACGATAAGCTAACATTAAATTGTTTTCATATCTTATTAGTCAAACAACAAATTACATATATCCCCTCAAATTACTTAGGCATAGGCAAATATTGCCATTTTTGAACCTTCACATCTAGCTCTTGGAGATTGGAGACTAATGCCTTAAGCTTTTCCACTCCGTTTGTCCATTCTTCTCTTACACCATAATAGTACTTAATTAGGTTGTCTCAAATAAATGATGCATAATTGCCATTTTTTTGGTAATTAGCCGCATCTCTTACTCTCTAGGATTTGGATATTCGTCTATATCTAATAAGAAAATGCGAGCTACTTTTCAATAAGTTTGTATATTTTTATGAATAAGAAATGAAGCTGGAGGTGAGCAGGATATTTATAGGATCATTTGAATTGATGTCCACGGTAGTAATGATTTTAAATAAGCATAAATCATGTGATTAGTGTGATTGTACTATTATGCCACAGGTGAAATAGACCATTGCCATAAAACTAGTTGTAGATAAAAAAGACTTTCAAAAAGTGATAGGTCACATGGACCACTGCAATAAAGCTCACTAATATGGCATGTCAATAATGCATACATTGTAGTTGTTAATTAAGTTGTACCGAAGAAATTAGTCTACATTACTAGTATTAACTAATCACATAGCATCACAGCCAATAGTGACCAATTCATATGACTAGTCCAAGCCGCATATCAAGTGATTTGCTAAGATCTAGACTTCTAGTACTAATGGGAAAACATGTAGGTACACTTGATGACCATAGATTGGAGACCTTACCTTTAGGCACACAAGCCCTCATGTTGCTACTTTAAAATTATGCCTATTACTAAGTTATTAGTTTATATGACTAGTGAGTGCAGATTTGTCAACACACATAAGCTTATTTACATTAAGGTAATGTGACCTCAATTAACACGATCCCATCCTCTGTGGCCATAACTGCATTGGAAATTCACATTTAAATGCAACTAGCTTAAGAGTTCGCATAAACACATTTGCAGTTATTGCCAAAAATTTATCAATAAAGCGTTTTAAAGCATAAAAAATGTATTACACTAGTAGAGATATCTTTCAAGAAATGAGGAGAGTGTGGAACCTCGACAACTATTTATAATAAATTCTAGATTTTAATCAGAGATACTCATTTGCATACCCAACTATAGTGGAGGACCACACTCTCCTTCGAATTCATCTGGTAATGTGGCAAGTTAGGTAGGCTTGCCTTGGGTATTAATTCAATAACATATGTTGAATGTTGCTCATTGGCAACAACTCCAATGGTAACTCCACGGGCATGACATCTAAAGATTCCTCCAAAATTTTTCAAGCCTCTCTAGAAACCTTAGGTTTCTCCCTCTCTTCTCTTTCTTGGCCAGTCACTACTAAAGCTTGAATTCCTATGTCTTCTTAGCTTCCATTAACATCCCCTTTTCTATATCCATCATAATCATTACATCTATCTTCTTGCTTACATATTTCTTTGAAGCACTAGAAAGTTTACTTTGCTTCAATGAGTTCAATGTGAATTGTTCTTTGTATTTAACAAATCAATACTTATTTTCTTGTCTGAGGAATATAACATCCAAGTCAAATGTCTACAGTCACCCCAATAGGGTGTGACAGGCATACATATCTACCAAATCACTTAACACTTCATCGAAATACTTCTTAATGGGGAAAAAAAACGGCATCAATATTCTACCGACATTGGATCAACATCTTTTATCCATTCAACCTTATATGGCTCTAGGTGCTTCTCCACATGTAATCCCAATTTATCTACTAATTGCCTAGACACAATATTTTCAACACTACCACCGTTAATAATGACATCAAAATCCTTATTGGATACATGGCATTTCATCTTGAGTAGTTGACGTTAATGTGTATCTTCCTGTTGCTTGAGGTCATGACATGCGCCTGACAACGTAGATTGTGGTTGCTAGGTTTTAGAAGTTTATGGTGCAAATTTATAATTTAAAAACATTAAATAATCAAAGAATATTCCTCAAAATGATAAAACCAAACCTAAATTGCTTTCATCATATAACACACAATAACTTATTATATTTGAGAACATATAAAATTTACCTCTTAGAATCCTATTCCAGGGAAGAGTACATGTGACCCATGACTTGCAATCCTCAAATAACAATCTCTAGTTTTTTCACACTAAATGAACTCAAAAAAGTGCTTCTAAATTCCTCCACGAACTTTTTTATAGGGATTTGATGCAAACTCTTTTAGTTATGCAGGTTTTGGGACAAGGGAGAAAACTAGAAAAGAAGCTAGATAACCTTTTCTCTCTTGCTTGATAAGGGCACACAAATTTTTGCTTGATTTTTTGATTTCTTGTGTTATGATTTAGAACTCTTTCAAATCTTTTATTTTCAAGACACACTAACCTATATTAGGCAAGATTTTTATTTCCATGCATAGCTCCAAGAGCACAAATAGCATGGTTTCTATGGGCTCTCCATGGATTTTTAATTAATTTGAGCTCATTCCATTAGTAATTAAAGCCCAATGAAATTATATCAACTAATTTAATTAATCTCATCAATTAAACCAAAGGTCTATTATGTTTTTAATTAATAATTTTATTATTAGCAAATATAATAGGGACTAAAGAATCCCACTTGTGTCTTGTGATTTAATTTCATTAATCGGAATTTAATTAATCCCTTTTGTGTGCAGTTTTTTAAATTCATTCTTAATTAACAACGAGTATAGTTTGAAGGATATAGATAACATCAATACTATAACCAATATTGTAATCTAATTAAGATGAAGTAAATTGATCACATAAATACATCTAATTATGAATATCATACAATATAAACCATTTTTCTTGCTTTGTCTCAATCAAGAGAGAGTTGTCGATTTAATTAAACTCACTAGTTTGTTCATATGACCAATCAATATTACCTCATGAGACTAATAACCTTTTATTCGAAACTTTTTTCCGATTTCCACTACCTCAGTCAATAATTTTTATCTCATAAAATATTAATCACATAAAATAAACACTTTGCTCACTATAAAAAGATAAATCTCTTATTGAATATACATACCCCTCTATAAACATTCGAATAATGGTACATTGGACTCATAACCTTATCTAATATCAAGATTAGATATTGGTTTTAATCCTTTAATGACACACTAATCATTATATATATAAAACAATCATATCATTTCAGGTCTAAAGCCCTTATACACTTAATATGATTATGAAACTAGACATTGACAGCAAAAAATAAACTGTATGTATTCATTTCATTCTCTAAGTTACTATTTGAATACACATTTGTCATTGATGTATCTACACACATGTACTGTTAATATTTCACACTGAACGGTATGATGCACACTATATAAACACATGGTATGCAAGTTAAACTGACTCTCCAATTCCCATTCAAGGAATTTGTGACCTGCAAAAATGCTTTAGTAATTGTATACTAAGAAGCCTTGTATCAATATTCAAAATCATTTGTGAATAAAATTTCTTAACTTAATCACTTGAGCAAATGTATATTGTCACATAAGTTGACATTCATGATAAAAAATATTGGTACAAAAAACTATCAATGTTTTATTAATTAACGAAAAATTTATATTTACAATCAATATCTCTCAAATTTTATTAGCGTTAGAGGACATGTTACTTACTTTTCTTCCTCGTTGGACCTCTCAATCTCATCTTCCACCACCTCTACATCACAAGGATTGTGCTCGAGTTCCCAACCATCTTCCTTCACTGCGTGTTATACAACATTTACCGACTATCGTTTCATGTAATTATTAGATGGGTATCCCATTTCTCTAGACTCGTAATACTTATCTCCCTATATCTAGCATATGGGTTGGAAGCTTTAGTGCGAACCACTTGTGGTGTCCACTGCGAAACCCTCTTTGGTGGCTCACACACATTTTCTATCAACCTTGTCTCCTCATGAACCCTAGCTCAGTGTTCTTCCATAAGTTCCACAATCATGTCACGTATTGGAGCTGGAGCCTCAACTCTTTATGCTTGCTCTTCCAACACAACGTCTTAGCTTTTAGGGTAAACTAAAAGTTTGAACCTACATAGCAATCAACTGCACCCTATCTCACTTCTTATATCCCAACGTAATCCATTTAAAAATCTCAAAATTAATTGCACCTCACTTTCCACGCATTATTACGAGATATTAAATAGAAAAATTCATTATAGTACTTAATGGCTGACTTGTTTCTCAATATACAGTATTAAAAGTAAGAGAATAGAATCTACTCTCAATCTAATGGCAAGAGTCATTCCCTCAACAAATGCATCATCCTAATCTCGAAATTAATAGGTGGGTCTCCTTCACATCTATACTGCAACTAAATTCGCCGCTACCAAGCGACAACTCCTTTCTTAAGATGATAGAAAATATACTTCACTTGGCATTCTTTGGGAAGGTTTGAAATTTTAAAGAATCTTTTCACTTTAAATAGTTGTTAATCCATGAACTCCCCAATGCCCACATTCCCACTAAAAGTTGGAGGCTCAACTTTTATCTTTAGCTTATTTTAACATTGCCCACACGATTGTGGAATCTAGGGGTAACAACGGATACGCACCTCCATCATCTTCATCTAATGCTTCATCCTCATGAAACATGTCCTAGTAAAGACACAATGGATTCTTGTGGTTAATATGGGGCTTATTACCTATGTTTACTCAGCCATTAGTCAATCTCTGGCCCAAGTGATCTAGCGGATCAATAGTGTTAGATTCCATATCTTGCATAAGCTGAAAGAGAAGATTAATAGAGCTTTGTAGCCTATCCAATCTAGGTTAATGCTCCAATTTTATTGGTTGAACTAGCAAACTAAGTTCCTCATATGCTACGTGCAAATTGAATTGTGCATCTACATTGTTCCAGCAATAATTTTTGATTAAGGAACAACAAAGGATTGCTTTGGTATTTCCTGATGTGCAAGCTTGGAGAATAAAAAAAAATTATTACATAAACAATTTCGAAATAAAAGAATTGAATAACGTTTAAATACTAGATAAACAATAATCAAGTAAATTCTTGAGAAAATTTAAAAAAACTTGAATAAATCTATAGTATATATAAACGTATATTTCCCCTCATGTGTTTTTGGCAGATTGTGAAATTACATTAATCTCGTTAATCAAATACTCATATTTTTTGAAAATAATGTTAGTTAAGTAAAACTAAAATTCTATTTAAAATATGAACCTCTTGATAGTGTTGAATGCTAAATTCTAACTTATCTAAACTTCTTGTGTGATTATTTATAAATTAAGTAAAATTAGAGAAATTAATAGAATCCTAAATTATCTAAACTATTTACATAGTTATTATAAATATTAATGATCTATATTATATATGAAGTGCTAAATTGTTTTTAATTAAATCATAATAAATTTGTTGGAGCTCACTAACTCATATCTACACAACTTAATTAATAATTATAAACTAAATTAATGCATTAATAATCATAAAAACGTATCTTAGTCAAATAAAATTACAAAGAAAAAACAAGATAAGTAATATCACAGCAAGAAAAAAAATTCAAAATAAATAAACAAATTATTATGAAAAAAAAAAACTAGTGTTGATAATATGTTGAAAACTATTTTAAATGTGCTGAATTTGACAGTAAATTTTATAAATATAAGATATTTATTTGATAAAATTAATTTTATTTAAAAGTTTAATTTTCAGCAATATAATATTATAGAGATATAATAACAATTATTAAGATAAAAAGCTTTTAGCTTTAATAGTAAAATATAATAGATCTATTTGAATATAATGTTTAAAAATACACTTAAAATATATAGAATAATTTTGTAGTGAAATGATAATTTTATCAAAGAATGTTACAAATATGAAAAGTCAAAAACATGCAAAATAATGTTGTAATGAATTGTCATATTTAATATTTAAGTAATTCACTATAATATATTATAAACATAAACAAATTAATAATGGATAAATATGGGAAACATTACATAATAAAATTAATGTTGCAAAAATTAGGAAAAATTAGAACATAAATGTTGAAGGATGATGTCTAATGATTAGTTTATAGGGAAAAATTGACGATAAATTATGATAATATAGCATACTAATTTTGTAAATATTACTTTTGAAAAAATATAATATAAACTAAGGTGTCAAAATATAAAAAATTATTATTATTATTATGCAAAATAAAATAATGATCTATATTGTAAATACTCATTTAAAATATCTAAATAGAAATTATATTTCTTAAAGAGATAAAAATAATTTGAAAGGAAAACTAGAAAATAAATGTCAGATAATTAGATAATAAGCCTTACAAGTAAATTATTATAAATTTTATTAAATTGAATTTGATTTATAAAATTTAAAATGAATGCATTTATCCTGTAATAACAATTAAAATATTATAAATCTAAATAAGTAACATGGACAATATGAAAATTTGAATAAACAGTAATACATATTTAAAAATGATATTAAGTAAATTCATGATGACAAGATATGAAAAAAATTAAGCACAGATAAAAAGTAAAAATTAATGACACATTCATGAAAAATCATTATTTATTAATTTCTTTATACCATAATTAAAAATGTGAATTATTGAATCAGCATCAAATAATGCATATTTAATAAAAGATATTAAGTAAATTCAAATGATAGGATATCATAAAAATAATTAAGAAGAAATAAAAAGTAAAAATAGCAAAGCATAGATTAAAAATTATTATATTAAAAATTAAAAATTTAATTTTTACACATAAAAATTAATTCAAACTTGTCTTATATACATCCTTATGAATTTAAAAGAAATAATTTAACATATAAATCATTGATAAAAATAATTAAGAAATAAATAAGTCAACTAGATAATTAAGAAAATAATTTATAAATTGTATGAAATGAATCACTGCATAATATCTTTCTGTAAAATATTTGAAAACATAATTTTGGCAAAATATTGTAACATGTACACATTATATTAGTCCTTCATTTATGGAATATAATTGAAAGTAGTTTTACCTATATCTATCAAATAATTTATATGATAAAACAATTTACATTACTTTTACCTAAAATACTTTAACACATAGTTTGTTAAGTTATAAAATGCTTTCTTTTTAAATTTAACTTGCATGAACTAGTATCAAATCATCAAAAATATTAATATCAACTGCATATATTTCAAATAATTTTAAAATTTCAATATTTTGAAAATATAGAATTTTGATCAAATTTTATTTGAGGTCAATGCACCCCATTACTATAATATATCATGTAGAAATGATTAACTAAAAAATTTTAAAAACTTTGTTGTTATTAATAAGTAAGGTTAATATTAATATAAAGCAACTAAAATGTAGCATGAATAATGGGAGATTTATATTACAAATATAAATCTTCCCACTTTTTAAAAATGTTACTCCCTAATTTGTAAAAAATATTGCAACAGTAGTCCACCGGTAAGTTTCGATTAAGAAAATGATAGAAATACTAAAAATAACCCTCTGTTTATTGTCAAGGGGGCCTACTTGTAAAATAATTTATATGTAAGAAATTCTATTCTAATAAATCAAAAAGAGCACAACAATCTTTTTTTTTTTTTAATGTTTATTGCAGGTGATGTTTGTCGTCGAGAATAATCTCTTTATGTGGTTGGATTTTTATGGATTTTATTTTTCCATGTCAATTTCCCCAACTTTCCCTCTCTCTATTATAAATATTTTTTTTCTTCTATATCTGAATGCCTTTTTCTTGCAAACTGTGAAGCCCTAAGTTTTTAATTTTCGACTATTGCTAATAATGTCCATTGTTGAAAACAACCCCTATCTAATTAGATTTTTATAAACTTAATTTCCTCAAGTTACTTTCGCACAACTCTCCATCGTCAATAAATTTTAACCTATCTCAGTGATTTTTTCTTGTAAATTGTTCTAAATTTTCAAATTTAATTTCTAACTTTTATTAGCGTGTTCATTGCTAGAAATGGCCACAGATCAATTTCACCCTACTCTCTTTCCACCATTAGCAATTTTTCATCCGTTTCAGTCACAATTTTGCCATTTCCTGTTTTCACGTTTTTCGAATTTTTATTTTTTTCCATAAAAAAATTTAAGGGTAATTATGACATTTTGCAACCTCTAGCATGTCCTCATAATGTTTTTTTTTTTAGAAATTAGGGGTAATGGTAATTATTCAAAAACATTTCGCTGTAGTATTATACAATATAATTAATATTAATAATTTATGTAATTGTTAAATATAATATTTATGTCTATTCAAATGTGTTACCCGTGCAAAGAACATTCTTTGTTTTAGTTGGGGTAAAATTCTAGATCGCAATTTCAGAGGGTTGGTATTCCTCCACCGTCGATCTGCCTTGGCAAGATCGCTGGATCAATCCACTGTCCCATGGATCGATTTGTGTCCGTTTGATCAATCCGACCTTGCTTAGATAGATCCTTCCTACTACAGGACCGATCCAGACATCATGTTCTGCCAAATTTGGATGCAAACTCACCTGTGATGCCCTTACATCATCTCCAGAATTCATGTTCAAAGGGAAAAATAAAAAGCTGTACTTGCCCATATTAATTACTCAACTCGTTCGTCATTAATGTCAGAAGCTATCATATTTAACATCGATCTGTGTGATTCTGTTGTGCCATATTTGTAAGGGATAGAGTCGACAGGGTTAAGTGTTTCCTCTGAAATTGGACTAATTAATCTAATTCTATTCGAGACGTAATCTCACTGTTTTGTATGGACATAATTTACATTCCATCAAAATTTAGCAAAAATCACATAAGTATCAATAAAACTACTTAGGTCTGTTTGTTTTTGGTTTTTGTCTTTGAACTTGGTGTGTGTTTTTTATGAATTGTATAAAAATAGTAGAGAAAAGTTATTATTAATGAGAGTATAATTATCAATTCTTTTATTTTGCAATGGTGGGATGATGATAGTGATGCCATGCAAAGTAGCTATTTTTAAGGGATTTGTTAAGGTTATTTTGTAAGAATAACTCAATTATTCCCAATTATTGTGGAATAATAAATCAAGAAAGTTGCTAACCTACCTTCCAAAAGATGTTTGTTTTCAAGGTTCTAAGTAATTTGTCACCATCTTGTTCTTTAAAGAAGCCTAATCGTGTGATATTTAACTCCTTTGTTATCTCAACGGTTAGCTAAGTCGGCCTTTACATGCAAGTGTGTAAAGAAAATGCTAAAAAACATAAAAAGATGGCAAAGTAATCAAACAAGAATGCAATTGATGGTTGCAAGGAAAGAACTCTCAATTGTATTACTTGGAACTTATATTACAAATGAGGTCCTATTCCTATTTATACTTGTCACCTCCTCTAATTGAAGGTGGGAATCAAGAAAATCTAACGGTTCAAAATAAGTCTATAGAAGACTCTACAATCTAGAGTATTCTATGGAGCTCTTTAGAAAGTCCTTACATACTTATACAAGCTCCTACAACTTTCTTGCACACTTTTTCATTAATTTACATAACTTTAGTTCTTATTACAACATTCTAGAGTTTTCCAGCAAGTAAAAAATATGCTTTAAGGCGTTAACCTCCAAATTCCATGAAGCATGCAAAAGTGTATCCATTGGGTACTTGGAGTTCTAGGGGCATGACAGATTGCTTTCAAGATCATTTACACTAGTCTTATAACCAATTAATCCTTTGATGAAGAGTACAAGACAGTGCATAACAGAGGTTTCACACCTTGAAACCAGAACTATCATATGATAGTACCAGTAAATAATCTTAACAGATATCAAAGACAACATATGAAAGCAATTAACTCATCAAGTTCTTTTATTATAAGTGAAATGAAAGGCTATTACAATACAATATTAATAATATAAGGACCTATTCTATTATATTGCAGTCTTATTCTCAAAGCGAAATTTTTACTGGATGCTCATCTTCCCAAGCGCTCTCTCTCTCACTCTCTCCCTCCTTTCCTCCCTCTACCATCCCTACATGTGTTTTCCTTCATTGGGGTTCTCTACAAAAGAAATTTTGAAAAATGGTGAGTGATTAAACATCTAATAAGAGGTTACTTACTTTATGTCGTTGGGATGTGAACATAGTAAAATAATTGACAACATTCAAATATTTATGTAAAAGTTGGCAGAAAAAATATCAATTAAAAATTCATACATGAGTGCAACATATTTACATCACTTGTCTTCTTTTATAGTATGCTCGAGAACACAAGTAGTTCCTATATCACTTTTCATAATTGGGACCTTAATCTTTTATTTTAATTAAGGAGGGTTTTATCCTAACCTTTGTCTCCAATTGAGTCATGTTTTATCTCAGCCTTTGACTCTGGTTAAGTAGGTCTTATTCCAACCTTTAACCCCAATTGAGTGGGACTTATCTCAACCTTTAATCTCTATTGAGTAGGACTTATCTCAACCTTTAACTCTAGTTAAGTGGGACTTATCTCAACCATTTGTCTGGTGAAAGGGTGTAATCAGCCCCTTACACTATACCTGTTGGCCCCTAAACGTTACTTCTCAATAATCTAATGTAAGCAATTTAAAATACAATTGCATAGTAGTTGTTCATATCAGAAAGCATTTTAGAATAAAATAGTTTAAACTGAAACATGCCAATTTAAGCATATCGAATAGAAATATTTTTTGGGAAAATGTTTTAGCATAAGTTTAGAAAACCATGAAATTTCAAATAATATTCTGAAGTAAATTTTGTCAAGAATGCAAAGTTTCTAGGAAGTACAATTCATTTTAAAAGGTAGTTATGAAAGTTTGTAGGTAACTTTTTACTCGGTATTTGCTTATTTAATCCTCAATCCAATGGGTATTCCACGCCTATATACTTTATGGTAAGATTTCTAAGTGCTAATCCCTTATTTCTATATCTAGTAATCATGTTTTGGTTCATTTTTGGACTCAAAGGCAATAGGGTTAAGTTTTAATGTCATTAAATTTGAGTTCTAGGCAAATTTCAGGTCCTAAGGTAGCGAAAATGTCACCCGAAAACAAAGATGGGCTTCGAGATCGCACGGCAGCATTGTGGACATTCTGTGCAAGCCTGTGCTTAGGCTCGTGACGTGGACATCTAGCGTGATAAGAAGAATCCCTAGGCAATTCTAGTTGGCTCAAATGACCGGGGCATGTGCAAAGAGAATTGAGGAAGCAATTAACATATTGGTGCACAAAATTCAAGAGAAAATCACATGTGAATAAAAATTCGAAAAATCCAAGGCGGAGTCCTTGGTGAATATTCCGCGTTGGGCTGACAACCCAGAAGCAAAGGAACCAGAGAACTAAAATGAATTACTATTGGATTATTTTTATTTTGAGTTATTTTTGGTACTGGACCACAAATAAATAAGCCAAGTAGGGGAAACCCAATTCTAGATGGGAATATAGCTTTGTAGTTCATTATTAAGCAAACAATATTTTAATCAAATCAAGATTCTTTTTCAGTTCTCTGAAATTGTGTAATCAATTTCTTGTGAATTTCTATTACCAAAATCGAGTCATTTCAGAGTAGTTCGTGTGATTCACGACGTATCAATCAATTTTTGGTATACTGATTGTGGTCATCTGCATCAGGTTCAATCCAATTCTATCATGTTGGGTCGGCATTTAACTTTCGGTTTGCGTCCCTAGGATTCTCGGATTGGGTTTGGTTACACCGCTCACTATCTTTCATTTTCATTGTGTTCTTTATCATGTTTGTTGGTATTAGAGCTAGTTGTATCAAATTCTAATTCGATACCCTATTAGGATTGAAGAAAAAAGAACAAAAAAAAATGGAATTAAAAAGAAAGTCAGAATTAAAAAAAAATAAAAAAAAGGGACGACTGAACGCCGCTGTGAGCCAGTTGCTAAATTCATTGCCACTTCGATTGTTTTTGGCCAAGATTTTTTCCTAGTAGTACTGCAGCCCCATTCCACCCACCTCTGTACCAAAAATCAGCCAGAGATCGGCCAAAAACCGCTGTTGGAGCAACAAAAATCTTAGTGGGAAGTCACAGCCTCTTATTGCGCTACCTTACTGAGTTTCACTACTGGTCGCTGCTGTTGAAGCCCTCTTTCAGGCCCACTGACATCGGTCTATCCATCCCTAGCCACTGTTGCGGGTGAACGTTAGCGGAATCGATGCAACCTGCGCGGCCCCTGCCTACAAAACCTTAATCGAGTTTCCTACAAAAAAAGGTTTGGGCCACATTGGGCCAAAAAGTTGGACTATTGCACATCTTGCTAGATAAAAAAAAAAAGAAAATAAAGACGCTGGGCTGGGTCAAATTTCCTTTAGGGCTGAAGGTGTTGGGTGTGTCTTTGTTGGGCCAGGTCGATACCTAGGCTGAAGGAATTAATCTTTGGGCCTGAGGCACTGGGCCAGGAGAGTTTTGAAAAAAAATAAAAAAGGGAAAAGAGAATTGGGCCAGGCCTAGTCAGTTGCAGAGGGCTTGGACAAACTTAGCTGAGTTGCTGACTCTTAGGTCAAGCTTACTGGGCTGGCCACCGGCTAACTTGGTAAGGCCATGTTTGGTTGTTGAATTCCTGTTCCTAAAATAAGGACCTGTTTGTTTTTCAAAAAAAAAAAGAAAAAAAAAAGAGAAGAAAAAAAGAAGGAAATTAAAAAAAAAAGGTAGGGGAAAAAAAGACGAGAAAGGGGAAGGATTGAACTATTCCTTTTTTGATTATTTATTGGCCTATTGTTTTGATTGTGACACTTGCTCATTTTATATTTGTTGTAACTCTATATCATTTATACTGTACGCTTGTTGCATGTCACTTGAGTTGTTGAGACCACTTTTGAATCATACAAGGAGAGCACAAGAAATTGAAATTTTGTGAGAATTAATTTGAGTATTTTGTGATACACGAGTGGAGGTAAGAAATGAGTGTTTGAGAGCCCTATATTTGAGAGGATTGAGAATAGTGAGTTGGTGAAGTTATTGGTGAGGACTTTTATTATTAATTATTATTTATTATTATTTTTTGTTTTGTAGCTCAAATTATTCTAGATGACCAGTTATTATTTGGGCCAAGGAAATAGTCTTGACGAAACTAAATTTTTATTTGAGTCCCACAATGGTGAGCTAAGGAAGCTTACCAGAAGTGTAGAGGGCATGTAGGACAGAATGGCCGATATGCAAGATCGATTAGGGCATGTAGAAGCATCTCAGCCTGCAACACGAAATAAAGATAGCTCAATGCCTAGGCCAACTGAGCGTAAAGACAGCCTTATGCCCGGACGAGCGTGGACCAGAACTGGCATGGGCATCCTTTTAGGCCTGTGAGATAGGATCAACACAGCTACAAGGAGGAGTATGGGTTAAATGAGGATGGGGATTGACATGAATATGACAATGCGCCTAGGAGACATCGATGGAGAGATGATATGGATGATAAGGTACTCAAGGGGGGTGAAGTTGCAGTTGCCATCTTTCTAGGGGCGATCCGATCCTGACACTTATCTTAAGTGGGAAAGGAGGGTAGAGTTGATGTTTGATTATCATTACTAATCGAAGTGTCAAAAGGTTAAATTGACAGTAGTAGAGTTTATAGACTATGTGATTATATGGTGGGATCAACTATGCATTAGTAGGAGAAAACTTGGAGAGGGACCGATCCGTACATGGATAGAGTTGATGGCAGCTCTGAGGAAGAGGTTTGTGTCAAGTTATAACCATTGTGACCTCTATCAATGACTGCAAACGTTGACATAAGGTAATTGAAGTGTGGAGGATTATTACAAGGAGCTTGAGATAGCTATGGTCCGAGCAGATATTGTGGAAGATAAGAAGGCTATCATGACACGTTTTTTGAGTAGTTTGCACTGGGATATAGTTGATGTGGTAGAGTTGCAGCATTACGTGGAGATAGAAGAGATGGTGCAAAAGGCGATCAAAGTAGAAAGACAGCTAAATAGGAAGGGTAGGTCTACATTCCAGCCAAACACATATGGCAAAACCTTCCCTAGAAAGGAGGACAAGACACCCATGATGAGTGCCACGAAGGTTAAGACTGCACCTAAAGTAGAAGCACCTAAGGTAACAGCTCCCGTCCTTTTTAGCTCATATGGCACATGAAATAAGGATATTTTGTGCTTTAAATGTTAGGGTAGAGGGCATATTGCTTCACTATGTCCTAAAAAATGAACCATGCTACTGACAGATATTAGAGAGATTATGACTGATAAGGAGCATGATAGCAAAGATGACATGCCACAATTAAAGGAAGTGCCATCTGATGAAGGAGAACTGTGTGAAGGAGGAGAAATTAACTTTGTGGTGATGAGAGTATTGAGCAATGAAGTGAAGGAGAAAAAAGACGAAGCTCAAAGAGAGAATATTTCCATGCTCGCTGCCTGATTAATGGAAGGACATGCAACTTGACAATGGATGGAGGAAGTTGTAAAAATGTGGCGAGCATGACGTTGGTTGAGAGGCTAGCCTTTCCCACGAATGATCATCCTAGGCTGTATACGTTACAGTGGCTTAATAATATTGGAGAGGTTAAGGTGATGAGGTAGGTGTTGGTAAGCTTTAAGATAGGTACATATGAGGACCAAGTGACATGTGATGTAATACTTCTGTAGGCTTGTCATATCTTGCTTGGCAAGTTTTGGTAGTTTGATCGACAGGTGACATACAATGGGCTAACCAACTAGTACTCCTTCATGTTCCATGGCAAAAAGGTTAATTTAGTTCCTTGGACTCCTAAGCAAGTATACGAAGATTAGTTGTACATGTAGAAGCAATTTAAGTTAGAGTTAGAAAGGAGGAAGATAAGAAAATAGGGATTGAGAGGGAAAGAGAAAAAAAAGATGAGAGGAAAAGAAAAAGAAAGAGTGCATGTTGGCATCTATGAGGGATGTGAGACTGGCATTAGGTGCTGACAGATCCTTTGTATTGTCAATGTATAAGGAATCATATTATGTATCTGATAATGTCACATCTTCCCTCCCCTTTGTTGTAGTGTCTGTGTTGCAGAACTATATTGATGTATTTCCAGAAGAGGTTCCTAGTGGATTACTGCTGATTCAAGGGATAGAACACTAGATGAATTTTGTTCCAGGGGCATCCATACCTAACAAGCCAGCTTATAGAACCAACCCAAAGGAAACTTGAGAAATCTAGAGGCAAGTGGAGGAATTGATGAGAAAGTGTTGGGTCCAAGAGAGTATGAGCTCGTGTGCCAATCCCATGCTACTTATGCCAAAGAAAGACGGACAATGGTGCATGTGCGTAGATTGTAGAGCTATTAATGTTATTATAGTAAAGTATCGTCATCCCATACCTCACTTAGATGACTTGATTGATGAGTTACATGGTGCTTTTATTTTTTCTAAAACCGATCTTATGAGTGGGTATCATCAGATTAGGATGTGTGAGGGTGATGAATGGAAAATAGCTTTTAAAACAAAATTTAGACTGTACAAATGGCTAGTGATATCATTTGGACTTACTAATGCTCCTAGTACATGATGAATCTTACTAATGCTCCTAGTACATGATGAATCATGTCTTGCATGTGTTCATTCGTAAATTTTTCGTTGTCTATTTTGATGACATATTAGTGTAAAGCCAAATGTTAGCTGAGCATGTTGAACACATGTGCAATGTGCTTGATGTCTTACGATGAGAAAAGTTATATGCTAATGTTAAGAAATACACCTTTTATATTGACCACCGTGTCTTCCTAAGATTTATTGTTAGTGCATAGGGAATACAAGTGGATGATAGTAAGTTGAAGGCTATATAAGAGTGGCTAACTCCGACATCAATATCTAAAGTAAGAAGCTTTCTTGGGTTGGTTAGTTTCTACAAGCAATTTGTGCCAGATTTCAGCACTATTGTTGCTCCCCTTTTGCCATAATCAAGAAGAATGAAAAGTTCAAGGGGGAGGAAGCCCAACAACGGGCGTTTGATACCATGAAATATAAACTTACACATGCTCTTTTGCTTTATTTATCTGATTTTAATAAGGCATTTAAGATTGAATGTGATGCTTCTGGTGTAGGTATTGAGTAGTCTTAATGCAAGAGAAGAACCCTATCACCTACTTCAGTGAAAAGCTTAGTGGTGCTGCATTGAATTATCCCACATATGACAAGGAATTGTATTCCTTGGTGCGAGCTTTGGAGATTTGCTAGCACTACCTGAGACCAAAAGAGTTTGTGATTCATACTGAATATGAATCATTGAAGCACTTAAAGGGCCAGAGCAAGCTCAACAAACAGCATGCCAAACGAGTCTCTTTCATTGACATATTTCTCTAAGTCAACAAGTACAAGAAAGGTATAGAAAATATAGTTGCTAATACATTATCCCGTAGGTACACTTTGTTGAGCACACTAGGTACAAGATTATTAGGGTTTGAGCATATTAAAGAACTCTATAAAGAAGACCCTAATTTTGTTAAAGCCTATGCGCTAACTGAAAAATGTGTTTATGAAAAATACCTTAGGCATGATGGCTATCTATTCTATATTAATAAATTATGCATTCCATGGTGCTCTTTGCGAGAATTGCTTATTAGATAAGCTCACTATGGAGGGTTAATAAGACACTTCGATGTCACCAAGACAGTATTAATTCTACAGGAGCACTTCTATTAGTTGGGATTTTAAGGGGATATGGAGAGAGTTGTAGGAAAATGCATAAAGTGTAAAGAAGCCAAGTCCCACAACCAACCTCATAGTATGTATCACCCTCTTCCCATTCTGAGTATTCCTTAAACTAATCTTTCTATGGATTTTTTTTTTTGGGTTACCTAGGTCTAGGAGATGCTATCTTTGTCATCGTAGATAAGTTTTCCAAGATAGCTCCGTTTATTGTATGCCATAAAACTAATGATGCCTCTCACATAGTTGATTTGTTCTTTAAAGAGGTGGTTCGTCTACATGGCATACCTAAAACCATAGTGTCTGATTGTGATGTTAAATTTTTAAGCTACTTCTGGAAAATTCTATGAGCTAAATTTGGAACTAAACTACTATTTTCTACAACGCGTCATCCTTAAACTGATGGGTAAACTGAGACTGTTAAGAGGACACTCATTATATTATTATGTACTATTATTAGGAAAATATTAAGAGTTGGGAAGAAAGTTTGCAACATGTTGAATTTGCTTATAATTGGGTTGTTCATCCTACTACAAATTGGTTCATCCACTAACACCATTAGAATTGTTGTCATTGTTTAGCAATGAGCATTTGAGTTTAGAGGGTAGGAAACGAGATGAGTATGTGAATCGGATGCATGAGCACATCAAGCAAAACATCGAGAAAAGGAACCAACAGTACGCGCAACAATCAAACAATGGAAGAAAGAAGGTATTGTTTGAACCTAGAGACTAGGCGTGGGTTTATATAAGGAAGGAGAGGTTTCTCAAATAGGGGAAGTCTAAGTTGATCCCTCGAGGAGATGAACCATTCAGAATCTTGGAAAGGATTGACAACAATGCTTATAGATTAGAGCTACCAAGTGAGTATAAAATTAACACAACTTTTAATGTTTCTGACTTAAGCTTGTTTGATGCACGAGATGAACAAGATGCTAAATTGAAGGCAATTCCTTCTCAAGAAGAGGGGAATGACATGAATGTCCAGCGTGATAAAAGGGATCCCTTTGCAATTCCAATTGGATCAATGACCAGGACATGTGCAAAGAGAATTAAGGAAGCCATTAACAAGTTGGTGCCAAGCCTTCACATCTAACTGTAAGCGCTCTTCCATTATTTGGATCCCTGCTTTTCCTATTCCTTAGGCTATGCGCAATCAACTGTTGAGACGGAAAAGTCTTCTTACCGCTACGTGGCTCCCTTCTGTTAAAAGCTACGCTCCTCCCATTCTTTGTCCGATTCTGGGCATCTTACTAGCAGCGCCTTCTGTGCCCCTTCTTCCTTTTAGGAATAAATTAACAAGTTGGTGCATGAAATTCAAGAGGAGATCACATGTGGATATAAATTCAAAGAATTCAAGGAGGAGCTTCGAGTGAATATTCTACACTGGGCTGACGACTCGAAAGTAAAGGAACTAGAGAACTAAAACGAATAGCTATTGGATTATTTTTATTTTAATTTATTTTTGGTATTAGGCCACGAGTAGGTAAGCCCATAAGGGAAAACCCAATTCTAGATAGGCTAGGGTTTTTCAGGCCGCCTATAAATATAGTTTTGCAATTCATTTTTAAGCAAACAATATTTTAATCAAGTTAGGATTTTTTTCCAGTTCTCTGAAATTGTGTGATCAATTTCTTATGAATTTTTACTCCCCAAATCGAGTCATTTTGAAGTGCTTTATGTGATTCATGATGTATCTATCAGTGTTCAGTATACTAATTTTGGTTGTTTACAACTGGTTCAATCCATAAATATTAAGTTGGGTTGGCGTTTAACATTTGGTTTACGCCTTTGGAATTCTTGGATTGGGTTCAATTACACCGCTCGCTATATTCCGTTTCTGTTATGTTCTTGATCATGTCAGCTCGCAATTGTGGACCTTAATGTCACAACCACAACAGTCTTCTTTGCATTCGTAGTCTCAATTGTGAGTGTTCTAAAGTTCTCGCTACCCACTTCATGACCACAGTGCAACGCTTGTTAGCTTATTTGCAATCGGCCGTGGGACATTCTACTTGTGCCACAATCCTGCTCCGCACTAGTAGGTAGGCCTCCAACAATTGTGAGGCAAGCTTTTGCGACTATGGGACAACCATGCCACCATCTTTGCATGTGCGTCAAGGTGCTCTTCGGTTTGAACTCCACCCTTACTCTATTTTGATCCTCTTTTTGGATATCTAAATAGGTTCCATAGGTTCCAAAGACCTTCTAGACATATTTAAATCATAAAATCCAACCTTTTGTATTTTCCAAGAATTTTCCAAAAGGATTCAAGAGCTCATGTAGGTTATGCCATATTTTTTTTTCCTATACACAATATCCACATCAATTTTCCTACGTGTAATTTGAGTTCCATGGACCCAGTATCATGTTTAAATAATTATCTATAATTTATCATACTCTTTATAGCTTAAGCATGTGAAGAATAAATTCTTTTTACATGCATGAATCCTATAAGTTTGAAACTAAGGGGATACCTGTTGAGCTTGGAATTTTTTATCCCTCCTTTCTCTTTCTCTTGGCCGACTGTTAGGGTGGCTTAGGGTGGGGGAATATGTTTTCTTTTAGTGTTTAAACTCTGTGTGTGTGTGTGTTATATAAATATGGGTACAAGGGTATTAGTTACAAGGGTTTAGGCTCTTTTATTGCCAAGCCTAGGACTACAACATGGTAGTATTTACGAACCATCTCAGCAAATACCAAAGCCAATATGTAAATAGAGCACTAATCTAATATTGTAAATTAACAACATACGCAATGGAAATTAAATTACCTAGATATTATATCTTAAAATGTCTCTAATAAATAGTGTCAATGAACTGAACAAAACTAAAAAGCATAGTCCCCTTCCTTGATCTACCATCCTTAAGTTTGTCCATTGTCAGTCCTTTTCTCCATAAAATATCAGCTAATAGTGGTGAGTGATAATTATTCCTGTAAATGACAATACCTACTTGTTTATTTCCAAAGGTGGATGCAAGCAAGAAAACAATATTTGCAAAAATATACAATTGCATAAATTACTCACTTTCGAGAGAAGTACATAAAACCATAAAAGGCATTCAATTCATATTTAGAAAACAAGTCACAATTATTCATTTCATCTTAACATTCTTATGGTCCATTTGTTCTAGTTCTCAACCAACTCATAGTCATGTATACTGTGCATGCCCTTTCTATTTATTAGGGTTTTAGTTTGTATTCCCCCAACTAAGTAGAGTTACATCATATTCGGCTGTACCGCTATAGCCCTAGGGCTTCAACCCTAGTTGGGAGGTATCCCGATCTACTATTACTCGACTGGTAGGGTCACGTATCAACTCCACTCGCTACCGGTCCCAATACTTCTACCTCGATTAGGCGAGTCCCAATTTATTATCTGATTGGTAGGGTGGAACTTGTTCCTCTCACTTATCGGCATTACATGAGAGATTTTTGCATTCTAGTTATATGTATTTAAATTTCAAATACTTAGTTTAAAACCATTTAATTGTAAACAACTCATATCTAATTTTCATAAAGAATAAACCATTTTCAACTATATAGGAAACATTAGGTGAAATACACGTCTTTGCAGTTAGAAAAGCATTCATAGATTTGTTTGAAATACATAGTTGGAAAATTCAGTTTTCAAAGCAAAACAGTTTAGAAGGGCAAATATATAAGTGGCAAGATGTCACCACTTATTCGTTACTTAACTCTTTTGGATATCATCTTCTTTAACTATCGTCTCTTGATTTCATAACCAATCGCATATACAATCCTCATTCAATACTTGATTCAAATAATAACTTATGCTTGTCAATGCTTTATGTGCATCCAACGCATTTGTGTTTACTTGAATCCTTTCAATTACTGTTCCCATATCCCATTATGTCTTATACAATAAGTTTATGCTTAATTTGGTCTCAAAATTGGAAATTTTAGCTTAAATTACTCAAAATGTGAAACCTTAGGAAAACTTATTCTACTTATATTCACAAGTTTTGGAGGGTTTAGGACACATTTTAATTATTCGTGAGATACATCAAAACATGCTTCCTATAACTTCTACATGTCATCACATGCCCTGTAGCGAATTCTCAAGCACCAACCATGTATAACTACTCAAAAGTTCATGTTTTTGCATGTTCAAGTGTGTAAAATTAAGGATTCTACATTTATATGTGATAAACAACTAATTCGGTATGAAGATTACCTTGTAACTAGGCGTTTGAAGGTTGAGAAGTCCACCACAGCCTTTGGCACACTATTACCTTTTTTTTTTACTTGAAAATAGGGTTTCAACAATTTAAAACCCATATTTAGACCTTAGGTTATTAGGAGTTGCATGGGATCCAATTTCCCAATTTTCTATGTCTTTACAGTTAAATTCCTAGTTTTTGTTTTTATGGGGAATTTTTCATCCGAATTTTTGGAGGTTTTTCAGCACTTTTTCTTGCCTAAATCATATGGTAAAATTCTATTATCTAAAAAAGCCAAAATTCTCTTTTGATGGTTCCTTTCTTAATTTCCAATAATTTCATGCAAAAATAAATGGACAATTGTAAATTAGAAATAATTCAAACCACAATTCCCCAAAATTCCACTCAAAATAATTTTTTATAAATTCCAAAAATTTTGGAGTGTTACATCCTCCTCCCTTACAATAAGTTTCATTCTCGAAACTTATAATTATAATCTTTAGTGAAAATTGAGGGTATCATCATCTACCATCATCTTCTAGTTCTCAAGTTACCTCTTGCTCTAAGTGGTTCATCTATTGCACTTTAACATAGGTATCAACTAGTTCTTTAGATTCCTCTCTTCTCTGACTATTATTCTAACCTGATATTCTTCATATGTCAAGTTCTCATTCATCGAAAATGACTCTAGTTTTAGTACGTGACTTGGATCGCGCACATACTTCCATAACTATGACACATGAAAGACATTGTGTACCCTTGCCAACTGTGGGGGTAGCTCTAATCAATATGCCACCTCTCTAACCCTTTCCAATACTTCAAAAGGTCCAACAAATAATGGACTTAACTTTTTTTACTTTGTTGAACCGCATTACGCTATGGGCCAGGGAAATCCTCAAATATACTTGTCATGGGGCTAGAATTCAAATGGTCTTCACTTTAAGTTAGTCCTTTTGTATATCTTGGGCCTCCTTCATTCACTTATGGATAATGTTTACCTTTTCAACCGTCATTTGTACCAACTCCAAACAAGTTATTTTCCTCTTACCAACTTCATCCCAACAAACTGGAGATCGACATCTTCTTTCATAAAGTGCTTGATAGGAGCCATTCCAATGCTGGCACGACAGCTATTGTTGTATAAGAATTCTATTAGTGGCAAATGGTTGTTCCAAGTCCCCTTGAAATCTAGGACACATGCCTTTAGCATGTTCTCTAATGTTCGAATTGTTCATTTAGATTGCCTATCAGTTTAATGGTGGTATGCTATACTTAAGTCTAGTTTTGTTCCCATTGCTTCCTAGAAGCTCTTCTAGAAGCGAGAAAAAAACTAAGGGTCTTAATCTGATATTATGCTCAAGGATACACCATGTAGCCTTATTATATTATCCACATACACCTTTCCTAGCTTATTTAAGGTATACGTTGTCTATATAGGAAGAAAGTGTGTGGACTTGGTTAGGCAATCGATAAATACCCAAATCGCATCATGGCCTTGTAGTTTATGCGGTAATCTTACCATGAAATCTATAGTGATTCAATCCCATTTCCATTTAGGGATCTCAAGTGATTGTAGGTAACCTTTGGGGCGTTCATGTTTTACCTTAATCTTCTAGCATATCATGCAGTTCATCACATGGTCCGCAATAACTTTCTTCTTTCCATTCCACCAAAAGTTCATTTTTTTCATATTTATGCATCTTTATGCTCCCCAGATGTATTGAGTACTTTGACTAATATGCCTCTTGCAAGATTAGGTCTCGCATCTCTCTGATATCTAGAACACATAGCCTTCTTTTCATATGTACCATGCCATCCTCCCCTAATTGAAAGTCCAGAAGTCGGCCTTGCTTGACCTTAACCTTTAGTACCGTTATATTTGAGTTTAATACTTGGGACCTCTTGATCGCCTCAATTATCAAGGATTTAGAACTTAGATTCACTAGAACTTTATCAATTGGTTCGATGATCTCTAGATGCTACAAATCAAATTGTCTTGCCAACATGGCTACATAATTTCAATCTTTGTTCTACTTAAGGTGACGGCTACACGATCAACCTTATTCGAGTGATAATTTATGACCAAGTCATAGTCTTTAATAAAGTCCAACCATCGTCTTTATCTCATGTTTAGCTTCTTCTGCATGAAGAAGTATATGAGACTTTCGTGGTTGGTATATATCTTTCATCTCTTATCATAAAGGCAGTGTCTACGTATTTTGAGGATAAACACCACCACTGCTGATTTTATGTCATAAGTTGGGTAGTCTAATTCATATGGCTTCAACTGTCTGGATGCATAAGTGATTACTAGGTTGTGTTGCATCAGGATGCACCCTAGATCATTTTTGTTGGCATCACTTTACACGTAAACCCACCACCTTTGGCTCCATTTACATTTTGAGGTCCACTTGAACTTCCCCCCCATTTGCAATAGCTAGTAATTGGTGTGGCAATTTTAGCAAACCTTTTACAAACTTCTGGTAATATTCGGTGAGTCCTGAAAAACTCCTCACTTCAGGTATATTAGTAGGTCTAGATCACTACTGGATGACTTTACCTTTCTTGGGGTCTATTGATACCCATTCTTTAAAAATTATATCTTCTAAGAATGCCATACTTTTAATCCAAAATTCACACTAGTTGAATTTGGCATACAACTATTCATCTCTTAGAGTTTGTAGCACCATTCTCAAGTGCCCCTCGTTTGCTTCCTCACTTGGCGAGGACACTAAGATGTCGTTAATAAACACCATTACAAAGTTATCTAAACACAATTTGAACACCTAATTCATCAGGTCCATGAAAGTTGCCTGGAAATTAGTCAACTCGAAAGGTAAAACTAAGAATTCATAGTGTCCATACCTAGCTTGAAAGGTCGTTTTGGGTATATCTCTGGCCTTTATTTTCAATTGGTGGTACTGAGATCCTAGGTTTATTTTTTAAAAGGCCTTTGCCCTTTTTAATTGGTCGAACATGTTATCGATCGTTAGCAAGGAGTATTTGTTCTTGATGATCACTTTATTGAGTTTTTGATAGTCTGTATATAGTCTCAAGCTCCCATCCTTCTTAACAAGGAGCATTGGAGTTCCCTAAGGCAACTCACTTGGCCAATTTTTTTTATCCAACAATTTCTATAATCGCATTTTCAATTCTCTTAATTCAGTTGGAGCCACTTGATATGGGGCCTTTGATATGAGTGTTGTTCCTAGACCTAGGTTGATTTCAAACTCTATTTCTCTATTTGAGAGTGGTCTGAGTAGGTCGTCCGGAAATACGTTGAGAAACTCCTTAACCACTGTGATGTCTTCTACTTTTGATTTTGGCTTCTTAACCATGAGGACACATGCTAAGTATGCTTCTCATCCTTCCTTGATGGCTTTCTCTACACTGGTTGTGGATAAGAGGATATTGAGTCGGCTAGCTCTACTTTGGACACGCTTTTGGAATGAAAAACTACCACCCTTAGGAAGGTGAAAGTTCATGATTTTATTTCTACAATCCATATACACAAAGTTTTTGGCTAGCTAATCCATTCCTCAAGTCACATCAAGCTCCCTTATACTAAGCTACTTGAGGTTGGCTTTCAATTCATAATCTCCACCCAAGTCACAGTCTCTATAAATCAAGCTGGCTACTAAGAGTTTCCTTTCAAGAGTAGCCACTCTATATAGGTTGTCTAGTAGTTTAAGCTTATGTTCTAAGCACTTGGAAAATTTCTTAGACACAAATGAATGGGATACACCACAACTGAATGAAGCATATGTATCCCATCAGTTAACAGTGATGTAACGTATCATAACGTCTCTGTGTTGTCCACCTTTTATTGGGTCATGGCAGATACCTTTGCATTTCCCTAAGACCTCTGATTAGTTTGGTTAGGCCAAGGGTTACGTCCATTTCCATTGCCATTCTGTAACCCACCACCAGGGTTAGTTCTACCTTGACTGTCCCAGTTTATGCCATTATTATTATTGTTGCCGTTAGCTGGGTTGGAGTTCCTCGAGCCATTTAGCCATTCAGCTTCTCAATGGCCATGTTATCTATAGGTGAAACAGGTGCCAACGATGCATCGACATGTGCTTGAGTGTCATCGTCCACAAGTGCTGCATTTTGATAAGGAGGGCATCATCCCATTGGTCCTTACTTGATTCCACCTCTTGTTGTTGTTAGGCTTGCCAATCGATGATCTTTAGGACTTAGTATTGTTGAAGTTGGAACTTGGCCTTGGCTGTTTGAGAGTACTCTTTGCTTCTTGTCTATTGATGTCAGCCTCAACTTGGATAGCAGCACCGAGAAGCTTATTGAAAATGTAGGCTTCATAGAGAGTTAGGGCAGTCTATAGTCTACTCTTTAAACTCTTAGTGAATTTGTGCATTTTCAATTATGGGTTAGCCATCACTATGGGGGAATACTAGCCTAAAGTGTGGAACCTAGCGAAGTATTCTACTACTGACATGTTCAGGTTTTGAATTAAGTTGTCAAACTCCACTATTTATTAAAGACTGAGTGCATTCGGAGAGAAGTTATTCAGAGAGGCCTCTCTGAAACAGCTGATGTGTATTATTAACACATAAAAATTTAAATTTATAATGACTAGTACTGGGTAAGTACGAGTGTCGTATCCACAAGGAGGATTTGTATGTCTATTGATTTAATCGAGTTCTTATTAATTAGGCTTTAAGACTAGAGTGAAAGAAAAGAAATAAAACTAAAAACGAACATTAAGAATAAAGTATACGAGATAAAAGTATCGGAGTGCCGAAGACAAAAGAATTTAGCCACTTGTATTGTGTTGTTTTCTATGCATACCAAATTACATTAATTATCAATTAAATTGCACTGGTTACAGATTGTTAAACCGAAAGTCTACAGAATATTCTCCTAAATTTTTCTATAGCTTTAATACCAAATTTTAGTGGGTATTCTTAGACTAAATCAAGTGAAATGTTCAAGTTGGTGATTAATAATGGTTTCCTGTACTAACTCTACGATTTCACTCATATTATTCTCACGGAATTAGTGTTTACAAATTATATGTCTGGTGTGCAAGTTTCACTCTTGTTATACCTCGCACTACCACAAATAATTAGAGAAGTGGGCAATTCCCCCTAATTACTATCCAAATCCACAATTGTGAATAATCATGCAAAGATAATTAATTGAAATTTATGCACACATCATACACCAAATACAAACACTAGCGACCAAAGAAGGATTCAGAAATTTATAGTAAATTCAATAAAAATTGATTCCAAATTGTTTATCATCCAAGAAAACATCAAAATAATAGAAAAATCTATGAAAACTTATTCCTAAGTCTTTGTTTTACATGGAAAAATGAATTTTCTTCAACTCTTGGCGTGGATCCCTCGTTATCCAAACTTTAATCTTATGTTCCTATGGTTTAGGAGATGGAAAAGAAACTAAAAACTAAAAAAAACTAGAAAATCTTCCCTTCTAAGATGTATGGACCTCTTATTTATAGCCTAAGAGACCCTAGGAGACATGTAAAAGTTTGAAAAGTTGAAAAAGCCCTTAAAAATTATGAAAAATAAGAGCTGAATGTATCTGGTGTCGGAACGCCTCCATTGCGCCACGAAGGACTACGATCACAGCTCAGAACCTCAAGATCGTGGCTTGAAATTTCAATATTTCCAGAACACGTAGCGGTCAAATTCTGTGATCGCGGCTCCACCATCATGATCGCGGCCTTGATCGCGGAAATTCTAGTGTGTTTGACTATTTTGGCAATATATATTCTTTTGTGTGTAACTTCTTTGTCTGATGTCCGATTGACCTGATTTTTCTGCTGTTAGAAAGCCAATTCATTTTTCTTTTATTCTTCAAAGCTTTAGCTCAATTGAATGGTCCATAAAAACATGACATCATTTTGAAGTCACTGCTTAATCTTTCATGTAACCATGATAACTCTCATTCCAGAACACATGCATGACAATTCATGCACAATAACATATTTTCTTCATTTTTACTCACATGTATACATAAATTAAGTACAATATAAGTACAAATATACCTATTATTTCATATGTTATCACACCCCCATGCTTACTCGTTTGCTTGTCCTTAAGCAAACATTTCTCTTTCAATGAAGTCATTGATGCATAAAAATAATGAACTTGGTCACTCTTCTTAATTTCAAAAGTTAGATAGATAAGCATTTAGTACTTAGTCTACCATCATCTAAGATCATAGCACTTTCAACTTTAATGTTTACAACATGAGTTCCCGTGTGTGTGCACTCTTCAACTTTCAACCACTTTAACCATTTGATAATCCTATGGCAATTTTATGACAACCAAATCTAGGACTGCTTACTCTAGATATTAATTCACTTTCTTTCAAACAAGTTCAATCACAATAATTCTCACCAAAGGACTTGTGTGGGTTAGTAATTTCTTTTTCATTCTCCCCCACAGTTATTTTTCATTATCTTCTGTGAGTTTTAACTTCTTTCTTAAGCAGTTGGAAGCCTTTTTATGTGTAAGTGAGCAGGAGCCATTGCGTACCTCTAGTTACTCAACTCACAACTAACTTAAGATGTTTTGCATGCTCATAATATGGGCAACCTTTTTACACAAGAATGAATTAGGGTTTTTGTGCAATCCCAATTACTTAGCTGCTCCAATTAACGAAGTATACCAATTTTTTCCATGATCACATATTTTTTCTTGAATTTGTCTAAGTCCTCGCTTTCTATTTTTTTTTCTTTTACGTTAATCTTCCTTATTCATTAGAGAATGCGCCAACACTAAAGCAAGGCTAACACCCTCAACTCCATCATATCATCCTCACCATGGAACTTCTCAAATAGTATAATGATCGAAAGCAAAGAGTGTGTGCTCAATGAAATAGAAATCAAGCATTCAACACCAAGTGTAGCATGTTAATGTCGAGAACACTAATACAACTAAGCAATAATAATTTCTTGAAAGAATTACCATAAATTAAGTACAGTAACCATAATTTCATACCATGTTCATGCTATCAATTTAACCATAATAATATATGTTTGCATGCATAAAAATCCAACAATTCTAGGGCACGCAATGACACACTTTCACGCTCAATTTTTTTTCCTCGCCACCCCCTAGATTCTGCTTGTTACCACAATTAAACACACTCATTACACATAAAGCAAGACAACAAGGAATCAGACAATTTGGTGGGGTGGCATTCATTTATCTTCCCTCTTCTTGTAGGCTTCTTCACGCATCTTTATTCTTTCAATCTTTCATAATCCTACACCAACTCACAATAATACATGATCTCTATGCAACGCAAAACAAAACAAACTAAAAGAATTGAAAGTAGGAAAAGAAAGCTTGGGTTACCTCCCAAGAAGTGCTGTATTTAATATTTGCAACCCAATAAGGTACTTATAGGTTAGGGTGGTTTAATTAAAAAAATAGATTTCCACAACCTCCCATGAACTATAACTCTCTCCTTCCCTTTCTGCATCCTTTTTCTCCTCTTCCTTGCCTTTTCTCTTTAATTCACTTCCTCCTTTTCCCAAGGCCATTCATGTAGTTCTTCCCCCACACCTAGCTATTATACCTCTTTCGACCCCTGTGCTTCTTATTCGCTGGCCACAGGTTTCTTTGCAAACTTGTTAGGGGAATTATTAAACTTAAGCAAAAACACATCCTCTGCATTTTTGTTTATGGTTGAGTGATGAAGGGGTTGGGGTATACAAAAAATGTTACCTTTTTAGCTTCAACGTGTAAGGTCAAGTTGCCCTGCTCCATTGCTCCATTTCTATTATCGCTTTGGTGGTAGCTAAGAAAGGGTGGCCAAAGATGATACCTTGCCCTTTTTTGCCCACCATATCTATTATGACAAAGTCCATGAGGACAACAAAATCACTCGCGTTCACTAAAACATCTTCCATCTTCCACAAGTCTGAGTGGCTTTGTCATTGCTCAATCTACTAGCTTGATTTTCATGCGCATGGGCTTCACCAATTCCATACTGAGTGCCTAGAAAGTGAAGAATGACATTATGTTAATTCTAGCATCTAAATCACATAAGACATTATCAAAAGAGGTGCTTCCTATTGTGTAAGAGATGGAGAAACTCCTTAGGTCTTTTAATTTCAATGGTAGAATATTCTCCTTTTTCGGATTGTCCTCCCATTCTCCCAACTTTCTTTTTCCACTCATTTCGTTCCTCAAGCACCTCACCACACGTGGGTTCTCTTTAATTTCTACAACTAATGAAGCATTTACATTTAACTTTTTAAAATTATTTAGAAGTTTACTTACCTATTCCTTTAGCTCGGCGAGAATGAGTTTTTGTGGGTGTGGAATTCTTGGCTTGTAAGGAGGTGGAATACTCACTTCTTTTGGTTCCTCAACTTGTACCTTGACCTTCTTTTTCTCTTCTTCTTGGGTATCAGCAAGTGATTTCTCTTTGTTCTCTTCACTCTTTATCACTTGTACACTTTTCACATGCTTTATTGGATTAGTCTTAGTCGTGCTAGGTAATATACTTGCTGGCCTATTTGTCATCTCTTTTACTAGTTCTCTAAGTTGCACCTTCAAAGTTTTAATGGATGACCGTTGGTTCTGCAAAAGCGTGTCAGTTTGGTGCATAAAATCTTATTGAGTCTTTGCAAGATAACTTATCATTTCGTGGGTAGACTTCGCAAGATTTCCTATCATGTCCTCCAAAAAATACCTTTTCTCTTGCTGTTGGTATGGTGCTTGGAAGCCTGGTGGGTTTTGAAAATTTTTTTAGGAAAAATTTAGACGATTCGTCCAGTTTGGATTATAGGTATTTGCATATGGATTGTTGCCTTGAGCCCCCGCATTGCTTACATAATTTACTTGCTTTTTTTGCTCGGCAGTTGTTACTTTACTTCTACACTCATGTGTAGGATAGGGTCTTACGCACATATCACATATAGGATTTGACAAAAATGACGAGGGCTAAGAGTTTCTTACTAAGACACTATCAATCATTTTGGAAAAGAGTTCCAATTTCGCTGAAAGGGCTATTATTTAATCTAGCTCATGCACGCCAGTGTCTCTTCGTGTTGTGCTTCTCTCTGTTGACCATTGGTACGCATTGGCTGCCATCTCCTCAATCAATTCCCAAGCATCATTAGGTAGTTTATTCATAAGAGGCCCCTTTGTAGCTGCATCAAGCACAGTATATAATTGATCAGATATCCCACTATAAAATGTTTGTACGTGCATCCAAAGTGGATATCCATGCTAGGGGCATTTCCTAAGTAGCACCTTACATCATTCTCACACTTCTAGTAATGACTTAGATTCTACATGCTTGAATGTTCTAATTTCTAGTCTAAGTTATGCTATTTATCATGGTGGAAAGTACTTAGCTAAGAATTTATTCATCATGTCTTGCTAGATGACTATGCTCCCAAGTGGTAAAGATTGTAGCCACTATTGGGCCCTACCCCTTTGAGAAAAATGGAAACAATCTTAATTTAATGGCATAATCTAAAACTCCATTAAATTTTATGGTATTGCATAGTTTTAAAAAAGATGCTAAGTGTGTATTCGGGTCTTCTTGTGAGGCTCCAACAAATTAGTTTGACCGTACCATGTTAATTAGTGTAGGTTTCAGTTCAAAATTATTCATGTTCACTAGTGGTCTCACAATTCCTGTCATATTTGGGTTCATCATTGGTTACATGTAGTCTTTTATTGCTCGTTGATGTGGTGGAGAAGGAAGTTCTTATGGTGGGTCGTTTTCTGCCATCTTTTGTTTTCGCCAGAAAAGAGTTCTATGTCTATGCAGTGTTCGTTCAATTTTTGGGTCAAGCTCTCAAAATTAATACTCTTATTCCTGCATATGCAATTGTACTTACCAACAAGAATTAAATTTGATAGATAATACTATGACTAATAAAACATGAAGATAATACAAAAAAACAAGAAAGATAATGGAAGAAAAAATTAAAAAGTAGGAAGCAAAAATAATAATAAAGTAAACATGGCCTAATCTAGCAATCCCTCAGAGTATTCAATAGCACTCATCGCCCTCCTTAACAATGACGCCAAAATTTGTTGCGTGTCGTTAACAGTCCAAAATTTAAATTTGTAATGACTAGTATTGGGTAAGTGTGAATGTTATATCTAGAAGGAGGGTTTGTGTGTCTATTAATTTAATTAAGTTCTTATTACTTAGGCTTCGAGACCAAGCAAAAGAAAAGAAATAAAACTAAAAGTGAACGTCAAGAACAAAGTACACTAAATGAAAGTATCGGAGTGCCAAAGACTGAAGAATCTAGCCACTTGTGTTGTGTTAGTTTCCTGTGCATGCCAAATTATATTAATTATCAATTTAATTAAACTGGTTATAGATTGTTAATCCTAAAATCTATAAGAAAATAAAGTCTATAGAATATTCTCCCGAATTTTCCTATAGCTTTAATTCCATATTTTTGCGGGTATTCCTAGGCTAAATCGAGTCAAGTGTTCAAGTTGGTGATTAATAATGGTTTCCCGCACTAACTCTATGATTTCACTCTCGTTATTTTCATAGAGTTAGGGTTCACAAATTATATGTCTAGCGCGAAAATTCCACTCCCATTATTTCTTGCACTGCCACAAATAATTAAAGAAGTGGCCAATTCCCCATAATTACTATGCAAATCTACAATTGTGAACAACCATGCAAAGATAATTAATTAGAATTCATGTACACATCATACACCAAATACAAACACAAGCGACTACAGAAGGATTTAGAAAGTCATAGTAAATTCAATAGAAATAGGTTCCAATCGTTTATCATCCAAGAAAATATCAAAATAATAGAAAAAACTATGAAAACTTATTCCTAAAACTTAGCTTTGCGTGGAAAAATGAATTTTCTCCAACTCTTGGCATGGATCCCTCCTTCTCCAAGCTTTAATCTTAAGCTCTTATGTTCTAGGATTTGGAGAGAAACTAAAACCTAAAAAAAACTAGAAAATCCCCTTTCTAAGATGCATGGAACTCTTATTTACAGCCCAATAAACCATAAGAAATGTGTAGAAGTGTGAAAAGTCGAAAAAACTACTAAAAATTATGAAAAACGAGAGTTGAATGTTTTTAGCGCTAGAACACCATGATTGCGCCACCAAGGACCGTGATCGTGGCTTGAAATTATGGTATTTCTAAAACATGTCGCGGTGCAATTCCACTATTGTGGCCTTGATCCCAAAAATTCCAGTGTGTTTGACTACTCTGATGGTGTACATTCGTTTGTGTGTAACTTTTTCGTCTGATGTCTGATTGACCTGAATTTTATGTCGTTGGAAAGACAATTCATTTTTCTTTTATTCCTCAAAGGTTCAACTCAATTGAATGTTCCACCAAAACGCATAATCGTTTTGAATTCACTACTTAATCTTTCCTACAACCATGATAACTCTCATTTCAAAACACATACATGACAATTTTCATTCTAAGATACATGCATGATAATATCTAATGTAATTCATGCATGATAACATATTTTATTCATTTTTACTCACATGCATGTATAAATTAAGTACAATATGCGTACAAATATGCCTATTATTTCACATGTTATCACACCCCCATGCTTACTCGTTTGCTTATCCTCAATTAAACACTTCTCTTTCAATGGAGTCATTGATGTCACTGGTTTTAACGGTCTTATGTACCCATGCTAGCTTCACATATTAAGTCTCTATTTCATCTAGACTTCACTTAAGTATGTCATTGTGTCAATGCACATCAACATTCACCTCCTTTAGCTCCCTATTCTCAGTCTCCAAGTTAGTGCAATGTCACTGAGCCGCTAGTAGCTCAGCGGGTGGCCTAGAGGTGATAGTGTTGTAATAAAATGGTCCTTATCCTCTGATGATAAACCACTCCCTTCTAGGGGTGATTGCTTTCTGGATCCACTACTCTCATCCATTTCCTATGTCAAATTACAATTTCTAAAGTAAAATACATTCAAGATGTTACATGTGCATGCAAGTATAAGCTACTCATCCCTAGGCGCCGATGATGTGATTCCTAAGGTCCAGTCTAAGTTGTACACTCCAAGTTCTTGTTATCAAAACTTGGGCCCCGATACTACTTTTGTCACACCTCGAACCCAGGATTATGTCACAATAGTATTTGCGAATCATCTCAACAAATATAAAAGCCAACATGTAAACAGAACATCCAATCCAATATAGTACAGTAACAACCATTCGCAGCAATAATAGAATATCCATAACACATTGGGTCTCCAATACACAATAGAAATTAAAGAACCTAACCATTACATCTCAAAATGTCTTTAATAAATAGTGTTAATGAACTGAACAAAGAGTAAAATGCATAGTCCCCTTCCTTGTTCTACCATCCTCAAGTTTGTCCATTGTCAGTCTCTTCTTCCGCGAAATTATAGCTAATAGTGGTGAGCGGTAATTCGCCTAATAAATGATAATACCTGCCTATTTATTTCCAAAAATTAGATACGAGTAAGAAAACAATAGTTGCAAAAATATACGGTTGCATAAAATACTCACTTTCTAGAAAAGTACATAAAACCACGAAAGGCATTCAACTCACAATTAGAAAACAAGTCAATTATTTGTTTCATCTCAACATTCTCATGGTCCACTTGTTCTCGTTTCTCAACGAACTCATAGTCATGTATACATTGCATGCTCTTTTCACTAGTTAAGGCCTTAGTCTATATTCCCTTAGCCTGAGAGGTATCCCAATTTACTGTTTCACGACTGGAAAGGCCAAGTACTATCTTCATCCAATGCTGGTCTCAATACTTCTAGTTATTGGGTGGGCCCTAATCTATTACTTAATTGGTAGTGTGGATTTTGTTTCTCATGCTTATCAACATCACAGGAGTGGCTATTATGTTCTAGTTACACGTATTTGAATTCCAAATATTCAGTTTAAAACTATTTAATTGTAAACAGTTCACATCTGATTTTCATAAAGAATAAATCATTTTCAACTTTATAAGAAACATCAGGTGAAATACATGTATTTGCAAATAGGAAAGCATTCATAGCTTTGTTTGAAATACATAGCAAGAAAATTCAGTTGTTAGAGCAAAACAATTTATAAAGGCAATTATAAAAGCGTCAATGTGTCGCCACTTATTACTTACCTCTGCTAGATATTAGCTTTTTCGGTTTTCATCTCTTAATTTCCTAATCAATTGTATATACAATCATCATTCAATACTTGATTCAACTAATAACTCATGTCTTTCAATGCTTTATGTGTTTACTTGAATCCTCTTAATTATTGTTTCCATGTCCTATTATGTCTTATATAGTAAATTTATGCTTAATTTGATCCCAAAATCATAAAATTAATCTTAAATTACTCAAAATGTGAAATCTAGCCAATGTCCACGATCCTGTTTTGCAATTGTGAGATCCATTGCTTCGACCATGTGGTCTTGGTCCACGCTCCCAGCATCCAACCACGATGCTCATTGGAATTCTTGTGATCAGTTCCATGATTAAGATGAGTTGCCCCATGAGCACGATGACAGAGCTTGCAACTGCGCCAGTGGCTGTGGGGTGTTTTGTCATTCCTGCACTCGGGTTTGCAACTACAGCTAGTTGTCTTGCACCTACACTGTCGTATTCCATGACTGTGGCAGTGTGTTGACTTTTGCGCAGAGTACTGTTTAATCAATTTTTCATGCACTATCTCATTCCAATTCCCAAAACTCAATTCTACCCCTGTTCTTAAGGTCTTTAAACTTGATTTTATACTTCGAAACCTACAGAAAACTTAATCCATATGTATTCACAAATTTTGAAGTTTTTATGATACGTTTCAATTATTTGTGTTGTACATAAAAATGTGCTCCTTACAATTTCTACACATTACCACACATCCTATAGCCCATTCTCACTCATCAACCACGTATAACTACTTAAAAGTTCATGTTTTCGCGTGTCTAAGCGTGTAAAGACTTTACGTGCGTGCATAATAACTAATTAAATTTAAAGATTAACTTGTAAGCAGGTGCTTGAAGGTCGATAAGTCCACCACAGCCTCGTGCACGCTGTCACTGTCAGGCCTGAAATTAACAAACAAAATGTAAATAGTAAAATATAGATCATACGATTGCAATATGCAAATTTGAACGAGTGTGATCCAAGAAAAATAAAGCCATGCTAGCTGGTGGTGATGATTGACAACGACGCGCCTTTTTTTTCTTGTGACGTGTCACATGCTGCGACGTATGTTTCAATTTAAGTATTATATTTTAAAAAATAACATTAAAAATTAATAAAAATAATTAAAAGAGAATTGAATGCAAACTTCTAGACGGGTGGAGTCGTCGACTCATTCCGGGAGCAGTTCAAGTCCCCGCAGACTGAGGTTGACTAATAATTGCATTAATTTAAAGACCAGTCCCCAAGCGATTATTTCCTCGCTCCTTCTCCCTTCGACTTTTCTTCATATCTTCTTATATATATACCTCCAATTTTCTCTTTTGCATACATCTCAACCTTCATTTCTCGGTATTTTCATCTCATTTCTTAAAGTCTTATTTCAAGTCCTAATCAAGAATTCTCAGCTTATCTAAGATGGCAGCCAAGGTGAATATTCCCTTCCCTTTTTATTCTCATTTCTTCACTTGTTTGTTTGTCACAGAGTAATTAGTTATCTTCTATGTATGCATATTCTATTCTCTCGAAGTTACATGAAAATTAATCATGGATGTATTTGGGGTTGTAATTCTTCACTTCTCTTCTGTGCCAATAGGGACTATGCTGCTACTAAATCACATATTATTTAATTTTCAGCATCTTGATTTCATGCCGGTCTATGTTTTTACTCTGTTAATGTCTCATAGGTATTAATTATTAAATGAGTGCAAGCTTTTTATGATGATTGGCAACAGGCTTTTGTACATCGAAAACTTCTATTTCCAAATCTTGTGGCCTGTGGGCTTGTTTGAAGCAAAAATACCCGTTTCACTTTTAGTCGTCTTTCTGGATGAATCATAATCTTGTCCTTACGTCCAATTCATAATTGGAGATCACTTGGAATCACAGAATTGTCTACTGTTCCATATTCTAATTTTCTATGGTTTTTCTTACACTCTGGCTACTGAATTTTGACACTCAAACTCATCAATTTCTTGCCCCCATTACCTACCTGCAGAAAGTGGTGTTGAATTTACAAGTGCATGATGAGAAGGAGAAACAGAAAGCCCTCAAAGCAGTTTCTACCCTTTCGGGTACTTTGTCCTCTCACGTTTGAATTTTACTGCTTGTAATTTCATTGAATATTCTTTAAAGTCATATTTCCTATCTAATTATATGCTGCCCCTGATTAATCCACATGCAGGGATTGAATCAATTGCCATGGACATGAAAGAGAAGAAACTGACAGTAATTGGGGATGTTGATCCAATTGAAATTGTGGGGAAATTAAGAAAATCCTCGCACACTGAAATATTGACAATAGGGCCAGCGAAAGAGGAAAAGAAGGAAGGTGAGAAGAAAGATGATAAAAAAGATGATGGCAAGAAAGATGCCAAGAGTGAGAAGGACCAAATAGCGGAGCTTCTGAAGCTGTACAGGGAATATAATCCTTATTACACACAGCACTACCATGTCTACAGTGCGGAGGAGAATCCTAACTCCTGCGTTATTTGCTGATTTTCTTGCTTTCTTTTTAAACAATCTTGAATTTGAAACTTTTCCAAGAACCCACTGATGAAAACCACCGAGAGTTGTGCATAGTTGATGATTATGGGCTTGTATGAAGGAGTGATGTAACATGGTTGATAGCGCTCTCTCACTGTAGAGGGAATAACATTTCAACCTTTTGAAACCATAAATAGCTTTGTTTTTCTTGAAAAGTTAAAAGATTTCAATATTCTCCAGTTCTTTTCTTAATTTTCAAGAAAACCATGTTGAATGGAATGCAATTGTACAGAGCTGTTTGATGACTTCCAAATGACCCGCCCATGACAAAACAAAATAAAATTTCCTTACATGCCTACATACGTACGTATACGTACATATAAACTTTCTAGTTCTCATGCACGTGCTTGTAAACTTAAAATCTATGTAAATATTTTGAATAATGATGTACTTTATTTTATAATTTAGGGCGATTTACGTTCTTCTTACTTGATGTTGACTATAATAATAAATATCCCTCACTTATTGTTAGCCCTAAATTCAACCGATAGGGTCACAACCAAAAAAATGAGTGAAATATCAGAAATACCCCTCCATTGAGCATATTTGGGCTAAATACTGTTTGTTCTTCTAATTAACATTTGCATTAGACATAAGGACGGACTTGTAATATACTTCATGTATAATGGACGTTATTTTAACACAGACAATCAGTCCCATCAGCATTTAAAAATGTCTACTTTTTTATTTAGAAGTCTTAATCATCTTGGCTTACTACAGTATCTTTCCGTAATAATTCAAGCTGTCGAAAGATAGCTTGCGTCATCCCACATTGGCAGTATCAGGACGCCAATTCCAAACTAATCTGCTTGTGTCAATCCAGCAATGATAGTACCATCCGCAATATACAGTATATAAAATTAGGCAGCCGAAAATTTAGAAAAAAAAATTGAATTTAACTTATGAATGATGGCTTCAATGACGTCACATTTTCATTAGCCATTTAAATTACAAGATTAAACAAATGTCGTATTAAGAGAAAAATTGGATAGACTAAAAACGTCATATTATTAATTAATATCAATAAAGTATACAAATCACTATGTGTGATTCTGCCAACTGTATCACGGTTGTTTGGCTTTGGCACGCCAGCGGGATATTACGTAGACACATGCCACATATTAACTGGTCGAGCTTGATTGAATAGTGCTTGCAAAATTCCAATTTTTTTTAATTAACATTTGTTATGTATTGGTAAACTATGATATGCCTTCTATATCTGTAATGCCATACTGAAATTGGAAAAGGATATTGTATCAAATTCATGATTTTATCTCAGCAAGGAAATCATATGTATTTTCTTTGTGAGAAAAAAAGGTCTACAGGAAATAAGAAATCCCTTAGCCTTTGTTTGAATTCCTTATTTTTTGATAAAAATTTACAAATAGAATACAACTCTATAGAATATTATGATTTTTCTATATGCAAAAAACCAAAATCTAAAATTCAGATGTTACTTATATTCGAAATTAAATTATTGTCATATATTGATACACTTGCATACATGTTTATTCTTTAAAAATTAATAATTGCGCATGTATGCTGTATAATCAGTATGTAGTGTTATATACACAATGGCATGTACATAAATACATAAAAAATATATATAAATAATTCTTTTTAAACGAATAATATGATGTTAACACCAAACAGTTTCTATCCTAAAATACAAATTACAATTGAGACTGTGATTGGGAGACGAATTCGTTTCAGAAAAAAAAATATTTGGGGAGAAATTAGTGAGAAAACTTTTTTTCAGAGATGAAGAATACATGTTTGAGTGTGTATGGATGAAGAGTTGGCAGAAAAACATATTTATAATGTTACGTTGTAGAGGTAATGATTAGATTTGATATGAAATATTATTATATATAGGATTTAGAGTTAACGTGATGTGTTGATGTTATAAAATATTAATAATATATGTATATGTATTTGAATAAACTGAGTATAATTTTTGCGTGATGAATATTATTATCACTGTTGTAATTACTGTTGTTGATTGTGGTGTTGTTATTATTGGATTTATTATTATCATTAATTTTATTGTTATATTTATTATTATACTTATGTCTCTTATTTTTAATATTATTGTATTTGTTATCGTCATCATCAGAATCTATACCATATGATAATAATAATAATAAAAAATGAATAATAATCTTCCAGCACTTAACTAATTTTCCTTATTGTTTTCTTTATTATTTAATTACACACAACTATGGTAGGGATACAAGGGTCAAATCGTCTATAAATGATAATAATATTTTAAATGAAAATGTTCTCAATAAATAAGTTAACGTAATAAATCTAGTTGTTGCGTAATCTGACAGCACAAAGCCATAAAACCACAAAATAACTGGTTTCCCGTCACATTTTCATTCCTTCGATACTCCAAAGCCCTAGAGGTGGTTCATTTTCTTTCTACCAAGACTTCATCTTTTGTGATGGCCCACAATTATGAGGTCCCTTCTTAACACAGCCTGAACAACCCAAACTCCTTCAATCCCACCCCTTAACACCAGATCCAACGCTGTAGCTTTCCAACCAATGAAAGAAGAGTGGAAATTTCTGCAAAAAAGCCAAAAACACAGTTCCCTTAAGCTTAGGATTCTGCGGGCCATAATTAGATATGGTGAAAATCAATTTTGCAATAAATGATTCAAATCACTGATTAAGAAATATGGGTCACCTACACCATATGACACTCAGACTAGTGGGTGGGTTGATGTTTCTAACTGAGAGCTGAAAAGGTGCAGTTTTTATTCTTGTGCTTTCTTGATTATTATCTTGAGTTTTTTTGTAACTAAAATGGATGGAGTTTATTCCGTTAGCTACCGCTGAGTGTTCGAGATTTATTTGCACGATTAAGTTTCGATTTTTTATTATCAAATCTCAACAAAATCTAATAATAAACTAGGTGATACTCATATTTTTTTAGTTATATTCGTTGGCAATTAATAATAAATTTAGAAAGGCACATACATAAAGTTAGTGTGTGTGATAAATGTTAAATTGGTGGGTTGCTTAAAAGGCTCGTGAAATAATTTAATTAGTTATAATTGGATTGAATCCAGTAAATTACAATGGTGCTTATTGATAGTGGGATTGTTAATTGGAAGTACAATAGAATTTTAATTTAATTAATAGAGATTGATTAAATTAAAGGTATAAGACAGGAATATAATTTTTTTTATATGAATCATGTTTATTGATAATGTGATTATTAATAAGAAACATGATAGCCTTTAATTTGATTAATAAGATTAATTAAGTTGAAAGGATAATTCCATAAAGGGTCAAATTTTCATAGAAAATAATAATTGAGAGATTAGATGAGCTGTAATTATTAATGGGGATTAATAATTAAGGTGTATGGACCGCAATTATTAATGAGATTAATAATTAACAAGGTCCATATAATAGAGTCCATGGAGTCAATTAGTTGAACTCTAATGTCTTAACTATCTAAACATGTTTAGAAGAGTTAAAAACAATAAAAACCTAAAAATTTCATGCACTACCACCAAGCAAGAAGAAAAAAAGTTCTAACTACATTCTTCCTTTCTTCTTGCCTCCAAGAAGCTTTCTAGGCCAAAGAAGTTTGGGTTAAAGCCTTGCAAAAGGATTTTACAAGATGTAGAAGGTTCTTATAATCATACTAGCATTGTAGACAAACTAGAGGTTAGGGTTCGAAGGCTTTGACTCAAGAACCGCAAGCAAACCTATTGGAAAATGTTTCCAAGAGGAATATTTCTACGCTTTATTGTTTGCATGATATCTTGTATGTTTTGCAATAAAAATGGATGAGATTTTTTATGTCACATTCCATTGCATGTTTATAATATTTTTATGTTTTAAAATTTTGACTTTTACATGCAAATCTCAATGAAATCCAATCGTTTGAATCCAAACCTCCTACATGGAGAATTGGGGAGGAAACCATGGATGCCTTGGATATTTGGTAGAAAACCATAATGTTAAAAACAAGCAAAATGTTCATTTAACAAGACAAATTACAACATATGGAAAATCAAGATAAAAGATCTCTTATTTATGAAAAAAAAATGCATTTTTTAGTGTTTAGCACAACTAAACTCAAAGACAAGATAGAGAGGGGTGGAAATTTAAATATGAATAGGTCTATAGTTTCATCCAACAATTTGTCAAAGATAAATTATAAAATCACATTTGCAACAAGACTCATGCATAGATCTTGTAGAATAAGTAAAAATAATTGTATGCTTCTAATACCTGCGTCAACAAATTGTTTGACAAACTAGTTCAAATGCGCTACCGAAATGGTACGCTAATGGAGAATCACTTATATGATTTGTTAGTGATTATGGAGTAGTTGTAAAGAACGGGTGTAAAATTTGACATCAAGGTACCCTTTCTTATGGTATTGTCTCCTTACAAGAGCTATGGGATAAATGGCAAATCCCGAACCTAAGTAAGTCCCCATACACAAACTTTGATACTAAGTTAAAACCGCAGTAGCAACCTCAATTAAACTCAAGAAAAGATTGCTACAACCAACAATGGAGGCTCATATGACATAACAACTTTCTAAGGACAAAAAAAAATTTGGAGTGAGAGCTAGATGGAATCAAATTTAATATTTATATAGTAAATGAGTGACTTTTTGAAATAATGGGTTAATAGGAGCTAGAATGAGAAAATTATGCACAAAAGAAAATGACCTTTCAAATTTTGACATATTACAAACAATATATTATTGTGTTTTATAATGCCTATAGGCAACTAAATTACTATTTTCTAGTTACATACTTTGAGTGACTACATTTAGTTGTATAAGGAGATTTTTAATTAATTACTTTTTTGCATGCTTAATGCTTTGAAGAACTTATCAACTTTTAAATGGTTTGTTGATTTGAAATTTTAAAAGCAAATTTAACAATAAGAATGCATAATTTCAAGAGAAAAACTAGAGCAAAAAGTTGTTTATGTAAGGATTTCATGTTATTTAAAGGGCTTAATTGTTCACATTAGATAGTAGCCTATTACTTACAAATGCATATGCATGTATCAACCAATTGTGAAGTCTCTATGATGTTAGAGATAACTTATAGAGAAACAAATTAAGAATAACATTTAGAATTTAAATTAATTAAAGTGATTTTTAATAAAAGAATCTCAAAATGATTGACTTATTACAAAATACAAGATCCTAAAAATGCAAATTCATTTGAAGTAAAATCCTTACATTCTTAGTTTACCCTTTCTTTGCACTCTTAGCCTTTTAGTAAAATTTTATCTTTAATGAATGTTTTTAAAATTGGATCAAAGATTGAATTGGAGAATTAATAGAGTCACTAGGTTACTAGTTTGATTTATTGAATTGTTTTGAAAACATTGGTTATTTTAAATTATATAATGGCACACACACACACACACACACGTACACATATAATACTACTATTGAATTGAATTCATAAAAAAAAATAATTTGATTTAATGATATGCTAAATGATGGGTTTAAATGTAATGTTAAAGATTTCATAATTCAACAAATATTAAAAATTATAACACAAACTTAAAAAACTTATTATATTCAAAACAATTAAAAGTATAAAATTTTAAAAACATAGTTTTGAAAAATAAAAATACATCAATTAAGATGAATAATTTTAATTTTAAGATACAATATTTGAATTTTCAAAAATTTGATTAGAAAAATAAATGGATAAAAATTAGAAAAAATGAAGGTCAAAATGAAAAAATCATGTATTCTTATTAATATTTAGGAGTTTTAAATGTTAGAATATTAAAAAAAGAAAAGTGCAAAGTTATTTTTGTAATTTTTCAAAAAAAATCCAATTTTTTTTTCATAAATTTGTGGAAAAATTGGTTTTTAATAAGTTTTAGTAAATTTTGACTTGTTCTCACCGATTCCAGATGCCTCTATTCTTATTCCTTAACTAGACTAGAAAATCGACTAGTTTGGTTTGATTTTCAAAATCATGTCTTTAATCATTATCATTCTAGTAGTCCAAAATAATTACATAAGAAATTCATCTCAATACTCACATGCTCCTCATGAAATTGATACACATTTTCACATTGTATTAATAAAGATAATGTTGTTGATTGACAATATACCAAATAAAGATTTCTACAACACCTTTTTCTATTAGCTAATAGAAGCTCATCAAAAGATTAATGGTAGTGGGTAAAGGGAAAAAAATACTCAATTTTGTACACTATGTAGGCAAGAGTCTCTTAAAATGTTGTGAATGTAGTGAAGAATGATGGTACAATTGAGTTGCAACCTGGTCACATGATTTGGCCAAGAAAAATGTGATTGTAGGATTGGATTAAGATAAGTGTACCAATTTTGGCTATAAATTTTGTGATGCAATTCAAATAAGGCTCATAAGGAGCTATGATAATAAGTCTATACACTTGCAATTGTTGCCTCTAACTATGGTGTAGAGACAAGTTGCCTATGATGAGCAATCACAAACGAGTAATATAGATGCTCTCATTTCTGATGAATATAACAGTAATGGTGTTTGTGATCAACCACTAGCTCTAGTGGGCTCTTCAAGAAGATCCACAAATATTAAACAATACTAGATATATATAGATCAACATGTAGCATTACTTATGGGGAGGAATCAAAAATCTCTAAGAAAGCTTTAGACTATGACCACTAGAAAACCAAGTAAGATGTTTTTGCAAAAAGAGTTTTGAATTGGTAAAATTGTTAAAAGGCAAGAGGGTTCTAAAGTAGATATTTAGGTTTGATGAATGCAGCTTTAAACTCTAATTCAAATCTAGGTCAGCAATCAAAAGATTATTTCATTTACGTTAGAGTTAGCAATAGGTCTGGATTTGAAGTTTAAGAAAAAGGATAAAGACTTCTTTCCTTCTTGGTAATCTAGAGAAGGCAAACAACTACCATGGTTCATGGTAATTTGAAGGGAGATGAGGATTTTTCTCCTTATGGTGACTTTGATGGATTAGATGAAGTGAAGCCCCCCATATAGTTGAATATGCCATGCCCCAAATCTAGAATCGTGATATGGTAATATTCGTGAATAACCTTAACAAATACCAAAATCAGCATGTTAAGTGACTACCTCATCATGTTCTTTTATTGTAAGCAAAACAAAAGTCTACTACAATGAAATGAAAAAAATAAATAAATAACCTATTCTATACTTTGGAATCTTATTTATAAGCATATGTTATAACTAGATACTTTTCATTCCAACCTCTCTCTCTCTCTCTCTCTCTCTCTCTCTAGCATTCCCATGCTTGCTCTCCTTCACTGGGGTTCTTTACAAAAGAAATTTCACAAATGTTGAGCAACTAAACACCTAGTAAGCACTCACTTGTCTTTTTGTCAAGATGCAAATGTAATAAAATAACTGACACATTCAAACCTTTATGTAAAAAATTTGAAAAAAAGGGTAGCAATTAAAAATTTACACGCAGAGTACCATATATTCACATCATTTGGCTTATTCCTTAGTATACTTGGGAACTTGAGTAGTTCATTTGCCATTTTCACTAATAAGGACCTTAATTTATAACCCTGGATAAGGAGGGTCATATTCCAACATTTGACCTCGATCGAATCGGGTCATATTTTAACTTTTAACCCTGGTTAAGGAGGGTTTTATCCTAATCTTTAACCTCGGTTGAGTGAGTTTTATCTCAACCTCTAACTCTAGTCGAGCGAATCTTATTTCACCTATTATCTAGTGAGAGAGTGAAACTAGTTCTTTACACTATTCCAATCAGTTCCCAAACGTTACTTCACCATAATCCCATGTACATAATCAACACGCTTGGAGTAGCTTAAAATTTACCTTACAAGGTATTCATTCACATCCCAAATATTTTCAAATAATGAATTTTGAACAAGAATGTAGCAATAATGTTTTCCAAAAATTTTTCAAAACAAGTTCCAATAAAATATAAAATTTTAGAAGATAATTTGAAATAAATTCAATGAAAATATCTTATTTATGGGAGCATAATTTATTTAAAAGAACAATTATGAAAACTTGCAGATAACCACTTGTGTAGTAGAAATTTCATTTACGAAATAAAATTATTTTAAAGAGGCAATTATAAAGGTTAATGGGGTAACCATTTATTTGATATTCACTTACTATCCCTAAAACTCATTGATGTGATCCCTTTGGTTACGTATCCAAGCTGGACAATTCTCAATCACATCCTTCATCCATTGGATATTTAATGCCTATATGGTTCGTAATGAATTTTTATATTTCCCACATCATTCCTTAGTTTCGACCCATCTATTAAATGGGTTTCTATATTTGGATCTACCTACTAGTTACTTTCATATCTTAGCAGGTTTTAATTCAATTACTCACACTTATCTTGGTCTTAAATGGTTGGAATCGAGTTTCGAAACACAAAAACATGATTTTTCTCTCACTATTTAGGTCCTGTGATTGGGAGAACATGATTCGTGACCACAAAAAGTGATTTCGCACCCACGAGCTGCAATGCCTTCTACCTCATCCCATGGTTTCACATTGTGATCACAGTGAGGAACATTGCAACTGTGGGGCTTCAATCTTTGCTTGCACTATTGAGTGTGGGACATTCTACCTCATTCCATGGCCAATCCTTACGTCTATGCACACTGTCACCATGATCACGTGGGCGCCTACTTCAATTGCACTGGTAAGCTGTGAGGTGTTCTACCTGTGCCACAGTTCCTCTCCGCACTCATGGGTCAGCCACCTACAACCAAGAGATGGAGTTTTATGATTGCACATATACTATGAGGCAAGTGTTGGATGCGCGTTAAGATGTTGTTTAGTTCTAAATTCATCCTTACTCAATTTTAATTCCTTTTTTTGATATCTAAACAAATTTTATAGATTCTGAGGACCTTCTAATCACGTTCAAAACATAAAATTTGATTTTGGGTTGTTTTCCAAAATTTTCCAAAGAATCCAAGAATTTATGATAGTTTCATTATATTATCATATACATGATATTTATATCAAATCTCCTACTCATGCTCATTCAATTCAACCCCAGTATCGACATTTCAACCCTTTAATCCTTGTTTTCCTATGGTATTCATGTTTTATGTGCCTAGAGTGCATGAAATAACTTTTTTTCCTATGTGCATACATAAATTCTACGGGCTTTGTAGTGATAAACTCACCTCAAATCCTGTGTATTTGAAGCCAATGAGTCTTAGCCACTTTCCCCTTCTCTTTGGATGGCTACTACCACTCTTGGGTGGAGAAAATAACTTTTCATTCTTAGGGTTTAGGATATAGATGTGTGTATGTATGTATGTCTAGGGGTATAATCAAGGTAGTTATGAAATTTTGGACTCTCTAAAAAGTAGGCAATATTTTCACATGAAAATTTCTGGCATTTACCAGCCTAAATTCAGCTCAACCTCGTAAATTAGCTTCTTTGAGCATGGTAATAATCTCCCACTATTGTCCTAAAATTTTGGTAAGTTTGACTGGCGCATGTCATGTTTATTTCTAACAATTCATACACAAATATTTTAGGCAATAATTCACACGAAAATAATTAAAAAAATCATAAAATTTGAAAATAAATTTTTATTCAATATTATTTATTGATATTTTGTAAATATTGCTGCCAAGTCCAAAAAATTTTTCGGGTATTACAGAATGGTAGTGATTTATTAGTGAGTTTACTTATTTGGGGCCCACATGTTTAAAATAAACAAAATAAATACAGGAGAAAATTAGAAGTTAAGGTTTGCATCAATATTCACCCTATCAGAATTGTCTGTCCTTCAACGAGCCACATTGATACTCCCCAAATACAAAGTTACTGTACTTTACATGGACATAATTGATGCCATTTATAATACAGTTTATTAAATTTTGAGCCTTAAGTAGGAATTTCATAGCAATATGTTTGTAGAACTAAATTATTTAATCTTATTAAAAGTTATAAATGTTTCGTAAAAATTAAAACTAAATGGTGCTTTAAGTTCATTGCGTGGACTTGAAAGAGGTTAAAAATAAAAATTTGAGGAAAAGCTATCAAGGAATAACTGAAAATAAAAAAGAAAAAGAAAGAAGATTGGCACCAAGGCTGTGGTGCCTCACCAATGAAAGCACTAGATATGGAGGTTGGAGGCTAGTGTCGTGAGTCTATCTTTTTTTCAACTTGTTAATCTTTGTTTATTCGACACGATTGAATCTATAATGTCATAATTGTTTGGGATTAAATTTCTCTCTAGCACATGTTCAAGTAATAGAGATTATCAATTAACTAGCGCCAACCAATTTATTAGTATAATAAATATAGCATACATTGACTCTCTTTTACTAATAAAGATCTAATAAAGATATTGAAACAATATTCTTAAACCCATTAAACAATACTAGACTGTCCTTAAAACTAGAACTAAACCATATGATAATTTAATGGAATCAGTCTCAATTGTGGTGGCCACAAAACGTTCTTCACTGTCAACTTTGATCACTACTTTTTACATCCCAAGTGCTCTACTACTAACCATATGTTGATTCATGTTGATTCAAAGTGCAAATGTGACAAGATGCACTTGAATCCAAAATTCAAGATGTTGAAATTACATCAATGGCAGGAAATGATTTATAGATGAATATTTCCTTACTTGCAGCACCATTCTTCAAGCTCACGAGGTACTTGACATATTTTTTCTTTCAAGGCCCTTTCTCGTTGTGGTAGAGGCGCCTTTATTTGTCTACAGGAATCTTGGTCTTCTCAACACCCTCACTAGTTTTGGCACTTAAAGTTTTTGGGACTTATTAAATATTGTAGCTCTGTAGATTTGAAATAAATTTTCAATTTCGTGGAGCTATATATATATATATTCTTGAATAATTGAAGGATTTTAATATTCTCACTTTTTTTAACGTTTCAAGAACAACATTTGATTTGGAATGCAATTACACAGGAGATTGATTTTTGACTAATTTTTCCATGATAAAATAAAATAAAATTTCCCATGTTACTAATTAACACACACACGTGTGCAAATATTAAATGCTGTAACAAACTCAATGCTTATTCATAAGAAATTAAAATATAATTCATCATGTATTAACCTAGAGTTATATTCTTGTTATATGTTTAATTATATTGTATTTTATTTATAATTTATCATCTAACATAAATTACCCTCTCTATACACGTGTATAATGGTTTAAAATATATATTATTTTATTAATAATAAAAAATACGAATTTATTATTTCTCAATAATAAAAAATAAACTTTAAAAATGAAAATTGTATTAAAATTTTATATAAAATGAGATTAAAAGAACTAAAGTTATGAAGCGAAATTACTCTATTTTTAAGGCTTGAAGTGTACAGTAATAGGTTTGCACTTCTAAAGACTTTCGACTTTTAATCAATGTTTTAAAAATCGAACCGGTGCCTAAATCAGAAAATCTATTGGGTCACCGAGTTACTGGTCCGACCGGTTAAACCGTTGAAAAAATTGATTATTTTAATTATATAATATTATATATATTACTATAAAAATAATTTACAAAATAAATGTAATTCAATAGAACAATAGACTATAAAATAAGTTTTAAATGTAATGTTAAAAATTAAATAATTCAACTAAAATAAAAATTTATTACACAAATTAAAAAACATATTAAATTCAAAATGATTAAAAGTATAAAATTGGAAAAATAATTTTAAAAAATAAATAGATTAATTAATATGACCCATTTTAATTTTAAGATACAATAATTCAATTTTTAAAATGTTGATTAGAAAAATAAAAGGATAAAAATTACTGAAACCAAAAGTCAAAATAAAAACTGTGTATTTAACTAATATTAAGGAGTTGTAAATGTTAAAAAATTTTGAAAAAAGTTTGAAAATTTATTTTGTAATTTTTTCAAAAAGAATTGTTAATTTTTTTTAACTTTTTAGATAAAACCGGTTTAACCGATTTTTAGCCGATTTTAACCGGTTCATACCGATTTTGACTAGTTTTCATCGGTTTTATACATTTCTTTTTTATTTTTATACTTTAACCGAATCGAAAAACCAACCAATTCTCAGTCGAACCGGTTGAACCGGCGGGTTTTTAAAACACTGCTTTTAATAACTCAAGGGAAAAATGAAAATAAGTGTTAATTATAGTGACCTTGCTTCCAAATTAATATAATTATTACTTGTACCCTTTTCCCTTCTCAAATAATAAATATCTCTCCTTTATGTTTATTGTATTTACTTATTTTGAAACTCCGAATATTGATTTTCAATGTCTACATTGATTATATATTTAAATTCATAAATATATGTTGGTATTCGTTAAAACATTCACTTGCATTTTTTGTGCTGTATGCATTTGATAATCAAATACAAGAACGAATATGAAGTTCAACAAAATTTCAAAGAAAATATTTTATCTGACCGTGTTTTTACAAAGAAGGTATTTGTAATTTTGAAAGGAGGATGGATATAATTGACAATTATATTATCATTATTTCATTGGACAAATATATGTAATTAAAATTAACATTCTTCTTGTGGAACTCAAATTGAAGTTGTATTATAATTGAGGAAGTTGACAGGAAGTCTAGTAGTTTTTCAAATTATTCAAAATTTTCAATTCAAACATCTTAATCATATTGACCTAGTCTAGCATCTTATATTAGCTCAAGTTGACAGAAAATGACAACCGAAAATAATTCAATCTTGGCTTGGAATGATCTTTGCATTTTTTAAGCATCAAAGGAAAATCAGTCTTCCCAACATTTTTATCATTTTCAAGGCGCAAAGAGAGAAATTAAGTGAAACGAGACAAAAAAAATTAAGTACGAATATTATTTTAAAAATATTTATTCTAAAAAGTATGAATAACACCGTCACCTTTAATAGTATAATTTCAATTTAAATTATGTTTTATACCGTTATTATTATTATCATCATCATCATCATTATTATTATTATTATTATTTACGTGAGACATGTACATAAACATTTCATTGAAAAAAAATAATATTTCATATATATATATATATATGTATATGTATGCATGCATGTGCATATATATATATATATGTATATGTATGCATGCATGTGCATATATTTCATATGAACAAGAGCGACAAAATTCAAAGTTTTGTCATTAATATTTTATTTTTACGAAGCCCTTTTTCTACAATCAAATTATATAAATCCAATAAAATAATAAACAGCTATCTACACGACAAAAAAGTTCCAATCAAACTTGGAACACATTAGCCTCGTGTCAATCCCAATTGCTAGTAGACATTGTAGATGACGTCATCTTATCGGAGGAGACCCGTTAACAAAATTGAGTCACCCCTTATTGGCATCATTAGGACAGCCATTCCAAAATAATATTTCTTAAATTAGTCTTAAGTCTGCATCAATCCAACCTTAATATATAATATCTATATATGTATAATTAGGTAGTCCAAAATTCTTAAAAGACTGAATTAATCTTATGAATGATTACTGCAATAGTCATCACATTGCAGTCGTTATCCATTCAAATTAAAAGATTAAACAAAGGTTAGTTCGTATTTGGAGAATATTTGGATAAACTAAACATGTCATTCTCTTAATTCAAATCAATTCACTGTGTACAAAGCAATTAGATTAAACAATGTCGGAGACAGAACAAATTATAAAAATTCATTGACGAAATCATGAGGTATTGTTGAGTGTTTCAAAAAACATTTATTTGTCACTAAGTTGGATTTATCTCAAATTCTTGTGTTGTTCCTCTAAAATATTTTATTGATGTTCTTAGAACTAAACCAAACAAAGAACCGAATATCATACCATTTTACTAGTTTGATCAGTTTAACTGACCAGTTAATTATTATTATCACTCACATATATATTTTAATACAAAAATTTAAAATATGTTAATACTATTTTAAAATTGCATAACTAATTTGTTTACTAATCAATGTAGAATTATTATTTAAGTAAAAAACATATAATAAATAAATTATTTTTAAAATTCAAACAAATTAAATATATAATAATTGATTTATTAGTTCTTAATAACTTACTTATTATATAAAAATTAAGTATATAATCATATACAATGACAAAAATAGTAACAAATACTTATTTAAATAATTGTTATGGTATAATATTTTTTCTTTCTATATATTTTAATTTTTATTTATTTATTTATTTATTGTTATATTTCAATCTAATTATTCATTTCTATTATTTCTATCCATCTTCTATTTCTTTTTTTCCCTTCCCTTCTTTTTTCTCTTCTTCTTCTTCTTCTTCTTCCTCCTCTTCTTCTATTTTTCTCCTTTCCTCTCCCACCCACCAAAAATAAAAAAAACAGAAAAACAAAAACAATAGAAAATAAAAATTTTGCAAGCCCACTGCCAACCAGACTAGCTAGTTGCCTGGTTTTTGCCTAGCCCAATCAAACTGGCTGGGCCGGTCCAGGGTTCAAAACATTATATTTTATGGGCAAGTCCCTTATCATATGCCTACTACTTGTGAATTGAAGAAAATTTTCAAAGCTTTTTTTTGTAGATGTAGCGTGTTCACGGGTGAACCATATCAAATTAAGTATCAATTATTGTATATGTATTACTAATATTTAATTTTATTTACTATTTATTTCTTCTTGCTTTATGTTTATAACTTTTTGCTTGATGTTCTTTTGAGACTTACCACCCAACATTCTCAGGCTTATTAAATCTTCTAAGCCTTTTTCTCAACATTCAATTTGTTAAAAAGATTGGAATAATTAATTCATGCTTTATTATCGAAACAATGTTTCGATTTATATTATAAAACAAGTACAAAGATTCTAGGAATATAAAATATCTGAACATAAATCTAACACTCAAAATTAGGAAACAAAATATTTTAGTCCTATTAATATGGAAACAAAATATATGGAATATCAAGCTAAATATTTTTAAAAATTTTGATAATATTCTTTAGTACTCTTCTTCAAGTTGAATATAAAATAGTATTAAGAAAGAGTACTAAGATGTTCAACTTAAAATCAACCAATAATATAGGAGTACCTAGTAGACAATAGTTCTACAGGAACAACGTAGTCAACAGTAAAAGATTGTAGAAAATAATAGTAGACAATCAATACCAGTGAAATAAGCTAAATATATACAACAATTCATTAGATAATTAGAAGTGCAGATAATAAATAATAGGCAGCAATGAGCCACTAAGTTGGCAACAACAAGGAAATAATACCAATATGATTGACAACACCAAAAAATCATGAAAGTCTATAGTAGCAAATAGCCAGTATACTGGCCTTTTTTTAGGTGGAGGGAGCTGCCACACCGCACCACCATACGCGACGGCGTCGATAGCAGATTAATACTAAGGTTGCAATTAGAGTAGGGTTTTAGGAAGGAGCTTGCTCTGATTCTATGTCAAGAAGATTGAAAGAATTAATTCGTACTTTATTATTAAAAGAAGTCCAATTTATTATATGACACAAGTACAAAAATACCAAAATATAAAATATCCTAATATAAATCTAACACTCAAAACTAAAAAACAAAATACTTTAATCCTATTAACATGGAAACAGAATATATAGAATATCAAGTTAAATATTTCTAAATATTTTGATAATATTCTCTAACACACTTCATTAAATTTGGGATGGATTTAGAATGGTAGAAAAATTCTATCCAAAAATTACCCAAACAAATTAGAAATTTTTTTTGTCCAAATTATATAAAAAAAAGTTACATTGAAGAAATGAAAAAAAAAATCATGTTAAATCTTTCCCAAAGTTGGGACAGATTATTTTTTTGTCCCGAAAGTTGGGATAGATTATGTTTTCTTGTCCCTAACATTGGAACCAAAGTTTTTAAAACATAACTAGACAGGCAAGTTTAATTGGTTCAACTAGGCACCTGTAAGTTCTTATATCACGCCCCCATTTGGGGTGCAACATGGCAATAATTTCACTATAGTTTCTGAAGGATATCAAAGCCTAAACAGAGCATCTAAAACTATAGATGAAACTTAACATCCCAAAACATGGTGTTCCAACTACAATGTCATAGAAGAACGGAATCATAAAGTAACTATTTCCAAATAGATCTCCTTAATCTATTGACTAATAGAGGTAAAATAACCATTTGGCTCTTGCAACCTTTGTCCACATCCTACTATTCTCAAGTTAGGTCTATATCCTTACCCTGTGTCACTTTGTTTGCAAAATTTTTCAAAAGTCCTGTGAATGACAAGTCACATACTGAATGGATTTACCTACCTTATGGATGTGAGCATAACTAAAATTTATTCAAGTAAAATATTGCAAAAAGCTTTTTTTTGAAGACAATAGCAAAATATTAGAATATAGATAATATCAAATCGATTTCGTATTTTGTTCACATGCTCGGGCGTTATGGATGTCCTGGCTTTTTCACTATTGACCAGGATCTTAGCTTTTCACGTTGATCAAGAAAGGTCATATACTCAATCTATAACTCCAATTGAGAAAGTTACTATAGCTTTTCATTGGCTTAAGGTTTCAAACTTTTGCCCCAATTGATTAGGTCTCAATCTTTAATTCTAATTAAAAGTATCACTACAGTATTTCACTGGTTTAGTGTCCCAAATTTATGTCCCAAATGAGCGAATCTCAATCTTTAACTTTGATTAACAAAGTCATGCACTTAATTTATTAGCCCAATGGAAAGGGTCACCTTTTCATCAGTTAGGAGCCTCAATCTTCTACTTCGAGTGAGCGAGTTTACACCAATATTCCGTTACCAAAGCATGTGCAACTTGTAGATCTTTGTCATCACATTCTTACTTGTAAATATTTGTGCGGCACTTAAAACATGTACTCATGTTCACATTTTGTATTCGAGAAATTTCATGAGGCTTCGCAATAACATGGAAAAACATCTTTCTTAGATAAAAACACACAAACAACAATGAAGTGGCATTTCCATTTCACAACATTAGAAATATTTGTTTGAATAAAGTGGATTTTGTAAGGCAGTTATAGAATTTGCAAGACGGATCACCTACATAGCATAAAATTTATTTATGTAGAAGAAAATCATTTCTTCATAAGGCAGTTGAAAATTAGCTATAGAATTTGCATGATGCACCACTTACACAACTAAAAACTCATTTGTACGAAAAAATCAATTTGTCAAAAGTTAGATATAAAATTTAGGAAGGTAACCCACTTACCTAACTTAGTTCCATTTTAAATAGTCATTCACCTAGCTTGTGTCCTCGAAATTCTATTACAATAAAATAATTCATATGCAATTTCAAATTCAATAAATTGACTATGCTATTGCTTCTTTAAGTACACCACTCATCATTTCTCTAGAATCCCTATTAAATTATTCTACTTGTTATACCCTGATTCCTAGAAAGTGTTGGGCTTTAGGTGTTCAGAATGTGTGAATAACATTTTATGTTAGCACATTGTGGGCATTTGTGGGCTTGAAGTTGTTGGAGACACAAAACGGATGAATGGGAGTGGGAAAAAAATAGGTTTAGGATTAACTTTGGGTGTTGTTTGATTGATTTGGGTGGTCATATAGATCAAGGCACATGGTGTTTGACATTGGGGTTTTCTAAAATTATGATTAGGTCGACTTGCAATAGATTACTATCGATTATGTCACTTGGATCGATAGGGATCGATTGTCACTAGGTTAGGGTGGTCAATTTGAAGCTACTGGTTTTCCAATTAGACCATATGCAATCAATTGCCTCTTTGGATCAATCGGGATCGATCTTTGTCCATCAGGAGGGTCAATCTAGAGGCCACTGGAATTACAATCTATGCCTTTTGCAATCGATCATGGTCAATTGCACAATCGAGATGTGATAGCCAAATTTTTTGAGTAGAAAAAAACTTCGAGATTACTTATTTAATTATGCAATAATTTATTTCATTATTTATGTGGTACTAGTTATATATCCATACAAGCACTAGTCAAACTTTACCAAAATTAAGAGATTTGAGTATGAATAATTACCATGCACATGAGGAGCCTAAAACGGAACACTTAATGCTAGTTTGGCATGGAAGATTCCTAGAAATATGTTGCCAAAAAGTAAGGGTCAAACTTACCTTAAGTGCTTTTGTGAACCCTCAATATGAATGCACACTTCCTTAAGAGTTGTTGGGAAAAAAAATGAGAGAGAGAGAGAGAGAGAAATTCCAGCTCCAAGACACAAAGAAGTTGAGGTAAATTTTCTAGCCAAACATTATAATTCCAATATATGTTGTAGGAAATTAATGTTCTCACATCATAGGCATGTGAAAACATGAATTTTCCTTTTATACCATCATTGTAGTTTTATCATTTTCTCCTACCACTACACCATTGTAAGATAGTTGTTAATTGGGTATCATTAATCAATCAACAACTTCCCTTATGTAGGGAATAGTTGGAAAACCATGTTGCACCATCCAAAACCCTAACTATGCACACCAATGAATAATGCAAACAAACAACCATACGACTATATATCACCTCCACTCTCTTCACAGCTTTAACCACAACCATTGAGCTGGATGAGCCTAAGATAAAAGAACTTGATTGCTATAGCCACATTAGTGACCTAAGTGGTGGGAGACCAACAACAAGTCCTAGCACTAACTCCGGCCAAACCTAATGGGAGAACTAAGGCCCACTATGAAATTTTGAGAAGGGCCCATGCACCCACATTTGACGGGTCGCATAACTAAAAGATAGTTCAAAAGTGATTTAGGGAAATGGAAGATGACTTTGAGTTAATGGTGGTTCTATCTGAGATGTGGCTGAAAGTGGCCTTTCTTAGTGAGTGAAGCAACTCTATGGTGGAATTTCCCCTGCACTACTAGAATAAGAACCAATTACATAGGCCAGATTTTGAGAGAATTTCTTAAACCACTTCTTTTCAAATTCCATCCAATTATAAAAAAGGTGGAGTTCCATAATTTAGTTCAAAGACTAAAGTTGTCAGTGGTCGAATAATCCACCAAGTTTCATATGTTAGAACAACATTCACTGCTAGTAATGGTGAATCCTATGCTAAAGACACATAAGTTCACTAGGGGTTTGAAGACTCAGCTACAAATAGCTCTAGCACTGTATAAAGGTGAACTTTTGATGAACTATTGGGTGTCACCATTTGGGAAGAGGTAGACAAAATTAAGGAAGGCTAAGAATAGCTTAAAGTATCCTAAGTTGATGGGAGTCACCATCTGTGTATCGTGTGATAGGAAATGCTAAAGAACTAATGTTATCATTTACATGAGCAATATGTAATTAGAGATGGTGTGATGATGAGCATTGATGTGATTGATTATCCATTATTTGAAGTCCATCATTGTGAGTTGATTTCTTATGATTTTTATGTTAGCAAGTTTAGATTATTAAGGTCCAAAACTAATCCATTGGAACACATGTGTTACCAAAGTTGTGTCTATTTTATAGGTATATTTCCATAGGAGTTCTAAAATTGTTGCTAGGTGGAAAAGGTTAAAAGGGATACTAAGGCATGTGTTTGAGCGAGGTTGCAAATTTTCAGCAAGAAATTGTCTTAGTCTAGTGGAGCGGTTTTTCACTTACTGCAATTAAGAAGCCCTTCCACATCACAATGTTTGACTAGGGAGGTTCCATCTAAGCTTACAACTAGTGGGAGTCCACAAGAATTTACATGTCCACAACAAAGCCGAGTTGCAAAGCAAGAGTATAAGGTAAGAGCAATACTAGTAGTCTACTACAGTATTTCTTATGTAGGTTTATTTCTTGTAAGTAACAAACCTCCTAACAAATTGAGGCAATTTTGCCTTCAAAAGGAAGGCAATGACATAAGTGCTAGGATAGATCAATGGCCAAGTCAACGATTCAATGTAAAAATTGAAGTTGACAAGTGTCAAGAGTCTAATGAGATCCTTTCACATGGGTTTAAAGGAGTAGGATGTTTGGGAAGGTTATAGAGCTTAAAAAGCATCCGTGGATCAACTTGGAGTGAACCAAAGATAAAAATAGTTTTGGAATGGTATTAAGATTAATTATAAAGGTGATTGGATCAATCACAAGGAGTTTGCATCAATCTAGAGTTGAAACCAACTGACCTAGAAGTGTCTTTTGAGGTTTTATAATTACAATCACACAGGATCATGATTGATTGCAATTGCTCTTAAAAACAAGTTTCCAACCTTTTGAAATTACGATTGGGAGGGTACGGATCAACCCCGATCAACCCCAAAGACACCAAATCGATTTAAGAAGGTCTAGATCAATCTAAATTGCAATTTAGAGCCTAAGAATTGTATTCTAATTAATATTTCTTTTCTATTTTCACTTCTGGTCTTCCTAAAACACTGAGAGATGAATTTAGCTGATTTTAGGAGTTCCTAACACTATATAAAGGACCTTTGGTTATTTTTATAAAAAAATGTTTTTGACATTTTTTATTAATAAAATTATCCTTCTTGGTTTTCTTTAGAATCTAAGTATTGCTCAAGTCTTATGATTCCAAAATCCCAAATCGAATTATTTCACGCGATTCTTGGATTAATTTGTGATGCTGATGCGAATTCAATATACTATGTTGCAAGTGTACAACTGTTGTACATATAATATAAGAAAATAGGATTGTTGTATTCACAGGGAGTAAAAATGTTCTTTAATAGTAATACATTTTAATTAAGTGGATAAATAATATGCAATGATAATGAAGAAGCAATAAAGTCAATTAAATTAAATAAAGTAGAAAAGAGTATGATGAATACAACAAGATATTATCAATAATCAACACACAAGAACTTTAATTACCAATTAAATAAATTATCAATTTTAATTTCTTATTTTAAGGATATGTAACTTCTTAAGTCCTTAGTACACTTTTCCAAGTTATACCAAAGTTTCAATTGAATTACTTCAATGATCTTAGAATTAATTCAATTGAGAATGGAATTTATGAATTATTTTTCTTACCTCTTGTGAGTGTGGAACCTTTACTTCCATTATAAGCTTATAATTCACAATTGTGATCAAATTGCTTAACTTGTGGATTCAATTCTATTATAACCACAAATTAAATCAAATAAAAAGAAGAAAAGAAAGAAGAAGAGACAGAGAGAAAGATAATGGTTGATCACAATAAAACAAGAAAAGACAATAGAATTTAAATTGATAATAAAAATCTTCACTTGTTATTCAAGATTGCAAGTATATCAAGCTCATAAGGTAGAAGTAATTACAAATTATCTTATATCCAAAGCTTCCTTATTACAGCGATTCCTCATTTCTTCATTTTGATCTAGCTCGTACAAGACACCAAACCCTACTCCAACCCTCAAATTTTAAAACTAAGGATAGAGGAATGATACAATGCAAGACCTATAGGAATTCTAGTGTTTCTTGGATGCCCTTTGCTTGTAGAACAGCCCCCTATTACACGCTTGAAGTCCCACCGCTCAAACTCCTTGATTCGTTGATAAATTCCATTATTTACATCCATTGGTTTGGGTATAGCTGTGTAGAATTTTCAACTATCTCTTGTTCCATGGCCTAGGTGATAGAACAGGCAATGTTGGTTGCTCCTTCGTCACCTAGGTGATAGGCATAATTTAAGTCATTACCTAGGCATCACCTAGGTGATAGGGTGGCGATGGTCGGCAAATTCTATTCATTCCCATGTCTTGGGCCACAATCTTGTATTTCCTTAGTTGGATGCTTCTATTTGAATTTTATTTCACTTCTTATTTACTTGTTTTCATTTCAAAGACATAAGATAGTCAAATCTTTCTTCTTGAATGAAATTTTAAACAAGAAATATAAACTGAGCCCCAAATTATTCAAATAAAGTATAGTTTTATTTAGGCTATCAAATATATCGATTAATTTGACGTATTAGTTGTCGTTGTCCTTTGCTAAAGTACTTCACGAATCATTGCGTTTGGAACGTTTCTACACAATTCACATAATCAGGCTTCGTTAGATTCAAACTCATCCTAATTTCCACACTTTTATACTTGCGTCATAAACACTAATGAAGTCAAACTAATGAATGTTCTAAGCCAGTCAAAGGGACATGTATTCAGGCATTTTACAATCTTCAATTTAAGATCGGCTTGGTATATTGCTTTTGGAGCAACGTCTAGTATTTGTTTTTCATATTGATTTATTTCATTTCATGTTTTATTAACAGCATCCTGATGTAAAATCATACAAGCAAAGAATCTAGCAGTCAGAAAGTATAGAACTCCACGGCAAGAGCCAAAATAGAAATCCAAGCAACTGCTCTCACAAACACAAGAAAATAAAATTATATTCATATTTTGTTCATGGATTAATTTGGCGTTATGAAGTAACTCAACACGAGAACAAACCATGAAATTTAGCTGATGAATGTTGATTTATGAAACTGACAGCTAACTGAAGTACTGAATTGGCATGCTCTTTTCTTGATTCAGCTGCAAACAATCCACATGGCCGAAGTATGACTACTAATCCATGCCCCAAAAATTTTATTTAACAACTGAATTCTTGCCAATGTCAATTTTGTTTGGAGCTTGAAGATTCCAAAAAAAAAGGGAGGCAGGAATAAAGATCACAACATCTGCGGGATGAACTGGAAATGTCTGCAGAGGAGTGTTACTACAAAAACCATGCTAAAAGATGGTGATGTGTAGATTCAGAAAAGAAAGAGAGGGACATAGATAAGAAACTATTGGCTGGTCTTACATCTGATACGTAAAGTGATTGCATGTTGAATCAAACAAGGTCAGCTTTTACAATAATGAAACATTTACAGTAATGTTTCCAAAATATTCATATGGATTACTTTTTTTTCATCAATTCGAACAAAGGTCAATGAACTATTTTATAGATCATTTTTAGTCATTTGTATTGGTTTGCACTTGATTACATATCCACCTTACACAAGTTGTAGGTAGCCAAGTGCATTATTCTGCAAACTGTGAAATAATCTCAGTCCAATGCGCTCCATTGAAATTAGACACTGATCGAGAGTACTTTCGGATTTGCCTTTATGCATACCCTTCCATTCTCCATAGGGGCGTAAGATAACCGAGTCAATTCATAAAGGTTTCGTTGTTCAAATTTGCTTGAATTTTTATCAGAATTCAGAACTTGAGTTTCAGTTGTCTGTTGTCAAAATCAAATTTGAAGGAGCTTTACTTCAAAATTGTGCAAGTCTCAGTTCAATTAATATAATTTTCTACACATATTTTATGACTTTTTACTAATTGCCAAACTCTAATTGAGGTAGATGTTATTATAGCAAAGAAAACCATCTTCTGGTAATCCAGTTGTAGAGCTTGGATGATTTAAATTCTCTGGTCCATTGAATAAAGTCAGCGCATGCAACAGTTGATCTCACATCTACACTCCATGAATTGCAATTATATCTGGTACAAGTTTGATTATCTTCGATTTGTCCTACTCCTAGGATAGTCACGCATTGCTTGTTTATTAGAAAAACCTCTTCTTGGCCTAATCCAGTGTTCACCCACTGCCAACGGGCTTATATATACTTCGGTCCAAATGTATCATTGATAGGAACTAATAAGCTACTAGTCCAAATATCCAACGAGGTTCCAAAACAGCACAACCCCCATCCCACACATGCAATGGACAGATGGGTTCATGCTAAGACAAGATATACCAGAACCACAGGATGTGTCTGATCTTGGCCATGCTTGGAGAAACAATGCCTAGGCTTTGAGCCTCAAGAACAAGCCATCATCTACCTTCACGACGTAGTCATATCGACTTGAGAGTCTTCTTGGGAGTATGGAGAAATATTTATTAGTCTTGCCGCTATTCATGACTTCAGAACAGATGGACAATTACATCGTTGAACCTCATGACCTCGTTGACTATGAAAATTCTTTGTTCAGTTTTTGTGAGGTTGCAGAGGACAAACTTGAAATCACCTCTGCAGAGAGAGTGAGAAGAAGTGGCGTGCGTGAGGATTCCTATTAAGATGGTTGAACTAAGGCTGCGGATGAGAAATGTCTTGGAGGGTAATTAATTCTTTTGGTTAAAGTTCAATAAGAGACTCGTACAGGATGATAAAAGATTTGAAGAAGATGAAGACGACAATATAAACCGTGGGTAATATGTCTTGAATCAGACTATTCTAAGCATCGTTTGTAGCTTACGGTTGAATATCCAACAATACGCAATGAAACATGACCGGGTTAATATTGTTTAATGTGTAGGTGTATTTCAAAAAAAAATTGTGTAAAAAAGAATGAAATAAATAAAATTTAAAAAGTATAATGATTAAAATGTGTATTTTGTTTAAAAAAGAGGCAAAACAAACATTTCCAGAGAAAATAATAATAAATAGTAAAAATCAATTTGGAGATGTGGTACACAGGAAATCTACAGAACTTTTTGTGTATAATATCGTTCCTTAAGTTTAGCTGCATGTCATTGAACTACCCATATCTACTCTTTTTTCATTTTATTCAAAGACAGAAAGTTGTAACTATCACTGTGTCCTTTAAAATTACCATGTAACAAAAGTGCATTATTGGCATGAGAGCTCTTGCATCATTCTTTTAAATAGATTCTCCAGTTTATACAATTACATATAACAATCTGAATGAGAAAAATCCTGCAACTTGTTACAGCTTTTGTTCGTAGTGTATCACAAGTTTTCACACTTTACAATTGTTATCTATACAAAAGCAACATTAAAAAAAATATGAAATATATATGCAAATGTTGAACATGCCTCCGAGTAAAACAATTACTCTAATAAACATCGTCCATAATGATATCTAAACATTGATTACAAATATATATATCATATCAAATCAAATCATGCGAAGAATAGTGATGACATTGACGTGCTGAAAATGTGCCAAGATGAAATGAAGCATGCTGTCACATATAGCAGAAATTCTAAGAATGTGAAGAAGAGTATTCTTCAAATTCATGACACATCTAAGAGCAAACTATAGTCAACGGGTCCATGGGAACAGAGCTGTCTCTGTCACAAGATTCAGGACCAAGGCTTACAACTCCTTCTCCCTGTAATATTGAAGGAGTTTTAATGCTCTGCTAATAAGGTTTTTCTCAATTGAAATTTTATAAAAAAATAAACAGAAAAAGCCTCATACCTTCGCGATATTTCGGAAATACGTTGTGGTATAGTTTCCTGAGGGAAATAGAGCTTCAATAAGATCTGCCAGGACTACATGAGGCTGAGAGATTGCTCCATCATACCAATCTCCATCAAACACAAGCAGAGTACATAATTTCATCCCCATTAGCATAGTCATGTAAAATTTTAATGATCACAGAAATCATAGCAAGAATCAATGGAATGTCCTTAATGAATCATTTAGTACTATACAATAGATGTATATTGCTGTCTACAAATACATACCAAGAATAGTAGAATTTTGAATCTTTTTATCATATCTCCACAGGCTTTGATTGGCCATGAAAGCAAAGCAAGGTTGATCTTCCATGTTCAAATTTTGAAGAAAGGTAGAGGCATTGTAAGTCTCCGGGTCAGGCGTATAAGTCTCGTCAATCACCATATCAATGGTCTAATGAAGAGGGATTTTATTAATGGAGCTTCGTCGGTGACCAATCAAAAATTCAAAACAGGGTTTTCGGAAAAAAGAATGAAACAAGAACAATTTGAGATTAATAGCAGTAACACAAAAAACACCAACGTAATTAGCTTACATATAGGATGGCATGAAATGCTTCCAAGTCATCTGGTATAGACACGTTATACGTGATTTTATTGATGGAGCCATCAATATTTTCTCCACCCGAATCTTCCACGTACTGCTTGATCGATAAAAGAATGCCATGGTTGTAACAAGAAAATAGAAAATCATTTAGAATACGAGAATAAATAATACACGATTATGCTCCAAAGGATGGTTGAGATGACCAGGAACAAGGTAATATGCCCTCTCTGGGTTATAACATTAGAGACATTTACAATCTAGTTTTCTTTATCTATTTAAATTACCTACAGCTTTTGTGCTTAAGTTCTATTTCAAGTAAAATTTCGAATCAGATCAGGCTAAAATGCAAGCTTAAAAGAGAACCCAGCACGCATTTTTAGTGAGAGAGAATTGAGCAGGGGTGCTATGGTTACATACCTTTAGCTTGTATGTCTCGTTCGTGAAAGACCACACACCCTGTACCAAGGAAATAAGCAAAAAATAATATTTTTTCCAGATTTGAATTGATGACGTGGAAACCCGAAAATGAATAAAGTTCATACATCACCGTATCCCATCCAAGCAACTACTGGTTTGAATGACACATTCTTGCTAGCTGCTGCTTTACTCAGGCACAAATAATTCTTCTTAATCTGCAAAGAGCATGCATCAATAGCAGTTATGATCATGGGGTTGTCAAAATATTCAAGTGATTTCAGGGGTATAAAACTGAGACTGATAAATCTTGTAGATATATTCAAACTGCGAAGAGAAAAGGAATTGCATCCTGTCTACAATATCAGCAAATTAGTTCATATATATCTACAGCAACAAATCCTAATACTCTTTTCATTTATCGGCAGCTTTAGTGATGCTAAATTTTCTCATTCTTGCTATCCTTAAGTTTTCACATACCGTGTCATAGACTTGATTCGCTCTTGTTTCCAAATTTGCGAAAACTCCCAGGTATTTGATCCACTCAGCTCTCTGAAAAATTCAAGAACTAGAAGGTCAGAAGATTTCGCTACATGATCACAAACAGCACACACAGGCGTAAGTTGTATTTTACTGTTTTTTGCAGTTGTAATAATTATCATGAGATTCTTAGAATTCAGCATTGTTTTCGTTCAATTATTTTCACTGTGAAAAAAAAATTGTACGCAACAGCTTTCAAAAATTACACGCATACAGCTGTCAAATTACACGCATATCTATACAGGGACAGAAGGAACGACGGGGGAAGGGTCTAACCACTTTAGAAATTAACATAGAAAATAAATAAAGCAAGCAAAATTTAGAATAAATCAGAAAGATTAGTATGTGGCATTGTTATGCCTGTTAGATCCAAGAATCAGCAAGATTTCTAATCAATATACCAATTAATATTTACAGAAATTAAAGGTAGGCGACTATGCTGATTATATGCATGAAATGTTTGCAAAAATGTAAAGGCATGCAGCTACGCCGACTATATGTAGAATAGAAAAGAAATATTTAAATACTTTGATATAAATTTGAATAATATTTGCAAATACAAATTTCAGGTTAGGCTTGATACAAACCTTTTGACAGATTTTGAAATTTTTGGCGATTTGTGATACTATTAGTGTATTTGGCCCCTCTTTCTCTAAAAGGAAGAATGGTAGGCGTTTTGAAGGGATATGATGAATAGGATAAGGTTCTCATCTAACCTATGTATTACAAGGTTGTTTGGCAAAATTTAGAATAAATCAGAAAGTAAATATGTGAGATTAGTATGTGGCATTGTTATGCCTGTTAGATCCAAGAATCAGCAAGATTTCTAATCAATATACCAATTAATATTTGCAGAAATTAAAGGTAGGCGACTATGCTGATTATATGCATGAAATGTTTGCAAAAATGTAAAGGCATGCAGCTACGCCGACTATATGTAGAATAGAAAAGAAATATTTAAATACTTTGATATAAATTTGAATAATATTTGCAAATACAAATTTCAGGTTAGGCTTGATACAAACCTTTTGACAGATTTTGAAATTTTTGGCGATTTGTGATACTATTAGTGTATTTGGCCCTTCTTTCTCTAAAAGGAAGAATGGTAGGCGTTTTGAAGGGATATGATGAATAGGATAAGGTTCTCATCTAACCTATGTATTACAAGGTTGTTTGGCTTTTTAGGTTTTTAGTATTTTGAAGTGAGAGACTCCAAGAAAGCTTTTCCTTGTATTGGGTTCTCTTGCGGTTCTCTTTTAGCTTTTTTTTCTTTCTTTTTCTTTCTTTTGCTTCCTTTTGTTTTTTCATTTTTCTTTTGCTTTCTTCTTTCTCTCTGTTTGTTTTTTTAAATCTGAATTCCCAAAGAGTTCAAAGTTTAGGTCTGTCTCATCCTCTTCTTTGGTGGAGGATTCATCATTTCTGGGTGATTTTGATGGTCCAGCTTCTCCTTTCAGTGTAAATCAGGCAAGAATTCTGACTTTACATGAGGAATTTTGACTGTGTTTTGTCTTGTTTTTTAGTGATACCAAGGAAATTTTTCATTCCTTATGGAGTGAGGAATCCTGTTGATTGAAACTTTTTCTACATTCCTATTTTGAAAATTTTTTTGAGAAAAGAAATATTATTTTATTTTTGGATGTCAAAATATCAACAAAGTACCCACGGGAGGTACCTTTTTGAGTAAAGGTTTGTCATGAGGGGAAATCTTGCTTCATCAGATGATGGTTTGTAATGGGTTTTGAAAAGGTTGTAGGTTTCAAAAAGTTGTTCAATGATAATATTCTCAGTTAACCCAAAATAGATCCACCAAGAATTCCACCAGTATGGAAAACAAGCAATAGGCTCACTTTCTTTAAAAAGAAAAGCCAAATATGCGAATATTTTAGGTTTTGGATCAGGAAGGCATTAAATCAGGCTTGTTGATAATCCCAGTAATTAAAGGTGATTTTGCTTTGCTTATTTGCATCTTTTTGGTAGAGAATTGAAATGGGTTTGGTGAGGTTTTCAGTAGACCATGCCAATGGTGGTATGACCTTATGGATTTTTGCAAGAGAATAAGATGACAATATTTGGTCTGGGGTTCTTTTGTGGTGAATAATGGTAACTGACTAAGTTACCTTAAGAATAGTTTGGCAATATTCTATTGTTTTTACGAGGTCAGTAAGTACAAACATATATTTTTCAAAATAATTTTGGGCACATTCAAAAGGGATTTTGAAAGAAATTTCTTTTTCAAGAGGAATAATGGTTTGGAAGGTTGGTTTAGTGTAATATTTGGCTTGGTAGGATTTTTGTGAAGAACTAGAACTTGGGGTTTTTGGTTTGATAATAGGTTTGGATAAGTTTGGAATTTTGACTAGTGCTTTTGGTTTCTCAAAACTTTCACTAGAGTCACTCTTTTTTGAAAGGGCTTTTTGTAATTCAAGGGACTGGCAAAATGATAGAAATAATTTTTGAATTTCTAAATCAAAGAATTTAGACTGTGCTGTATCCTTTAATTCTTCTGTTTCTTCTTCTTCTTGACCACGAGATCATACCAAGTCAATAGTTTTGCTCTTATTTGCTTGAGACTGGGCTCCTCTTATTTTGCAACCTATTTATCTTTGGCTATGGGTTTCTATGGTAATTTGCAGGGCATAGCTCCTGTTTATAGAAACTCACGGGTTAAGAAATCAGGTAAAGAGTTCATATCGCCTTTGATAAATTCAATATCAAACTCAAAAATAGATAAAATGGCTTGCCACCTGGCAAAAATTTATTTTGATGCAAGATTTTAAACATCCTTTTTCAAAATTTCTTTAGCAGATTTGTAATCAATGCGTAAAAGAGACTTTTGGTTAAGCAAATCACTTTGAAACTTTTGTATGCATAAAACAATGCTCTAAATTTCTTTTTTGATAGTAGACTAATTTTTCTGTGTTTGGTTCCAGTGACATGAGGTATACTGAATTATACACTCTTTGTTTTCTTATATTTGGAGAAGCATAACTCCGAATCCAAATTCAGAAGCGTCTATTTGGATCGTCTTTGGAAGATTTGGATTTGCTATATGCAAACCTGGAAGATGAAGATTTGACTCTTGGTATGCAAGATAGCAACTGTATGCTCAGCAGTCCAAAGGACTAGGAATTTTTTTGAGACGATCTTGCAATGGTTTTGCTAATATGTTAATCTTGGAAAAGAAATCTAGAACATAGTTTAAACATCCTAGAAACCTTTGGAGTTGTTTTTTGTGTAGAATTTGGTCAGGAAATTTTGTGTCAAACTGAAGAGTTCTTTCAATTGGTTTTATGGTACCTTGTGTGATGTAGTGTCCTAAAAATTTTATCTTTGTTTGGAAAAGAGAAATTTTTGTTCTGGAATCTATAAGACCATTTTTCTTTATGGTAAATAGAAAAAGTTTTAAATGTTTAAAATGTTCATCAATGGTTTTTGAGAAAATTAATACATTATCTATGTAGACAATGCAAAATTTTGGATGTTTAGAAAAAATATTATTCATGATTTTTTGAAATTTTGAATAAGTGTTTTCTAAGTCAAATGGCATTACATTCCATTCATAGGGGCCAAATGGAACTGTAAAAACCATTTTGTAACTATCTTTGGAAGAAATCTAAACTTGCCAGAAACTAGATTTCATCTTGAATTTTAAGAAAAAAAAAGGAATCATAGAAGGGGTAGAGTTGTGAGATATTGTTTCTATGTTTATGAAAAAATTTTGTTGTAGGTTAGCCTTTTCGAATCAAGTGTGTTTGCCCAAGAAGGTCTAACGTGGTAAGTTCCGGAGGGTTGGGGTAGTAAACCTTGTTGGAATAGGTTGGGATTGTAGGGAAAGATTGGTTGTCTATGTCAAAATTTAGTCACAGATATGGAACCGATATTCTATAGATATACTTCTTCAAACTTTATGTTTAGTGCCTCTCAGAATTCTTCTAAGAGAGTTATAAACATTGAAAAAATTATAATAGAAAATTTTGATAAAACAATTGATCTTTAGAAAATTTCAAAAGTCAAAAAACATGAGATTTATGAAAAATCTAATATTTTCAACTTCAAAAATGATTTTGTCATCAAAACTGAAGAAATGGGATATTCAATTGTCAAAATCTTCTGAAACAATTCCTCTTCTTTTGCAAAAAATTCTTCAAAAATATTCTGACTAGATCTATTGCCATTACTTCCAAAACAATCCAATGGAAAGATGTAAGTCTTCCAAATGAATAGGATCTTTAGAATACTATCCCAGCATAGCATCTTGAACCTACTTGTCTAAATACTCAGGTCAAAAAGATTCAGCAATTTGCTGATGGCTGTGCCAAACTCTCTTTTCATAGGAACACATTTTCCAATTCCAGATCTGATTTATCTTCTGTCAAAAGTACCATTGATTTAGGAAGAATTTACCAAATTCTTTCTATTATTGAAACAAAACCAAGGTTTTCTACTTCGGATCTTCCAAAAGATTTTCCTTCAACATCAAATTTTAGAAATACTGATTACAGCAATCAAATTCCAAAAACAGTTTATATGAAAAATATTCAAAGACAATCTAAGTCTTCTTCTAAAAAATCTGCGCTAGTTAGTTCAGATTTTTCTGCTATTACAGAAAATCTAATGGTGAATAAACTTAATGTTCTTGAAGAAGAGTTTATTGTCAACAAACAATTACTACATGATGATTTTTATTCAAAAGAAAGTTTTGGAAAAAGATATTGGTTTTTCAAAAATTTTCTTGAAATTAGAAAGTAAATTCAAGAAGAATTTTATGATTTTATTAGTCAAAATAAAATGTATATTTTCTTATTTGATTGGTTTGAAATTTATGCTACCAATAATGATATCAAATATCCTTTCAAAAATTTCCTAAATCTAGTTACAGTGAGAAACAAAAATTCAGTGACTACAGATTGGAAAACCTCTATAGGAAAAAAAATTACTTCAAACCATCATCCTTTGCAAAATGTGAAACTTTCTGTTTCCAACAAAACTATGGAAGCAACTCCTTTTAAAACTTTAGGAGATGATAATTTAAAGAAAATTATCACTCAAAATAATTTTTCAAATATTCATCTTAGTATGATTGGAAAACAGCTTGTTCGTATTGAAAAGCATATTCAAAAACACCCTATTCAGCTTAGTAAAAAATATTTGAAAAATCTTGTTTTAAAACCATTCTTAGTCTCCAAAAGTTTGTTAAAAATATTCAAGAGAGTAAAAGTGACGCTCAAAATCAATTTTCAAAAATTTCAGCTAGTGATTCTAATGTTGTCCTTGAGACACTAACATCCATTAGGAAATCTCCAATTATCAATACTCTTTATCAAAAGTCAGAGGATGATGAAACTATTAAGCAATTCAAAAATCCTCAAAGCAATGTTTTGCCTAGATGCCAATTGTTCCAGTACCCGACATTGCTCAAGCAAAACCAATTTCTTAATTCCATTTCAATACTTCCTCTGTTTATGAATGGAATATTGACAACTTTTCTAAATACCAAATCCTTTCTACTCTCCAGCAAATGACCATGGCTGCTAATGCTTATAAAACTCAAAATAATGTTTTTGATAGAGCAATTACAGAAATCCTAATCACAGGATTACTCAAAGAATGGTGGGATAACTATCTCACTCTTGATTAGCAAAATGAAATTCTCAATACATATAAAATAGATGAAGAGGGAAACCTCATCTTTGATGAAGATGATAATTCTCAGTAGGATACCCTCTCCACTCTAATTCTTACCGTTTCTCCCAATTTCATTGGAAATCCTTCTCATATCAAAAATAAAAATAATGAACGTCTTTTGAATTTTCACTGCAAAAAACTTTGCCATTTTCAATCCTACAAAAACATTTTCCATACTAAAGTCATGCTTTGAGAAGACTTTCATCAACCATTTTGGAAAGAAAAATTCCTTACTAGAATTCCAACACTTTTTGGTGAAAAAGTCCGCAATCATATCAAAGTAACTTTTCAAAAGAAAATCATTTCATATGAATATTATATATATGGCTAGTTTGTTGGTATCATCCAACATAAAGGCTTAAAAATCTGCTAAGATTTTGAAACTCCAAAAGCACCTCAAAAGAGAAATGAGACAAACCAAAATAGAATTAAGAACATTCTGCCAATAATTTGATATCAATCTTTTCAAACAATCTCATTCTTCTTATCAAGGTAATTGTGGCCGAGACAAGTCCAAAGATTATAAAAAATCCTTTAAGAAAAAGAATTACAAAACCTATAAAAAAACTCCTTAAGAAGAATAAAAAATATTAACTTAAGAATTTCTCTAAATCTTTAAAAGACATTAAATGTTTGAAGTGCCAAAAGTATGGACATACTGCAAAATATTGCAAACTCAACAAGAGTATCTAAAAACTTGATCTTGGAGAAGATATCCTCAACAAACTCTCAAACCTCTATGTGAGTACTTCTGATAATTCTTCAAACTTTGAAATAGAAAGCTCGATGTTTCAAAAGAAAACCAAAAATGTCTTTAAATTGATGAAATTGCTTCATCCAATCCTCAAACTTCTTCTCAAAAAACTTCTTCTGATGATAATGGATTTTCTGTCCATATTTTATCTTCAGAACAACAAACAATTCTTGATATTTATTAACTAGGTTGATAGTCCTGAGTTAAGGAAAGAATGTCTTAAAAAACTCCTCAAAACTTTCACTAGTTGTGAAAGAGATCCAAAAACAACATCTCAGCCTATAATATCAAAAAATACTTATGATCTCCCAAATATCCTTAATAAACAAAAATGCAAATCCAAAGAATTAACAATCCAAGATCTCCAAAAGGAAATTGGTATTGTTAAGCAAGATTTGAAAGAACTCAAACAAAAACAAAAGCATGATGAAGAAGCCATTAAGAGCATCCTATCCAAAATACAGTCCAATGAAAAATCTTCGTCCAATGATGAGGATAATTCTATTGAGATAGAAATCAAAGCCATCCAAGAAATACCAAATGAATTTCTCTATATTCTTAGAGAAATTACAACAAGAAAATATATGATCAAAATTACCCTTCAATTTCCATTGCTCTTTTTGACATTAGTGCAGATTTAAACTGCATTAAGTCTGACATGGTTTCAAAAAGATTTCTCGAGAAATCACAAGAAAAACTTTCAGCTACCAATAATGTAAAACTTTGTATCAAATCAAAAACCTTTGCAAATATCATTAATAATAGTATTTTTCTCAAAACAACTTTCGTTGTTGTCCAATAAATACATCATTCAGTTATTCTTGGAATTCCTTTCACAAATATCATAACTCTTTATAAGGTTAAATCTAATTATATTTCCTTTAGAATCAAACATAAAAAATTTTCATTTCCCGTTCTTAATAAGCCAAAATCTCGAAATCTTGATTACTTAAAAGGCTTTTCTATTCACCAAAATACTTTGCATAATCTTGTCCAAGCAAGAGATTTTCAACTTCAAAATCTTCACAAAAATATCTCCTTCAAAAAAATTCAAGAGCGGCTAAATACTTCTTTTATCAAAAAGCAAATTGCAAACCTTCAAAACTCAATTGAAAAGCAAATTTGTACTAATCTCCCAAATGCTTTCTCGAATAGGAAACATGTTGTTGATCTTCTTTATATAAATTCTTTTATTAAAAAGCAAATTCCTACCAAAGCTCGTCCTATCCAAATGAATCATAGGCTAGAAGAACACTATAAGAAAAAAATATAGGATCTTCTAGACAAAAGACTAATTTCCAAGTCACGCTCCCCATGGAGTTGTATAGCTTTTTATGTCAACAAAGTCTTTGAAATTGAAAGAGGAGTCCCAAAACTCGTCATAAATTACAAACCCTTAAATGAAGCCCTCAAATGGATCAGGTTTCCGATTCCAAACAAAAAAGATTTATTCCAAGAACCCTGTGATTCCTTTTTTTTTTTCAAAATTCGACATGAAATTTTGGAATCTGGCAGGTTCAAATTTCTTCCAAAGATAGGTATAAAACGGCTTTAATAGTTCTATTTGGCCAGTATGAATAGAATGTAATTTCATTTGGCCTAAAAAATACTCCTTCAAACTTTCAAAAGATCATGAATGATATATTTTTTAAACATTCAAAATTTTGTATTGTCTAAATCGATGATGTCTTAATTTTCTCAAAAACTATTAGTGAACATTTTAAATATTTAAAAACTTTTCTATTTACCACAAAGAAAAATGGTCTTGTAGTTTCTAAAACAAAACTCTCTCTCTTTTCCAAATAAAGATAAAATTTTAATTTTTAGGACACCACATCACACAAGGTACCATAAAGCTAATTGAAAGAACTCTTCCGTTCGGGACAAAATTTCCTGACCAAATTCTAGACAAAAAAACAATTCCAAAGGTTTCTAGAATGTTTAAACTATGTTTTAGATTTCTTTCCCAATATTAATAGATTAGCAAAACAATTGCATGATCGTCTCAAAAAAATCCCAATCCCCTTATACTGCTGAGCATATAGCTGTTGTCTAGCATATCAAGAGTCAAATCCTTCATCTTTTATGTTTGCATATAGCAAAGCCAAATCTTCCTAAGACTGTCCAAACAGATACTTTTGAATTTGGATTCGGAGGTATCCTTCTCCAATTACAGGAAACAAAGAGTGTATAGTCCAAGTATACCTCAAGTCATTGGAACTAAATACAAAAAATTTACTCTACTATTAAAAAAGAAATTTAGAGCATTGATTTATGCATACAAAAGTTTCAAAGTGCTTTGCTTAACCAAAAGTTTCTTTTACGCATTGATTGCAAATCTGCCAAAGAAGTTTTGAAAATAGATGTTCAAAATCTTACATCAAAATAAATTTTTGTCAGGTGGCAAGCCATTTTATCTATTTTTGAGTTTGATATTGAATTTATCAAAGGCGATATGAATTCCTTACCTGATTTCTTAACCCGCGAGCTTCTACAAAATAGAAGCGCTGCTTCCCAAATTACCACAAAAACCCATGGCCAAAGATAAACATGTTGCAAAATAGGAGGAGCCCAGTCTCAAGCAAATAGGGGCAAAACCATTGACCTGGTATGATGCCGTAGTCGAATAAGAAGAAGAAATAGAAGAATTAAAGGATACAACACAGTCTGAATTCTTTGATTTAGAAATTCAAAAATTATTTCTATTGTTTTGCTAGTCTCCCGAATTACAAAAAACCCTTTTAAAAAAGCATGACTATGGTGAGAGTTCTGAGACACTAAAAGCACCAATCAAAATTCCAAACTTATCCAAGCCTATTGCCAAAACAGAAACCCCAAGTTCTAGTTCTTCACAAAAATACTACCAAGCCAAATATTACACTAAACCAATCTTCCAAACCATTATTCCTCTTGAAAAAGGAATTTCTTTCAAAACCCCTTTTGAATGTGCCTAAAATTATTTTAGAAAATATATGTTTGTGCCTACTGACCCTGCAAAAACACCAGAATATTACTAAACTATTCTTGAGGTAACCTAGTTAGTTACCATTGTTCACCACGAAAGAACCCCATACCAACAAATGCCATCTTATTCTTTTGCAAAAATTTATAACATCATACCATCATCGGCATGGTCTACTAAAACCTTACCAAATCCATTTCAATTCTCTATCAAAAAGATGCAAATGACCAAAGCAAAATCACCTTTGATTACTGGGATTATTAACAAGCCTGATTCAATGTCTTCCTTATTCAAAACCCAAAAAATTCTCATACTTGGCTTATCTTTTTTTAAAAAAGTGAGCCTATTACCTCTTTTCCATACTAGTAGAATTTTTGGTAGACCTATTTTAGGTTAACTAAGAATATTATCACTAGACAACTGTTTGAAGCCTACAACCTTTTCAAAACCCATTACAAACTATCATCTGATGAAGCAAGATTTCCTCCCATGGCAAACCTTTGCTCAGAAAGGTGCCTTCTATGGGTACTTTGTTAGTATTTTGACATCCACAAACAAAAGAATATTTCTTTTTTCAGAAGAAATTTCAAAGTATGGATGTGGAAAAAGTTTCAACTAGTAGGATGCCTCACTCTAGAAGGAATGAAAAATTTCCTTGGTATCACTAAAAAACAAGACAAAACACAGTTAGAATTCCTCGCACAAAAATCCAAGATGCAGCCTATGATTATAGTAGGAAAAACTCCTGAGTAAGTCACACAAATTCTTGCCCAGTTTGTACTAAAAGGAGAAGCTAGACTATCAAAATCACCTGAAGATACCAAATCCTCCACTAAAAAAGAGGATGAGACAGACCCACACTTTGAAGTATTTGGGAATTCAGAATTTTAAATAAAAAAAAGGAAGAAAGCAAAAGAAAAATGAAAAAACAAAAAGAAGCAAAAGAAAAAAGAGCAAAAGAAAAGTGAAAACAAAAGAAATTATTTTTCACTATTCAAAAGTATAGGTACTATTCAATGATATTGGAACTGTTTGAGCATACGAAAACTCTACAAAAAAGCAAAAACAATACAGTCATTGCAGCGGAACTATTCACTTTTACTGTGCAATCACGAGTGTGGATACTGTTCAAACTTTTCAAAATTATAAAAAGACCCTTCTAAACGTCTAGAAAAGTAGGAGCACTCTTTTATTCAAAACAGAGCTGAAAGAGAGTCACAAGAGAATCCAATATAGGAGAAAGCCTTCTTAAAGTCTCTCACTTCAAAATATCAAAAACCTAAAAGGCCAAACAGCTTTGTAATAGATAGGTTAGATCGGAACCTTATTCTATTCATTTTATCCCTTCAAAACACCAAACATTCTTCTTTTTAGAGGAAGAGGAGGAAAATACCTTAGTGATATCACAAATCGCTAAAAATTTCAAAAGATTTGTATCAGGCCTAGCTTGAAATTTGTATATGCAAATATTGTTCAAATTCATATCTAAGTATTTAAATATTTCTTTTCTGTTCTGCATATGGTCAGCATAGCCGCCTGCCTTTATATTTCTGCAAATATTTCATGCATATGGTTGGCATAACTGTCTACCTTTAATTGTTGCAAACATTAATTAGTATATCGACTCGAAACCTTGCTGATCCTTGGATCTGATAGGTGTAACAACGCCACGTATCAATCTCGCATGTTTACTTTATGCTTTATTCCAAAATTTGCTCGCTTTATTTATTTTATGTGTTAATTTTTAAAGTGGTTAGACCCTATCCTCGATCGGTCTTGGCATCCCTACATATATATGTATACCTGCTTCATTATTTACGATCATTGTGAGTCACGCCTTTGTCATTGTAACCCCTTCTTGTTCTTTTTTTCTTTTTTTCTTTTTTTCATGGACCTTGTTCTCAATACCAACCAATATCTGGTTATAAACCAAAATTTCTCATCTTAGGTGATGAATGTTGTATCACATACCTGGAGTGGAGCCTCCTCACCCATTGGGAGAAAAGTTGCGAAATTGCAGGATTGCTGCTGATCGGTATTGACAATGAAGTGAGCAGCAAATTGAGTGAACTGTTGTGGGTCACTTTCGTTGATCAATTGCACTTGGCCTTCATCATGCAGTTTCAGCACGCACTGCGGAGCCGCATATTCTGAGGTCATGCCCTTCAGACTCCCAAGTAATCCCAGCAGCTGTCCCCATTGGCAGTTAGGATTTTCACAAATTTTGAATAAATATTATGATGCTCTGTTTTAGGTGGTTGGGCAAAGGGTACCTACTTTTTGTGTCTGAATGATTAACTAATTTTATTTTCTTAAAACAATTATTTTTATGTCATTGTATTATGAAACTTTTTATCATAAAAATATGTTATGGACAGAACATGAATAAATAAACATTCTTCATTAGATACAAAATATAACTATTACTTATAATTTGTTAAATTTTTATATGTTATCATTTTCATAACAAGTAGTTCCAGATTCATGTCAAATTAAACTTATTTCTTCCATTAAAAATATTTTCTCACCATACTTTTAATAATTTTCCAAATATAAAAATTAATGTATTGTGAGTGTGTGTGTGTGTGTATTCTTCCTTTGGATATGTTTAAACGTGCAGCTCACTTGTTCCACTCCTCCATTATATGCGATAAATTGGTTTAAGAAAAATTATTCATTGACCCAATCTTTCAGCTCCTATTTTTTGTTCTTTTTTGATTTTTTATTCACTAAGCCATTAATTTATTTTGTTACATAGTTGCATGTTTTAATCATTGAGAATTTGGTGTATGTTTTTAGTTTGAAAATAAATGAATATGTATTTATAAATTTTGTAAATAAATTAAAAATTGTATCATTTGAAATTAAAATTTATCTCCTTTATATTTGAGAGCCAAAATTGAGCTTCCAAAAAATACTAGAATAATTCCAAATCCAAAATTTATATTGCACGTAGACCACAAGATAGAGTCCTGTGTTCATTTTGTTTTTTGAAGATTGAAGTATGCCATTAGTGTTGTTTATTTACTTAATGACAATTTCAATCTAAATGACACATATACCTATATTCTAGTCTATATATTGGCTAATAATTATAGGATGATTGACATCTTTTTAATTTTTTTAATCAATTACAATGTTCTTCACACGATGAAAGCAAATGACAAATAAGATTTCATTTTAGCAGAAGTACGGTAATCCTATCACCAAGACTACGTAATATCACATCTGCAAAAACGAAGAAAACCATGGAATCAAAATTTATCTGGTTCAGAAAATTTATCTTCGTCCCCTGTCCCCAACGTTTTTGGTTTTTCAGCTATTAGAGTGATTCATAAAATACAATATTCACACTAAAGTTTAATTCCAAACCAAAGTATAACACACTTGTATAAGATCTCAAAAGATACCCAATGGAAGCAACCCAAACACAAAATCATAAATTAAACTTCACTTATGCTAACCAAATAATCTCAACTTTAAATATTTAGCAGGTTTAAGTCATATTTAGTTGAAACACAAAAAGAGAATAACATATTCCAAACAGTGAAGAACAAAAAATATAATTAAAAAAGTTAAGATAATTTCACAGTATTATTTTTTATTTCTATTGAAAACAATTTTTTTTCTTGTAAATAACCCAAAAATCCCTCCCATTTAAATAGGTACTCCTATCTCATTTGCCACATTTATTTTATCTTGTCTTGCTACCGAATGGTGCAAGAAATAGTCTACACATGTCCATTTGTATCAAACCCAATCCATTTCCAAGATTACCACTATCGCATAGAATTTTAGTAAGAAACATGCTTGCGTCCTAAATTGATAATTACTTCGGCCCTGCTCTGCTCGGAACCCATATTCAACATTCAATGTATCATGAAACACATACTATTAAACATATTATTAAAAAAAATTATTTAAATTCAAATTCAAAATTCATTTTTCAACTAACTAATTATTATTTCATCACTCCCTAATCATATCAATACCTATACATTCACACACAAATGTTCATATTTATATGTATTTATACTCTACAAACTAATCATTATCCATACATTCTATCACATTATCTAATTATTATTATATATTTTATATATACATTCAAATAAAAAAAATAAATATTAAAATATCAAAATCGCACTATTAAACATATTACTCACTCTAACACAACTCATATCAAACATTAGCATTCACCAAAACCCCACTTCCAAACATAGCCTTCAAGATTATGTCTGAATCTAACCCCCAAGAAAATGTTAGTACTAAAATAATATCCAACCCTTCTAAAGATGCTTGTACTTAATGTTCTTTAAGCTCAGGCGGTGACACATTTATTTCAGTCTTTTGCCTTGTTACAAAAGTGATGCATATATTGTTAAGAATCTCATATGTATGAGTGTACGCATATTCATAAAATGCATTAAATTTACTTACTGGAACTGGCAATCCTCACCTCAAAGAAGGAAACTGCAAATTAAGAAAAAAATCAGATCACCACACTGAAGTTATGACCGCATCAATGAAGTTAATGAATGTAGATTGCCAAAAATAGGACTACTTGATTTAATTATATTACCTGGAATATAATCAGCTTCAATTGAATAGTTGGCTAATGGAACCATGAAGGATTTTATTCTTGACGTGCAATATTTTGTTTTAGTTGCCATCTTTGAATTATTCTGTAGAAAATTTGATCATGGAAAAATTAGCTAACAACCACAAAATATTAAAAAGAGAAATTGCATAATCCTCCCTAGAGTTTGAAGTAAATAGAGCAACCTCCTGCACAGTATAAGAAATTACAATAACCTCCTTTAAATTACTTTTTCAGCTAACATTTGAATTCACCAGGCAAGTGAGTGGCCTAAAAAAAAAATGAAATCAACAAAAAAATCATGCAAAAATATAATTTTACTCTTAATTAACTTTTGAACTGGTTGACAAATTTTTCTGATGGGAAGTTATACAAAAAATCCAAACGTTGTAATTATTTTATTATAATTTCATAACATATATTCTTATATTGTTTTGATAATATTGTAGAGAAATATCATAAATTTTAAATTTTATATTTGTTAAAAAATATAAGTCTTTATCTTTAATCTTTTAGAAAATTTCAAAAATTTAAATATATATTTCCAAATTTAAAATTTATAAAATAGAAAATAACTTTTCTAAGATATTTAGAAAATAAATTTAAAAATAAATATTTTTATGTTTTATTAAATATTTTATACTTTTAAAATTTTTATATATTTTAACGTTTTATAACTTCTATTTTCACTTAACAAAACGATTTCTAATTTATAATTAAAACAGAAAAACAGTTTCTAACATATTTTTATAAAAGCATAAAATTTTATTTTTCTAACTCTTAAAAATAAATTTCAATTTTAAAATTTCCTTAAAAAAATAAAGATTTATATTATATAAAAATTAAAAAATTCAAAATTTGTTACTAATTCCAAATATATTATTCCAATAATGAAAATATATAATTTAAGAATTTTATGTTGTAAAATAAAATTTTAAATTCAATAAAATTTAGAAAATATTAATTTAGAATATCTTCTAATTAAGATATTATAATATATTTTTTGAAACATAAAAAGTATTTAAAAAATAAGTTTTATAAAAACATAAAAATAAATAATGTGTGACACCCCGAATCATTTTTTTTGTAAAATAATTATTAAATCAATACATTATAGTATTAATTATCCTTCAACAAACATAGCTCCAACTTGTGAGAAAAATATGATTCTATGACTATCAAATATATTCACAGTTATTCAGTTTTTTACCTCTGCCCAATATTATAATATCTTATCTCTAACTAAACAGCGAAAGGAAAAAAAGATTTAAAGGATCAGTAGAAGATATCATTTAAATTATGAAAATAACATGTCTGTTGGACCAAATATTAGGACAATCGTCGACCAATCTTAATTACTTAGTACTAACTGGTGGATATTATTTTATTCAAATTAAAACAGATTATAAATTAAGTAATTTTATTAATTGTTATAATATAAAGTCAATATTATTCAAAAAATAAAAAATATCAGAAAATTTGAAAGGGTTTAAAAAGGGAAACCAAAATAAAAAGTTAGTGAGGGAGAGATAAAAAAAAAAATGTTAAACAGAAAGAAGATATTAGAGAAAAAAAATGACGAGAAGAGAAAAGAGAAAACTGATGAGTTTAATATTCTGATTTTATTTTATCTATAACTGTTATGTTGTAAAACAAATTACTAATAAATAATAGATATATATATGGATAATTAAGTGCAAATCTTTTAAAATGATTTTGCACCTTCTTAATCCTCTTATCCATTTATTCCATCTCTTTCTTTCCTTCCATTTTTTCTCTTTGTCGATAATTATTAGTCCTTATATTTAGTTAAACGAATACTTCAATTTATTCATGGTTTTTCACTCGTCCTCAGGGATTTTTAATTTAACAAAAATCCAATGTGAAGCAGAAATTTCCAGTGAAAAGAGTGAAGGGGTATAGAAACACCTGAAAGAGAAGATAACTCTTGCCGTCAAATCCATTCTTGATGACCTTGAAGGTCTGACCATAATATATGCGAAAATAAACTGCATCTTCTGCTTGTGAGATGTTCCCATTAACCTTCACACTTAGTGTAGCTGCATTTCCCCCACCATCAACGCTACAGAGCAAGATGATAGATATGACCCAGAAGCTAAAATGCGACCAACCTGACGTCATCATCAATTTAGACATCATTAAATCAAACCCCGAAAGAGACAACGATCTTAAACCCTCCGTCTTAACATCACTAGCATGGCTCTACCAAGCACAACATATATAAACCTGTGTGCGTGTGTTTATAAGCCAGAAACCCAATAAAAAAAAACTCACCGAATATCTTTTCCTTTTATCACGCATCTAGTGGAGTCACGGTGTGTCGGGTTAAAGTGGGGGTCATGAGTAGTTTAGATATTGGGGGTTGCCAATAATTATGTGAAAGGGAAACTGTCGGCATTTGCAAAAAGGTTGAATGTTGATTGGTTAGTGGCTAATCCACTGCAGACCCGTGAACCCAATTTTTGCCCTTGTTTCTGTCATCTTCTCACCCCTTTGCTCCTTTTTGACTTTCTTGATTTTGTTTTGGGCTGTCATTCTCAGTTTTTCCTGCCCAGCATCGCAGCATGTGCACGCAGCCAACACTTGGCTCCCCTTTTACTGTCACTTGAAAATTTTGCGATTGTACTAATATGCTTTTGGACCGGTGAAAAAGTGGTTTGATTGTAGGATGAGACTTAATTTATGTTATTTGATCTGTTTTTACATGCAATACGTACAAAAAATATTCATTGATGTATCTGCGCTTTACGTGACTTCTCAGCGCATGACAACATGGAGTCACAAGTGAAATCCACGTGAGATGATTCACATCCCATGAAACAATCAATCATCTCTATTGTGACAGGATTTCAGCTTAATTCGTATCTTGATGAAGTTCAGAGTGGCTATTTTGTCCAATGCAGTGTTAATTACTACTCACTCTATACATTATTCTCCAACTAGAGAAAAAACAAGTTTAATTTCTTCCAATCAAACATAATATACAAAGAAAATTACAACACCCTCCCTTAAAGTTTGGATTTTATACAAATTAACCCCTCAAGTATAATAAATTACGTATATGTCCTTTTAAGAGAAATAAAAGAAAGATATATATAATTTGGGAAAGACTAATATGTGCAAAAATCACTCATCAGATGCATTAAGATGTTAGTTAGAGAGAAAGGTGTATGTAATTTCTCATACTTGGGTGGTTGATTTGTACAAAACTCAAACTTAAGGAGAGGGTGCTATTAATCATTTTATTTTTAAAAATTTTCTCCTATATTTTGCTTAATTTTTAGAGAAAATATGCTTAAAAAACACACACTTAAAAATTCCAAACAAGCACAACCTCTAATCTTCGAAGCTAAAAAGATTGATGTGTTATTTGTCCATTTTACTGTAAGGAACCCCAAACATCGTGTGAAGTAAGGAATTATTACACTTGAACTAATCAATTTTTTTTTAATAATATACATTTATAATTAGACAAAATTTAGCTTAAATTAACTAAAATGGTAGTTAAATAACTACCTTGTAAAACTATCCTTTAAAATGATTATTTTTAGCCTTCACCCGATCAATTAATGTGAATATGCATGGTACGATGAAAAAATCTAATTTTGAAAAAAAATTAAGTTTAGACATACATTAAGCTTAATTATAGTATTCTATGAATTAGGTTTTATTACATCATCAATTTATCTCAATCATATTTTTGAAGGGTTGTTTTACTAAATTTACTTAAAATATATAATTAGCTCCCATGTATTCATTGCTAGAATGTTGAAGGATTGGGACGGCTTTAAAGCCGCCCAAAAATCTGTTCAAAACTAGAAAAAAATTTGAAATGAGCTTGGGATGAATGTCAATATTTCAGCACAAACCATCCCAAATCAGTTTCAAATTCTTGCAATAACTATGATATAGAAAAGTCATTTCAAATCTATTCCAAATTTGAGAGAACATTTGAAAACAATGCCAAATTGGGACGACTATATCAAGCTCTAGAAAAATCATGACAAATTAGAATAGCATTGGAAAATTGTGCTAGATTTGGGATGACCTATTTGAAGTCGCTCCAAATCTGGAATGGCATTTAAAAAACCATTCCAAATCAAGAACAGTCTAGAAAAGTTGTTGCTATTCTGGAATGGCCTAGAGAAGCTGCTACAAAATATGAACGTATATCAAAAGTCGTTCTAGAATTGAGAATAGCTCCTGAAATTCGTTCCAGAATTTGGAACAACGTTAGAAGTAATTCCACAAGCAAATGAATCATTTGTGCTAATTCAACAAGCAACTCAAGTGTATTACATAGAATACCTTGGTTCAAAAAGGGACAAAGCTAATTAGATAGTTGCATGCAAGACAAAAGTGAGGTGCACAATCAAAGTCAAATGAAGTAACATCCCATTCTAGCCTAACAGTGAACACGTATATGGAGCTAGGTCGACATTTCAAATATCTCTCTCCTAAGTGACCTTACTAGGATCCCATTATACATGGACCTCAATAAGGATATGGAGTGTGCAACTTATGATAACAGATCTAATGATGGCCCATACCATAACTCTACTCAGTACACATCGAGTGGTAGTGCGTTGGATGATTTAGTACAAGGGTTTGATGTAGATATTTAAATTCTCTTGAACCTAAAAAATAAAATAAAATTGTGCCTTATAAATCATACATAACAAAAGCATAACCAACATGTTCTTTTTAAGATAGGGATTCAAAACATATATAAATGTAACTACTTAATTACATGGATTGGATAATCATAATAAGATGAAAAGCAACTTATACAACCAAGTTCATATGTGCCCTAAGGTTGGCACTATTACCATTCAACAATGCTGACCTCATATCATGCTCTAGTGTTGCATCCTCAGGTGCTTGATGCTGCTGATATCTTAGCAATATCTGAGGATAGAACGGATGAGGCCACAGTGGAATGGATTTGGTTGTGTGGTGAGTGGACATTATTTGATAATAGTCATGAGTGGCTTCATCACATGTTGTCACATAGTTCCAATATTGGTTAGTCTAATCGTACTAGTGTGCATGTTGAGCTGCCATAGTGGCTAAATGGTCTCGATGTGATCCATGCACTCATCATTATGCTTTATGTGGGCTTCGTGTCTATCCATATGCCCAAACACTATATCCATCAACCTGATCAATCCCACCAATAAATGCTCTATATGCCAAGGGCCATGGCATGGTGCAGAAGAAAGATTGTACGGGGCTCCAAGTGAGCCCTCAATGGATCATCTAGGTTCTCTGGAGAGAGATCAAATAAAATCTTCTATCGTGTAGGCAATGTCTCCTTCATGAGTGCCTATATACACTCCAACCTTTCGAAAATACTCAATGATAAGGTGAGGGAGCCACAACAAATTTCTTAACAACTTACCACACCTATAAATGCCATCACTAATCATCTCCCCTACATTGAAATATATGCCCTTCGTGAAGGCGTATAATGGGAATATGCACTCCTTTGCTATGCTAGAATGGTGGCCTATTAATCAAATAGAGGCGACTAAGAAGTACCACCACGCACATGTCATGTCACTTAACCTGACTACCTTGAATACTATGTAGACCTTTGTATTCATCCACATACTACCAACTGGATAAAACTCCCCAACTAGGCATAACATTGTTCAAATTTAATAGTACCTAGCATTATGCCGTCCATTTGAAGTCCCCATGGCCCTATTTATATCCTCCATGGAGTAGATGACATCTTTCCCTAGTACCAAACTTCAAATGTATTGTATTATGGGATCTTTGCATAAAACTCCCTCAAAATTGGCTTCATCACAACATGCTTAGACTCCTTTGTGAACTACCGCCACCCCAAAGCATCAATGGTAGGGTGGTGTAGGTTGTGGTGCCATAGTTCAAGCAATCCCTCAATCGACAACTATAGTATGATTAGTTATAACATTATGGTATCTCTCGGAGGCCTCCTAAGATACAAAATTCTCCCTATCATATGATGTCGATGAGGCATCTCACCCCCTTTTCAGAGCCAATAAACTACAAACCAAAATACCATGTTAATTTTTGATTAGGCAATAGTATATTTTGACAATTATATATAAGCTTCATGACAAACAAGTGAAGTTTTTGTCTCTTCCATCCACGGTGGATTATAAAATCACAAGAATGAATGGTATGGTTGTTATGTGAAATTTCCCTAAGCCATCCACAACCCTTCTATCACCATACTCATTTGTTATTTATCTTACCAGACATCATAGACTTATGTGCCATTTCATCGAACACTTAACATGCTTACAAGTTTGTATGTACTCTTAAAAAAATTTGGAAGTTCATTCAATCCCAAATTTGCAACCTCGAGACTAACACTCTTTGCTTATAAAACAATAGAAGAATACGAAATGTCTCTTATGTGAAATCACACAACTAATCATGCATCCATTCAACATGGTGACATGGGTTTTCACCACACAAAAATTAAATTTCAAATTAAATCAGTATTGTGGTGAGTATAAGTGTCATGTCCATGAAAAAGGGCTTTGTATCAATTAATTCAACTAAAATTCTATTAGTTAGGCCACAAAATGTAGCGAAAGTAAAAATAATAAAACAAAACAAGCACCCAGAAACAAAATTGCAAACTTGAATAGATGGAGTACCAATAATTGAAAAATCTAGACCCTTATGTTGTGTTGATCTCTTACATATACCAATTTTTGTTGATTCTTGATTCAATTGCTTTGTTATGAGCTATTAATCTTAATATTTCTAGGATATCTTTTCAGACTCCACTGAAGCTTTATCTCAAGGTTTAGCGGGTTTTCCCAATTGTTACCAAATCGAGTAATTAATTTTGAGAATAACAATGTATTACCAACATTAATCCTATGATTTCACTCCTAGTATTCCCATAAGTTTATTGTTTGTAACTGTACATCTAGTGTGCAAGTTTCACTTTCATTATTCTTCACACTAGTACAAATTAATCAGTGGATTGTTCAAATCCTCTAATTACTAGTCAATCTAACAATTGTGAATAATAAAAACAAAAACAATCAATTGCAAATTTATGCACACGTATTCAATCAAGTACAAACACAAGAGACTAGATAAAGATTTAGCAATTCATGATATTATTAATAAAAACTTGGCTATAAGGTTCAACATCCCAAAACAATGTAAAAACAATAGTAAAAGTTTGAAAACTTATTCTAATGTCCTTGCATTGCATGGACTATTGAGAACTTTCCAAGAATTGGTATGTATTCCTCCTCCTCCACTTTTCTAAAGTGTGTAAATTATGTTTCTAACTATTGTAGATGTAAAAAATAGGCTAAGAACTCCAAACAACTAAGAAAAATACATATTTATAGTTAAGAGGCCTACGATTGGCATGTGTATGCATGAAAAGATAGAAAAACTCATGAAAAATCATGCAAGATCACATTTAAACTATCTGCCGCACTATGCTTCACAACTGCCAAATTAGGTCCTGCGAATGAGACATGTGCTTTTGCGGGTTTGCATAAACTTTGCTTCTCGCTTCCCACACTCGCGCCTCTACTCCTCATACTCGCAAACTACAATGTTGTGTTTGCAAGTTCAATCGTAGCACCTTCTACATCAACTCCAATGTACTCCACACTCCCAGTTCGGTCAAGCAATGGACACTGGGATTTGCTATACTTATTTTAGGTGGTATTGTATTCCCCGATGTGTCACTAGTTCAGGTCAACTTATTGTATCTCAAACATCTTATGCTATGGGACTTTGAGCCATTATAGAGTAGAGGGAGTGAGGTCTTAACATGTTTTTATCGAGGGTTATATGCTGCATGCATGCCATAGAGATCCACACTTAAGGGGCTAGCTTTGCCATTACACGTAAATTTACATATGATGATACACATACTTTGACTTCTTTTAACATCATCTATATAAGAATATATTGAAATTCAACGTACAGATTTGGGCTTGATCATGCATTATAGGAGTAAGCTTACATCTATCGATACAACATTTGGACATAGAGTCCTTAGAGATGAACAGAGTTGTTGCACTTCCAACCACACCTGACGGCTTTGTATAAGTCACTAGATTAATGTGTTTTATATATTAGTTTATAATCTTAATAGATTTTATGCATGTGTACATGATTACACTATTTATTTTTCTTTTCTTTTTCAAGTGGATAAGCCATAGCCAGTAGTTGATGGAGATTAGGAGTAATAGCATAGGCATACTCCAGGAGATTTTAGACTCCAAGGCTTAGACCTAGTTATGACGGTAATTTTGCATAATTAGCATTCAACAGTACTTCTGTTATACTTCTTTTTTTTTTTTTTTACTACTAACTCACAAACCCAATAGAAATGGAGGGCTTAAACCTCATACTTTAAAGTCTGGGAAACCACCACTAGTTCACACATACCCACCTTATTTTTGTTACACTTGTTGCCTAGAATTTTCACAATTTGCAATTGCCTAATTTGAGTGGCAATCCTACACCCCTGAGACGTACGTATCATTACCACCATAGGCCAGGCGCAATATGTGGATGTATCAAGGACCATTGATATTTTATGATATAGTGTAGATGAATCGTGTAGATTGAGTGCTACAGCAATTCAAGATGTTGCAAACCATCTCGGATGATTCTCACTTTTAAGAGAATAGTCTGCACATGATTAACCACAGAGGTACACATGGTGGGAATTGAGAGATATACCATTACAAATACATTACAATGTGGAGGGGTAGAGTTAACATTCATACTGGTATCTGTTATAACAATCACGTGCCTCACGTGATTCACAAATACCCCTACTGGTATCACAATTGCATGTTCATAGTGGTTTTCAACTGAGAGAGTAGAGTTTTTGGAATACATGGTACATGCATATTAATTCTTTTATGTATTTTATTTCATATGTATAGAAGTAAGCAATTATTTTTTAATATTTCACCGTTATTATAGGGTTGTAGATTGTAAGATGTTGATTTGATGGAGGACTTATGACATCAACAAACTTATCGATGATCGTTTGACAAGGTCCTTTAGTCAGTATGTACAAGCAGATGCTCCACCCTTATAGTTATTGACAAGCATGCCCAGACCATTATCACAGCCACAGGATACGCCATCGTCCTCACACTATCTAGCACCAAATGATGCCTATATTCCTACACCTCCAGACTTAGTCTTACTCACCACATACGTCGTATGTATACACAATGGAATCTTCATATGCTGAGGGATACAGAATGGGCTCTCCCATGCAGCAGTTAAGTTTGTAGATGTCATATATATAGCCATTTGACTAGTCACTCGTCCAATAGTGGTATGAGGTATCAGATTCAGGATTGCATGATGGAAGGCAACCTTTATAGGTTCATTCAGTTCATCACGATTTAGATGGCATGCACAACGGTGACGAGCCCGCTCTGCGATCTCGTTAAGCAATGCGCCATTGTCAAATGTGGGATTGGGAGTCATCTTCTTTGAGTTACACATTTTTGTTGTGTATATTACAGTTAGGATTTCTTAATTATTTATTATTTATTATCTAATTTTATATGTATAAAATAAGATTTTGGTTCTAATTTGTTTCATGAACTTTTCTACTCATTTTTCATTATCTGTATTTTTCATGTATAAATATTTTAAATTCAACATAATGAAATACCAAAATCATTTAACAAATAATACAATTTGTAAAATATAAATATAAATTTTATGGTTTGATAGAATGATCAAAAAGTGTTGAAAAGTAAAAGTAATTGACACAAGAGTAATTGTATAAATTTACTTTCTCCAACCAAAAAATATTATTATAATAATACTAACACGTCATAGATAATCAAGAAACAAAATTTTTTGTATTATCAACAAAAAGTTTGAATAAAAATGAACTATTTTGCATTATTACATTCAAGAAATAACTTTTGTAGTAATGTGTGATACATGTTAACAAAATTGCATGTAAAAAAGTATAACTCATCTTAACGTAAAAGTACTATTCCTCCAATTATATTGAAATTTATCATTCTTATTCAGATTACATTGAAAAACACCCTAAACATAAAAACCTTACGAGTCAATATAATAAAACCTTATCGAGGGGTTATTTTGTTAATTGATTATTTTATTTTAAAACAAAATTAAAGTACGTGGTTGTAAATTTAAATTGGGTCATTTTAGACCCATTGTTTTCGTTACACCTTGTTATTTTGCCTTAATTGAGAGCTGGAAACCTTCCAGTTTTTTGGCTTTATATTTTTTTAAAAAAAATTGGTCTGATCCTATTTTACTTTTTAAATAGTATGTTTTTGGCTCTCTATTTGTATATATATATTATATTTTTTTATATTTGAAAGTCGAAAATTGGTTTCCAGCTTTCCAAAGTTTTCAGCAAAAGACTAAAAATTTAAAACCTTTTTTTTTGGGGTTATTTTTTTAAATAATTTTTTAAAATGGAATATTTTTTTAAAAAACCCATTTTTTGTCCACATTATCTTGCTACTTCATCAAGTTGGTCCCAACGTGTCAAAATTTGTCAAATTCCCAATTTGAGATGCACACTTGCAAGGGATGTGACCAATCTTGGTCAAACTAAGGTATTCTCTGCTCAAATTGCCAAAATTTCAAAAAAAGCAGCACATTTTTTGCCACCTCGAAAAATTGAAGGACATAAACGGCATTCTACACTAAATAGAAGACAAGAATTACAATTTTTCCCTCTATACACTTCATACTGGACCAATAAAAGCAAAAAATTTTCTGCACAATTTTGCATTTTACAATGGCAATAAGGTGGATATGTTCCATTTTGTCACTTGTTCATTTTCACCAGATTGCTCCTTCACTCCACTACTGCTTGGTTGTTTTCTCTTGAGTCTAACTTGAAAAGCTCCTTAGTGATGTCTTTAATTTTAAAAGCTTTCCTTTGCTGCAAACCTTGCAAAGCGATTTCTAGTTCTACCAACGTCGATAGATAAACATTCCTTGAGTCTTCCAAAATGGGATATCTATTCGCCATGCCTCATTGGCAAACTCACAGTGACCTTCTCAACTTTTTTTCCTTTTCATTTCTTTCTTTTTTTGTCAACTCCTCTCCAAGCAGCCTGATTTGATTAATTGCCTTCCTAAGTTTGTTTATTATTAGATATATTTTATGTCCATCTTGAGGACCTCGAATTTCCTTTCACGTTGAGCCCTTGAACATGCCTAGTTCTATCACCACCTTGGAACTCCTTAACTTGTCCCCATGTCTTTTTTGTTGTTCACATGATATAATTCTTGTGAAAATTACATTTGAAGCTATGAATGGATGCATGACACAGGTTTGAATCTTTAGGCAAATTCCTCACTACATTGTTTGATATGAGAAATAGTTGGATTTGCACTCAAGGGCGGTGGCTTCATGCTTTTTCTACTGCATCCCACAAATTAAATGCTGTCAAGTCTGTCTTCATTTTTGCTGCCCATACTAGTTAGTTTTCTCCAACAAATATAGGAGATGATGGGATAGAAAAGGCGCTTGAAGCCGTGAAAGTACCTGTGGATGTTTTGTAGCGACGGAAGGAAGTTCTGTTGGTCCTTAAGTTTTCGTGGTTGGTTCTTTTCTTCGTAATACAACCATTTAAAGATCAATGACCCTCGATACCAATACCATGTTAAGATTTAATGAACATCAATTTGTTTTGCAATTTGTATTTTGTTGCTACGTAGTTTTCTTCAAGACAAGAAACAACATGAACAAATGAGAGACACTGTGCAACAAAGACCAAAAAGAGAGCCATTTTCGGCAAACCAAAAGAAGTTATCCACGATTTATTTCGCATCACTTTTATAATTTCAAGTTTATCAGTATATCGAATAGAGTAGTTAGACACAAGACAAATACACCTTGCTGAATTCTAAATTTTACAAAAGATACATCCTTGAAACAAGAGTCCCCAACTGTGTTATGATCATCATTAACTAACACAATGTCTTAACATAGTTGAAGCATTATAAAAGGTATCATTTTGTAACAAACATAAAAAAATATAAATATTCAATTTATTTCCATATATAAACTCGACACTAGAAAGAGGCATCTAAATTTTACAAGTAAAATTACAGTAAACCAATTGAATTTCGTCATTGACTCCCAATTTCCTTTCCAAGTAAAAAGAAAAATTCAAAAAGAAAAACAGAAAAAAGAAAAATATGAGAAAATATACTAGGCTTAACCCCCATTTCAACTTACACTCATCATGTAGTCATCCTAAAATTAGACAAATCAAGAGAGAGGTATGACAACTTGTACCCATATGGCACATAAAGCCAAAGCGAAGGTCAAGTATGGCCTTAAATTTTTCCCCTCCCCATACAAATTACTTCCTCCTTCAACAAGTTGCGGGCTTATTTTTTCTTCACCATCTCCCACCCTCGCATCCTTCAAGGTCATGCTTCTTATCACGCTTCTTGAAACCGACACTAACTTTTCGGACAGACTCCAATTCTTAGGCATCTCTATGGAACCCAATTTTGCTTGGGAAAATTGATTCATCATTGTGGGGTTTACATGAACCTGGATTGTTTTTGATGGTACCACTTTGTGGTAAAAGGTCTTGGGCGCCTGTCGGGTTGAAACAAGCAATCCACGATTGGTTTCAACTTTCTCAGATACATCAAAGTCTCCATCATTGAATAACGTGTCCCTTCCATTGCCATCTGTAGGTTCAGCTGAGATATTATCACTTGCCTCAGTATTAATCAATGCATTGAAGTTGAGATGGCTATTGGTTTCCTCTGCAATCAGGAAATTTTGTGTATATTTACAAGGCTTACATTAAAAAAATTGCACGAGAAAAAAAAATTCAATATCAGATGACATTAAAGTGACCATACCTTGAAAATCATGATACATGCTCTGGACATTGGAAATGTTTTCTATTGGAACTGTCCTGAAGTCATCAGAAAAGGCCTGTCAAGGTCAAGAAGATAAGTCATATTAAATATGAAAATTTTCACTCAAGACAATGAAAAGAATCATTATCAAATTAATCAAATTTCTTATGTGATTAACACTAAACTGAATTACCTTTTCAAGTTCCTGGTCAGACATTCCAATCCATCCCAAGTTCTCGACCATTCTCCCAGTTTGGAATCCTTCATCATTGTCTCCAAATTCAATGGACCTGATATGATCTTTTTCTTCTCTTGAGCTACTGTCAATATATTTGGATGAACTCGTATCAGGCCATTGGCCACTATTGAGAACAAACAAGAAATCGTCCTGGCCATAAATTCCAGGCCACATGCCTTGATTTTCAAGATCATGGGAAGCTTGAGCAACAGAGAGGATTTGCTGCACAATATCAGGTTGATGATTCACTGTATGTTCATGGAAAACACTTGAATGTGGCATCCCTGAAGAATTGTCGGCAAATGCAGCCTGAGAAAAGTCTTGGACCTCCAGTGGAGGTAAAGAAAACCTGTTTTGTAACCTTGCAGATTCCAATGCTATGTCAACCTGAGAAAGATAGGAAACAAAACGTTGGTTTAATGGGGTCAGATTTCTAGCAACAACATAATATGAAGACCATCTAACAAGAAACTTGGTAGAAAAATTACTATTACCTTCGATGGTGGATATGGTGAACTAGGGGTGCAATTAGAGGATGGATTGGTGAAGCTAAATGCCTCTTCTGATAAGTATTGCGTCCATCTTGCATCATCATGAGTTGATGAACCAGCCATGTCTATGGCGGCGGATGAGGTTAATGGCATTATTGGATAGTCATGACATGTGTCAAGATCTTCACGAAGTAGGTCAATGCTGGAGAAGTGATCCCTGGCTGAAGCAACATAATGGTCTCCAATTTTGGGGACATTCAGGCTCTTCTTGAACACACGACAAAGGGCATAGGCATCCTGAGGTTTTTCACCCCAAAATAAAGGGATTTTCTGTGTCAGTGAATAAGTAGAAGGAAATTTTGAATTGAAAGTAGCATCATTCTGTGGTCTTCCAATAAAAGGGACTTAATTATTTAATATGTCGTATAATACTTGGCTATATACAATTGAGACCAAACTATTATGAGTAGATATATAATTAATTTGTAATAAATAAAATAAAAAGATTAAGGTTATACTATGTTTCATTCATTCTAGACAATGGCAATTTGTTTAGTTGGAAATCAAGTGTGAACTTAAAAAAAAAAATAAAAAAAGATGAAACAATGTCCAACATAATAGACAAACGTGTCATATATAAGTTAGGATGATCCATAGTCATTGCCTTAAATTTGCAGTGAATACACAGTATCAAACCGACTTACACTTAAGCTCACAAACAAGCTAAGTTGTTCCTAAGATGGGCTCTCTGGGCAAGACAACACGTTTATTTATTCACTATTTTGAACAATGCAATAGTAATAATGGTAGTTAAGACTTAAAAGAGTCACTACTATAATTCACATCATTACTTCAAACAGAAAACTATGTTTCAAGCAATAAGATACGACAAAAAAAAAAAAAAAAACAATAAGAAACCGAGAAAGTAAATTGGTGACAAATGCAGACCTGCAAGCCTGATGAGGGAGTAAGGCATTCCCTCTCGTCCAAGCGATATTCGTGCATAACCCAACATGTTCGAGCTCCATGAGGTGCTCTCCCTCTGTAGTAAACTAGGGTTTTCTTCATCCCCACTGCCCTCATCTGTGAACTCACCTTCCTGTCCTTGCCTGTGGCCTTCCAATATCCGGCTTTTGTTGCCCGATTTGTTCTCGACCCGTTTGGATATTTACGGTCACGTGGGCTAAAGTAGTACCACTCAAGATCTTTGCTCGGTAACAATGACTTCCCTGTCCATTAGGAAACAATTTGATGAATATATGTCTCTGTGCAATAAAATGCAGGTTTATTACTGAACGTGTAGTTTTTTCCTTTGTGTATCCGACTCTTCACCCTCAACCTAAATGCCTCTTTTGGGTATTTTGTTACACTTCTTTCTCAAGATTTCAAAGCCTGAACATAACTAACAATTAAATATAGAAAAAAGGGAGTTGCATGGGAATATTTATTCTTAGAATTAAATAGCTACCCAGTAATTCTTTATATGTGTACCTTTCAATGAATTTAATCCACCCGTTAGGACCACATAAGCATCTTCGTTCTTATTTTAAATTAAAAAATACATTTCATGTATAATCTTCTAGTCTTGAACAAAAGAGAGGTAGCCGAAAAGAGGAAAAAGTCAGATTATGCAGTAATTGGTGTGATATTTCCCTTGCTTTATGACTGGGTCTGAAAATCTTGAATGAATACATATCTCTTTATGAAAAACTGGAGTTGGAAAGATTTAGGGAACATCAAGAGACTTCCTTTTAGTCAATGGGCTCATGTATTCATAAAGATGTTATTAGGATAAATAGAGTTTATAATATATTTTGCCTCAAGTTTGAAAGTTATAAAAAGCGTACTTACACAAGCATTCATACGTATAACTATGTCTGTAGTATAGAGAAATGCATAAATGGATAGTGTTGAGTAATTAGCAGGTATTGGCAGATTGATGTTACACTGTGTCGATCATGCACAAGGTTTAACTACAATCAAATTGATAATGAGATGCTTAGAATAAGATGTAACGTTAATGGAGTTTAATTTCGTATACCTTTCTTCATCGTTACTTTCTATTTCAATCTTTAGGCTTTCTTAAATATCCGCATCAATATTCTTGTACATACAATGCTTAATCGTTGAACGAGAATTCAGGAATATGATGTTCTTGTGATCATCACAGACACTAAAGACATACATCTAAACCTATTAATTGAATAAAATGGTAGAATAATTTAATGTATATATCATGCACGTATACCTGGAAGATCCCATGGCTCACACTTGTAGAGATCAACTTCAGGAATGATTTCAAGATCGATATTTTGGCCGTTGATCTTTCTCTTTAGGTAATAAGACACAAGCTCTTCATCGGTGGGGTGAAATCGGAAACCAGGAGGCAATGAAACTGGAGCCATATGTATCGCAATCTCTTTGTTCCTACCTTTGAAACTTCTTCTGAATATCAGTGGAAGAATTACAATAAAATTACCAAAAAGAAATATATGGAATTCCTAGAAATCGGCTAGCCTCAAGTCCAAAAAATAGTAGAGACCAGCCTGAGGAAATCAAAAAACTATACACCCGCACCAAAAAGAAAAGCCCTGAAACAAATCAAAAATAGTTGCACAAAACCAACTTCTAGAAAGGCAAAAGATGTTGAATTACAACTATGATCTATTGAACTAGTAATTTTCTAACTACTGAGAGAGAGAGAGAGAGAGAGAGAGAGAGAGAGAGACCTTAATGAGCAGAAGAAGATTCAACTGAAGGAAATGATGATCAAATGAATTGCAAAAGGGAATTGAAGGAGGGAGGTTTGAGAGGTTGGGATGTGATATATAGGAGGGGAATTTTGATACGAGAACAAAAAGTGAATACAGAATATAAAATAATAGAAAAGCAAAATGAGGGGTGGCAGCCCCCCCTCTAGCACCATCACTTTATCTTTGACGAAAAATACTAGTTTTTCCACGTCAAATGTTTGCTTTATTTACTAGCCTTTCTTCTCAAGCTCGCTCGCTCTCTCTCTCTCTCTCTCTCTCTCTAAATTATATATATGATTGTGCGAAATATATAGCTCTAACTAGTTTGATCCAATTGTAATTTCAAATAATAACCTGAAATAAAAGATATAAAATCGTGTGCGTGTATTAATTATAATAATCTTAATTGTAATTGCTATATTTGATTATATTATATATGTGTGTGCCTGTGTAATTACTTTATATTTTTGAACTCTATAACCCTTTCCATTCTATAGTTGCATCACGTCGTTACCATAATTAAAGGATATCTTTACAATGCAAAAGACAAAAACAATCAAACTTAAGACAAATAGATCATACGCCATCCCCAAGCAATGCAAATATAGACATATATATATTAGAAAAATAGTAATAACCATATATAGAATTATAAACTGAGTCTATTTTCTATCTGTTTATCGAAACAACATTTATGCCATGCGTGGTAGTTGTCCTTGGAATCTGAGTTTGCCTGGTCCACGTGGTAGCGTGTCCTCTGATCCATTGCCCACCTGATCAATGTTTGGTTAAGTATCTTTTTCCATAATTTGCTCACAACGGAAAGAAACGAACTGTTGGCACAAACAAAAGAAGAATTCATTTGACGGCTTTCTTTCTCAACTGCAGAACAAGAATGTTCCTTTCACATGCTAAGATTAGCCATTTCCCTCCTTGCCGTTCGATCAGCCCACACAACAAGCAGCACTATAATATGATAAAATCTAACGGTTATGATTGTTCATGACTGTAACGAACAATGTCTAGACGTTTTAACAACTACGATTGGAAAAGTGTAAAAGCGATAGTTGTCATGTTGTCATGTTGCAGCTACATACTTGTGATTAGCGAGGAATTTGTGATATTGTACTTATTATTTGTTTAAATAATTATTATATATGTAATTTGATTTAGTTATCATATGTTTAAACAAACTTTTTCTTTTGGAGAAATTAAGCACACCATTTTGAGTTGAGTAAGAAAGATATTGTTCAATTTCATTAGGTTTGGAATACAAAAAATTCAATTTCAAATTTACAAATGCATCAGAAAAATGCACTGAAATTTAATTTCCTAAATCAATCTATTTTCCTCTACATAACTCATATAAACTTAAATGTAGTAAGATGTATGGATTGTTACCTAGAATCAAATTCCTAGCAATTTTCGTATGCGATCCACAAGTTATGAATCTTGAGTCATGGCTTTTAAATTGTCCACACAAACTACGCGTGAGGAAGGCTTCTCCAATGAGTCTTCACAATCTCTTTTACAAAATCCCGCAATCTCCTATCTGTTTGGCGAATTTTAGACACAAGAAAAATAGAAGAAAATGGCTAGAATATTTTTCGCTGTCTCGAAGGAGGAGGCTAATTTTTCTGCTATGAAAAGGCATGTACCTTTTGTGATGGTATCTTTCACTTTTATTTATTTTTAAGACACAAATGGTGATTCAACATCTTGAAACCAAGCCAATTTTGGGGCCGCTTTATGATAATGAAACCAACTAGCAATAAGCATTAACGATACGAAGACCAATGCACCAATTGCGATAAACATGGTCAAATCCTTTTCCGATCTTTATCTAATAAGGGCACATAGAATGGGCTACGTGAACTTTTACATAGACCTTAATATTGATTCAAACACAAGTTATCTTTAATTATTAACCTAGTTAATAACTCAAGCCCATTATTGTCTTATCCATTAGTTTAATTAATCTCATTAATTAAACTAAAGACCAATTATGTTTATAGTTAATAAGTCCATTATCAACAAACATAATAGAAAATAAATAATTCTATTTAGTCCAAGCTAATTGTGACTAAATAGATTTTACTATGAGACTTCTCAAGTCTCTTGGTCCTCGAACATAATAGGAATTTGATTATACCTTGAATATCCATCCAAAAAGTAATAATGGGGGTGCTTTACGAGTCTTTCCAACATTTTGCCTACAAAAGGTAAAGGGAAGTGGTCTTTTTGGGTGGCATTATTAAGTTTTCTATAGTCTATGCACATGTGCTATCCCATCACTACTCTAGATGGAATTAATTCATTTGGTTCTTTTATAGCTACTATCATACCCCCCCCCCCCTTTTTTAGGAACTACTTGGGTTGGGCTCACCCACTCATTGTTGAATATTGGATAGATTATTTTTGCATCTAACAATTTCATAACCTCTTTCTTTACTACTTCTTGCATGTGTGGGTTCAGTCTTCTTTGAGGTTGGCTTACAGATTTATATCCTTCCTCTAGCAAAAATTAATGCATATAATAGGTGGGGCTAATACCGCTCAAGTTAGGTGTAGTCCAACTTATTGCTCTAATATGATCCCTTAAAACCTATAGCAATTTATCTTCCTCTTCCTCATTTAAATGTGTAGAGATTATCACAAAAAGTGTAGAAAACTCACCCAAAAATACATACCTTAAGTGGAAGGAAAGTTGTTTCAGCTCTAAGTTCAGGGGTTCTTCCAAGGATGTCTTCGGTGGATTTATTAATTTAACAAAAGATTTTGTTACCTACTCCACTGTGTCCTCTTTCTTGTCTTCCTCCTTTTCCATAGTCTCCCTTAGCCCTTCTAATCATAGCTCTGAATCGTGCATGCCCCTAAAAGTTTCAATTATGCATTCATCAACGTGTTCAATGTTTACGCAAGCATCAACATGTAGAGGGGATCTCGATGCATCAAATACATTAAATATTACCTCTTTACCTCCAAGTTTTAATATTAACTTATCTTAGTGTACATCTAATGTCCTAACTGTTGCTAGAAAAGGTCTCCCATGAAGAAATGGTACCTCCCTATCTTCTTCCATATCTAATACCACAAAGTCAATAGAAAATATAAAGTTATCTACTTCTACTAAGATATCCTCAATTAACTTGAGTGGGACTTTTATAAATTTGTTAGCCAACTAAATAGAGATCCTACTGGGTTTGACCTCTTCCAAGCTAAGTTTCCTGAAGAGAGTGTATGGTATAAGATTAATACTGGTACCTTAATCACATAAAGCTTTATTGAATTTAACTTTGCCAACATTGTAAGGAATGGTAAAACTCCTCGGATTTTTTAATTTAGGAGGATGTTTATTTTAAATAACTGTGCCACACTCTTCCATCCGTTAGCAACACTGTCTCATGATCCTCAAGCTTCCTTGATAGGATATCCTTTAGGAACTTAGTAGAGATGGGCATTTGTGGTAAGGCCTCTACAAAAAGAATATTAATGTGTAGCTTTTTAAACACATCTAAATATTTAAGAAAATTCTTATTTTCTTGTGCAACCTTTAATCTTTGTGGGTAGGGAATAAGCGGTCTATAAGGCTTGATAGGTGGATCTACTCTTTCCTCTTTTTCTTTATCTTGTCCTATATTTGCTTGCTAACTAGACCCCTCTTCTTTGTCACCCTTATCTTGACTATTGCTTTCGATGGCACTTCTTCTAATTGTCTCCCACTTCTCAAGGTGATTGTTTTGTACAGTTCCCTTAGATTTGTTTCTACATTGTAGGGCAAAGTCTCTTGAGGTCAATTTGCTACATCTTTTACTAGCTGCCCAATCTGTTGCTCTAACTTTCGTAAGGACACTTGTTGATTTTGGAGCACTAAATCAGTTTTGTTCATGTAATCCTATGTAGTCTTAGCTAGGTTACCAATTATTTCTTATGTGGATTTGGCCAAGTTAATGTCCTCCATTGATTACTTCTTCTCTTGGGTTTGATATGGAAGAATTAGGGCTACTAGCTTTTGTTGTCGAAAACTCAGGGATTTGATGCACCTGCTTGATTTCTCCATGAAACGTTATGGTGATTTTTCTATCCTAGATTGTATGTGTTGAAGTATGGGTTATTTGCATCTTGCCTTGATTATTCACATAATTCAGTTGTTCCATCTCCAACTAACTACCACTAGTGCTTCTTACTTGACACTCATAGGTTGTGTGTGGACCTAAACACATGTCATAAGCTTGCCTAAAAGAAAAAGAAGAAGCATTAGGATCAATCTTAAGTTATTGATTTTTCATGAAAGTAAATCAACTTTAGCAATTAAAGTAGTGAAAGCATCAATGTCATGAATCCCAACCACTCGTCTAGTGGTAGATGTTTCAGAAGGCCATTGATAAGCATTTGAGACTATCTTAGGCCTCCTCTGGCATTTTATTCATCAAGGTGTTGCCAACTGCAACATCCAATACTATCTTTAAATTCCCACTAATACCATTGTAAAATGACTAAATTTGTAGCCAAATTAGGTATTCATATTGTGGACACTTTCTAAGCAACTCCTTAAATTGCTTCTAGGCTTCTGGGAGTGTCTCTGAATTCATCTACTTAAAAGTTTCTATTTCTAGATGCAACTAAGTAGTCGTAGCGAGAGGAAAAAACTTAGATAAAAATTTATCAACCTTCTCCTGTCAAGTAGTAATACTCCATGGTGGTAGTTCTTGGAACCATTGCCTAGCATGGTCCTGTAAAGATGAGGAAAATAATCTAAGCTTGACCGCATCATTGGATACTCCATTGAACTTTATCGTATCGCACAACTCCAGAAAGCTTGCCAAATAAGTATTTGGGTATTCTTGTGGGCTCCCTCCAAACTGGTTCAACTGTGCCATACTGATAATGTAGGTTTTAATTTAAAGTTATTAGTATTTGCTGGTGGTCTCTCTATTCCTGTCATGTTTTGGTTCATCATCGGGTGCGCATAATTTAGGAGAACCCTTTGATTAGATGCTGGAAGTTGCTAGGGTATTTGTTGGTTTTCCTCCATGTCTAATTGTTCTTGCAATTATCTATGTAAAGCCCTTCTTAGATGGTGCATTCTCTTAATTTTTAGATCAAATTCCTCTAACTCTATGCATTAACTATGGTGTATACAAGAGAGTTACACTTTCAACACCTAACATAACCAAAGTCTGAATAAACTATTAGGAAAACAAACAATGAACTTGAATAAATAAACAAAAAAAGAAATGGCATAATCTAACACACACTAAGAGTATTCAATAGCACTCGTTTTCCTCCCCAACAATGGCGCCAAAAATTGATGCAAGTTGTGAGTGCACATAATTTTAAAACAGGTATAGTAGTGAGTAGAGTGTCATATCCATAGAGAGGGTGGAGTTGGTGTGTATTGATGTGATTGAAGGTGAAAATAATGAAAAGAAAGAGAAACTTGAGAGCTATCAAGTAAACCAAACACAAATTGAAGAGGAGTTTAGTAGTGAAGATATCTAGTCCAATGTGAAGTGTTGAGATTCAATGAATGATGAAAATTTTTGCAATCAATTTTAATTGACCTAATATGGAATGTTAATTTTTTAGTCCTTAGGACATCCTCTCGAATTCTCCCAAGGTTTCAATGCAATTTGAATGTGTTTCCACAACCTAATTGAATTGATAATATAATTAGTCATTAACAATGAATATCATACAAATTCCTTGGTTTTATTTCTGTTAATCCCATAAAATTTATATTTACAATTGAAGTCTAATCCATGAGTTTCACTCTTGTTATTCTCCACATGATTACAAATCAATTAAAGGAAAACAAAGCCTTTAAAAGTATTAATCTCACAAGTGCAAATAACACGAACAAAGAAAGCAAATTAAAATCATCCATTCATCAAAAATTAATCACCAACACAAAGTCCTAGAATAGAAGTTTAGCAACTCATAATAACAATAAAAAAGTTCATGCTAAAATTCATCATTCACTATTCAAAAACCAAAGAAAAGATAAAAAAAAATCTTATTCTAAAGTCTTGAACAAGTGCACGCAGGATGTAGCCTTCAATACTGATGAATTCCTTTTTTTTCTCTTCTTCTTCTAAATGTGGCTGCCTTTTGGAACTCTCCCAAAATTAGGGAAAAAAAAAAGAAAACCTCTTTCAATTATTTTTATGTGTTATATATATATGGGGGGTGGGGGGGTAGGGTGTGAAAAAGAAGGCAATTTTGAGTAAAATTAGGTTTCCTAAAATAGTGCAATGTTGCTACTGCAAACTAATTGCGATTGTGAATAGCCTTTCTGCGATTGAGCCTTGTTCCTCCGCCATTGCACTCCTAGTTGCAAAAATTACATAACAATTGAAATTGTGTTCCATGATAGCCCTTCCCATCTTCATGGCTGTGGAATTGAAGCCTGCTATAGTGTTGTTTGATTGTAAAAATTCCAAAATGTACCATGCTCCAGTATCACAATTGCCACTTTATCACTTGCTGTCACGACACTAACTCACATGATCGCGGCAGAATTTCTAGTGTATCCTACGATCCATCCTTGCGGTTGGCTAGGTCCATCTAGCAGTAACATAATCATCTTCCTTGGTCACGAATTTCCTACAAAATTAGCACTTTGTTGATTTTTGTCCAATAAATCTAATAACTCACTCAATTTTGCATAATTCACATCCCAACATTCAAATTTGCAGTTAGAACACTTTTTCATACTATTTTAACATTAAAGTTCAAGTAGAAGGTTAAAATCCACTATAAAATCAAGTATTATCAATGACAAGCTGACCTTTATATGCACAAGGTAACCATGTTGTCTCAAATCTATAGCCCACGTGCATTTAATATGATCATAAAGTAAGATATTTATAGTAAATAGTAAAATCTATATATCTATTTCATTTCTTAAATCATTGTTTTAAATATTCATTCCTCAATGATGTATCCGCACATGTATTCTCAATATCTAATAGTCAATAGCGTGACACTCACCACAGAAACAAAGGTGTGCAACTCATATTGATATCCTAATACCTATTTAGTGAATCTATAACTTGTGAACAATTTTAATGATTTTATACTAAGAAGTTTTGTATCTTATTCATAACTCTTTTGAATAAGACTTTTTAAGATAATTATATGTCAATATGTAAAACTTTATACCATAACAAGAATTTTATATGTAAATTAAACAACTAGAGTATTGATGAAATATAAATGTCAATATTTTGTTTATTAATAGATAATATCTACAACCAATATCCTTTACAAAATAATTAGCATTAAAGAGCATATCACTAACAGATACTTCCTGCAATTTCGTTAGTTGGGGGTGGATGTGATGAAATAAGATGATATGATATAACATGTATGAATTTTATCAAACTGTGTTGGTCTATATTTATATTTTCAATTTGTTAACCACAAGAAAATATTTTTCTTTTGTATTAAAATTTTATTCTTTTCTGTTTACTCTCTCTCTCTCTCTCTCTCTCTCTCTCTCTCTCTGTGTATATATATATGCAAATCTAAAAGTGATCAAATGCCTATAATAACCTCGATATACATATGGTTAGACGTTCTAACTATATGCACACAGATAGTTATGGTATTGAAACACCAAACAACGAAATGTAGAAAAATAAATGAGTTAAACACAGGATTTGGTAATATAGGTCAAAGCAATTCTCTTATATCCACATGGCTCTTACTCATAAAACAAATTCCAATAGCTCAAATTAACAAGATTACAAAGTAAGATGCTTGTTCAACACTTTGTTTGAGTTAAGTCCCCCTTAACGTCATCCTATTAGTGCAACTACACAAGCTTCTCCTTATTATCGTGCCTAAACCAAACTCTTGCTCTGGTTCCAACTTATTGGCTGATATAGACATGTCCCTCACTTAAGTTCTTGCTAAAAATATCATTCAAATTAATGCATGATAAGCTTGTGAGATAATGGGTGAAATAAATCTTATAAAGCTCTCTTAATTTGATGGTTTGGTAAGGTTCACACAAGCCTTGTACAACTTATGAATTATACAAGGAGGACTGCCTAATTGATTCTACAAATTTTGGGATTACAATAATTAATTATCTTTGTACCAAATCAAACCAGATATTATTCCCACCCATTTGATTTGTTGGTGTCCCAACGATAGTCTGACTTTCTTTCTATTGTGGGATTCCTTCAAAATTTTACAAATCTTCACTTCCTCAAATAAGGAATGGTTAGTTTTATCATTTCTTATCCTTGATCCTCAAATCGCCCACTAAAGTAAGATGTTGTGGACCATTTTTGAACTCTAAAAATATGAAAATTGGAAATTACACCATATTCTTTATGGCATGGACAAGATACATGACATGCGTTATATTTTACGCTACATCATTGCCAACACTTGCCAAGTCAAAAGCTAACAATCTTTCTTTCTAGTATTATGTGGCATAACCTATTTCAATTATTCACTCATCAAGGTCCACCAATTAAATTATTTGAAGAGCCATTATGACTACAAACATGAACAAAAATTAAAAAAACATGACAAGCAACAATGACTATAAGTTCTCACTAACTCCCATGTTGCAACATCATTGACTTGAACAAAAATAATCTTTGGTGTTTCCTTAAAAGAAAAGGATTTGGCAACAATCCAGTAGACTATAGGAGTCGTAACAACAACAATGACAATTTCAACTTAAAAACTTATAACTATAGCAAAATTAGGAAAAATAACAATAGTTGCAAACAAACACAACTGCAATCAAAACTCACCCTCAACTATAGCCATAACCCCTTTAGCTTTTCTCATACTCGCCCTCAATTAACTCTATCTTTGTGATACACAATGCAAGAAATACCTTAAAGAGGAGGTGAAAACAAAATTTTTAGGAGCGAGAAGGGTTAGTCGTAGTTGGTGTTTCAACATTATGCTCATCAAGAGGAAGAGTGTTGCCACAAAATTCATAGAGTCAAGATAAAGATCAAGGTTGTATTTCTTCTATATTTGAAATTCAATTATTTATATATCCATTGTTTGTGAAAGTGCCTCAAAGTGAAGGACGCTTATGGAGGAATACAAGTAAATTGAGTGGATGATTGATCAATTACTGGTGCTTTTATAGTGATCAAGTCATTTCTTTTCCAAGTTGTACAAGCCTTAAAAGTCTAGCACTACACTTTATGGTCTCTATGACAATTTCTTTCACTTAATAGCTTCATACTCATTAATGCGTTTGACCTCTCTAATTTTGTTTTGGTCATTCAAATTACCATTGACTAATTTTGTTGGATGATTCCTTCTAACTCTAACGAAGATTCACAAGTTAGTTGTTGTTGCATTGCGTCATCCTTATTAAAGGTTGATTGTGATGTTGGCAAATTAACGAATATGTCCTACTCCATGTTGAAGCTCCTACATGCATCCTATGCTCTTTCGACTAGAATAAATTTATCATCGGAGCATTATAATTCTTTTCTGAAGTTTGAACCTTCTATTCTTCATCATTGATAACATGTGAAACAATAGGAAAATTTGTACTCATATTGTGCTTAATTTATGCATGCATATGAGTAAAAATGAAGAAAATACATTATTATGCATAAACTACATTAAATATTATCATGCATGTGTCTTAGAATGAGAATTGTCATGCATGTGTTTTGAAATGAGAGTTATCATGGATTTAAGAAAGATTAAGCAGTTACTTCGAAACAATTCCGCATTTTAGTGGAACATTAAATTGAGTTGAAGCTTTTAGGAATAAAATAAAAAATAATTAGCTTTCCAAAGGCACAAAACTCTGGTCAATCGAACATCAGATGAAGAAATTACACACAAAAGAATGTATACATACCACTAGAGCAGTCAAACACACTGGAATTTCTGCAATCAAGCTGCGATCACAGAAGGCGAAGCCGTGATCGCGAGAAGGTGTTCTACAATCGCAAAACTAAACCATGATGTGTTATGGAATTTCTGCAATTTCAAGCCGCGATTGTGAGATTCTAAGTTGCGATCACGGTCCTTGGCGGCACAATCGTGGAGTTCCGAGGCCAATAACATGTAGCTTTCGTTTTTCATAATTTTCAAGGGTCTTTTCGACTTTTCACATATCTACATGTCTCCTAGGGTTTCTTGGACTATAAATAAGAGATCCATGCATCTTAGAAGAGGGATTCTCTAGTTTTGTTTTAGATTTTAGTTTCTTTTTCAACTCCTAGAACATATGAAGATAAGATTAAAGCTTTGAGAAGGAAGGATCCACGCCAAGAGTTGAAGAAAATTCATTTCCATGTAAAGCACAATCTTAGGAATAAGTTTTTGTAGCTTTTTCTATTATTTTGATGTTTTCTTGGATGATAAATGATTTAAAACTTATTTTTATTGAATTTACTATGGATTTCTAAATCCATCTTTGTTTGCTTGTGTTTGTGTTTAGTGTATGATGTGTGTATGAATTCTAATTAATTATTTTGCATGGTTATTCACAATTGTAGATTTGGATAGTAACTAAGGAGAATTGGCCATTTCTCTAATTATGGTGGTAGTGTGAGGAATAATGAAAGTAAAACTTGCATGCTAAGCATACAATTTGTGAACACTAACTCTGTGAGAATAATGGGAATAAAATCAGAGAATTAGTATAAGAAACCATTATTAATCACCAACCTAAACACTTGACTCAATTTAGCTTGGGAATACTCACTAAAAATTGGAGTTAAAGCTATAGAAAACTTTAAAAGAATATCCTACAGACTTTAAGATTTACAATCTATAAGCAGTGCAATTAATTGATTATTAATGTGATTTGGCATGCATAGGAAACTAATACAACTCAAGTGGCAAGATTTTTCAGTTTTTGGCACTCCAATACTTTCATCTAGTGTACTTTGTTCTTGGTGTTTTCTTTTAGTTTTATTTCTTTCTTTCGCTCTAGTCTTGAGGCCTAACTAATAAGAATTCAATTAAATTAATAAACACACAAACCTTCCTTATAGATAAGACACTCATACTTACCCAGTACTAGTCATTATAAATTTAAATTTTGATGTGTTAAAGACACACATCAAATTTTGGCGCCGTTGTCGAGGAGAGCGATAAGTGTTATTGAATACTCTAAAAGGTTGTTAGATTAGGCTGTGTTTATTTTATTATTATTTTTGTTTCCTGCTTTTTACTTTTCTTTCTTCTGTTATCTTTCTTGTTATTTCTAATTATCTTCACGTTCTATTAGTCATAGTATTATCTATTAAATTTAATTCTTGTTGGTGGGTACAATTGCATGTGTAGAAATAAGAGCATTAAATTTTAGCTTGACTCAGAAATTGAACAAACACTGCATAGATGAAACTCTTTTCTGGTGAGAACAAGAGATGGTTGAGAACGACCCACCACAAGAACTTACTCCTCCACCACATCAATGAGCAATAAGAGACTACGTGCAACCAACAATGAACCCAAACTTGATAGGAATTGTGAGACCACCAGTGAACATGAATAATTTTGAATTGAAACTTGTACTAATCAACATGATGCAATCAAACCAATTTGTTGAAGCCCAACAAAAAGACCTGAATATGCACTTAGCATCTTTTTTGGAACTATGAGACACCATAAAATTTAATGAAGTTTCAGATGATACTATTAAATTAAGATATTTCCATTTTCTCTCAAGGACAAGGCTTGACAGTGGCTACAATCTTTGCCACTTTGGAGCATAGTCATCTGGCAAGACGTGGTAAATAAATTCTTAGTTAACTACTTCCCACCATCAAAAACAGCACAACAGAGTTTGATTCACTACCAGAAGTGTGTGAATGATTCAAGGAGTTACTTAGGAAATGCCCCCAACATGGATATCCATTTTGGATGCGGGGAAAAACATTCTAAGTGGGATATCTGGTCAATTACGCACTGTGCTTGATGTAGCTACAAAGGGGGCCCTTATAAATAAACTACCTAAGGATGCTTGGGAATTGATTGAGAAGATGGCAACCAATGCGTACCAATGGCCAATAGAGAGATCCACAACACGAAAGGTTGCTAGTGTGCATGAGTTAGATTTAGTAACAGCCCTAGCAATGAAAGTGGAACTTCTTTTCAAAAGGATTTATAGTGCCATTGGTAAGCAACCCTCAACCCACGTCATTTTCATCAAATCCTATGATATGTGTGTAGGACTTCATCCTACACGAGTGTAGAAGTGAAGTAAAAAGCATCGGGAAAAGAGAGAAAGCAAATTATATAGGCAATGCAGGGACTCAAGGTAATAATCCATATGCAAATACCTACAATCTAGGGTGGATGAATCATCCAAATTTTTCCTGAAAAAATTCTCAAAACCCATTAGGCTTCCAAGCATCATACCAACAGTAAGGGAAAAAATAGTCTTTAGAGGACATAATAGGCAATCTAGCAAAGTCTACCCACGAAATAATAAGTAATCTTACAAAGACTCAACAAAATTTTATGCATTGGATTGACATGCTCAGGCAGAACCAATAGTTACATTTAAAACTTTGTAGGTGCAACTCGAGCAACTAGCAAAAGAGATGACAAAAAAGCTAGCAAGTATGTTACCTAGCATTATTGAGACTAACCCTATAGAGCATGTAAAATGTGTGTAGGTGATAGAGAGTGAAGAGGATAAAGAGGATCCACTTGCTAATGCCCAAGAAGAAGAGAGAAAGGAGGTCAAGGTATAAATCGAGGAACTAAAGAAGTGATTATTCCACCTCCTTACAAGCCAAAAATTCTATACCCACAAAGACTCATTCTTGCTAAGCTAAAGAAGCAACTAAGTAAATTTCTAAATAATTTTGAAATTTTAAATGTAAATACTCCATTAGTTGCAGAAATTAAAAAGAACCCAAGTGTGGTAAAGTGTTTGAAGGACATAATGAGTGGAAAAGAAAGTTAGGAGAATGGGAGGACAACTTGAAAGAGGAGAATATTTTGCCATCAAAACTAAAAGACCCACGAATTATCTCCATCTCTTGCACAATAGAAAGCATCTCTTTTGATAATATCTTATGTGATTTAGGTTCTAGCATTAATGTAATGTCATTTTCCACTTTCCAAACACTCGGTATGGAATTAATGAAGCCCACATGCATGAAAATCAAGCTAGTGGATTGATTAATGACAAGGGCACTCGGACTTGTGGAAGATATTTCAGTGAAGTGAGTGATTTTGTTGTCCCCATGGACTTCGTCGTAATAGATATGGAGGGCAAAAATGCGTAAGTATCATGTTTGGCCACCCTTTCTTAGCTACCATAAAGGCAATAATAGAAATGCAGTAGGGCAGCCTAACCTTATACGTTGGAGCTAAAAAGGTAACATTTTTTATATAACTTAACCCTTGATCACTCAACCATAAATGACAAATGCAAAGGATGTATTATTACTTAAGTGTAATAATCCTCCTAACAAGTTTGCAAAGAAAACTAAAGCTAGCAAACAAGAACCACGAGGTTTAGAAGAGGTACGACAACTAGGTGTAGGGGAAGAACTACATGAATGGCCTTGGGAAAAGGAAGAAGTGAATTATGGAAGAAAACTAAGGAAGAGGAGAAAGAGGATGCAGAAAAGAAAGGAGAGAGTTGTAACTCATAGGAGCTTGTGGAAACCCAAGTCTTCAATTAAACCACCTTAGTCCATGAGTACCTTGTTGGCTATAGACATTAAATACAGCACTTCTTGGGAGGTAACCCAAGCTTTCTTTTCCTACTTTCTATTCTTTTAGTTTATTTAGTTTGTTTTATTTTGCGTTGCTTGGAGATCACATATTCTTGTGAGTTGGTGTAGGATTTCAAAAGATTGATAGAATAACGATGCATGAAGAAGCCTAAAAGAAGAAAGAAGACGAATGAATGCCACCCCACCAGGTTGTCTTGCTTTATGTGTAATAAATGTGTTTAATTACGGCAACAAGCTAAATGTGAGGGTGGCAAGGATGATAAAAAAAAAAAAAACCAAAAAATTGAGCATGGAAGGTGTCATTGCATGCCTTGGAATTGCTAGATTTTTTTGTATGCAAACATATGGCATTATGGTTAAATTGATAGCAAGAACATGGTATGAAATTATGGCCATTGTACTTAATTTATGATGAATGCTTGTAAGAAATTTTTGTTGTTTTATTAGTGTTCTTAACATTAGTATGCTAGACTTGGTGTAAAATGCATGGTTCCTATTTCATTGAGCACACACTCTTTATTTTTTATCATTAAACTATTTGAAAAGTCCTATGGTGAGGATGAAATGATTAAGTTAAGGGTGTAAGCCTTGCTTTAAATGTTGGCATATTCTCTGATGAATAAAGAAGATTAACTAAAAAAAAATTAAAAAGTGAGGACTTAGAAAAAATCAAGAAAATATATGTGAGCATGGAAAAAATTGGTCTTCTCCACTAATTACAACAGCTGAGTAACAGGGATTGTGTAGAAGCCTCTATTCATTCTCATGTAAAAAGGTTGCTCAAATTATGAGTATGTAAAGCATCTTGAGTTAGTTGCGAGTTAAGTATCCGGAGGTGCTCAATGATCCTTGTTCACTTTCACATAAAAAGATTCCCAACTACTTAAGAAAGAAGTTAAAGCTCACAAAAGATAATGAAAAACAAGTGTGGGGGAGAATCATGAATAAATTACTAACCCACACAAGTCTTCTAGTGAGAAGTAATGTGATTGAACCTTTTCAAAAGAAAGTGAATTAATATATAGAGTGAGCAGTCCTAGATTTGATTGCCTTGGAATTGCTATAGCATTATCAAAGAGTTGAAGTGGTTGAAAGTTGAAAAGTGACACACACACACGGGAACTCATGCTATAGACATTTGAGTTGAAAGTGCTACGATCTTGGATGATGGTAGACTAAGTACCAAGTGCTTATATTTCTAACTTTTGAAATTTAGAAGAGTTGTCAAGTTCATAATTTTTATGCATCAATGACTCTATTGAAAGAGAAGTGTTTGCTTGAGAACAAGCAAACGAGTATGTGTGGGGGTGTGATAATATGCTCAATAATAGGCATATTTGTACCCATATTGTACTTAATTTATGCATGTATGTGAGTAAAAATGAAGCAAATGTGTTATCATGCATGAATTATATTAAATATTATCATGCATGTGTCTTAGAATGAGAATTGGCATATATTTGTTTTGGAATGAGAGTTGTTATGGTTGCAGAAAAGCTTAAACAGGGACTTCAAAACAATGCCACATGTTGGTGGAATATCAAATTAAGCTGAAACTTTTAGGAATAAAATAAAAATTAATTGGCTTTCCAACAACACAAAAATCAAGTTAATCGAATATTGGAAAAAAATGTTACACACAAAAGAATGTACACTGTGTGAGAGGTCAAACATACTGGAATTTCTGCGATCAAAGCTGCGATAGCAAAACTAGATTGTGATGGGTTCTAGAATTTTCATCATTTCAAGTTGCGATCACGAGATTCTAAGCCGCGATCACAGTCCTCGGTTGCATGATCACGGTGTTTCGATGCCAGAAACATGCAGCTTTCGTTTTTCATAATTTTTAGGTGCTTTTTTGATTTTTCACACTTCAACACGTCTCCTAAAGTTTCTTGGGCTATCAATAAGATATCCTTGCATCTTAGAAGGGGGATTCTCTAGTTTTTTTTATGTTTTAGTTCTTTTCCAACTCCTACAACACAGGAACATAAGATTAAAGTTTAGAAAATGAGAGATCCACCAAAAGTTGAAGAAAATTCATTTCCATGTAAAGCAAAGTCTTAGGAATAAGTTTTCATAATTTTTTCTATTATTTTGATGTTAGCTCAGATGATAAACAATTTAGAACCTATTTTTATTGAATTTAGTATGAATTTCTAAATCCTTCTTTGGTCGCTTGTGTTTATGTTTAGGTATGATGTCTGCATGAATATCAATAAATTATCTTTGTATGGTTATTCACAATTGTGAATTTGGATAGTAATTGGGGAAATTGGCAATTTTTCTAATTATTTCTAGCAGTGTGAGGAATAATAGGAATGAAACTTGTACGCTAGACATACAATTTGTGAATGCTAACTCTATGAGAATAATAGAAGTGAAATCATAGAATTAGTATAAGAAACCATTGTTAATCACCAACCTAAATACTTGACTCGATTTAGCCTGAAAATACCCACTAAAATCTGGAATTGAAGCTATAGAAAAATTTGGAAGAATATCCTGTAAACTTTAGTATTAACAATTTGTAACTAGTGCAATTAAATTGATAATTAATATGATTTGGCATGCATAGGAAACTAACACAACACAAGTAGCTAGATTCTTCAGTCTTTAAAACCCCAATACTTTCATCAAGTGTACTTTATTCTTGGTGTTCACTTTTAGTTTTATTTCTTTTCTTTCACTCAGGTCTTAAAGCCTAACTAATAAAAATTCAATTAAATCAATAGACACGCAAACCCTCTTTATGAATATAACACTCATACTTATCTAGTATTGGTCATTATAAATTTAAATTTTAATGTGTTAACAACATGCATCAATCATCAACAACCATGTTAATAGATTCTATGATAGTTTTGCTACGAGAGCTATAAACTTGATATACACAACTATTGGTTGAGTATCCTAAAAAGTGTCTTAATCACACTTAATATCAAACTTATCAAAAGGTTCTCAATTTCTTAAAATGAAGCCTTTAATTCTAAAAACATGAAAATACCCAACATTAGGTCTCTTACCATTTTACAACTCATACGGAGTATCCTCAATCGAATCTTATGTAGACTCAATGGGTAACATACAATTCCCTTTGCATTAATCATAACATCTACCTTCTCTTGAAAGGTCTAATTCTTTAACTTCATAACACCATGTTTTTTTGGTGTTTTGGTGGAAAAAACTCTTGAGCTAATCCCATGTTATTCTCAAAATTTAGCAAAATGTTGATTTTAAAATTCACAACCATGGTCACTTTGTAAGATGTAAGATGTTATTCTTCCAACACCTCCTTTCTCATATTGAAGTTGTAAGATGTGTAGGTGTTCAATTTTTCTCTAAGGAAATCAACCTAATCAGCTACACAAACAATAGAGCAACATTTAACTCCAACACTAGTTATATCAATGAGAACCACGGAGTCCATGTAGAGTAGCTTAAGTATGCTAGAAGGGTGTAGGTGTTGCCATATTGTGTCTGATTTACTATATTATTCTCCATGCTTGCATGGACCGCAAACACCACTCCTCTTTTCTAGTTAAACAAGTATTTCTCTAATTACCTAAATTATAAAAACTTCAATAGATCATGGTAATTAAGGTGACCTCATCATTAATGCCAAATTTCATTTTCATTGACTTCTATTATGAGGCATATTGCAACATAATTTAGAAGATAATATTTAGGATCATGGCTCTTAAATATCTCTTGGCAGTCTTAACCGCGGCAACTACCTCTCCCTAAATGCCTACTCATCTCCTTCCTCATTTGACTCCACTAGCTAACTAAATAGACCTAGGGTGGCCAAGGGTCCAAAGCCCTACTGACTACCCGAGTGATAATCTTCTTAGAGTGCTTTTCCCAGTCCACGTGATACTCAGCCATCATGGGATGCCCATCCAAGTTTGGCATGCACCCTTACCCGCTTGGCTTACGAGTCCACCTCTGAGGTAAGGCCATAGCATTCCTGAACAAGCGTGGATCTTCCAGGAGGGACTGAATAGGAGGTCACGTCAGTCTTTTTTTTACAGTTGATACAATCATTAATTAGTCCAATATGTTTTTTGAAATTATTAAAAATTTGGATTAATAGATTTATAGGAATAGATTTTAAATTTATAATAATAAATTTGTCCGTACTTGTTTAGATAACAATGGATTTCAAATTTTTAAATTCTTTTTTTAAATTATGATTTTAGTAATTTGAATGAATTTGTAATCCTTCAATGTAAATCCTTTATCCAAATCCCAATCATTTCATCTAAAAAGCCCTAAGAGTTTTCCTCCAAATTACAATATCTAAATTCCTTATCTTTTTTTCCTTTAGAGATAACAATATTATAAAACATTGATATAATGATATGTTTTGGTCAAACACATATAGGAGTACAAATATAATTTTCGACTACGGTATGAAATTCAAAAAATTAATCAAATTATGATATTTAAATATAAAATTAAAAAAATTACAATTTCAAAACAAAGATAAAACATGTTATTCATCTGCAAACATAGTCATTGAATTTTTTTTTTTTTTTTGGAATCTTAAGTTCTAGTGGATATTAAATCTTGTATTATATTCAATATATAATATATACATATACATATACATATATTTATTTTCTATTATTTGTAATAGAAAACTCCGATTTAATAAAAGATTAATTTACCTAAAAATATTAGGTCTGCTTTTATCACGTGAAAGAAAGAAAGAAGAAGAATTCCGAGTGCGCAGGATCTCAGAATCGCTTCTTCCAGTCTTGTCTCTTTTGCCTTTTCATCAATACATCTTTTTGTGCTTTTCCCCGTTATTGGGTTTCTGTCTTTCTTCTTTGACAATTCATTCTTTTTTAATCAATTCATACAATTAATTTAAGCTTTAATTTAATACTCTTATCTGTATTCCAACTTATTCACAACGCAGATTGTACAGCCTTTTCACTTATAACAATGATATAGAGAAAATGCAGTTGAAAATAGAAATATAGGGCTTATAATTATGCAATCATTTTCCAAGAGAATACATGATAAAAGTAGAATTTTTCCATCTTTTACTTACATTTCCCAAATGTTTCGTCTTCTTCTATTCTAATTTATATGATATCGAGATTTGCTATGGTTGTGCTTGGAACCCACTTTTCAATATGTACAACTCAACAAAATTTTCAACCATATTTAAATTTAAAATTTATTTCACTTTCATATATCTAACCAACATTCACAATCAATTTAATACATATATATATATATATATATATATATATGTCTCACAAATACTCACTTTTATTTATTTTTAAAAACTAATCATTATCTTTAAATACTTTCACATAATCAAATTAATCTTACATATTTTATATAACATATTTAAATAAATAAAATTTTTCATCCTATCAAAATCTTACAACCATAATATTAATTCATTTCACCACAACTCTCATCAAAAATCATCACGAATAAAAACCCAACTACCAAGCATAGCCTATGCTCATTTCATATGCTTTATATGACTAAGTATTTAAAATTATTTTAAAAAATGATATCACCATAGGTTCTAGATAGGTGAAATATTGTTACTGAATAATAATAATTGAAAAATCAGTTAATTCAAAATTTATTTGTTTGTGTTCTAGCTTTCAAATATAAAAATAATAATAATTAAACGTGTTTGTCATTTTTATGATTATCAATTTTGTCTTTCTTTTTAATTGAAAACGCATTATGTTAATAGTCTATGAAATAAGATTCTCATAATGCATGGAGGAAAAAATTGCTCTCATTTGTAACAGCAAAAGGGCATTTAAGTGCTTATATATCAAATGACCTTAAATGTTTAGTTGTTATATAAAATACTGTTAGAACACTTTCCGAAAGGAAGCCAAATTCTTTCTTTTTAGGTCTGAAAGTGGAAATTACGTCACAGATTAACCTCCACACTAAATTAAGAAAGCCAGAAGAAAAGTGTGAGCATCAAAAAATTTTCAAAAGAAAAATAAATAAAATAAAGACTTCTAATGTCTTTAGTTATAATATTTCTCCATTCAGTTGGTTTTAAAAGGGCATCCCTCATTTTATCTAAATCTGTAACTAAAGAAACTCCTCTTTAGTTTTTTCTACGTGTTATCGAAGGCTTGCTCAAATTTCTTGCAATTGATCTATTGTAATATTATCTAAATTATAAACAAGATTATACAAAAACAAGTCTCTTCAAAAATACATTCGACCCTCACCAAACATCAAACAGTTTACATCTGCCACGTGTAGAAAGCCCTCTCCCAAAAAGGTGCGTGAGATCAGCAGCATTACTACGTTCAATTAAACTTTTATATCTGTTGAAGCTTTGAAAGGCAAAAGTCATTGTCTTGTTTTATGAACAGTTTGCCTTGCATCTCTTGATCTAACCTGCAATTTTCGGGCGCAACAACCTTCAAACTTCTCGTTGGCAAACACTCCAATGACTTGAATTTCAATATTTCAATCTTAAGTTGTTGGGCTCAAACCCGTCTAGATGTGTAGATGAGTGCACGAGGAAAAAAAGGAAAAAGGAAAACCACGGAAGTAGTCCTACACCCTCATTGCTCCCTCAAGCTTTTCGAGAATGAAAATGATTGATGTCCTTTTGGCTTGTACTACCTCCTCCTGACCTTCGACGTATTGCTTCCATCATCAAACACATGATGTTGGGTTTATTGAAGCGGGAAACACCTATATGAATAATTTGCATAATGTAAACTTTTTCATGCCAAGCTATCGTAGCATTGAAAATAAAGCAATAAATTTGAGGATCTAAGCTACCACAACGCTCCACCTTGAGTAAATCGAATAATCTCTTTTCTAGTTTCTCCATAGAAAGTACCACACCAGTCGACACCTCCACTTCCTCCACCACTTTGTTTTCCTTTACTTCTTGATTCTTGTAATTGTACTTAATATTGGACTAATGCATCATCCTAGTTTCTTAACTCGTATATATAAAGCATAATAAATCAATTTATTAAGAAATAAAAAATAAAAATAAGTGTACCATAAACTTCAAGATTTACTTTTTTAAAGAAAAACTAGTATTGGCCACAAATTGTGTTGATCACTCGATAATATAATTGCGTTTGTTATGTCCATGAACAGCAATTGAATTTGAACCAAATACAGGGTGAAATGTTTTTGGGGTAGAGTTTTTTTTAGGGTGTTGTAATTTTAATTTGTTAACTATGTGTTCGGTGTTATATTTTTTTATATGTTAGTTTGTTAGTAGAATAATGTTTGGTGTAGTTGTTTCGTTTAGTTAGTCTGTGAACAAATTTTAAACAACGAATAAATTTGATAGAAAGCGAACTCGAATTAGTTGACCAAGAACTCAATTGAGCATGCCCTAAAATTAACTTAGGTTGAGTGAGATGTAGATCAATCGACATAAATCGATTTGACTAATAAAAAATCCATGAGAGTTTTTGTTTTTTTGAATGCTTTTACTTCTAAGATGTAGATATTTGAATATTTTGAGGATTTTTAGACTCATCAAAAATAGTAAACAAATATAACAAAAGATTTTTGTCATATAAACAACCTTAATCCAGCTTGGAATAACAAACACAAAAATAAACTATAACAAATATCAATGTTATTAAAATCAGATTCACTAACAAAAACTTCCCAAATTCAAAGTGCCAAATTGGGACGAGCAAATTCCGTCTTAAATTAGAGATGGTTTTAGGACAGCTTTTATAAATCTTTCCCAAACTTGTGACAAAATATGTATTTTTTTAAGAAAAAAAGCCTTTCCAAAGCTATTCAAAATTTGGCATGGATTTGTAGCTATCTCAAAGCTATCCCAAATTAAGATGGTTTTAGGACGGGCTTACCATTTAGTCTCAAAGTCCATCCAAAAACCATCTCAAAATAATTTACAAAAAATTAAATTAAAACCATCACAAAGCCATGCTGACTTTGGGATAGCTTCTTCATATGGGGTATTAAAACCATCCCTAAATCGTTCCAAAATTTTTTAAATTAACCACCTAAAGGCCCATCCCAAATTTTGGGATGGTTTTGGCACGAAACTACGCTTTAGTCCCAAAATTCATCCCAAAATAATTTAAGGAACAATATAATAAAACCATCCTAAAGCCATGCCAAATTTGGGATGGCTTGTTAATATGGAGGTCATCCTTAAACTATCCCGAAATTATGGAAATTTTTATAGAGAAAACCCATCCCTAAGCCATCTCAACTTTTAAGATAGTTTTGGCACGGATTAACTTTTTAGTCCTAAAATCCATCTCAAAGCCATCCCAAAACGAATTTAAAAAATGGTAGATAAAACCATCCTAAAGTTAGGACGGCTTTGGGATGGTGCGTGAAAGTCATCCCAAAATTCTTAAAGGGAATGACTAAAAGACTCATCTCAGAGCCGTCTTAAATTCTAGGACAGTTTTGAAATGCTATTTCCCTTTAGTTCCAAAATTCCTTCCAAAGTTGTGCCAAAGAAATTTGAGACAAAATACAATAAAACAGTCCAAAAACTATGCCAAATTTTAAAACCATTTTGGCACGGCTTTCTTTGTAGTTACCATTAAGGCTTTAGCCATCCTAAAATACAAAATATAAGCAAACAATCCCTAACATTTCTACATTCGAGTGAGTTTGATATTGAGTTTTTCTCACACTTGAAGTGTGGGGAGGACATCATCTCCAACTTGAATGGTGGATTTATGATACCGTGACATGGATTATTGATTTTATTAGCAATCTACAAGAGTTATACCATGTGTGTGTGTGTGTACACATACATGTTTTGTGGTAGTGTTGATATATATCTATTATTCTAAGATTGACAATAATAAACTGTGTTTGTCATTGAATTGCAAGCTTACAATGAGTCGAAAATGATGGTCAATATGTTGTGTGTTATTGGCTTTAAAAGATTGCACATGGTGTAAGTGAAAATGAAATTTGCTCGTGACTTCTATTTCTAATTAAGGTATACGGGTACTACGTATCAGTATCGGCGTGTTATGGAAATTTAAATTTTTTTTTTTTTGGTTTTCAAGTAAGATGTTACGGTAATATTAAATCATGGATGCATACAAAAACTTGCTTAGACATAGGGATTTGACACCAAAATTTAAAAATGGGGTTAATAATTTTGTTGAATGGGCAGTGCAACAACATAAGCATATGGATGGGGCTAAAATCAGATGTCCATGCTCTCGCTGTAAAACCGCAAAATTTCTTAAGCTTGATGAAGTTAAGGTTCACCTATTCGGGAAGGAATTTGTTCAAAGTTATTATAATTGGATCAGTCACAGTAAGACTCAATATTGTGATGCAGTGCCAAATGTAAAAGTAATTACCATACCAACCCCTCAACCTCAGAGTACATTGGAACAACGCAAGACTTTAGTTGGGAGTACCATTTAATACATGATGCAGCTAAGTATTATAGTAGCATTGCACATGCGATAGCTAGCCCTTCCATGGGGGTGGATGAGTAGCAAGATGATCAAGACTTTTCAACTATATAATGTGGTAAGGGTACCACATTTAATTTAGAGGATGCGAACCGGGTGGCAAGTAGATTTTTTAATGTATAACATGCGACAGACCAACTACTGTACAGTAGTTGTGAAAATTTCTCGTAATTGTCTACAATTGCCTAAGTGGTGAATATTAAAGCAGATCATGACACGTTGAAAGTTATTATAATGATATTTGTAAACTGCTTAGTGACATACTTCCAAGTGATCATTGAATGCCTCCTGATTTCTATTGTACTAAAAAGCTAATCAAGAGTTAGGTCTTCTAGTGGTGAGAATTGACTATTGCAAATCTAGCAGTATGTTGTACTAAAAAGAGAATAAAGACTTGGAGCATTGCAAATTCTGTGAAGAGGTAAGGTTCAAAGCGAGAAGGACGCCCTTGTCGCATGAGAAGTGGATTCCACACAAACATTTGTGCTACTTACCTCTTGTTCAAATGCTAGAAAAGTTGTATACATCACAGATAACTGCTAAGCATATGACTTACCATGCTACTCATAAGACAAACAATATTTGCATGTGTCATCCTTTAGATGCTTAGGGACAGAAGTACTTTGATAGAACCCATTCTTAATTCACATACGATCCTTGTAACATACAACTTAGTTTATATGCAAATGGATTTACCTCACATGGGTTATATGAAAAGACATATTCATGCTAACCTATTGTGGTGACATCATATAACCTACTATCGAGAATGTGCATGAAGTATCTATACATGTTTTTGACAATGGTGATTCCAAGTTCATCTAATCCAAAGAGACTTATAGATGCGTATATGCAACCATTTATAAACGAGTTACTACAACTGTGAACGGTGGGTGCTGTCACATACAATGTGCACTGGAGAACTTATTTCAATATACAGGCTACTCCCCTTCGGACAATTAATGATTCGCCTACATATTCTATGTTGTCTGGGTGGAGTGTAGCCGAAGTCATAGGATATCCAATCTATCTTGATTTGAGTAAAGCATTTTACCTGCGCCATGGTAGAAAAGCTTGTTACTTCAATTGTCATCATCAATTCCTGCTATTTAATTATCCATACTAGAGGAATAGAAAGCAATTCACGAGAGGCTAAGTTGAGACACACATTTTGCTACCTAGAAAAATGAATGAGGAAATATGGGAACATGTCAAAAATTTTCTATGGGTGGTGGATGATTCACATAATAAGACCTTAAAATTTAGGACTAATCACAAGTGAACCAAAAGAAATATATTTTAGGATTTATCATACTAGCAAACAAACATACTAGCGCATAATTTAGATGTAATGCATATAGAAAAGAATATTTTTGATAACATCATTAACATAATTATGGATGTTATAGGCAAATTCAAGGACAATCTTAATACTTGGAAGTGCATGGGTATCATATGTGACTATCTTGAGATTACTGTTCCATTAGACAATCTTTATGACTATCATGTTTTAATAAAGAGGTTGATACCCATAGCATTAAGGGATTTATTGCCTGAGTTTGTGTGGAGTGCTTTAATGGATATAAGCTTGCTATTTCACCAATTTTGTGTGCCTGTCCTTCGTACTAAGGTAGTAATAGGAATAGAGGATAAAGCAGTAGATATAATGTGTAAATTGGACAAGATATTTTATCTATCACTCCTTGATTCTATGAAGCACCTGATAATATATCTATCATTTGAGGTGAGGGTTGAAGGCCCAGTCCAATACAGATGGATATATCCTTTTAAAAGGTATGTTAATACTACACTTCATTTGGTTAATACTATTGAATTGGTGAATGTTTCACCTAATTGTTGTTTGTATAAGTTCCTGCACAACTTGAAAAGGAAGATGAAGAATAAGGCCTACATCGAGGTATCGATTGTGGAGGTGTATATGATAGACGAGATAGGCATGTTCACACTACACTATTTCGACATAGATGTGCCTTTAAGGTGGACGAAGCTGTTGAGAAATGACATGGATGCACTTCAGCAAGTGAGCCCCCCTTTATCCATATTTAATCATCCTGGACATGCATCTCAAGTACAGGCCTAAAGATACATGACTACTAAAGAAAGACACGATGTAGTGACCTATGTGCTCCTAAATTATCTAGAGCTAGAGCCACTATACAGGTAACATGTTTGTAATTGTTGTTTATTTTATTAAGATCCCACTTAAGTTTCATTAATTATAGCTATAGTAACAAAACCAGGTTGTTGACAAGCTATTTTGGAATAATTCAAAGGTAATCATGTCAATATAAATGCTATAACTGCAGACATATTTGCAAAATGGTTCAAAAATTACGTGAGTCTTGTTTCCTACTCTCCATTATCAATTTTATTTGCCTTTATACCATTTTAGTTGTCATGCACGAATGGTGAACAAGTTGACAACCTATCCAACAACATATCGAAACCACTGTTACGTAGCTTAGCTTATGAACCATGCAATCACATTATCACTTACTTAACCTACTTTGCTAATGGTTTTAAATTTTACACCACAAGCTATGCGTGGGGTTTGTGTCTGTACTACATGTTATGACAACTTAGACTATGATTGTTATGGAGTTATTAAGGATATAATCCATCTTGATTACATGCCCATACCAAACATGCACATGGTGTTGTTTAAATGTCAGTGGGTGGATCATGTTAGAGAGTAAAAGGTACACATGAAGTATAAACTGTTCAGCTATGATGAATGGTTTGTTCAAATAGTTTGAATAGGTATATTATACTGATGTTCCTAGCATGAGAAGGGACATAAGTGATTAAATGGTAGTATGCAAGATAAAAGCTAGGTCAACTAGAGATGACTTGTCTCCACTTGGGTAGTATGTTCGACGTGCCTGGACTACATAATTCTACCAGTGTAGAGTTGCACATGGACATGACTAAACTAATAGCACATAGCCAAGTCCACTTGCCTAGTGACCGATTAGATCGTTCATCTAGCAGGAGTGAATCTTTAATGGATGAAGTTGATGATGGGACAGAGTCTAATGATGAAGATATGTTTTAAGTATGATGGCATGCTACAGTTTATTTTATTATATACAGAGAACATACTATCTCTCGACAATGCAATAAATGTTATTAAATATCATTATTCAACACATCGATGGAACATGATAACAAAATTAAATATAAGCGTAATACCTCATTTTTCAAACATGATTAGGTACATGTAGAAGGTTAATTTTTTTGTGTCCATGTTTCACCGAAAACAAAAAAAAAAACTTAAGTAGATGTGATGATAGCTTTTTCATCTTCAATAGATATGATGGATATAGGTCTAATCATTATCCTATCCATCATGTTGTATGGTGTCTCCGTTACTAACAAGCCTGTATGGCCTGGTGGCACATCCTCAAGAAATGGATTAGGAGTTTAACTCGATGGACCAACACTAGCCCTCTAGAGGTAGATGGTCTAAGTGACGGTCCGAAGTGTGTAAACTTGAATCCCATGAAATCATATAAGTGGCCCACAGCATGCATCTTTTGGCGCTCCATGCGATTCATCTGCATACGTATATCACACAACTCAACCATTACATTATCTTCTAATTGGTGCAACTGGGCATGAAACTGGGGTGTTATTCAAGCTCCTCAACTGTAGAGGCTAGGATCTCAAGGCCATCAACAAACACTCCTTCAAGCATAAGTATATCAGCATCCGGAGTGAGGTGCTAAAGAACAAAGTAAATGGCAGTCAACGGACCCCTTTGCTCATCAGTGGATAATACTGGCACATTGGATGCAACATGGATCACCTAGCAACATTGAAAAAATGTCCTTCCAAAATACAATATATCAAGGCTGCACGCTTGCTTATGATGGTACTGTGATGGTTGATTGCTAAATCCTCACAACAATAAATTATCACCTTGTCTTGCATAGGTCCAAGCCAACTATTTTGAAAAAAATTGATGAAATGAGTAATAGGACAAACATTCCAGTGCCTCTTGTAAGGGCACGTCACATCAACTGTCCCTTTAATGCCCATTTATAATTGATAAGATCCCAAAACATGTCACTGTGGGGTTCATTGAGCATTTATAAATGTGCATTAATTGTGTTGTGCCTAATATCAATGTACACACCACGTACAAAAACTAATTCCTTCGACACTCTGTCAAGTTGGCATAGATCTCCCTCACTAATGGCACATTAGCATCAACTTCTGGCTATTTAGTGAATCGAATCCATTGCCATCGTGCTATCACAAGGGATAAGATGGGGCCATTCCTCATTATGTCAGCCAAACCTCTTTCAAACACGAGTGTCCGATGTTTGGTAACCTCCTCAGCACAATTGATGACTTCTAATGATAGATACTTCTGATAATCGTAGGATGTGGATGATTTTTTCATTCTTGGGGCCATTTCACCAAAACAGTCCTACATGTGCATTTTAAGAGTTATGTTAGGATCACACACCAAATGTCATTCAAATTGTTAAAATAAAGCACCATATCCATATTAGTGTGCAATTGTAGGAATAAGTCACAAAACAACTTCATGAAAAGCATCCCAATACATGAGAATGTCCATATCAATCGCCAAAAAAAGGTATCGAGCTTCTCTAAACAATTCTTACATATAGAACATCACAAAGAACTCAACAATCAATTAGTAAAAATTTGAGTTTTTGATAATATTCACTTGTGTACAACCTTCTTCACGTGTTCATACAAGCCTCATGATTTCCATATTCGTGCCTATTCCATCCATTGGCTTATGTACTTGCATATAAAATAACAACACACATGGCATTCCCATAGAGGCATTTCTTTGAACAATTCATACACATACATGTTGTAGGCAGTGAATTTCTAATGGTTTGTCATATTCTTACTCAAATACAATAACCCATGCAACGTACTTCTATATTACAGACACACAAGGACGTAATTAGCACAATCCTATCAACAAATCAAGCCCCAATTAAGTACAATCTCAAGTAAATCACTCGCAATGAAATTAACTATATTTCATGCGAAACGAAGAAAACAAGCAACACATTGGATAATCCCTCATGTGGAATGCTAGTACGTTGTCCACATGAACATAAATGGCAAAAATTTAGGAAAGGAAATGGTTAAAATTGAAACTCCTCAATTCACCAAATATAAATCCATTGTCTTTTGAAAACTAAGATTTTCTCCACAAATCAGATAAAATATATGAGTCAAATGTGAAGAAATTATGTACAAAATGGCTTACCAAATACGTCTTGAAGCTCTAAGGAATTTGGTGTGGAGATCACGTTGAGACAAGGACAATGATTGATAATTCCACACAGTTTTGAGGCCTATTATAGTGCCCTACACCCGACATCATCCTAGTCGTCAAGATGACCAAGATGATACACTACACACATGACGTTAAGCACGATAATCCTCCCAATGTGCACTTATCCATGTGTATATTTGGGATAGCTTGGGTTTCCCATCCCAAAGTTGTCCCAATTGCCCAAAAATCAAATTAAATCTCTTCCTTCCTCAAATTTTCACCCACCAAGCTTCAACTAAACAAAACCCGTGTTCCTTTCTTCCCTTTCAAAGCCCCACAATCTCCTAAGGTGTGCAAGTCATCCAAGGTATTCTTTAAACTTTCAACTCTAAAATTCAACTCTAGTCCAATTATTTTCTTAGGTGAAGCACACAATTCCAAGTGAGTATTCAAGAATCTCTTTTTTGGTTTTCCAAACCTATTCGCATATGGAAAGAAGCCCCACGATTTCTCCTCCATTTGGTATTGTAATGGCCATCGATGTAGGACATTTAATTTTCTTTCTTGGTTGATATCATCTTTAGTGTGTTTTCCATGTCAATTGTTTACCTTGTCTAAACGTTATGGGGTTTTTGTGCGTCAATGTTTGTGTGAAATTTGTTGAATTTTTTAGTGAAATTTGATAGAGAATGAGCTAACAATAGCATGTTCTTGTTGGTTTTATTTGTTGGGTGGATTCAAACCATGAAAATTGGATAGTATTTGCTTAAGAAGACTTGCACGTAATGTGTTTGATGAAACGCCAATTAAGAATGTTTTTCTCGGGTTTAGTTTTTGTACCTAAGTTAGAGGCTTGTATATGTGTAAATTATTTTGTGGTGAAATTTGTTAGTGAATTAGTTAAACATGAGGTGCTCATAGTTGCTTTAATTTGTTGAGTGGAATTATGGACATCAAATTTGACAATATAAGGTGAAGAATGGATGTACACAACATGTTTGATGAAATGCTATTGAAAAATGTTTTTATTTGTGCTTTGCTTGTGGATGTTATCAATTACCACTTGAATTTCATATTCAATTTGTACTAAATTTAGAAATTGGTCTCGTGAATATATAAATGCATGCATTCTTTGGTTTTAACCATTTCACTGACAAAATTGCCAAAAAATTGAATTTTGGAATTAATTCAATATGTCCATCTAGCAAGTTACCTGCCCTTAAATGGATATAACATTTAATGGGATCCTCGTTGCCTAACATGAAATAATTTGTCAAGTACTCTCAATTGTTACATTTGTTAGTATTACTAATGGTGAAATCATATAATAACTAACAGTACTTTCGTTTGGTTTATATATTTGAAAATGACTCAAAGAGCATAGTCTAGGAATAAAGCGAGACATAGCATTAACATCCCATGTAGAAGGGGGGGCGAATGAAGCATGAACACCCCACACTTTACACTTTTGTCATCTTCTCCCTTGATTAATCATGATGAGACCCAACCCTTAAGTGAAATGCAAGGTGATATACCTTCCACATTGGCACACAACTCCAACAATCTATCATAGCTATTCAAAGGGAAGGCCTCATTGTACTAGCCACCTTGGAGACTGCTACAACTAGACCTCCCAACCCCAGGCAGGTGATCCAAAACATGCGACACCACATCTATTTCATTAAATATAAATTCGATTTGGCATACACATCATTAATCATGTACACCCACAAATATAAAAAGAAATTATAATTAAATACACCTATATTTTATTATTGTTGCACAACTTGGAAAGAAGTAACAAATTCAATTAAGTCCATCATGTTTGGACATTATAATGGACAATAGATCCATTACATCGAGATCCCATTAGAACAAAAATAGGAATAGTTTCAACTTTCCAAGGTATGACATCTTCAACTTTCCAAGGAGTGATTTGACACTTATCGGGCTATTTAATTTCATAGCGTTGTTTCTAGAACCGCATACATTAACTTGGTTTTCTATTATAACTTGTATGAAACGAACATGTTCGTAGCTCTTACACTTTTATATTTTCATCTCTATCCATAGAGAGAATTTAGTTGGGACCCGACAGATAACATGGTAATACAACGCACCTTCAAGAACAAGGCCACTAAGCTAATACAGAAACATTTGCATTAGGTAAGAATTCCCAATACAAAAACTGATTAGATCCTATAGGAGAAGTGGGATGAGATGTTGGGCAAGTGGGTAGAGTATATATATCAAGCAATATGCGAAAAAAACTGGGCCAACTAGACAGCTGACAAAGCATTTGCCTCCACTATCTATCACGGCGACTCGATTTCAATCATCACACGCAATGAAAGAATGGTAAGCAGGAAGTTTATTTCTGTTTGTTTAGCCTTATTTTTATGTCTACCATCTTGATTTTATTTTATTACAATAATCCTATACAATCTAGAAAGTACAGCTTAGAAGGTCAACGACTTCCCTTTAGGTTTACTCTAAAGTTTAGAATGACGCAACTAGCAAATGGGTGGGCCTTCGTGCATAATTTCAAGGGATAAGTATAATTACTAAAATATGTCTATACTAAATACAAAGTCATGCAATTACTAATTGATCTTGTATGTCTACAGGAGATGATGCGAAAATTGCAACACAACTAAAATGCCATCGAGAACCTAGAGGCACAAGAGTTAGAGGGCAGCAAGACTTCATCTAACTCATCGCTGCTGAGGATGGGCTCAAAGTCTCAGTCTTTCAGGCTGTTATCCCGTGCATTGACTACCTTCAATACTTTCTCACCAAACACTTAGTTACGAGTAATGCAAGTAACATCAGAACATTCTTAACAGCAACTATAGGAGACAGATGCAGAAATTGATGATTACAAGATTAGATTAGCCCAAACAGAAACAAGATTAAACAAATTAATGTGATTTGCTTCTAAAAAGCTCAACTTGAACTCCTTAGATGACAATGAAGGTGAGGAACATAATGAGAACTTCAATAGCTAGACGTACATGTTATTTTCCTAATATTTCTCATTTCGTACATTTTCTTGACTTTGGACAATATGGGATTGTATTACACCTTCATTGGGCATTTGTTATGTAAATAATTTTATCCTTTCATGTGTGTTACCATTAGAATTATTACATGTTTTCATTTTTATAAATTTCTCCTAAAAATTCATATATGGGATTTTGTAATTTATTGTACAGGAAAGTTAGGAATTTTTACAATAAATAAATAGAATTATTTCTTTAAAATAGTGAAAAGGCTACTCCAACGTCTACCCAATTCCATGCCAAAACCCAAAAAACCATCTCAAAGCTGTCTCAAAATAATTGTCCCAAAATAATTGTCCCAATGCCATCCCAAAAAAACTGTCCTAAAGTCATTCCAGGTCAATTGTCTCAAAGCCATCCTAGATAAGCTGTCTCAAAACTATGCTGACAAAATCATCCTAAAACCAAAGAAAAGCCATGCCAAAAAGAAGTCATCCCAAAAAAAGCCATCACATATTTACAATGGCTTTATTAGAAGCTAACCTAGATTTTTGTGATGGAGTCACAATCATCCCAATCCAAAACTTTTCTTGTAATGATTTAGCCAGACTATTGAATCAATTGAACTGCCAATCGAGCAACAAAGGTCCTATAGGACCTAAAAACTAGAATTACAAAAAAATCAAATAAAATTACATTTGAATCACTTAATAAAGCAAACCAATTATGGTTTAAGAAAACCAAACTATTCAAATTGACAAATAAATAGATTTTTGAATGCTCATTAATCTTTTTCTTAACTCAATTTTTGTTTTTTAAGGTATTCTATTCTCATTTGTTTTCCTTCATACCAAAAATTCATGAGTTAAATGAATTATCATTCAAAATGATAACTCCAAAATTTAGAGTTCATTATGCCTTTTTTATATTATATTTTTGCTAGTCTTAAATGTCATTTGTGCTTCATTTAATTAGATTTTGTACTTTATAAATTATTTAGTTTGACTATGATTAAGTCATGCACTTGAAATATGAATCTTGTGCGTTTGCAAGGTAATATTGTTGCAGTGCAACTGCACTTAGAAAGCAATAGAACGTGACATCTTCATAAAGTTTTAATGTTGTTGCAATGCTATCATGATGTGGCTCAAATGCGGCCTCATTCTAAAAGCAATAGAGTTGTAGAATAGTGCTATCCTAATGCTTTCATGATGCTATCCTAATGTAATCATTATGTAGCCACATTGGATGTGAGAACAATTATTTTTGAGGTGAATGGAAAATTTAAAAAAAAATAGAGGTGGACAGAAAGGGGGAAAAGACATAAGAGGGAAGATAAAAGACATTAAAGAGGAAGAAAGAAAGAAGAAAAACAAAAGAAAAAGGAAAAGCACATGGGAGAATGCAATGAATGGCAAAAGACTTAAAAATTCACCATCAACATCCTAGATTCAACTAGAATAAGCATTTCATATTCATATCTCTTTGTATTTTAGTTGAGTTTTGGAATATTTAAGTATTTTGTGAATTTGCATTTAACAGTGATGATATTTGGTTAATTTCCATTTCTAGGGATTTGCATTATTGCAAATGATTTATCCTATTTCAATTTGATAATTAATTGTCTTTACATTACATTATAATTACTTCTTGTTATTTCTAGAATCTGGTCAATTCTTACTTAATAAAGATTCGGAGATTAACATAAGGAAAATTGTACGAACTTAAAGTTAATCACAACGTCAATTTATAATAACATGAATGAAATTTAGGAATTATGTAAGTTAATTGCTAATTCAAAGTTGATTCACTGGAACTTATTAAACAAGGGGTTTAATTAACATCTCATTGAATATCAATATGGTTTGGGAGGGTGTATTAATGTGTATTAATTAACTTTGAATTATCAATTATTGTAGTACAATTAAATTGATAATTAATAGAAATTGAATTAAGTAGAACATTTTTCATGCAAGGACCTAAATTCGTTTAAAACTAAGGAATATTACTTATTCAATTGTGGTTGGAAAAACCTCTTTTGTCATCTTTGAATTCCTTCATTAATATTATTGAATAATTATTACTTAAAATTGGTATGTTTCACTAACATTTGTTAAGGCATATCAATAAACATACATAGACCTCTATATGAATATCGGCACTCTTATTCACTCTATATTACTTAATCGCAATAATTATATACTTGCAATTTACACTAATAAAAAGTTCCAATTTTTTTATTTAAACACATATTGAATATACAAGATTTTATTAAATTCTATTACATCTTGATTAAGTAATTTTAAAAATATCATTTTGCATTATATTTTTACATTTTCATTTTTTAGATTAGTTTTTATCATTTTTTAATTTGAGGTCTTTCCTCATATTAGTGTAGTATATTTAACTACGAATAACAATAAACAAATGCTTAAAATTAAATTCAAGTGCATTTTTTAATATTTATTATTTTATGTATTTTTAACATATTAATTAATATTTATAATATAAACAAACATAATCAGTTTGACCACAATTAAATCGCTAATTTTGAAATCAATAGCTTTTTTGATTCGAATTTTTAAAACACTCAAAAAAAGGACAAAATATTATCACAAATATCAAACATAACCGATGGGCATTTTGGGGAAGAAATAAGCCTAGAACAGTCCATACCGAGTTAGCAAGCTGGTTGCAAAGGTGTGGAAGCCCAAGTTCCATCAATGAAATGGAACAGTGGATTCGCCATTGGGCAAAAAAGCACAGGAACCTCTTCGTAACAGGGATTTGATTGCGGCCGCAGCTAGGTCTTCTTCGTTGTGTCTCATAGCCCAACCCTTTCTCCGCCAATCCAATTTCCACCCTCTCGCACGATGGACTCACCCAGATCTCCAATAAGACAAGCTAGTCTTTCCCCATATCTTAGGCTGTGTCCCCTGGCATGGGCAAGTTTCCTCGAAACTCCAATGAAAGACTATCAATTGCATAACCCAACAGGAACCTTGGTTTCAAGGGCCGGTTGGTTGTTTTGACAGCAATTCACGGGAATGGGGTTTATTTTTATGTTTCACCCCAGAAACAGGCTAAAGAAAACTTGGATTACATTTAAAAAAATGTGTTTTGGGATTAAAATAATGTTGTCATTATGTATTAATGTAATCAGCCAGGATCATCGGATCGAAATCAGGTTCAGAATAGTTGTTATATTGGGGACATTTTTTATTATTTTGTCCGATGAATAAAACTGCTCAGATTCCAAATTGACGTTTTTTTTCTTCTTTCATAGGATTCAAAATGAACTGAAGATGGGATCCAACTTCCATTTCATATTGGTGCCATCCAATGTACGTATACACACGCTTACTCTTACGAACAAGCATGGCATTGACGACTGCATTACAGAAATATGCTCGCCTCTCATTCAAATGCCACGCTCTTTCTTAACCCCAAAAATAATGTTTCCAGAACAGTTTAGATATATATATATATTATTATATACATAAGTTGCGTTTGGAACCCCACCTTAAATTTCAAAACATCTTTCCAAACATTACATTACTAAACATACTATTTAACAAAATTTTTATCCAATAAAATTTTCTTCTTATATATAATATTAAATAATTATTTTTCAATCAAAATATTAATTCCAACAAATTAATCATTCCATCACAACTTCTACCCAATATCATCTCCAACAGTCCTCTCCCAAATATAGCCACAAATTCTCTGTAAGCGTTCACCGACCAATTACTCTTCAAATACTCTCCATCGTACATTAAATGCGTAATGGCTAAGACAAATCCACCAACAATACAACAAACCTATCCTGTTGCGTTGCAGATGACCCTTTCTAATTAAAATAATTTAGAGAACGAAAAACAGACTTTGGGACATACTAAAAGTTCAGCTCAATAATTTAAACACAATTCCTCATATCTTCACAGAACGGCGACGACTATACTCCCCAAATAGATCCTCCTTCACTTTGTGTAAACTCCCATTCTGGATAAGGAGATCAATCTCGATGATATTTTTTATGTACACTTCTATACAACAGGAGAAAGCATCTTTCCAGCAGGCTAAAGAATTAAAAGGGGCACCAAATGGTAGGTGTAATGTGAGAATCCTTTTATCAGATGTTGACCAGTTTAAGAATTTTGACGTACACACAGATATGAAGGTAGTGCTCAGGGTTCATTAAGTTGCTCACCAGCCAGCCAAATGGAATTTCCAATTGAGGCTCAATTCCCTGAATACGCACAAGCTTGACCTCAGCACCATCTGATAGAAACTCTGAGCGTTCACTCAATGCTTCCCCAGTTTCTTCAGGGCTTCTTGAGCTGCCACCATCTGATCTTTGTCTGCTCTCGTCTTCTGCTCTGTGTGTATGAACATTTGTCAAGGATTCCTGGGTGAACAGCTCAGGTAATAGAGCTTTTAATGCATCATACAAGGTAAAGTATTTTCCTGCAAGATGAAGACAGTTATCAATGCCGTTTGAAAACTAGTCCTAGAAGTGATGCCAGTTAAAAAACCAAACTAAATGAGAATAATATAGATATTTGATACTAGAACAGCTTAAAATATAGCATTCACAAATCTATGAAGTGCAAAAAAAATTTGAAGGAATTAGGAAAAACTCAATACAACCAAAAATTATAGACAAAACAAAACCAAGTTGGATTATAGAAAGAACACACCACTACAAGTCTTCAATAAATAAAAAAATTGAGCATGCTGTTGAATCCACTCATACTTGTGGGGCTTACTTCAGTAAAACACAAGCTCTCAAAGATTTAGCCAAAAGCTGTATGCAGGTTTCCTAATACTAAAAGTTGAAACAATTTGCAAATGCTTGAAAGAACAGCCAAGTGCTAGCACTTTCACAACTTGCATAGACTGGCATGTTGAGATATTTCTGTGAAGAAGATGTGCCAGGTGATTAAATAATGAATAAATATTTGACTTTTAGTAATAGTCATATGGGAAAATGGCACTGAACCTAATAAAATCTACACTAAATAAGTTTTTTCTCTCTTTCCAAACTTCCAGCTGTAATTGGAAGTATAGCAACTTCACAAAAAATTAATTTTTGGAGAGAAAATGAGAAAACATTTAAAGAAATTCAAAATGACTTGAGATGCATTTTGGCAAGTTGGTTTTCAAGAAAAAGAATACAACAACAATTATTGACGTAACTTGTCTTTCTAGAGTTTACGCAAAAGAGATTGCTTTTCAAACTTTTTGAGACTGAAAGATTTCAGATTTTAAGGTACACAAAAGTGGACAGGAAATAAATTTTGGAAGAAGCATATTCTGAGCGAACCAAACAAGCAGAAGTCAAATTTCTCTGAAATAAGTTTTTCTCAACAAAAAGATTGTTCAATTTCAGCCACAATTTCAGCACTCTCATGGACATACTCAAGAGTCAAGATTGTTAACAGCTCATAAAGAAGCATTGCCCAAACTCAATCAAATAAGAATTGCCAAAAGCTCACAAAAAGGAATTTTGACTAAGATCGATTAAATGGAAACTACCTTCACTGTGAATCTCAACAGGATGATTTATGTAAGATATTTTTTCCCAGCTACCAACAGCAGGGGCATGCTCTAAATCATCAATATCTTCATTAATAGTCCGTATGTATAAACGAACAGGAATTCTACCTGATGAGAGAAACAATTGTAATAAACACACAAGAACATAACCTACAAGTGCAAAATTGTAAAAGCAGGAAAGATATGGTAATAAATTCACCACCAAGAACTGGATATGATGATTTTTCTATCTACCTGGAAACCTGCCCTTAAATTTTTTTCTAGTTCAAAGAGTTCTCATCCAAGGGTGTATACCTTACCAATATTCAGCTTCACATACAGCTTATAATTTCGGATATTGATCTAGTACAGAATTCTAATTTCTATTGCAAACAAAGATTCAATGACCTAACTTCTATCAAGATTATCATCAATAGTAGTTGGAACTCAAAACTTGGACAATTAAAAATATCTATCTTTCTTAACCAAAAATGAAAATCTAATGTCAGACAAAAACAATTTTAAAACCTTGACATGTCTTCACTTACGTTGGACCAAAGTTGAAACAGCATGGGCACTTCACATTTTATCATAGAAGGCTACTCTTAATTGTAATTCATCCCACTCTTTGGTAAAGTGGTTAGCCCTCCATCTACAAGAATACAATCCAACCAGTTTCTGGATTCATAGACATTGTATTGAGTCTATGACTTACCAAATTCTGATCACCTAGCAGCCACTCCCAAGAAACTAATCTCAACAAATAATCAGAGTACATTTGCAGAACACTACATCAACTTTCATGAATGATTACAGATTGAACTGCTGCACAGAAGAGCAGTCATAAACTATCAGGCTGGGTTAAATTTGCATAGACAGGAAACAGGGTGATAACCAATCAGCTGAGAACAAGCATCCATATATTTGAGACGTTTGGGTATGGCCCAGGTTACACTTGATTCAGGTTGAAGTTGAAGTGCAAACATATCAAAGCGCTTATGACCCATTCCATAAATTTTGGGCAGTAGGTGATATCATGACTATTTAGCCACAATAAACCTAAGCATAGAAAATGAGTTTAGCCACAATAAACCTAAGAATAGAAACTGAGTTCAGCACCAACATGATAAGCTTAAATTACTCATTCTAGTCCATTCTTCGGTTAGCACTTTCTTAAATTGATCCAACATTCCCAAGATTACTTCAAGTACATGATCAACTGTTCTCTCCCCAACTGCACCTCTCTTTTGGTGCTTTTCAAGAAATGAAACTCAAATTATAACACACTCATTTATTGCAAGGATCAAAAAAGACAATAAAAATACACACTTTCTCGTCAGTCAGCCGTATAACGGTTTCTTACATCTCACCTGTCCTGGTTGATCCGGTAGCTTCCAAGTTATTATTGCCTTGGTGAGACTTTGGCATGGAAGAGTTCAATTTGAGGGAAAAGTCATCTCCAATAATGTCAAGTTTAAGTTTCGAAGAAATACGAAGATAAACTTCCAGCTGGCCTGAGGCATAACATTATTTTGAAGTTAACACAAATGTTAAGTAATGGCTTGGACATAGAATTTAGTAAAAACCAATGAGCAAAAGATCAAGGAAAGGCAGGTAAGATTAATAAATGCCGTTGACATGAAATTAAATGCAGTTAGTCTGAAAAGTAGTCATGGCATATGAGCAGTTACCATTTCATGAAAAGGGAGAATGATTCTGAACAGAAATAATGGCGCTATAAATTTAGAGCAGTGCTAATCTCTTCCATTCAATGAAACCATGTTGCCAGGGGAGCAAGACAGCAAAATTACATAAGAAAGAAAATCTAGGTGGCTGAGGTATGCCAAATGATGTCAACATAAGCAAGAGTGCAAATCCTACTAATTCTTGGAAGCAAGATAACTAAGAGAGGTAAAAGTAATTTCAATCAACAAAGTATACTTTCTATTGTAAAAAATGGACCGTATGTATCAATTGGTGCAAACCCAGCTGCACATTTGGATCATTGGCACATTAAATTTCTGAAAGTACTTTATTAACCACTCTTTGACTTTCAAATTGCTTGATTAAGTGTTTAAAATTGATAATTTGTTCCTTCATTTTTGCCTTCACTAGTTTCCCGTTAAATGCCAGGTAAGAAACACTTTCTTAAGACTGTTATGAGACAAATTAGTTAAAAGAGGGGCTCAATTTCTGCTAGTGCATCTACCAGGAAACCAGAACAGATACAGCATGAACAGAAGAACAACATGTATATATCATTGACTATGAATATTCTAATGTAAAAAGGAAGGTTTCCATTGCATCTTGTATTCCTCAGCAAGATACTATAAACACAAGACCAAGGTAAAACAGGTTTCCAGCACTGTCAAAGAAACATTTTGCAGTACCAAATGTATAAGTCTCCATACTCAGTTACAAAGAGTAGAGAACAAAATAATATTTAGATAGGTGCAATGTAAATCAACAATTCTTCAATGTACTGATAGACCACGACATCATTGTTGAAGAAGCAAGTAATTATCTCCCCCCTCTCATTACTCCCAACCCCATTAGAGCGAGCGAGCAAGAGAGAGAGAGAGAGAGAAAGACGAATCCTTCCATCTAAATTCAGTCACACCATTTCTCTTTCCATTTCCCATCAGAAGGAACACATGGAATAAGTTACAATTAGAAATTTATCATATCAAATAGTAAACAAACGAAATAAAGAAAAAATTTAGTGAACCTACTAGAAGGCATAAGAAAGCAACTTCTAGCTTTTATGTGATTTAAGACATAGCTCCGTACCATCTAAGACGGAGCGCCAAAGTTCAGCTTGATCAGATTGAGATACATTCATGATATTCTTACAGTTGCCATTGATTATATATGCTGCCTGCAGAGAAGTACGTGCAACAATGTTAGATAGAACAGACCAGCAAAGCATATTAAAAGAAAAAAAAAGTAGCTTGAAAAATATAGAACAAATAGGCCAGGATATAAAAGTATGTTAGCTAAGGACAAAATGTAGTAACACAAGCTGCACCTCTGTCCCCTGTCTCAAACTGGTGAAGTTGGATATTCCTTCCCACACTTATGGATGAAAGGTACATGCATCAGTCCTTCTATATTTTCTTGAGAGCTCATCCAGCATTAAGTACCACAGTTACAACAAATGGATTTTCTTTTTCTTGCATATGCATGCATTCACGTGCAATTAAAGAAAACTAATCTTCTAAGAGTTTGAATTCTCAGGTACAGCTCAAAATGCAAAGCATACAGAAATGTATTCCTTACCTCTTTCAAAGCATTAATAAAGCTCCACTTTACGCTTTCTTCACCTTCACATGGGGTCAATATGTTTCCTGGATATCCTCTGAAATGTATCTGCAGAAATATTCGAAAACACCCTCAGGTTCAAGTGATTAAAGAATAAGCATATGATGAATAAATTTGTCTTTGAAGGATTCGAGTGTGGGATATTGAAACCAAGGTAACTCCTTTGGTTTAAGATAAAAGGATTAACAAGAAATCCTAATTTAGAAGAGGAAGCATACAACAACAGTGCAGTTTCTTATTTGATGTGGTATCTAAGCTCACCAACACAGAAGAAATTTCGGGACATGGCATGAACCAGCCCAGACACATATTTTTTTGTTTTTTTTGGCTTGGTAATGCAATATATGAACCCGAACCCAACCCATTTGAACAACAATTTAACAAAGTACATCACATAGATCAATTAGACTGCATTGTGCATATTAACACATTATTGTCTTTCAAAGCCTAAGGTGATAAAAGAAAAAAATTGTGCATGTTTTCTTCCATAACGCTCATGCTCCACCTACTAAGATGGTAAACATCAATGCAAAACTTAATTGTAAAGCCAAATTGGAAAGTGTGAGTTATAAAACAAATAAATGGAAAATTATCCAGGTACTATTTATAAAGTGATATTCATTCAGTCAAGATACTTCAAATTTAGCCAAGACATTAAACACATACTAATAACAAATTCACCATGCAGCAGTTCTCAACTCCTATGTGTATCTTTTACAGTTAATAGATTTTCAAAGAAACTAGATAAGTACATAAATAAAATTTTTACTCATACAGTTAAGTTCCAAGGCCTCTCTGCTTCAGCACAAAGAAGATCAAATAGAACCCCTGTAGGTATATACCTGACAAGGAAAAGAATCAGAAAAAGCATTAATCCTTTTAACAAGACAGGACAACAAATATTAGAAGCAACCAGAACATAAAAAAAAATTACAAACATGAGAGAATTCCCCCTAAGAGAATCAAATTAGACAAGCAAAATCCAAATTTTTCATAAAAAATGGTTAAGCTAAGATAGGAACATCAGTGAACTTAATTCTCTTGATGCAGGGAAAAGAAAAGAGCAAAGACAAAAAGAAGTACAACTTGCTCAATTAATTGAGAATGGACATAGAATGAACAATGTTCCCCTCATCACTTATTCAATTTCTACTTGTCCTCCCCATCTAGTTGAAATTTCTTCTTACTTTTCAGAATATATCACATACCTAGCAGAAATCCAGTAGGTCCCATTTCATCATGTATCAAGTAGATTACTAACTCTGAGCTAAGGTATAAAAGCTCTACAACAACAATATTCCCAGATATCCAATTTCTTTCCAACAAGCACCATTTTAAGAAAATCCAGAACAATTGAACTAAACCACATATTCTGTCTGCCATCAATTGCACAGGAGGAAAAACAAAAAGCACGAACAAACAATATTCCTATCCCAAAAAAAGGCAAATGCAACATTATATTTTAAATTCTGGTTATTCACGTGGAGCAGTGTAATACAAACCATTTGAGCGGCAATCCTTTGTACTCAAACCACACAGTGTCAACTCCAGGAGGAAGAGAACTGCTAAAGAATGGCTTAATCTGAGGCACTAACAGAGGCAAATAGCCTATCCGAGGGGCCAATATCTGCGACGAAAAATCCCAGCCACAGTGAAAAAAAAAAACCGAAATAAAAATTAAAAAGAGTACTTGAGCAATCCCTTGTGACACATCCCAAAACATTCTAAAAGACGTTTAATCCAAAATTAGAAACATAAAATCAGAAAAGTACGGGAAAATATCTAAATAATGTGATAAATATCATCAAATCCGTTTCATCAGGAAACGATCCAATTTTGAAAAGAACAAACGAACAATCTTGAAAATACAATCATAAAAAGCCTTAAGTACAACCCCATCAAATACCCGAAAACTCTAAATGGAAGTAACATGTAAAATAATCAAAAACCATGCACAGTTCCTCGAAATCTAATGACAGACATTCTCTCGGTCATTTCATCGAGCACCATTAACGCAGAGCTAAATACACAAAGTAAAACTAGAGACACACCAAAGCAGGGGGAGGAGGTGGGAGCGTGGTGACTTCGGAATCGTGGAGATGAATCTGAAGTGGAATGGCCCCTTCCCACGCATACTGCTGCGCCTCCGTTCCTCCTTTACAATCCATTACCATTACTGCTATCCCTCGCGAATTTGGGTTATGTAAATGTAAGAAGAACTATTTGCTGCTTTTGTTTCTTTTTCTTTTCTTTTTCCTTCTGCCTCTGGGTTTCTTTTAATTCAAGCGTATTCTTCGGACAAGTATCCCGGAAATTGAAAGCGTGAAGGAAAAACTTCTTTACAAGAATGCATTTTTGTTTTGACGCGAAGAAATTTGCATTTACCACTCGTCAATTATTGACCTTTGCAATTGGAGGACACATTTATTGATAATTACGAATTGGGCACCATTGCAGTATTCTTATCTATACTGCACTGTCACTGTAGGGTTAATTGCGCTAACATCACTAAATGTTAGCATAGCTATATTCTTTTTCTTTCTCTTGAAAACAGTATAACTATATTTTGTTTTTGATATTATAAAAACCTCTCTTTTATGTTTCAAATATTTACATCTTTCTTTCTATTAAGAGTTTAGACGGAAAATAATTATATCATAAAAAAAAATTTACTAATTTTTCTATTAGATACCTAAATTCTAGTTTTTAGTTAAAAATAAAAAATAGACTAAAACAATAATGATTTTATTTGATTAGTTTAAAATTTCAATTTATTACAAACAAAATATCTTTAGTTTCGATATATTAGCAAGGGCATCATTTTTCATAATACAAAAAATTTCAAAAACAATGATCAAGTGTGAATCTAAAAATTAATAAATTTTTTATGACATCTTTAATTTTCATCCAAAATTTTAATAAAATAAATAAATATTTTTATAATATCAAAAAAAATAAAGTATATTTTATAATTATGCTAATTCGAAGATTTGCGTAATTAAGCAAATACCATCTATTCTATATTACTAGCATTAATGTCACACTAATTGCGTGAGCATATTAATCATCTTAATTAGAAATATAATACTCTTTCACAAATAAAATTCTATAGTGATTGTATAAATATATTGAAATCATTACATATATTTTTTCTCTTGTGATTTATCATATAGTAAAAATAATTTACTCTCTAGACATGTAAATAATTTTTTATTTAATGATAAAAGTTAAGTTAATCACATTTTAAAATAGTAATAATCAAAGTGAATTATTAAAATTAAAATCATGGTAATAAAATCTATTAAATTTTTAAAATTTTAGCAATAAAAACAAATGATCAAAAATAAAAATTTACATTAGATATTTTTTCATAATATGACAGAAAGAAAAAAACGTTGAGAAGCTAACAAAATACTAAATTAAAAAAAAAGATGAAGAGAACAAATATTTAAAACTGAATGAAAATTAAATTTGAAAAGGGGACATTTTTGTCAATTGACTTTAAAGGTAAAAATGGTTATTATCAACTATTCTCACCGCTCGAGTTTAAATGCACTTAAAGCTCAAGCTCATCGAGTTTATTGAATTGAGTTCAAAAGTATATATATGAAAAAACTCAAGTTCAAATTGAAGTTAAAAACATAAGTACCAAGTTCCTTGAATTTGAGTCAAGTTCAAATTTAATTTAGTTTACATAAAATTTTTAAAATTTTAATACTATTTAATTTAATGATTTTATAACTTTAATACATAATTAAAATAATGTTTAAATAATTTGATTAATAAGAAGTAATAAAATATTTAAAAATATATCCATTCAATTAAATTTAACTAAGTAGATAAAGTTAAAATAAATTTTGAGAATGAGACATCACTTTGAAACAATATGAAAATAACTATTGAAAATGTATTTTGAAACATAACTTAAAATTTATAAAATAGCACATCAATTTTAAAAAAAAAATATTTTTAAGATTCTCAATCACATATTTAAAATATTTCAATAACAAGATAAAAATTGTTTTTTGAGATCTTTCATAAGCTTTTCAACAATGACATAAAATTTATATAATTTATATGATATTTTATAAATAATACATGTTTACTATTTTGATAAGACTTTCGTAAGGTTCCACTATTTTTTTAAGAATCTCAATCACATATATTTAAATATAGTTTTATTGTATCATTTCATAAGGCGAGTTACATTTACATCATTGTCATACTTATGAATTAAAAATTTAGAAGTTCTCAATTTATTTAGTTAAAATATAAAAAAAAGTGTATATCAAAATTAAAATTTGATGTATCATGTAGGGCCTGGAGTTCACAAATGTTTAGGTCCGCACGACGGAAGATGAGAAGCCTAGAACAGAAAATAGCAGAGCTACACCAAGGACTGATTTTTAGGACTTCGAAGGAGAAGGAAGCAGAATTGTGGTCGGAATTAAATTGGTTGCATAGGGCGGACGAGTAGAAAGGGCAGCAAAGGAGTAAACAATCCTAGCTATCGAATTGGATTCAAGGCCTATGATCGCTTGGAATGGGCCTTATTAGGGAGGTCTTGAATGAATTTGGATTCCATATGGACTTTGTTAACTTAATTACGAAATGCATCTCCAGGGTTAAATTTTCATTTATTTTAAATAATGTGAATTTTGTTTTGGTACAGCCAAAACGAGGAATTCACCAGGGCAACCTACACTCACCCTACCTTTTATTTTAGGTGCGGAAGCTCTGTCCTCCCTCCTCAATCATCAAGAAGTTACCAGCTGCTTCCAGGGAATTAAAGTGGCGTGCCTAGCTCCACGGGTCTCCCACCTCTTATTTGCAGATGATACACTCATTTTCTATCTAGCAGATGAAAAGAATTTTTCGAATCTGCAAAAAATTCTGTAGATTTATTCAGAGGCATCAGGGTAGCAGATTAATTATGGGAAATCAACTATCACTTTCAGCCCAAATGTTAGCCGGGAGGAGCAAGGCCAGCTAGCGAGCAGACTGGGAATTCAGTTGACCGACTCTTCAGGCTGATATCTGGGACTCCCAACCATGATAGGGTGTGAGAAGGGACTGGTCTTCAAGTATAGGGTAGAATATGGAAGCGTGTTCTGGTGTGGAAAGGAAATTTGTTATCTTATGCGGGAAGGAGCACTCTGATAAAAGCGACAGTCCAATCCATCCCACATTATACCATGTGTAGCTTTCTCTTACCGGATAAGGTGTTAAAGGAGCTTAACCAACTTGTTGCTAACTTATGGTAGGAATATGCCAAACCTTCCACAATTCACTGGAGCAAATGGAGTGTTCTATGCCGAAGGAAGGTGCAAGGTGGACTCGGTTCTAGGGACTTCAAAGCTTTTAATTTGTCGATCTTAGCTAAGCAAAGCTGGAGGTTATTAAGGTATCTGAATAGCTGGATGGGACGGGTGTTTCAAGCGGGGTATTAACCCAACAACGAATTCCGTGCACCATCGATAGGATATAGGCCTTCACTAGTTTAGCGTAGCATTATGAAGGCCAGGGCGCTACCCGTGGCGGGATTAAGGTGCAAGGTTGGAACAGTTGAGAAAATCAGGGTTTGGAAGGACATGTGGATGCCGAGGGAGCACACTTTCAAGCCGATTACCTCGTGCCCAGCCGACCCCGAAGATTGCACTGTTCAAGAGCTCTTGGAAGCTGATTTCAGAGGTTGGGATATAAGAAAGGTGCTGGATATTTTTAGACCAGAGGATGCGATTGTCATACTAAAGATCCTATCGGAGATTCCCGACAAATGGATGAACTTATCTGGCACCATACGGCCAGTTGGATCTTCACTGTCAAATCGGCGAATCACTTGACGAGCACAATGATGCACCGATCAGAGAGGGACATGGCGGAGTGCAGCAGATCGGGTGGGGAGTCCTGGGCTTATGTTTGGAAGACTAAGGCCCCTCATAAGATTCTTGTATTTTGCATGGAGATTAGGTAACGACATACTCCCTACAGCCACGAACCTCCTCCACTAGGGTATTCAACGGGTGTCATGGTGGAGTTCGTGTATGGAGCAGGAAGACGATACTGAGCACGTCTTTCTCCAATGCCACTTTGCAAGACAGATGTGGGCTTTATCCAATTTTCCATGGGCTGTTATATCCCAATGGCGAGCACACCCGTTGCTATGGATGCAATCCTCGCACTGAGAACTTGACAATGATCAATTCAGATTAAGTTTAGTTATCATGTGGATGATTTGGCGCTGTAGGAATAAGAAGTTGACGGAGGGATTGGAAATGCCAACAGAAAAGGCTTTTAAGTGGGCACTTTTAAGACGTCTATTAAAATGATCACAACTAATTATTATAAGTGGTATAGTATAGATTATTCTTAAAATTTTGCAATTTTTTACTTCTCATTCTACTCAAATTTTGAAGAAAAACCAATGGTTATCTAATAATAAAGATGCATAAAACTCAATTTAGAATATAAATTTATTTGTTTTTATAATTGCCCGGAGTGAACTAATATTATTAAAAAGGTGAAAATTGAATAATTTATTTACACTTAGGCGATGTTGACAATGGATTTAAATATATTAATAATTTAAAAAGATTATTTTGAAAGACGTATTAATTATAGGGTAATTAGTCATATGTTTACTCACATGGATTTGAATATATTAATCCTATGACAACTTAATAATGTGTTTGGTAAGTTTTATTGTTTAATATGAATATTTTTTGTTTTTCCAAAATACTCTTACTTTAAATTTTTTTAAAAAACTATTATCAACTATATAATTTAACCTGATATTTGCCTCAAAAAAAACTCAATTATTGTAATTATATATAATTCATTTCCACACTTATTAACATTACAAAATTTTATTTAATTTTAAGTCTTATAAAAAAAATGTTAATGGTAGCCATGATAAAGGATTTCAACACGAGAGATGGAGATGAAGTTGAGAAATTCAAACTAAACCACCAACGGTAATTTCGTTAATAAGTAGTCCAAAATGGACTTTTCCATAAACTATTAAACTGGCCAGTAGATTTGTACTATTTTATATAATTTGATGGATCAAACTGCTATGTAATGGTTTGAGACATTTTATATGGGGCACTACGTGGCTTATATTATGGGTCATAATCATTATAAAAAACATTGGATTAGCTCAAATATGATGATTTGTTGAGCCCAATTCTAGTAAATGAACATATTCAAATTTTCAAAGAGATCACAATATATTGTACACTGGTGTTTTCATATTCATTTTATACACGTACCTTGCCCAATAATCATTTTTAAAAATTGTGTTGACAGGGTGGTTAGGTAATCAAAAAAGACACTTTTGAAACTTTATATGAAAGCATGCCACTAAGTTGTGGATGCCTTGTTAGAGTAAACATGCGCAACTTTATCAAACGAGCAAAGAGATTTGGAACTATTTGTTTCACTTGAAAAGGTGATCTCATAATGTCAGAAAATAATCTGAAATGACAGTACTTGTCTTATTTTGGGTTTTTCAAATGATTCTTCATCTTTCAAATTTTATTCCTCGAAGAAAATTATAATCATTACACAGCCATCCCATTCCTCATTAAATTGAAAAAAAAATCTCTTTCAATCTAAAATAACCGAAAGCAAAACAGGTGATATGAGGACTCTGCAAACTTATGTTATATATTTATCTCAACATTTGTTTGGCTAGTCTATACGTGTATAATAGTACAAAATTCATCTTGACCAAATTGTGCAATTCAAACTACAATAGATTTTTCTCATATTTTTGAATTATTTTATTTAATTGAAAAAATTTATTTAATTACATTAAAAACACTACTAAAATGTTGCTTGATTGGGACAATCATCTAGAAGAGGTAAAAAGTCATTTGGGATGATTTTAGTACGATCATCTAACGATAATTTTTTAGCTTCCCAAAATTATCCCAAAGATGCTTTTCTTAGTCATGAACAAGAGTTGTCCCAAAATCATCTCTATTTAAGACGGTTTTACTATAGTTGTTCTAGATTTTAAGATAGAAAAAATTGTCTTAAATTGATATGGTTTTTATTTCTACTCTAAAATCTAGGATGGGAGAAGGAAAACAATTGTGAATAGAGATGATTTTGAGAAGCTGCCTCGAAAAAAGTTTGAAAAATAACTAAAAGCAAAATAGGTTATATAAGGACATTGCAAACTTATATTATACATTTATCTCAGCATGTGTTTAGCTAGTTTATACGTGTATAACAGCACAAAATTAATCTTAACCAAATTGTGCAATTCAAACTACAATTCATTTTTTTTAGAATTTAGAATTATTTTATTTAATAGAAAATTTTTATTTAATTACACTACAAACACTGCTAAAATGTTGCTTGATTGGGACAATCGTCTAGGGCAAGTAACAAGTCATCTTAATTTGGGATGGCTTTGAAACGGCTTTGGGATGATCATCTAACAATAATTTTTTAGCTTTTTAAAACTATCCCAAAAATGTTATTCTTAATCATGAAAAATAGTTGTCCTACAACCATCCCTATTTGGGACGGCTCTACTATAGTTGTCCTAAATTCTAAGACAGAGAAATTGTCTCAATTTGATATGGTTTTTATTTACTATTCTAGAATATATGATACGAGAAGTAAAACAATCGTGAATAGAGATAATTTTGAGACGCTGCCTTGAAATCTGGGATGCCATACATATGACCATCTCAGTTTAGGATGGCTTTTCCTGGCCATTTCCATACAACTTCCCAATGGGGATAGTTTTGTAACTTTATCTCAAATTTTGGGATGTCAAAAACAAAGTCATCTCAAATAAAAATTGTTTAGGGAGGTCGTCCCAAAATTTGGGGCGGCATACATAAAGCCATCCCAACTAGAGGGATAGCTAAAACAAGCTCTCTCAAATTAGAATGGCTATGAGGCCATCCTAATTTGTAAAATACTTTAAAATTCTTTGATACTTCATCCTAATTTGTAAAATACTTTAAAATTCTTTGATACTTTATCCTAATTTGTAAAATACTTTAAAATTCTCTGATACTTATTCATTCATAAAGGGCATATTCTCTCCTTTTTCTCACATCCCATTACTTCTAGAAAAGCTTTTCTCACATAGATATGATGGTTATTGTTGATTATTTATGTTAATTTGTCTTATTTATTTGTTTTTGAAGTATTTTATATCAATTCATTAAATTCCCCAATAACTCCATTTGATTTTTATCTAGGTAATGGGAAATTAGCTAGGAGGGGATGAAGACTGTTCTCCACTAGATGTGTGAGTGCTTGTTTTTCCTATTTGTAATGTAATTTCAAATTGTTTAAATAGTGCCTATGGACTTGAATGTAATGTTCTATCTAAATTATTGCGTATGTTAAAGGTTACATTACTTAGTGATGCAACCTAAAAAACTATGTGCTAATGCTTAAGTCTTATAAGGAAAAAACATCAAAGGAAACCAGATCATAAATGTACTAAAAGAACAACTAGACCGTTAGGTTTTGAGACCAAAATTTAAGAATGGTGTGAATGAGTTTGTCGATAGGGCAAGCATGTAGTACAAATACATGGATGCAAGCAAGATTAGATGCCCTTGATCTTGGTTTAAGGATAGCAAGTTGTTAGACCTAAAGGAAGTTAAGATTCACTTAATTAGGAATTTTATAGCAATTATTTCAACTAGCAAGCTATGACAATGGGACATTTTGTGATACATTGACGCCAAAATTGAGTAGTAGTTTTGCAATGTCGACTAGTGATGATTTGGTATAGAATTGAAAGCATCGTTTGGTGTATGATGTAGCTGGGTGTCATAAAGGGACAACAATGGGAGGTGCAAGGTCACCTTCATATCAAAGTTAGGCCATGCCGGTGATCATTAAGCTGCAAAGCCTTTTTGTAGCGATGCATATGTGGAGGGCCCAACATTGATGGGTTGAGCGTGTAATGTTTTGATGTTCTTCAAGTGGTTGATCAACCTTTGTATAATAGATGAGAAAATTTCTCTCAACTATTAGCAATCGTAAGACTAGTGAAGGTGGTGCACATGTCGCAAAACTGCTATGATGACATTTGCAGATTTATTGGGTTGATTCTCTCACATGACAACTAGATGCCACTAAACTTCTATAGTACTAAATGGCTAATCAAGGAGTTAGGACTTCCTACAGTGAAGATTGATCGCTACAAAGTCGGGTGCATGTTGTTCTATAAAGTTGATGAGGCTCTCAAAAATTGCAAATTTTCCAAAGAAATAAAATTAAAAAAAATATATATGACAGGGTCATTCTTCATGCAAGAAATGGGTTCCATATACGCAGTTGCACTACTTGTCTTAGATATCGAGGATATAGTAGCTATATGTCTCTACCACAATAATAGAGCACATGACATAGCATGCATATCATAGCACAGCTGAGGATTCTCTATGCCACCCATCAGACATGGAAACATGGAAGCACTTTGACAAGATATATCCAAATCAAGCATCTGACGTATGTAACCTTCATTTAAGACTTTATGCTGAAGGATTTACTCCACATAGATCATACAGTCAAACCTATTCTTATTGGCTAGTGGTGGTGATGTTGCATGATCTACCTTTAGGTATTGCATAACAAATCTATACATGTTCCTCTTGTTGACAACCCCCGATCTAACAAATTCAAAAAGACTTGTAGATATGTACCTTCAACCACTTATCGACGAGTTGTCATAGCTGAGGAATGAGGGGCTTGCGACATGCAATACTCACCGTTAAACTTACTCCAAAATACAAGCTACACTTCTATGAACAATCAATGACTTGACATCATTTTCGATGCTTGGTGGGTAGAGCACAACTTGAGTTATAGGATGTCTAGTATGCATAGGCTATAATAATGCATTTTACCTACAACATGGTAGGAAACCTTGTTACTTTAACTTCCAAAAGCATTTATTTCAAGCAGACCATCCATATAAGAGGAACATAAAGAATTTTACAAAAGGTCACGTAGAGAGGTGAGTCATGCTGCCAAGGGAGTGAGGTGAGTAGACATGTCATCAAGTTAACCACATTGATCACATAGTTGACAATCTGAATGCCTAGATTTCTAGCTATGGGGCCAAGCACAAGTGGACCAAATAGAGTATATTTTGGAAGTTGCTATACTAAAAGGCTGATGTAAGTCAACACAACTTAGATGTCTTGTACATAAAGAAGAATATGTTTGATAATATTTTTAACAAAGTAATGGATATCAAGAGAAGTCAAAAGATGGTCTAGACGCATGGAAAGATATTGGCATCATTTGCAAGTGGCCTAAGTTAACTGTAGCACTAGAGAGTGATGGACCAAAAATCTAAAGTTGCTTACACACTTAACAAGGATTAAAGACCTTAAGTTGTGCGAGCTATTGGTTGGCTTAAAGTTTCTCGATGGATATGCTTCTAATAGAGGTAGATGCATTGATATGCATGAATTGAAATTGCAAGGTAAGAAATGTCACGATTGCCACGTTTTCATAAAGCGAATTCTTCCTATTACACTAAAAGAAATGTTATTTGAATATGTTTGGAGAGCATTGACAAAGGTGAGTTTGCTATTCCAACAACTCAGCATACACATATTGAGTACTTAGACGCTACAGAGCGTGGATCAAAATGTTACACTAATCATCTACAATTTAGAGAAAATATTTCCTCCTACCTTTTTCTATTTTATGGAGCACCTAATCGTACACTTGCCATGGGAGGAAATGGTACACTTGCCATGGGAGGAAATGGTAGGCAACCTAATGCAATACAAATAGATATACCCCTTTAAGAGATTAGTAAATGACATCTAGTTTATTTATTGTGTCCCATGCAAGTCAGTGGTCCAACTAGGACCTTATAACAGGCTTTTGCACAATTTAAAGAATGAAAAAACAAGGCCATGTGGAGGCATTGATTATAGAGGGTTATATTGTCAAGGAGATAGACAAATTTGCCATTTTTTACTTTAAGACCAATGTAGACAAATTTGCCATTTTTTACTTTAAGACCAATGTGGCATCAAAGCGCATAAGGCACCAAATAACATAAACTTATACAACTTGAGCTTTGCAACCCATTTCTCCATCTTCAACTATCTATGTAGGCCATTCCATACGCAAACCATGAGTTTTACAGGTGACAAAGTGACGTGTGGCTGAAATATATGTCTTATTAAACTACCTAAAAGTGGGTTATTGTACAAGTTTGTTTGTGTGTTGTTGTAAGCTTGTGGTAGCATGTCGTGTGTGTTAAGGGTAGGTCTACGCTATTTCCGAGCACAGGTTTCTTATGTGAACAAGTTGTTCATCGTTTAAAGCATTTGTGAGTGCTTTTATAAATGATATTTTTGATTTACTTGTCATATAACATACGTGTCGAAATCGAGTATTAGATCACCTATGTGGGACATTGATGTGAACATTAACATATCAGACCCTTATCCATTGTAGCTTGGTGTGGGGTCCATCTAACCACTTGTTGTCTATGCAAGACTATTGCAAAAATAGATTCAAGTTTCACACCAGTATTCACCGGAAGGGGCATCCGACCTAAAATTGTGGAGTTTGCATGTGTAGCTCCTTCTACAATGACTTTGAATATGACTTCCATAGAATAATTGAAGAAATCCTACAATTGAATTATAAGAATTTACCCAACATGGCTATAGTTTTGTTCAAATGTGAATAGGTCAACTCTTTTAGAGGCCAAAGAGTGCACCTAAAGTATAAACTCATTGAAATTAACCATAAGAGAGTTTATTGGTAGAATGAACCATTTATACTGGCTAGCAAATAATTCACATGTTGGGAAATGAATATCCTAGAATAAATAGGGGAAGAAACGATTGGCAGGCAATGTGCAAAGCTAAGGCTAGGTCCATTGTAGAAAAGCAGTGGAAAAATATACCATACCAACTGGATATAGAGTACCTCATAGTCCAATGGGTAGCCATGTCCAGCATGCCCCTCCGTAGATGACCTTGATGGGATACAATTGTACATGGACCTTGATTAGGCAATGCATGGGGATAATGAGAAAGAGTTTTGTTCTAATAAAAATACCCAAATATTTACAATACGTAATGTATAAAAGTTCACAATACATTAATATAAAATGAAAAATGTAAGTCTAATCCCCACATTCATTATTTATCAACAAATCCTTGAATGGGGCATCCACTAGAGCAACTAGCCCATCCTTTAGAAAGAGACTAGAATTCATAGGTCAACCCGCTTGGGACGACACAAAGGCTATACCTTGCATACCTAATCCCTTACCTTGTCCCTAGCTGCCACATGCATCATAAACTTACACAATTAGGTTGAGGCATGGATTTGTCATCCCTCCATGCAATGAACATGTATTTCTAAGAACTCGGCAAAGATGTCATGCTTGAGCTAATCCAATTGGGCATGGATCATGTGCATGGCATCATGATCATCAAGATGGGGCTGTAGTGCTGCAAGCTTTGAGGTGGGCTCATTAGCTAGTTTATTAGGATCTTTTGTTGGTCTAGGAATCTGGGGATGAGGATGTGGTGGGGGCAAGTAGATCATGTTTTGTAGACTCCAAGTCTCCTCTTTTAACTCAATGTCAACCTAAACACTGTGATATAGCTATGTAATCAGATGTATGTGCCATGGTGACTCATAAGATCTGCAAGCACATCGCTACATTCCCTTCTTAATCAACCACCCACATTGAAATATATGCCCTCTAAGATGATATATAACATGATTGCAGACTCCCTAGTGATGCTTGCAAGATGATTTATAGGTGACATTCTTGTTGCAATGAAGTACCCCTCACATTTTCCTTGCATTGTCCAAGCTAGCTATGTTGAATAATCTGATGAACTATGATGTCTGAGATGTCTTCCAATACTATGGATTTGGACACACCCTATGTGCTACAACCTCAAGTGCCCATAAGTTTGCCATCAACTGCTAAAACCTAGAACTGTGTAGATTTTTATACATCCTATCTACCAAGTGATCCTTAATGCCATGATGTCCACTTGTCCACCATATACATTTGACCTACTCTCCTTTGTCTTATCAAAATTCACATAGAACTCATGAACAATAGGCAGCATCATCATTGATTTGGCAGGAAAAAGTGTCCTAGTCCTTCGTAGCGATGATTGGTTCATAAATTAGACTAGTTCTTATAGTCTCAATCAAGTCTTGCTCAAGCACAAGTGACCTATGCCTGGTCGTCTCTTCATAGTGGTGCTCGACCTCTACACTACCATATTTTTACTCGTCATATGATGAGCTAGCTTGCTTTGTCCTCACCATGGTTAGCAATCTACAAATTGACACCATCAAACGAGTTTCAATGCTAGATAAACAACATAAATCCTCATCATGTGGTATTCAATTCTAGTACAAATAGTTCTATCATTAAAGCACTATTCGAGGTAGAATATGGAATGACATGGTGCATAGCAATCCTTAGCTCTGAATGTGTAATTGTACTAATTAGTGTGCAGATAAATATAAATCTATATTCATAGTAACAAATATAAAATAGATTCTAGTTTTTGCTTATCCTACAAATGATTGTAGTGGGACCATTTTTACAAGGCACTTCTACTATGTTGTGAATATTGGGTGTCCATACCCCTACCGAAGTAGGTCATCCCCAATTATATGTGTTGGCTTTGTATTTTTTCCTCTTTCTTCATGCTTTGGTCTTAAGTGTCTATGTGACTACACCACTCTCCTTGACCACTATACGTATATTATCAATGGCCTGATTCTTCTCATTGCCCTTAATCTACAAAAAGGGAAGTACTACCAAATTAACTTTCAAAAACGTAACAGTGTCCCATTTACCTTCCACTAGTCATGTCCCTCGTCCAAGAATACGTTACTAAAGGAAAGGATTCATTGACTTCCCTTTCCATTCACTCGAAGAGGGTGAGCAGGGCTATCATGGCTTTGCATGAACAGGACTTTCTTTATTTTGAGAATGCTCAATTCTCTCAATGTCTTCAAGGGGATCCCCTTATTCATGATCATATGAAACAACTCGTCGTAATTTTTGCGAGGCTTGCTAGGAACTTGAGTGTCTCCATTGATGCCAAAATTTGTAATGATCTTAAGAAAAAGTCTTTCAAGAGTACAATTACCTGCTAAATTAATACCTAGCCTACAAAAATGTTCAAGGCCATTCCTTCCAAGAGTACATTTCAAGTCCTAATGGTTAGACCTACTTCTAGTCCTAAGAAGGATACCTGGTTAAGTACTGCCCATCTCCACAATTTTTCAACCTATTTATGTGGCAAGCTAAGAGTGGATATTACTGGGACTTCAACGATTGCCTTAACTAGCTCCTGAACAAGAATAGTATATGCCCTAATGCTGATTTGAATGATTTTAATTGAAGATAGGATAGTCTTCCCTCTCTGAGAACCTCATGCTCGGTTAGACAGGTAGTGGCTCTACTATTGATGGTATCACTAACATTTACCCATGATTTCTTTGGTGATGTTATCTCGTCCAAAGGCTTATGGGTTCCTAAAGTTTTTTTCATATTTCCATGCTTGTAGAAGGAATCTAAGTTGCTAATGTAATCCCTTTGTTCACTCTAGGATGCTATTTTGCTTAATAGACCAAATCAAGGAGTCCTTTTGTATTTGTAGTTAATAATAAGGAAAGTACTAAATTTGGTCTTTATTGTCTCTTTCTCTTACTAGTCTCACCATTTTCTCTTTCTCCCTTACCTTTTTCCTTTTTTTTTTTTTTCTTAATCTCAATCCACAACCTAACCTCTAGGTATCCCTATCCTAAACTCCACTCACCCTTCTACTTAGGTCAAATCACTTTTGTCACCAACTAATTGAGGTGGGAGTTTTTCCCACGGTCTTGGTTAGAAATGTCCCCTCATCTTCCCATTTACTCAACTGTCAAATTGATCCCTCATCTCTCACTCTCGTAACCATACACATGGATGGTTATCCTTCTTCCATTTTGCTACTTTAGATTTCGGTCTATGTCACAAGCATACAAGTAACCTAATTACCCTCTATCTTTTTTAAACAACCTTCATCCACTTTCCATTCACTCTCCATTTTCTCTTCTAGCACTTCTTCCATCTTCGAATTCCGTGATTTCCAAATTTGCATATTAGGTTACTTTTCGCACTTATGGTGAATAAAAATCCTTATTATCTTTCCATTTTCAATACTTGTAGCACTAATTCAATTTCCCATCTTTTTCATACTTATGGAATTCCTCCCTCGTTTTGAGCCTATATCTCTTCGAATGCTAACCACCCCAATTAGCCTCCTAAAACTATATTCCGATCTTCGCTCATTAGCACATATTGAGTTTAATTTTCTCAATCCCTCCACTTAATGTTGATATTGCTTCCCATTTCAAGAGTCTTCTTACCCAACTCACTCTCAATTCATTTCAAATATTAGTTGGTTTCTTGATTCTTTGTAACAAGGTTTGTGTAGAACCTTCGGCAACCTTATTTCCTTTCTTTACACAAGTAACTATTCTAAGTCTTCTATTTCAATCCCTAAGCTAGTATAAAATGCTTTAGTAACTCTCTTTCTAATACTAATAAAAAATGGAAAAAAGAATTTTTCTATATTAAAAGTTCTCGTCCAAGGGGTTCCCGACCTCTTAGTCTGTCGCTCCTCTGAAGCTTAGCTCTCTTGTTCCTTTATCCACCTTAAATAGTCAAATAAACTCACTAAATGACTTTTCTATTAATCTCCAACTATTACCCATCGTAGAGTGCTTTCTTCTATTTAAATCATCATGTAAAAGACTTTTATGATTATATTGGCCTTGTTTATTTATACATTTTCTGTTTTATTTATTTTATCTTTTAATTTTTTAAGATACTATCATGATAGAACTACTTAGAGCCAAGGTAAATCATTAGGACTAAGCTCTTTATAGAAGGTAACCAGTTCAAGAGAAATGAAGGCTTGCTCTGAGTGCAAGCACCTTCGATGCTACCCTACCTCCTCTACGGCCTCAGTTACCTTGGCTAAGGACCCAAAGCCTTGATCTCCTTCTGATTTTCTTACCATGGCTACTGATTCATCATCTACACATTAATTTTCTTCTATCACCCCACCGTGTCCAATTTCTAATCCATTCCCTAAAAGAGTGGCTACTCTCCAAACTCCCAACTCCATGCTAGCTACTATTAGGTTCGTTGTTGAGAATCCACACCTAGCTCGAGACTTTATTTTGGGTGGAGTCTCTTCATGGGATAGGAATATTGCTAATGGCCTAGTGGACTAAGAGCTTTTAAACAAAGTATTCCATGACTACAGCTTGGTACCCTTATATTCTTTAAATAACTTCAAATAAGGTAATCTCATTGCACCTTTTTTTGGGCTTTCATCTAGTTTGATAAGATTATCTAGCACTTTGAGTATTGAGATATGTGGTGGTTCTAACTAATGAGTGACCAAATTACTGCCCTTGAGTTAGAAAATTCCATACTTCGCAATCGAGTAGACATGGTCAAATCAAAATGCCAAGGAACTCAACAGCAAGAAAGAGTTGCCATGGCTAGGTTGGCAGATATTAAAAGGTTGTCGCTAGAGGTCAATACTTTGACTAAGACCTTTTCAGTCGAAGTGCAAGCTACTTGCGCTTTAACACTTATTGAATATCCTCAAACTCCAAAGGTCACTATACCTAGATAAGTACTATGATGTTTGCCTCAATGAATGGAATAACTAACATGAGTTTAGCAAAAAAAATGGTCTACTAGGTTATCCACTAATATCTCTATAGGTTTGATAGCTGTATCAACCACATGTTGTAGATGGGCTTTGTGAAAAAGGATGTTGATCTTAGCATGCTTAACAAGAAGGTTGGAGTGAATTCCATTTCATATGGTGGTTCTCCAAACCCTGATGATGATCCTGCTTTCCAGACAGTAGCAAGCTTAGGAAAGTTGAAGAGCTTAGGACTAAGGAAAGAGCAAGGGCAACTCCAATGATAGAGGAAGGCAAAGAGGTATTAGTTTATGCCATTTTAGATTAGCTTTCTTCTATATAGGCTTTAGTTTATGCCATTTTTTATTAACTTTCTTCTGTACCCATGTTCTCAATGATCTAAAATTAAATACTACTACTACAAATTCGAGTACTTAATATATTTTAACATCTTCAACACTTTACCTTTTGTGATTCGTCAAGTGACAATTTCTATAGGCCATTTTGAGCTTTCTTAGTTTTGTCCTTCCTTAAACTTTAATAGCTTAAATGAACCTAGTTTGGTCTTTGTTGGAGCTTTATTTGGCTTAGATGGACTTAGTTTGGTTCTAGTTAAATTTATTTTGTTTATCTCGAATGGGCCTAGTTGGAGCTTTGTTTAGCAAGGATAGACCTATTTTGTCCTTAGTGGAGCTTTGTTTAGCTCGGATGGACTTAGTTAGAGCTTCGTCTAGCTTAAATAGACCTAGTTGGAGCTTCATCTAGCTCAGATGGACCTAGTAACCTAGTTTGGTCCCAACTGGAACTTTGTTTAGCTTAGATGGACCTAGTTTGATCCTATTTATGGCTTTGTTTAGCTTAGATAACCTAGTTTGGTCCTTGTTGTGGCTTTGATTAGCCCGAATGGACTTGTTTTTTTTTTTTTTTGGAATTTTTTTGTCACAGGAAATTAAGCATAAAACCTTTTGAAATTTTCTACATTCAAAAGTTAGGAAAGGGACTTTCCATACGTGTCCTCTAATTTATAGCATCCTCTTGGTATAACCTCACTTACTCTGAATAGTCATTCCCAATTATGGTTTAGCTTTCCTATAAGGTGTAGCATCTCCAACTTTCTAAGAAACATTTCTTCCTTTCTAACCCCTATTTTCTTTACCTTTTCATTAAACAGCGTGGCTATCCTTTGCTTGTGTTTGACATTGAGCAAATAAGTTGCACTTCTTTTTTCTTCTAGCATATCCAACTCCTTAGCTAAAATGCATTCATTCCGTTTTGGGTTATAAGTTGTTACTCTAAAAAATTCTTCTCTAATTTCAATGAGGATTATTGTTTCTACTCCATACACCATACTATAGGAACTTTCCTTAAGGTTGTTTAGTATGCCCATAATATCACCAGTAATTCCTCAACCTAGTTTTCCTAAACTTTGTCTACCTTTGTCTTAATAACTTGAACAATTATTTTATTGATCATTTCGATTTCTCCATTAGTCTAAGTGTGTGCCACCAAACTAAATTTCTATTGTTTTTTCTTTTCTTGACACCATGCCTATATCTTTGTTTCTTGAAATTGCCTACCACGTCAAATATTAATTCTCTCAAAATTCTATACTTGCACACCATATTCTTGTAGAAGAATTTCATCACTGCTTGTTTGGATATCTTCGCTAGTAGCTCAACCTCTATCCACTTAGTGAATTAATCTAATACTACAGTTAAGAATTTTCTCTATCCTAAAGTAATTGGGAGGGGTCCCACAATGTCCATGCCTTATATTACAAAAGGAATAGGGTTCACCATCACACTTATTTCGTGTGCCGTCCTATTCCGATAATCCCTGCTTTTGACATCTCTCACAAACCTATACTATTCTAATGCCATCATTCCTTAAGGTTGACCAATAATACCCAGCCTTTTTTACTTTCCTAGAGTTCTCAACACCTCCCAAAATGAGCTGCAATATCCTTCATGGATCTTTCTCAACACATAATATACGTCTTTGACTCCCAAGCATTTTAACAGAGGTAAAGCATATTCCCTCTTCTACTGGTTATTCCCTATTATCAAGAAACGACTCAGCCTTCGCTTTGTTTTTCGATCTGTTTCTTCTCTTTGTAAATGCCCCATTATCAATCTTCTTCAATCAACTTGTCCTCCCATTTGAATTGCCATTTCTACTTTTGGTGATATTATCTTTCTTAGTACTTCTACTTCTACCAAAGCAGCTAGCCAAGCTAACATGTCTACCTTTTGATTGTTCTCCCTTCCAATCTGATGCAATTCGAACTCAAGCAATGCCTTTACCAATTCTCTTATTTTGCTTAAATGTAATTTCATGTTATCTTTTTCTACCTTTAAATTGCCTGTTATATTGCTTAACCTCTAGTTAGGAATAAAAGTTGGCAAGAACCAATGTTTTTGTATTCAACTTTGTTATTAAAGGCATGAGAACTTAACCTCAAAGCATACTCTAGCTCATCCCATCCCTATCTGGGATCTTTAACACCACTCCCACCCTACTTTTAGTTTGACTAAAAAACTCATCCATATATATAATCCATTTCAACGAGTTCTTTTGTTCTTGTAATTCTGTTATAGAATCAGCCAAGGCTTACTCCTTTATTGCCATTCTTAGTATGTATCTAATGTCAAACTCCCCTAACTCTATTGCTCACTTAACTATTGTATCCGAGGCTTCACTCTAGGTTAATATCTGATTTAAAGGTTGTCGAGTAAAGACTATGATGGGATGCCCGAAAAAATGAGGTTGCAACCTTCTTACGATCATTACCATTACCAATATCAACTTTTCTATTTTAGGGTACCTCAATTCCAAGCCCTTGCAACATTTAATCTACATAGCAGATGGGTAAAAGGGTAATTAAATTCCTTGAGATTCTTTGAGCAAAACCAAACCAATAGCCATTTCAGATACAACTAAATAAGCATATGACTTTACCTCTCTATGTGGTTTCATGAGTAAGGGTAGCTTTTCTAGGTACTACTTCAATTATTGGAAAGATTCTTTAGATTGCTCCTTCGATTCAAAGTTTTTTGCTTTTCTTAGCAATTGGAAGAATGGCAAGCTCCTATCAACCACTTCATGAACAAACCTACTATGCGCCATGATGCATCTTGTCAACTTTTGCACTTGCTAATATTTTCAATGCCAACATTTCTTGTATTGACTTCTACTCCTCTTTTATGTCATAATATATCCTAGAAATTTTCCTTCGTTAATCTTAAAAGCACATTTTCCTGGGTTAAGCTTTACTCCATACTTTCTTAATGTCTAGAATATTTCTTCCAAATCCTTAAGATGGTCCTACCTCTATGACAACTTTACTAGCATATCGTCTATGTAGAGTTTCATATTTCTACCAATCTAATCCTAAATTGTCCTAATTTCCAATCTTTAATATAGCCATAGCAATTTTTAATCAACTGGAATTACTTTAATTTATAATAATAAGTAATAAAAGGTGTAATCAAACTTACCTACTTCCAATCTTCCCTAGCCAGCGAGATCTGATGGTATTCTTGATAATCATCTATCATGTTGAGCAACTTTGATCTTAATATTAAGTACACAAGTTGGTCAATCTTTGGTAAGAGGTAGAGATCCTTTGGACAATCCTTATTTAGACCTATAAAGTGTATATACATTCTCCACTTTTCTCCAAACTTAGGTACTATCACCATGTCAGATAACCATTTCAAGTATTTGATCTCCTACATATGTCCTATTTCTATCAACTCTTCACTTTGTCTCAGATTAATAACCTTTTTTCAGGTCTAAACTGCCTCTATTTTTATTTGACTAGCTTCTTATCTTGCTCCACAATTAACTTATGCTCCATAATATAGGAAGATATTCCCCTCAATGCTTTTGAGGAAGAAGCAAAGGCATCTACATTTCTTTTAATAAATCAACGAGATCTTTCTTCAGATAGTCTGGGATTGGTGTCCCTATCTTTGTAATTATCTTTTTGTTTGGACATTTTTCAATACTTAACAACTCTTTCATAATTTCTATCTAGTCCATTCTGCTTTTTTGGTTTCTAGGCACTTCTTCTTTCACTACCTCTATATAATATCTCTTCAAAAGTGTCTAGTCCCACTTAAATACACTGACTCCCTTCCCAACTAGGAATTTGACTGCCATATGATATAGTGATGCTACTGCTTGGAATTTCGCTAAGGCCAATCTTTTGATAATGACATTATATGCTAGAGAAATTGCAACCTTGAAGAATTGTATCATTTTAGTCTTTTTTGTTTCCCTATCCCATAATAATAGGCAGAGTAATTTTTCCATGTGGTTGCATGGCTTTTCCTGTGAACCCAAATAGCACATGTTTAACGATCTCCAATTGGTCTCTTCCCAATTCCATCTTATCTAAGGCTTCAACAAATATGGTATCCACTGGCTTCCACTATCTACTAAATACCTAGCAACATCATAATTCGCTATGGTAACCACTATGACTAGTGCATCGTGATGTGGGGTAATAATTCCCTTCAAATCTCTTAAGCTAAAACAAAGTTTGCCCCCTTTCTCATTCTCGACCAATCTCACTCTCTTTTTGGAGGCAATCATTATGCGGAGTTTACTCCTTTCCTTTTTGCACAATTCTCCTACAGTTATCTTGCTAATAAATCCTCTTTTCGAAGGCCTTGTCTATCTTCCTCTTCCATAGGCCTCTTTCCCTCCTCCTTCATACTTTGTCCTACTAGAGTGGATCAACATTATTTTGGAATGGAATCTTGTCGAAATAGAAAATTGCCACCTAGAACTCCAACACCAAACAACTAATTGAGATAGTATCTGAACAAAGTTTTTAATCAAATATTTCAATCATATTTTGGAGCTGACTTTCATGAATTTAGTGGGGGTAAAATCATGTATAAATGGAGCATAGTCAAAAATGACTTGTGTGTGCCCTTCCGTGAGAGTTTAGTGAGCTTAAAGAGATAAAAACACCCTCATACATACACATGATACTATTGTATTAAATTTTTATAAGTCCTTGTAAGTTGAACATTTCATATTAATTATGATGTTGGGATCAAAGGAGAGTTTGACTTATCACTTAACAAGAATAAAATGTTACAATATGCAACTAGTCGAGATCATATATAGACTTGATTTAAATGAAGTGTTAGAAAGACAGGAAGTTAGTTCATGCTATAATATACCATTTTTCAGTTTGATTAGTTAATTGTTTGTTTTAGGTGAATGCCCCATAGATATAGGAGGTGGTCTCCAAGATGCGTAAACATGTTATGTGTCCTTGTTTACTTTTAATTTTAATTCTATTTGTGGTAGTATTACAATATTAGTTAAAAAATTGCTCAATGGGATTCCAGTATAACTATGATAAAACTAACTTAAAATTATATAACTTGGCCTAACTAAGCCTAAGGGTGGCATCAAAGCCACGTCATCTTTTTGGACATAGTTGTAAGCCAAGTGAAATTTTGACATTGTGGTTCAATCATGAGTGCTAAGGAAAGTACTTTAGTCACACAGCACCCATTGCTCAATGGAACCAACTATCCATACTGGCAAGCTCAAATGAGAGCTTTTATCAAATCTCTTAACGAAAAGGCCTGGAATCCAATCACTAATGAAAGGAGTGAAGTAATGACCAAGGTAGAAGGCATAGACGTTGTCAAGAACATGAAGGATATAATACCCGAATAGGAGAAGACAACTCTTGGAAACTTGAAACCTATTAATTAAAGCTACATTTATTGAGGTTGATGAAGAACAACTCAAAGTGATCTCTACTTGCAAAATAACAAAGTGCACATGGAATATTCTCCAGAATATCCATGAAGTTATGAGCACTATTTGAATTTCTAAACTTCAAATGCTTCACAATTTGATAATTTGAGGATGGTCAAGGATGAGACAATTGTCATCTTCAATGAAAAACTTTATGACATAGCTAACCAAGCATACCAGCTCGGAAAGAGGTATGCAATAAAAATGAGACTTGATGGATGGGCTTGCTACAAACTTTTGAGATGTGCAAGTTAAAAAGGAGAAAAAGATGGCACTAAAAATTGAACAAAGTAGCTTGGAGGAGGAGTGCTCCAGCATTGACAAGGAGGTTGTTATTATGGTTAAGAAATTAAAGAAGATTATGACGATTATGAGCACATCCTTACCATATGTGCAAAGCTTGAAGAAAAAAGGGAAATCGATGGCCATGACATAGAGCGAGAATGATTCAAAACAATCTAAAAAGCATGAGCCAACAAACAATCATGTCACTTTCAACAGTATTGGAATAAAGGCCAATACTAGCTGTATTAAAGCCACAACCCTCAATCAAACTAATTCTTAATTATATAAGGTAGAATAAAAACCTTACCTTTAGAAGACAATCGTCACACAGTTCCTTCATCCCTTTTTTACTTTTCATGATAAATTGGATAAACTTAAAAAAAAAAGCATCAAAATCAACTTTTATTGATCAATTTGAATTCTTTTCCATGATTTATAATAGCCTTAAAAGGTCTAATATATACATTGTCAGGCTTTTTGAAAAAGAGTTGATAAGATCTTATGAAAATTGAACATTTTCGTAGAATATTCATCTTAACAAGAAATTATATACCAAATAAAATACGCATCACAAGCACTAAGGGCAATAGCTCAGTTGGTAGAGGATTGGTTTTTTGGAAAGATACAAAATTTACCATCAAATATTCAAAACTAATAGACGAACAAGTCTTAAATGTGCTCCTTACCATATCTGTACGAATAGAAATTTAAACAAAAGGCTAAAGGAGGAAATCACCATGGTGTTGAACCATCACAAAGATGTCACATTAGAAGTCAAACAAGCTAAGAAGGCCTTTAAAAACTTAAAGTAAAGCAAGACAAAACTTGATAATCTATTGACCATGGGTAAGACTCCAAATGATTTCTATAGTCTTGGCTTCATTAACCAATCAGGCACCAACTAACTAGCCTATAAGGAGATCTAATTTGTACGGGGAATTTTTGTAGGTTACTAAACCTGGTGTTGTAGTGCCACAATAGAACAACCACAAGAGAACCTAACATAAAGTTCATTATGAGTATTGTCATAAATTTGTTCATATTTTTTTAAAAAAAAAATGCTTCACTCTATTGTAGGACTTTATGGAAAGAAGAAGTATTGATCCCAAATTTAAGACGATGTCCTAGAGACAGTACAAGAAGGTAAAGGTCAAAAAGTTAGACTTGTCACACCACAAAAACTCCAATGCAGGGGTGCTCCAACACCACTTCAAACTTTGACAAAGATGGTTCAACGCATAAAATTGGAGACAAGGCAAATCCAATTAGTCATAAAAGCTTTTGTAAAAGAGTTGTCACTATTGGAAAGGACAAAAAGGACATATCAATAAGAAAATAACCTTGAATGTTAATCAAATGCTAATACTAATAAATGGTGTGCGTGGACCCCACCAATGAGAAACTCAGCTAAAAAGGTCAAATCAAATATTGCAACATAACATTCTTCCAAAGCACTAGAATGACAACATATGAATTTAATAAATGAACGTAACCAATGTTGGAGTTTAAATAAAAGGGCGAGTATTTTAGGAAAGATGGTCAAATTTGAAGATATGTAAAAAGTCGCTAAGAGTAACATTAAAATTAAAAATATGCAAAAAGTTGATGAAAGTGAACATGACAGCACCCTTGATGTTACAACACAATCACAACATGCACACATACAGATCCAAGCTTTGTACCAAAGGAAATTTTTGGCAATGAGAAAAAAGTTACGCTTATGCCTAGTTTAGAGTCTAAACCATGAGCCCAATATTAAAAGAAAAGAAGCAGATAAAGAATTTGGAAGGAGATTTTCTTGATACTTGTGTAGCCACCTTACCATAACTACTTGAATTCTTGAAAATCTTATTTCCTTCTTGCTAAAGACTCTTAATCCTCCAAAACCCTACTTATTAGTTGATTTCTAATATCTTTTATTTATTTCCTCGCACATTGTGATGCATTGTTGAAGGCTTTTAGCATGAAGAAGAAAGCCACCCATGGATCACCTACTCACAGAAGTTCCCATAAAATATGGCACCAATTGCACCATTGTTGGATAATATCCAAACATAACCTAAAGTAAAGCTATAAAAGAACCCAACACCACCAAAGTAATTACCTCAAGGAAAAGAAAGGGGAAATTAGTGTTACCAAAACTTATAGATTAAAGTACTTTATAGAAGCAACCAAAAAGTTTACAACTTTTACACAATAAAACTTTATAATTGAAAATTAAACACGGTGAAGTATAAAGATATTGGTTTTTGTGGATGTTTTGAAAGAATTGAGACTATTGACTATTGTAACTTGTTAGGATGTATATTTCTCAAAGTTGGTCCAAGAGTTATATAGTAATATCTCTAAAGATGACGATGTTTCTAAGTTCCCTTGGTACCATAAGGTGTACATTCATGGTAAAATTGTTAGAGTTTTACCCAACAGAATTAACTTAGTGTTAGGACACCGAGCGTATGACTTGAAAGAAACACATTGTTAAGATATCAAAACTAATTATGATGAGGTGCACAAGTTTTAATGACAAATAATGCATAATTGGCTTGGAAGAGCAACGTGAATGATATCGTTGAAACTATAAAATTAAACACTACCCTGACTTCTACTCCCTCTGCCCGTGGAAGACTTGAGGTTAGCATTCTTCATCTGAAGGCTTTATTTAGAGATATAGATATGCAAAGGAGCCAATTCTAGACGAAGAAGAGCAACCTTGATCAATATATTACCTCATTATTGTCACACTTCCCTTTGACTTAACTAGTGATGGAGTCTCAATTGTAGTTAGTCCATCTTCCTCCAAATGTTGCAATATTCGCCTACCTCTTTCTTGGTTGGTCCTTGACATTAAATATTAATGGGGAGCACTTGTTGAAGGTGAGATTAGAAAATGAACACACTTTTGGTTGTACATGAGGGAAAATACTTCGTGAATTTTTTACTACTTAAGAGGAACCCTTTGGATGCTTGGTTAATTGTTTAGTAATATCTTTTGGTAGTTTTCTATGCTACTACTTAGTCTTTGCTACTCAATTTTCTCCCACACTATCTTTCGCATGAAAAATATTATTTACTACAATGTTGATAACCCAATTCCAGGACAACGTAGTTGAAAATTATCCCTATTGCGAAATATTTTGATTTTGCCATGCTGTATTAGCTATGCTTGAATTTGGAGTTTTTGTTGTTGTTATTGTAGTGATGCTCCAACTCCAAAAGCTAATAAAACATTATGAGCAAATGCTTGGAAGAAGACTTTGCTAATTGGAGTTTACAGTTACTCATGCATTGTCCAATTCTCCTATATTCCTAGTCTTCTTTAGTGTTTTGTGTTATAAAGGGGAAGATATAAGTAATGCTCCAATAAGATAGTATTCCAATGTGATGTAGTTAGAAGTTAGAATGTTGGTACAAGTTTATGGGAAGTTGTGTGTTATGCCTTGGCGTTTTCCGTCCTAATTTAATGTTATAATGCCAAAGGAATTGAAGTTTGTTGTGATATTGCATTGATGATGTTTCAACATTAAGGTCTCAATATATTTGAAATATTTGTCTTCTGTCAAGAACAATATTCAATTTTTCCACATTATGCTCATTTCATGAAATTCATCTTTTCCAATAGGGATGTGGCACATAATACCAAATAGAGAGATTGTTAACGTCTTTTTGTAGTTGGCACTTATGTAGTTCAAATAAAAATAAAAACATTGTTGAAAAAATTAAACAAAAATTGGAATGGGTCGAACTCAAGTATTCCCATATTATAAAAGTCAAAAAATCTTGCAAAATATGAAAAAGTGTGGACTTTGACTTTTCTATAATTATTGAAAATGCTTTAAAAATGGCCAAGCATTAATCAGATTTGATTATATCTTTAAAGACAAGGAAATATTTGGATATGTACGAATATCCCTGCAGATGTAAGAGGTAATTTTTGAACTGCGTAAACATTATGTGTCCTTGTGTTTACTTTTAATTTTCATTTTATATGTGATGATGGTACAACATCAATCGTAAAATTGCTTAATGAAATTCCAATGAAACTATGATAAAACTAAGGTGAAATTACAACACCTCTAATTTAACTTGTAATATCTTTTGATATGTTAAAAATTAGTGGTTAATTAAGTGGCGATTCGGTAGAATTTTACTAATATATAGATAAGGTAGAAAATTAAGATAGAAGTATAGGGTATTTGCAAATTAATTTATAATTATTATTAATTGTAAATTAACTTATAATTATATATCCATATATTAAGAAATAGTAGAAGCATCATCATAATAGATTTCAGTTTTTATTTTTTTTAGAGATTAGAAAACAAAAATAAGTTTTGTAAATACTCTATTTTAATTATGTTCAACTAAAATCATGCCATTTATTTAGAGCTCTTCAAGCATGTAAACATAGCAAATGACAAATAGATGTATAAATAAAAAGAAATAAGTGACAACAAATTAAACCGTTATTATGATATATTAATAATCACATATGTATGGGAGATACAAAACATTAATTATATTAAATTAAAATCTTTTGGGGGTTCATTGCAAACTTGTCTACATAAAAGTTAACTTAAATAATTAAAAATTTATTTGGATAAAAAATGAAAAATTTTCTTTAAGTTCTCAAAAGTTCCATTTATTCTAACAAATTAACAACTTTCTAACAATAACTATTTCACAATATCTTAGCGACAATACAGTTCTTATAAAAATCAATTGTTTCAAAACTAAAAAAAAAAAAAAAAAAAGAGTTATGTTTCAATACCCTCTACTTATAGACAATTTTTTCTATCAAAGTCTATGCCACTAAACATGATACTCAATTAAATAACACATCTTACCTTTTTTTCTCTTTCTTTTATATAGTTTTTAAGTTTTTGCATAAATTTTCCTCCCATCATAACTAGCATTCTAACAAATCCCCAAATTTAAATTGGTTAAAAAAAAACTGCTTTCCTAATTGAGATAAAATGGTGAAATTGAGTTTTAATATTATATAATAAAATTTTCTTAAATAGTATGACATTTACGTCGCACTTTTCATTTCTATTATCTTAGAAAAAAAAACCTAAAATCTCTCCAAAATATTTCTTCAACAATACTCTCCTCTTGTCCTTTATTTCTAAATTTCTTTTAGAGGTTGCCTTTTTTCATCATTTTTCGCATTTTCCGCGTAGTACACGTTTCACTCTATCAAGCCCCCCAAAAATGTCTGCCACCTTTCCCCAACAAAATTTAGCAAATAATAATAAAAAATAAGAAAAGCAAAACTTGTGGCTACAATTTTTGCATTTAATTCAATTCCTTCATAAACATGTGGTCCAGAAACACCTATCATTATATGAATAAATAATATTTATTGGCTGTCATTCCGTGCCTATCCCTTTCTCCCACTAACCATAAGAACAGATATGGCGGTGTCGCAAATTGGCGCTGACGTGGCAAAAAAGCGCAAAAAGGTCCACCCGCACGGTCCATTCCAGTCGAAAGTGCCCGCGTTTGCATCATATGATTAAAATTACAACATATGTTATAAATTTATATTAAAAATATAAAAATTTTAATATTTATTACAATTTTTTCACTTACACAAAAGAAATTTTTAGAGATATAATATTTAGTAAGAATTATATTGAGTTGAATAATAATTTTGCTTGTTTTGTAATTATAGTATGTGTTTTTAAGTATTTTTACGTGGAAAAATTGTATAAAAGTAAAAGAGAGTAATGATATAAAAAAGAAATGTAATAATTGAGTGTATGTTTTTTAAGATTATATAATTTGAAAATTAATAAAGTTAATATATTTAAAAAGAATATTTTAATGAAATGAATAGTATAATTTATTTAAATATATGTATAAAATATATAATAATGATTAGATGGTACTATATTTTATAAAAATAATAATTATATTATAAAATATAAATAAAAATAAATATAAATATAATATATATATATATATTAATTTAATTATAAATATACATAATAACTAAAAAAATATGATGTATTTGCACCTGCGGTTTACAAGACCACCGCCGCATAATGGCCCACACGACTTATAATACAATAAAACTATTTAATGGTGAAACATTAATTAATTAATAGAGAGACATGTCCTGTCAGGGCATCGTCATCCACTACGCTTTGTTTCCAATCCACACGGCCACATTCATTTATTATTACTATTAAATTAACACACTCTCTGTTTAATTAAAAATTAATTTTATTAAATATTAATTTTAAATAATAGTACTCAAATTTTAAAATTATATAAAAAATTTCATAAAAAATAAAAAAGAAAATAATTATTAAAGAGATAAAAGATTAAAAATAAAAAAGAGAACTAAAAATTTAGAAGAATAGTAGGATATTTAGCAGTGTTTACACGTTTAATACATTAAAAATTTTATAAAAATGAAAAAAAGAAAAAAAATAATTGTTAAGGGAATAAAAATTAAAAGGCAAAAAGAAAAATAAAATAAAAATAAGAGTACTCTAAGAACTTAGCATTTTGACACCCAAAAGTAATTAATATAGAGATGCACGCTCTATATATAGTATCCATTATTACTATTATTATTACAATAAATTTTTAGGTATAAATTTATTCTATTCTCTTTTGTTCAATTTTAAGAGGCTATAAATATTTTGGTCAGTTTTTCTTCAAATAAATATCCTTATCTTTCGAAGGGGAATAGATCCAACTATTTGATCATCAATGAATGAATTCTTTTCGAGTTTGATTTGTTGAAGTTAATTAATTAATTTTAAAATATGTGATGTGTTTTAACCAGTTACTCGATTTATTAAAATAATTATAAAATTGTTTGTCCAGATCGGCATATTTAAATTTGATTTATGTAATTATTTTTTTATTATAACAAGATGTATATATATTTTATTTTTAAATATAAATAAATATTGTTGTCTTCTTTTCTTTATCTCAATGCCTTTGAAAATTTGATTGTGCTGTTTGGCACTTAACTCGAGCTTAATCGATAGAAAAACTGTATTTGATTTGTTAAAAGCGATGGATTAAATTTCATGCTTCTTTAATAGATAAGATAAGAAATTTCCACTCCATCGGTCAAAAGAATGAGAGGAATAACTCTATTAAAATTCACTCAAACTCAATTTAATTAATAATTAAATTACCATGAACATAGATAAAAATTGCCAATAATCATGTAGTATACAAGTAACTCAGTCAAATTTACTTATAACCTAGCATATTGTACGTGTTACTCTACATTGTAAGATTCACTGAGTCTTAAGATTAAGGAAGAACACAAAGTAGATCATTACGAACTAAAAGAGATAATTTACACATGTAAATATTATACATAATGATATCAGAAGATATTTATTATGGTTTAATATCATATAACTCTATGTCAAAATCATCAAATTGTGGCAGGAACGTAATACAATAATAATTAGTGAAAGCTTAATTTGTTGATGTATATTTTATATATTGTTTAAAATGCTAGTTCAATGGCCAAAGTTGTGAATTTAATATGTGGTGCTGATATTATACTACATTAAACTTGTTGCTCTAGATAATAATTATTGGTATTGCCTGAAAACTACTTATAATCACATCCAATTATAAAATAATATTCAAATATTTCGGATCGTAAAATTATATTAGTTGAATAAAAATTTAATACAGGAACATTTTTTTATTTTTCTATATCCTAATAAATAGAAATTTCTTGGTTGAAAATTGAAATAAAATGTTCATACAATTAAATTATATTACAAGAGATAAGAAATAAAATCTTATAATTTGCCACCATAATCTAGAACCAAGCATCTATGTAGAGGATAGGCATCGACACAGCCACATAATTATTATTTCCGAAAAAAGGGCCTATTTTAAGTGGCTGAAAGATATTTATGCAATATATATATATATATATATATATATATATATATCTGTGTGTGTGTGTGTGTGTGTGTTGTGATATTTGTGTGGGGAAGTGCAAGCTGTGAAGACAAAAGCGAAATTATTTAATTTTATTGTTAACATTTCTTTTCATATGGTCCTTTTCTTGCCCTTTGATGGTTCCCACCTCTGCCTTTTGATCTTTTGGAATGAAAAAAATTATTATGTAAAAATATCAAATGGTGTAAATTAAATTATACCATCATAATATAAATTTTATTTCAATGTATTTTTTTTCATGAAAATAATTAGGCATCAGTTATATCATCTAATGCATAAAAATTTCAAGGTTTGATTAATCATATCAAGATACGAGTTTGAAACAAAAGTATACAACAAAATAAAAAATAAATTTAAGTACAAACTATTGTAAGAATAAGCTAATATCTTTTCTTTTGCTAAATGAAGAGTTTGGAAAGTCTCCATCTCACAATTGATTACAAATAAAGATTTTTCTCATTGGTAATTATTGACGAACTGGAGTGTAACCCGGATAACTTTATTTCATTTTTTTTATTATTTATGTCTAAATTTTAAAAATGAACTTTCTAATTGTACTTAATCTTGTTCATAGTTAAAGATTATTTCGCAACAAAATTGTAACACAAAGTTAATTTAAAATAAAAATTCGTAATTGTTTTTAACATATAGAAAGAGAAACGCTCCGAACGAAAAACATTGTCCTCGTTTTGGAAAAAAATTCTGAGAATATGTCTATATATGTGTGTGTGTTAAATTGAAAAGTAATCTACAATGTTTTTGAAAAATTAAGTACATCCACTAAAAGTCATAAATTCTATGATATCATAGATTTCAACATATTCAAATCCTTAATATTGAGTTTTTAAATTTTAAAATAACCTATAAATAGGATAATTATAAACTAAATTTATTAAATTTAATTTGCTAAATTTTATATGCTAAATTAAATTGCATCAAACGATTAAATCTGTTTTATCTATCTGTTTTCCTTTCTTTTTGTCTTTGGTTGTTATTGTTTCTTAATTCGTGCTAGTTCAAAGACAAATTTTGTTAATTTAATTTGTCCAAATTTAAGAAGTTAATTTAAGGAAACATCAACAAACTAAATTTAGAAAGTTTAAGCATGTTTTTACCTTGTGATTTTTCTTCGTGACTTTAGTGTATGTTTTTACACATGCAAAAATGATTTATGCATCTAAGAATTAATATCAATTTTGTTTACTTCTAAACTACACAAGGATTTGCTTTTGATATTCTTTGAAGAAGGGACAAATCTCTGGAAATTTAAATTCCAAGGGTGTAGTCCAAATAATGTGTGCTATAACCTTCCAAATCTTAAAATTTCTTTGATATATTCTTTTTTGTTTTATTTTACCACCACTTCACTATCAGAAGGCAATGTTTCAGCAAATAGTAAAAATAAAATAAAATGGAGTTTAGACCATCATTGAGAAAGTGAAATTCGAAGGAATTAATAATTTCGAGATAACTCAAATATTCTAGGGATATTTTTCCATCTGTCTTTATGATTTTAGTATTCTTTGGATCATATCTCATGACTTCAAATTCGGATATTGTACGCAAAAGTAAAGCAATTATCATAACTATAAGATTTGATAATCTAACAAGCCATAAAAGAAAAGTTTATTGCATTCAGTAACACTCTCTTTGATACTTAAAATAGGTTTATAAGAAATATAATGAAAAAAACTAAGAGAAAACTTGTAATTTCTCTATTAAGCGAGAATCTCATCACCTTAATGACCTCAAAGCAAACTAAAGAAGGTTGGGAAGCCATAAAAAGAAGAAGGAATAAAATCACCAATGTTAAGAGAATTTTTTTTTTCACCCATAGGACCCCCAAAGGAAAGAAAATATTAAAAAACAAAAAGATTATTTCCAAAAGAATTAGGTCACTCCAATTCCTCAATATCACACACATATACAAATATGTGTAAATAAATGATTGGAAAATCTAAATTTGATTTGATGGTACGACAAAACTAATAATATAACAACTATTTAAAGAAATTATTTGCAATTTCGCACCTCAAATCTATTACCATTCAAACAATTTATCTTTAATTTTTTTCAAACATATGCAAATTTAGTCTCCCAACTCCATCCAATTAATGTTCTTAATTGGGAAAAGAATATTTGAAATTTGTATTAGTGCTTCTCCCTCTTTCATTTGTTATTGATGTCAGTCATCAAGTTGTACATATCAAAATTAGTTGATTTAACTTTCACAATCGTTCTTTACAATTAAATAGAAATTCTTAAGTAATATTTCTTAGCATGTGATATAAGGATCTCGACGACTATAAATATGCAACGGGTGTTAAGAGCGAGTGGGAAAACACTTTATAAAGGCAGAAGCAAGAGTATGTTGGGCGTGACATTTGGATCATGTCTTCTATAGTGAAATCAATCAAAAGAGGATTTCACCAAACAAAATCATATAGAAGAGTCTGAAAATAAAGTGGAGAAAAAAAAAAAAAAAAACCTCGTGAAAGTGGAAACACGAATCTCATACATTTATCACTTCTTGATCATGCCTTCAAGTCAACTGTTGGAAACAAAAATAAGTAAAACAACACATATGGAGAAAAAAGACAAATGGTCGGCCATTAGAAAATTAAAAAGAAGAAAGTAGGATGATTTTAACCCATAGAGTTTTTGAATGGTATCCAAAAAGAGTGCAGTAAAGAGGAAGACAAAACCCTCATGACCTTCGCCTATACCTGCTTATCCTTGTCCCCAACGTGTCTCATCCCTCGATTCCAATTCCATAAATGGCGAGCCTCTGGATCAATGATGAAGATAGTTTTGATGAGACACTATATATAGTCTACGTATAAATGGTGAGCCTCTTGATCAATGATGAAGATAATTTAGATGAGACAATATATAGAGTCGACGTATAATATGTTAATTAAAGTAAATAAAAATGCAACTTCGACATTCAAGAGTCGAGATAATGATAATTTGGGTGAGATGATCTACACGTGATTTATTCACATTCGAGGTGAGATAGAAAAATTGCTTAAAATGCTGCCAATTTAATAATTTGAAATAAAATAAAATTAACTAATGATTGAGATAATGATGAGACGATGAGTTACCAAAAAAGATAAATTTTTACCTCAAATATTAGTTGAATTCAAGTGGGATGTATTGGTATAAAATATTGCTTATTAATATTTCAACCAAAATTGTAGAAATCATAAAGTAATTGGACTGTATAATTGAAGTGGACATATAAATTATGTCAACTGCTAATTAATTTTTGTGATAAAGTTACTGTATCGTGGTACATTGTCCCTATTTATCATTACTTTCTTAATTTCTCTATAATTTTTTATTTTTTTTACAACAAAATAAGCTTTGAATTGAAATCATGATATTGATTATTTATAATTTGACTTTTAACTTATGTGATACTCTTTTTGACTTTATAATTTTTAAATACTTTCAGTATAATTTCCCTACAATTGCAATAAAAAATTTCAATACATTTTCCATCAATGCCGTATAAAAATATTATTTTATTTTTAAAGTAGCAAAAAGTTGTATAATATATTCTGCTAATTAATGTGACACGAGTACTCTATTGATTGAACAAAAGCTCCAGTAAAGTTAAGGAATTGTTAGACAAAACAAATTCTAAAAATAATATGACAATTGACTCAATTAAAACTTCAAAATACATATAAACACAAAATTTGTAATAGGAAAATACATAAATCCGCGTGTAAATATGTAAAAATAATATAAAACGCATTGAAAATATGGAGGATTAATTTCAAGAGTTGTAAGTGTTCTATTTATAGTCAAAGAACCCAATTTTTAAAGAATTTGGTCTCTACTAGAGAAAAACAATTTGAATATATCATAATTCTACTAAAATATATCAACAAGATAATATTACTGTCCAAAACTAACTTTAAATCGTATAATAATAATTTTAAAGGAATTATACTCAAAATAGACTATTTAAATATTGTACTGGATGAAAATACATTGGTTTTGATCGATCTGCTACTATTCTTGATTTGATCATCAAATTTTCAATACCAACATTCTAATTTATTGATTTCAATATGTTGCAATCAATCTCAAGTCACTTTAATAGATCAGTGGCTTTTTATATGCATAGCTATCTATTATTGTGAATTTGGACCTTAAACTCTTTTTGCAATCGTAGATTCATATTTAGGTAGTATTTGTTAAGAAAGTTTTGATATTAGAAATGGGAATGAATCCCATAATTTTTGTTTAGATCACTATTATAAAAATTAATATTTGAAATTCATATAAAAAATTTAAGATTCATCAAATTTTACCCATGATAGAGGGTTTTGGATAAAATCTAAATTTGATTCCGATTAGCTTTATATTTTATTAACTTAATAAATATATAATGCACACACCATAAAATCAAATATGATCCTTAATTTCTACATACCCAAATGTAAAATTATTAAATTAACCTTATCTTTAAAACTATGTTTTTTTGTTTTTTTTTTCCTCCTTTTTTAATGCATTATGTTTTTCTTCATTCTTTTTTTTCTTTGCTATCCATTTTCATCCAAACTATTTACACTATTAGACTAACCAACTTGTTATAAATATTTTTCTGCTTTTTCAATTAATGTACATTTTTATTTTTCTTTGATATTTTCTTTTTTCTTTTAACTCATTTTCATATTCATATTTTTTCTAATATTATTTAATTTTCAATATTTTTATTTTTATTATTTAAAATATCAAAATTTTATAACACATTATAATTAACAAAAATATAAAATTTATATATAATTTATATATGTAATATTTATTTTTTAACTTTATACAAGTTAAAGGTATAATTAAAAATTTCCTACGTCCCATTTCAAAAAAATCAACAACCAAACATCAATTATAATAACCAAATGCCGTCTTACCCGGATCAAAATTCTAAACACTATTTTTCTTCTCGATCTTGTATGTCTCCGATCTCATTCCGAAACGCCATTTTCATCCAAAACTCATTTCTTTCATTCAAAATTAATTATTTCTGTCCAAATTCAATTTTAAGAAAATTTGCCATTTTAATATTCGACCTTGTCTATCCACTAATCTAAATATTTTGCTTTTATGATCTCCAATCACAAAAATTTATAGTAAAATAATTGATACCCTTCAAATTTATTTTTAATACTTGATTTAAATTAATACTTTTTACTGAAAATAAACACACGCCCACACACAAATAAAATACTGCAGCCGCGGAAGCAATAGTTACCGATAAGGATCCATAAAATTGTGGACAAGTTATTTTAAATCATTATAATTATGATATTCATTATTTTGTCAAATATCGTGATTTTAATTAATTATTTTTAAAACCCATGAAAAATGTCAAAACGTCCCCGCAGAAGTGCGGTAGGCCCCTCATTGAATTCCAATAGCCCTTTATTATCACCCTTAAGACATCGACAATCCACTAACATTTCGAACTGTGGCGGGCCCTGAATGGCACGTACTTCCTCCAGTTCCAGAGGCGCGTCTCAGGCAGCACTTCGCCGGCGTCTTTGGCTGACGCTTTCCCGCCACGTGTCTTGGGCTATCTTTCAATCTCAGCCACAAGGTTCTACGGATTTCTCGGGCATTCCACGAAAAACCCCTCCAGATTGCATAATTGCAGTTGAACCCATATGACGTGGCACCCGTCCACCACCTCCACGCCGCCCTTTTTACTCATCCAACCTCCATATGTAAGACCCAGGAAGTATTCTCTCTCTCCCTTCACAATTTTTTTGACCTTCTTTCTGGCTTCGGAGTGCGTCGATGTTCTCTTGCTTTTTCTCTGGATTTTTCTTTTGCTGAATCTTTACTGTTTTTGCTTTCTGTGTTTGCATCTTTCAATCTGTTTTGTTTTGTGTTGTTCTTTCTCTATTGCTGTTCTGTTTTGATCATTTGATTTTAGACAAGGATCTCGGTCTTTGAATATTTCTGCTAATTTTCTTGGACTTCTTCTGGGTATGGACAATTCCTTTTTTCGATTTTTACTATTTTCTTTCGGAACCAAGTTTGTGGAGCTTCGAATACTTTTTCCCTGTTGATCAGGTGTTTTTCTTTTGAATCAAGAAGTTTTCTGACCTTTTGTTCGGTGGGAAGCGTAAAGTTCTGAAATTTTGTTTTCTCAAAATTCCGATGGAGAAAGGAGATGTATTGGATGTAAAATTTTGTATTTTTTGAAATAAGAGGTGGTCTTTGATATTTGCAAATTCTTTTTGTTTCTTTATTTGATCAAGAGGTTCATTGGATTTTTTATTTTCATCCGAGAAGCTTTGGGAATTGCTCTAAAGAGGATTTGGGGATATTGATGGTTTCTGCAGCTATGGATGTGGAGGTGAGGTTTACCATTGGATTATGTAACTTGATTTGGTTTTCGGGTTGTTTTAAGGAATGGTGGTTTTACCTTTTACACATAATATATTTCTGGGTTACTGAAGTAGAAGTGGCAAGATTATGTGTTTTATCAGCATTTCATTGTAGGAATGAATTTATTGGTGTGGCTATGCAAAAGCAAGAAACAAGAAGGGAAATATGTAAGACAAGATTGATGTGAATTTTGCTCCTTTGAACTCAGGGTGTGGATATTTGGGTTATCATTGACAAAATTTAAAGTTTGCTTTATAGCTCTCAAATTCTGCTTAGAGAATTTGGTGAACTCATATTTGAATATAAATGTAGCGTTAAAATGTTACATTCTGAAATCTTATAAAATAAATTTTTACCTTTTCCTATTTCTAGAGAGGTGTACATCATACTGTTTTGTAAACAACCATAGAAATGGGAAATCTGCTATTTGACTTTTACGGAGATATTGTGCCATTGGCGGCACTTTGAGGGATGATAACAACTAGAAGTGGTGCTAATGCTTTTTGGATAATGTTTAGCCTGAAGTCGTAAGCCGTCGACTGTAGGGAAATTCGACCATCAATGGGATCTAGTGGGAGTAATGCTGTAGCTTTCTGGTCTCTGCTGTTGATATACATCATAACTAAATTCGTAAACCTGTGAGACGGATGTACTTTCTTGGATTTGCTCCTGAATTTTGGAGTTCTCCTACAGGAACAACATGGATGCGTTGGATCCGAAGTTCCTCTGCCTGAAGGCAACGAAATTTCGTCTGCCTTAGGCACTCCCACCATCAAGTATAAGAATTCTAAAGAGCGGTTGAATCGTGTGGTTGACTTTGCTCCAAAGGTATGTGCTTCTTACTTGCTAATTTAAGTAGAATATACCTACAAAATTCAACTTATATTCGTGTTTGGCTCATTTTTCATTCTTATTTTATGCGGGTAGGTGAGGAAGCCATATACCATTACCAAACAAAGAGAAAGATGGACGGACGAAGAGCACAAAAAGTTTATTGAGGCATTGAAACTTTATGGTCGAGCATGGAGGAAAATTGAAGGTATGATTAACTATTTTAACTCCCGAGTCTCTGATTTTTCTTTGGATGTTGTGATATTTCATTTATGCTGAGGAGATTTTACTTCCTCTGCCTTTTTTACAGAGCATGTGGGTACAAAAACTGCAGTGCAAATTCGGAGCCATGCACAGAAGTTTTTCTCCAAGGTTTTACTGCTCTTATACCAGTACCATTATCTGCCATTATATCTATATGCTGCCTTTTTGAGTAAGTCATATATCTTTTATGACGTCGAGGGGCAAACTGTATTGCTGGCAAAATTTTCACGGTGATTATATTAATTCCTGAATGTCTCTGGGGTGCTTAGGTTGTCCGCCAGTCTGGTACTGGTGATTCAAGTTCTGCGAAGCCAATTGAAATTCCACCTCCTAGGCCTAAGAGGAAGCCTATCCACCCATATCCACGAAAGCTGGTTTCTCCAGCCAAAACAGCAATCACAATACCTGAGAAACCAATGAGGTCTGCATCTCCGGAACAGGATAACCAATCTCCTACATCTGTCTTATCTGCATTTGGTTCGGATTCTTTTGTGGGGCCAGACTTCAGTGTGCGTAATGGTAGCCCTTCATCTGTCTCATCTGATCTGGCCCTTGACCCTGGTTCAGTGTCTGGTTGTGATGACCCTAAACTTCCTTCAGCAGGCATTATATCTTCTCTACCAGACCATGAAGATGAGAATTCAAGTCCTGATGAGCAAATTCCTCTGGTACTAGCTTGATTCATTTTAGCAGCCGTGCTAGTGCATTTGATAACTCCAACTCATGCTCAGCTAACTATGTTTCCTTCTACTGGATAGGAACTGGAGCTTTCATTCCAGAACAATGCTTTCAATAACGAAGATCCAAGTGAGTCAGGTGCCCAAAGCTTGAAGCTATTTGGTAAGACTTTATTAGTAACGGACCCCAGTGGACCATTGAATTCAACTGTGGGGACTTGCCTGCTTGAATCATTTGATAGGAGCAAGGGAACTTGTTTATTTCCTGGGAGTGTTGTGCCTTTACGATTTCCTACAAGCACTTCTCAATGTGCCTACAATACCTCTTCTGATAGATCACCTAACCCAATCTACACTACTGGAATGAAGAGTAATCATTTGGACGCTGAAATGATGAGAAATGATTCAAATCTTCTGAATGTTTGTTCTACAGTTCCTTTTCCATGGTTGGCACTTGGCAGTAATGAATCACGTTCAACTCTGCAAGTGCATGGTCCAAACCCAATCGAATCGCAACCCTTCTGTGATACCAAGGAAAAGCAGGATGCTAATGGACGAAAGGAGGGGTTATCTGATTTAGTTGGTGCCTCAGAAGGGAAGATCTGGGATGCAGACAGCACAACTCTTTTGCTTGAGCAGAAAGGAAAAGACTTCAAAATAAGCAAGAGGATTTCGACTCACTGTAGAAAGGGCTTTGTCCCATACAAAAGATGTTTCTCTGCGCAAGATTCTACCATTTCTTCTGCAAAACCTGCTGAAGAAAGGGAGATGCAACAGATCCCCTTCTGCTTGTAACTTGTTATTGTTACTTCCGGTGAAGTTGTCTAAGACTCAGTAACCATTGTTACATTAACCCATGGCAAATATAGCAGGTGGAAGATCAGAGCACTCGGTGCAATGCAGGGGGCGAATACGGGCCAATGTGTGGCTTCGTGCTATTGTATCTGGTTGTCTTCTCTTCGAGACTATTGAATTGTATTGAGTAAATCTGCAGTTCATTCTTACATGTAATCTGCAAGAAGCTGATAGCTTTAGCAATGAAATTTGCCCCTTCATAACTGCGAAATCGTTGTGGATACCTTTTCAGTTTTGTTTGTAAAAGGATAAGATAATTAGGTTTGGGGGAGCTTAAAGTTTGGGAGGTTTTCTGAACTTTATGTAGCATATTAAGCGTTATAATTTGCTACGCTAGCTTTTCTGGAAGTTCATGGGAATATTAATGTTATTGGAGGAAGAAATTCTTTGTATCCAGTCGTTTCTGGTCTACCTGGTGAAAGAAATCTTTAAATGGACATGTTAATAGCTGTCATAATTCTTGGCAAATAGCGAGGCATCTATTTGCTTGTAAGCGATAATCAAAGGGCTTTATGCTTAATGGAAGGGGGTGGTCGTACGGGCGGATGAACACGTCTAATGTGTGTATAGGATAAAACTGAAATAAGAGTATTATATAAAAGCAAAATTTCGTACATAAATTCTCTTACCTGGTTATTCTATTTCTTGTAAGGACTATCTACTATCATCTAATTATTTGTGATGTTAGGATTTGCTCTACTTATTTTTTTCTTTATAGGAATTCACTTCATTACAAATTGGATTCTTTATCTATTAAGGCGTTTAGGATTATAAAAATTTATTCTACTTATTTTTACACGAATTCAGAGATTCATTCTTTATTTGTGCATTCAAGCTTATTTACCATACAAAAAGTGTAAATGAATGTAGCTAAATGTCCTATGTATAGGTAAAGACATAAAAAACACTTGTACAAAAAATAAACACAGAGACCATGTTTATACTTGTAAAGGACTTAGTATTTCTATAATACAAGTTAAATGTGGAAAATATGTTGAAATACTTTGACAAAAATTGGAGAATTGCAATGCAAGTCTTTCCAATCTTATGATGTATGGAAAGATGAAGACTTTGACCATACCACAATTATTGAAAATAGGTGGGCATATGTCCTAAAATGGCCAAGCATAAATCTAACAAGATCATATTTACACAAGACAAGGAAATATACAAAGAAGCTAAAAATAAGGAGAAGATCTACATTATAAGAAAAGTCATCCCTCTAGGCAAGGAAACAGTCACCTAAAACTCGAACATCAAAGTGTTGATTGGACAGAATCTTCATCAGGACATTAACCAAAGATTTGAAAACATTTGAGAGCTGATAAATCAATCAAAAATAGGGTAGAGTCAAAGATGGCTAGTATGTGCCTATTCGGGAGATGTGTGAGTTTGGAGTAAGAAAACACCCATTTTCACACATATGATACACTTGTATTGAAATTTTGCAAGTTCATGTGAGATGAATACTTTATATCAATGTGAAAGTTAAATCAAAGGAGTTTTGACTTGCCACTTCACCAATTGAGAGTGTGAGAGTGTTCTAACTAGATGAAATTAACTATGGAGTTGATTTAAATGAAGTGTTAGGATGCAAGGGACTTGTTCTTGTTTGGATGATTTTGTAATCACTTTTATTAGTGGATTATTTAATCATAATAAGTGCCATACAGATGTAAGAGATGGTTTTTGAACTACGTAAACATAGTGTGTCTTTGTATCTACTTTTGTTTTTAGGTCTATACGTATGGTGGTGTTAAAACATTAGGTTAAAAGTTGAATAGTGGAATCAGAATATCACTAAGGTAAATTCAACTTGGAATTACAACTCTCAATCTAACCTAATTGACAAGTGGGATCAAAGATACATCATCTTTTTGGACTTAGTTTCAAGGCTAGTGAAATCTTGAAACTGTAGGTTCAACTATGAGTGCAAAGAAAGGTGATTCAGTTACACAACCCTTGTTGCTCAATGGAACCAACTATCCATATTGGAAAGCTTGGTTAAAAGCTTTTATCAAGTTTTTTGAGGAGAAGGCCTGCAACTCTATCATCAATAGATAGATTACACTAACGCCAAGGTGGAAGGCACCAATATTATCAAGGATGTAAAAGAATTGGACGGTGCTAAGGAGAAAGCAACTCTTTAAAACTCAAAGGCAATTAAAGTAATATTTAATGGAGTCGATGAGGAACAATTAAATTGTAAATGCTTACTTCACAATTTGTAAATTTAAGAACAGATAAGGATAAGACAATCTTTTTCTTCAATGAGAAACTCTATAACATAGCTAGCATAGTGTGTTAGTTTGGAAAGAGGTATTTAGAAGTTAAACTAGTTCGAAAGATATTGTGCTCACTCCCAGAATGCTTATCTACAAAAGTGATGGCCATTGAGGGGGCTTAAGATGTGAAGTAGATGAGATAGATGAATTGATGAGCTTACAACAAATTTTTGAGATGAATATAGTTTAAGCCTAAAACAAGAAGGATATAGCATTGAAAATTGAATGAAGCAACATAAAGGAGGAGAATTTCAAAAACTGATGATGAAGTGGTTATGTTGGCAAAGAAATTGAAAAAGTTTATGAAGAGAGTAAAAAGAGGATCTCCAACTAGAGCGTAAATTCCATCAAACGAACTACTAGAGAATGTGGGAACAAAATTGATAAGGACTTTCAAAAATAATTTTCCGAAGAAAAGAGTTAAATGCCATGAGTGGTTATGGGTATATCTCAGTAGAGTGTGCTAACACCTTAATGAAAGAAGGCAAATTGAAGGTCACAACTTGGAGTGAAGATTGAGGAATTAGAAGAGGATGAGCAAACAAGTAACCATGTTGCATTTAATGGAGTTGGAAAAAAGGCCAAAGATGTTCTTACTAATGTCACATTTCTAAACGTACAATCAAATTGTGGTAGTGGCACTGCTTTGAAATCACACGAGGAAATAATGTCCTGTTACACAATGATGTATGATAAAATTCTGTTCCTAAAAAATGAAATCAAGACACTCCAAAAGGAGGAGGAGTTGAAGGTGGAAATTACAACGATGACAAGATAGATCAAGAGACTATCATGGAATCTAAACAAAACAAAAAAACCTTGGAGAAATTAAACAAAGAAAAGGCAAAGTTTGATGATTTTCTAACCATGAGAAAGACTCTTAAGGATCACTTTGGACTTGGACGACTTGATCAATTGGATTCCATTGAAGTAGCTCCTAAGGAGTTCTAGTTTGTGTTAGAATCTATTTAGGAAGCTAGCTCTGGTGTTCTAGCACCAAAGTAGTAAAATAGAAAAAGATATTGATGACATAGAGCTCATTGGGAGCATTATCTTTAGTCATGTTTTTACTAAATGATGTACTCTTTTGGAGGTCTTTAGAGATTGGAGAAATGTTAATCCCAAATTCTAGTTGATGACTAAGAACGACCCAACACCATGCAGGTCAGTCAACCTAACTTATGTTGCTAGTCCACATATACTATTGTATTGGAATGTTTCAATGCCACCGAGTATTTTGATAGTGGATACTGAAGACATATGACAGGGGATAAAACAAACTTGACTGAATACTCAAGTTTTAATAATATGTGATTTTACAGTATATTTAAATGCCTTCATGCTAGGTTTTTGCATGCATGTTGAGCTAAATTGGTTTAAAATATATCTTTATGCAGAATTATGTTAAATGTAATGATTTGGGAGTGTTTTGAGTGTTGTTTTAGTGGTAATTAGTTAACTATGGACATTTTCTACACTTAAGCATGATTTTTGGTCTACATTTCCACATCGCGTCTACAAAAAATAGAGCCACAGTTGTGAAGGATGAGAAAGGCACTATGAAATTTAAGCACAGAGCATTTTAGAGTTGCCCATAGTTGTCGATCGTGACCGAGGAGGGAAGGATTGCGACCATGAAAGCCTTATCGATGAGTGTGAGGTGGAACTCAGTGCTTAATGGAATTTCCACCGAGGAGTTTGTGGTCACGAAAAGAGGAGTTGTGATCACATAGTTCTTATTCATGAGTGTAGATTGGGTCATGGGGCTTTTAGCATGATTGGGTAGAATGTGTCACTGTTGTTGGCATGACCACAGCAGAAGGCTTCGTGAGTCTTAAAAGAAGGGTTGCAAGCATGAGTTTTGAGACACAAAATTTTGTAAAACCCACACTTGAGTTCGCAGGTGTGGACGTAGACGGCGAGGTTGGGAGACATAGTGCAAGAATCTATGTCAGGCGATTTTCAAGGGCTTACTCATCTTTTCTCATTCATACACTAATGCTAGCCCTCATGCACCCATATATATGTCTTCTACATGTCTTGGAAAGCATATTAGCTTAGGTTTTACACTACAAAACACTCAAAAACCCTATAACTAAGATTGAATAGGTGGAGATAAAGGAATCTACACTTGTGTTGAAGAGCACTTCTTGTCCCACATAATATGCAGAGTTTTAGATTAAGTTTCCTCTACTTTTTCTGTTATTTTTCATAATGTTTGGAATTATGTATAATTTGGTGTTGGTTTTTAGTGAATTTATAATGAGTTGCTAAATTATTCTCTAATATCTCGTGATTGTACTTGGTAGAAGCATGTATGCATAATATTATGATTAATTATACTTATTTTAGCATTTGCAATTGGTGAATAACTAGTAATTATAAGACTTGATCAACTTTAAAATTCAATTTGTGGTTGTGAAGGAAATAACGGGAGAAAAACTATAAGATTAGTGCTGACAACATATTGTTAATTATAGAATGTAATAACTCAACTCGATTTAGCTTAGGAATACCTGCTTAAATCTTGAGTTAAAACTATATGAGAGTTTGGAAGAATATCTTATAGATTTTAGGATTAACAATCCATAACAAGATAATTAAATTGATAATTAATATAAATTGGTATACATTGGAAACCAACATAGTACAAAAGGCTAGGTTCTTCAACTCTTAGTACTTCATCACTCAATTTTGCTGCTTTGGTTTTCAAGGTGTTTGATTTTGTTATTTACTTCTAGTTTCGCTACCTTCTGATAGCCTAACTAATTGAAGCCTAGTTAAATTGATAGATACACGAACCCTCATTATGAAAATGATATCTGTACTCATTACAATAGTAGTTTTACTATAAATATAATTTCAGAATTTTGGTGTGGTGACGATCCTCATCAAGTTTTGCTGGAGGCTATGTTTCTTTTGGTGAAGGATAGAAAGGTTGAGTGATAAGAAAAGGAGTTCAACACATTGAAAGGATTCTAAAACTACAAGTCATGCTCCATGTTGATGGAATAAAGGCTAACCTTTTTAGTATTAGTTATTTGTGTGACCAGAGCCTCCATGTCTATTTTACAAGGCACAAAAAAACATTTTATGAAAATAACAACTAAGTGTTGACTGGGAAGAGCTCATCCGACACCTCTTAAATGACATTGCAATATGCCTTAGAAAAGATGTCAATGAGAGTGAAATCTAGCATTGAAGGCTAGGGCACCTCAACTATCATAACCTCATGAGGATTTCCAAAGTTTATGTAATTAGAGGGATACCTATTCTTATGGATAGAAAGGAAGGTGTGTGTGGCATGCGTTAACTGGAAAAGTCGCACAGAAATCTCATCCAATGTTGTGGCACATGAGAACTTCTAGAGCCCTAGAGCTATAGCACATGATCCTGATGGGGCCTATTGATGTTGCAAGTCTAGGAAGTAAAAAATACATTTTTTTTATGTGTTGATAACTTCACATGCTAAGTTTGGATTGATTGTCTCAGAGAAAAGTCAGAAGTATTCAACACATTCCAGAATCTTTGTCTTTGATTGCAACCTAAAGAGAAGGTGTTCAAGGGAAGATAGCCAAAATTCAAAGTGACATGGACATGAGTTTGAGAATCAAAAGTTCAGAGAATTTTGTGTTGAAAATGTAATTGCTTAGTAGTTTTCCTTGAAAAAAATGGGGTTGTGGAAAGAAAAATTTAATCCATACGAGAGATGGCTTTGTGATGTTCAATGCTAAGAAGATGAGTTACAAGTGGTGGCTTGAGTTGTAATTACATGCTATATTATCAATTAGGTGCATATGAGTCCAATGCATCAAAAGACTCCATACAAATTGCTAAAAGGTAGGAAGCCCAACGTTGGGAACTTCCATGTGTTGAAATGTAGGTGCTATATCTAAAAGATCGAAACCATCAAATAGGTTTGAAACTAAGAGTGATGAAGGTATATTCCTTGAGTATTCAACCACAACCTATGCCTATTAGGTTTATAACTCATGAACTAAATGTGTTATGGAATTTATTAACAATGTTTTCAGAACTAGATTGAAGACAAAATTGAACATTATACCGGTTCATTGCTTTGACCAGATTTAATAACCAATCAATTAGTATTATATATATATATATATGTAGTTTCAATAACGAAAATTTAAAAATATGTTAACAATATTTTAAAATTGAATTACTAATTTGTATACTAATCAATGTAAAATTATTATTTGAGTAAAAAATATATAATTAATTAATTAATTTTAAAAGTCAAAAAAATTAAATATATAATAATTGATTTATTAGTTCTTAATAACTTATTTATTATGTATAAATTAAGTATATAATCATATACAAAGACAAAAAAATAATAAATACTTATTTAAACAATTGTTATGGTATAACATTTTTTTCTTTTATACATTTTAATTTTTATTTATTTTTTTCTGTCATATTTCAATTTAGTTATTCATTTCTATTTTTTTTTTATCCTTTTGCTATTTCCTTTTTCCCCCTTCCCTTCCTTTTTCTCATTCCATTCCTGTTTCTCTTCCTCCCTTTTTCTTCTTCTTCCTCCTCTTCCTCCATTTTGCTTCTTCTTCTCAATAAATAAATAAATAAAAACAAAGAGTAAAGAAATGTCAAACCCAGCGGCTAACTGGTCCAAGTTCAAAAACATTGTCTATCAATGTGGTTGATGATGAATAAACCCAAGTGTGAAATTCTCTAGAAAAATATGGAGGATCAAATGGTGAAGTCCAACAAAGTAGATAGCCTCAATGATGGAACATTAGAACAATCTAGTAGTGATGATAACAGAGCAACATGTTAGATAGTCCAAGAACCATTATCAAGAGTTAAGACGAATCACTCAATTGATGTAATTTTTGAAAGCCTTAATGACTAGTGTAGGTCAAGAGGTGTTGAACGAGTGAATTACCGACACCTTTTAGGCTATACTTGCTTTATATCTATGAAAGAGCCTAAGAATGTTGCTAAAGTATTAGAAGATGAATATTAGATCATGACAATGTAGGAGGGATTGCACTAATTCATCCACAATGATGTTTAAAAGTTGATGGAAAGGCTAAAAATGTTAATTTCATTGAGACAAAATGGATTTTTTAAAACAAAATTGATGAACATTGGAACATCACATAGAACTAGGCTAGGTTGGTCACTTAAGGGTATATGCAAGTTGAGGGTATGAATTTTGATGAGACCTTTGCCCACGTGGAAAGGATTAAAACTATGAGGCTACTCGTGGCAGTTTTTTGTAGGCTTAACTTTAAATTATACCAAAGGAACTAAAATTAAATTATACGAAATGGATGTAAAAAGTACATTTTTAATTCTACATGAAGAGGTAACATTGAGCAACCCAAGGGATTCATGGACTCAATCGCACCCATCATGTTTACAAGTTGAAGAAATGCTTTATGACCTAAAACAAGCATCAAAAGCATGGTATGAAAGGCTTAAAAAATATCTCTCGAAGAAGGATATGTGTAAGAGAGAGTGGATAAAACTCTATTCATGTGACATGATAGCACTAGCATCCTAGTTGCTCAAATCGACATGGACAACATAGTCTTCAAATTAACTTCTAAACAATTTGTAGATAAATTTGTGTCCCTTATGCCAAAGGAATTTGAAATGAGAATGATAGGAGAACTTAACAATTTTTTGGGCTTGTAGGTTAAGCAATGTAGTGATGGTGTCTTTATATCCCAAAGAAAATATGCAAAGGGATTGGTGAAAAGATTTGGGCTAGAAAACTTCCATGGTGTTGGAACACAAATGTCTGTCAACACCAAATTATTCAAGGATAACACTTAAGTTTTAGTTGACCCCAACTTGTGTAGGAGCAAGATTGGAACCCTACTTTTCCTTACAACAAGCAGGCTATATATTTGTTATAGTGTGAGACTTTGTACACAGTTCCAATTAGCTCGAAAGGAGAGTTATCTAAATGCAAGAGGATAATTCGCTATGTCGATTCTATGGTGGACCTTGAATTGTGGTACTCTAAAACTTCTAACCTTAATTTAGTTGGCTTTAGTGATGCTAATTGGGCTAGTAACATGGATGATTGAAAAAGCACAATCGAAGGATTTTTTTTTTTTTTATGGATTGTCTCTTGGTACCTCAAAAGTAAAATTCAATCTTATCATTCATAGCCTAAGTGGAGTATATTGCAGCCAATACATGTCGTGCCCAACTTCTTTTAATGAAGCAAATGTTGGAAGATTGTGGAGTTCATCAAGACAAAATGTTGGGTATGTGTGAGAACTAAAGTGCTATAAACATATCAAAGAATCTCGTGCAACATAGTAAAACTAAATCTATTTGACATCAAGCATCACTTAATTCAAAAGTCAGTGGAAAAGAAGGCAATTGTGATAGATTGTGTTGTAACATAGGTACAAGAGGCAAATATTATGAACAATGCCATGAACCATAAAAATTTGGAGGCTTCAAGACAGAAGCTAGGCCCCTGCCTATCTTAAACCTAACATACAAGGTCCAAATCTAGTAATGGGAAGAAATGGGAAGAGAAAAATCTAGAGGTAGATCTCCTAGATCCGCATGCAAATACTTCCTTTAATTAATTATAAGAATTTTAGGAGAATATTTCCTTTTTCCTTAAGACTTTCAACCCTCCTTATCTTTATATATTCATTTGCATCTATTATTCTTTTTACGAAAATTCGTGGGTACATTGTATTACCTTCATAGAAAGGTTTTGCTTTTTGTTTTTTACCATGAATAGAATGGTTGGCCATGGTTAAGGTACTTGTCATAGTACTAGAAGAAACCCAACACCATCATCACCATCATCAAAGCAAACTTTGATGCTGATAGATATAGTTTCAGAAGGTAGTCTAGCATCATCGAAAGAAAGTAAGAAGGAAGGTGACTCAAATAGACATCCTCCCAAAAGGAAAAAGAAGAAACTTTTTGTGATTAAAGCATTCAACTTGCAATACTTCAACAAACAGTCAAGAAAGTTCAAGTATATTGCAAAAATGAAGCCTTACAATTGAGAAACTTTGAGATGCTAGGACACAAAAGAAGTTAGGATTTTTGGATGTTGTGAAGGAATTTGGGTTGCTTGATACATTGATGTGCTTAAAGGAATATTACTCTAAAATTGGTGAAAGAGTTTTACCATAACTTGACCAAAGAAATTGATGATGGTCAATCCCAATGGTATAATGAAGTGTATGTCTGTGGTAACTTTATTCAAATTTCACTAAGTTGTATCAACATAGTATTGGGATTCCAAGTAAAGGATATGAAAGGAACATATGCAATGGACTTTGTGGCAAATTATGATCAAATAGCATGAGTCCTAACTACCAATTGGTCACTGACATGGCCCATCACTACTTTAACGTAGTCATCATCATTAAGGCTCAGGTATTTTTTACTTCACAAGTTTTGCTACAACCAATTAGTAGTCTATGGCGAACACTACTTGGGTCGCAAAGGAGATTGCCTCTATAATTTATTGCTTGGGTATAAAAATTGCATATAAAAATTTGAAATTTAAAACTTAAAAATAGCAAGAACATGTAATAGAAACAAACACATCAAATCTAATCTATTTTCGTTACAAAACATGCAAGAAGTTGCATATATAAGAATGTGTGAAATAATACATCTTGGAATCAAATTCCAACAAGCGTGCTCGTAATCCTTTAAGTTATAACCTTCAAACCTTGACCTCTGGTGCATTCACACAGTTGGAATGATGATGTGTGCCTTTTTTACTTTGAAAATCCCTTTTCAAAGCTCTTACGTAAAACACCTTTTGGGCAAGAACGCTTTTTATGACAAGAAAAGAAGGAGAAGATGACTAGAAGGTTTTCTCTTGTTACTTGGTGAGGTGCACAAACAATTGTATTTCCAATTAGTTATCTCGTTACTAACAAATACTATGGCAATTTATTTGATCCAATCCAATTGTTACTAAATAAATTATTCTTTGAGACTTCTCAAGCCCCATTCGCATCCCACTAATTTAGCACTCATCATATATTCCAACTTATATGTAAGACTCTCCAAGTTAATTCTTGATTGGCAAAGAACATAGCTCGAAGGATATGGGTAATGCCTAACTTAATCTATATTGTAGCCCAATTAAAATAAAATGAACGGATCACATAAACCCTCCTGATCATGAATACCATACGATGTGGACTTTTTGTCTTCATGTCTCAATTGAGTGAGAATCATGGATTTAATTGAACTCACAGATATGACTAACCGACATTGTCTCATGAGACTAATACTTCTATTAAAAATTCTTTTTTGATCAACCACTATCTTGGTCCAAGATTTTTGTCTTATGAAACATCAACTACATAGGACAAACTCCTTGCTCATTTACAAGGAGACAGATCCTTTATTAAATGAACACTTACCTCACTTAGCCATTAACACATTAAGCACATGACCTTATTCTGTACTAGGATACATATTGACCCTTAATGCCTTAATGTCACATTGATTGTCATACACACAAGGCAACCATATCGTCTCAGGTCTATGGTCCATGCTCACTTAATATGATTATAAAGTAAGATATTGATAGACAAGAGTAAACTTTATGTGTCTCCTTCATTCTATGAGTCATTATCCAAATGCTCATTTTCTAATAATGCTTCCACACATATGTATTCTTAGTATCTCATATTAAATGGCATGGCACTCACAGTATAAATACAAGGTATACAAGTCATACTGATTCTTTAATATCCTTTAGAGTATCTGTCACTCATGCGCTAGTTTTAATGATTGCGTGCTAAGACAATTTTGTATCTATATTCATAACACTTTATATATAAGACTTTTTAACTCAATTACATGGGCATATATAATATTTTACGCCATTCAAGCTTTATATGCATGAAGTACTTACCACAATATTGATTTAAAAGAATCAATGTTTTATTAATATTTGTGAAAATGTACATATACAACTATAATATCCTTAGTATCCTTCATTAACTATTGGTGTTAGAGGATATATCACAAACAAAAAGAAGGTAAATTTGAGTGATGTTATCTTCTACAATATGATGAACTTTGCATACATGAAATCTACCTTTAGACACTTACCTTACCCCACATTGATTTCAAAATTAATTAGTTTGAAAATTATTATTGATGTTGTTGAAGATATTCAAAAGACTGAAAATGTGGTGCACAATTCATGGTTGATCCACTTGGCTAAGGTAAATGACTTGACTGCAAATGGAGTTTCATAGATATCTCTATCCTACTCTCTTTCTACGCTTATGAGACTTAAAGGCAACATTCTACACTTGTAGACTTTGTCCAAGAGCATTAATGTTCAAATTCTACTATTCCAGATGCAAAAGCAGGAACTTGATGTTCATATTGCCTCCCTTCAAGCTATTGCTACTCAATTTGCCACTAATCCATCTAATGCTAAAGCTCCAGCTATAGCTAGACCTTTCTCTTCTTGATGTTGAAACTCTAAACCCCCTCCCCCCTTGAGTGGTTATTCTTTGGCATATTATGTCACAAATGGAGAGTGTACATTAAGGCGAATGGGTACAACGCTTAAAATGAAGAATTTGAGAATGTGTTATGCGCCTTGGTTGGTCAACTTTGAGGGAAAGTCTGTTCGCATTGAGGGGGAGTGTTTGAGGATTACTTGGACTTAGTTTTCTTTAGTTTTTTTTAGTGCGATCTGGTTTTTAGGTTTTTTTAGTTTTCTATCATGGGTTTTTTGTTTTTATCATGATAGATTTAGTTGCTTGATGATATTAGTATGATAATTTTGGATGAAAATATTAACTTTGTTAATGTCCCAACTCTAGGAGGATATTATTTAAGAATATGATAGAATTTGTGATGCTAATTCTATTGCACTTTACCTAGAGGTCCTTTGCATTGTTATTGAACTGATGCTGGAATATCATGGGTCTAATGTACTCAGATGTCTATTTTTATCAAGAATAATTTTTTCACTGTAATGAAATTTCTACTATTTCCACATTGTACCTAAATTTTATGGAATTCATTTTTTATAGTTGGGTTGTACTACATACAATGCCAAAGGGAGAAATTGTTGGTACTTATGTGGTACAAATTAAAAATGAATAATATTGTTGAAATATCCTGAAAAAAATTGGAGGATTATAATACAAGTATGCCCATAATCTAAAGTTAAGGAATCTCATAATGTATGGAAAAATGAAGACATTAACCATTCCATAAGTATTTGAATCCAAAAATTTGTGGGAATCTCTCCTAAAATAGCCAAGAGTAAATATAATAAGATCTTACCTACACTAGATAAGAAAAGATATGCAGAAGTTAAAAATAAGTAGAAGATCTGTACCATAAGGAAAGTTATCCTGCTAGGCAACGAAACTAACACTTGGAATTCCAACATCAGGGTGTTGACCAGATAGATCTTCATTTTGATCATAACCAAAGATTTGAGCATATTTGGGAGTTGATTCATATGGATTTCACAGAGATGAGATCAAGCATAAATAGAGTAGAGTCAAAGACGGCAGCTAGGGTATGTGTTCCTTGAGCAAATTGTGGATTTAGAGTGAGAAAACACCCACTTTCACATATATGATATACTTGTGTTGAGTTTTTATAAGTCCTTGTAAGTTGAACACTTTATGTAAATGTGTAAGTTAGAGTCAAAAGAATTTTGTCTTGTCAATTCACCAAGGGAGAGTAAGAGTGCATCAACTATAAACTTGATTTAAATAAAGTATTAGGAGGACAAGATTAAAATGATTTAAAATTCACCAACAACTAATTTTAAAGAAGAATTCCTATTCAATATAACCTTGTATTAAAGCAAATTTCAAAATAAGTCACATAGAATTTGACTTGATTGGGTTGTCTTAAGAATAAAATAGGAAAAAGGAAAATTTATGTATTTTTAGATTGTTTCCATTTAAAATAAATTTTCTATGTTTGTCCTATTACTTCCAAATTCAATGCACACATTTCAATTTATCAAGCAAAATTTTGATCCATGAAACAGGTTTTTCTAAACTTTATATAATCCATAAAACAAGTCTTAATTTTAACATTGAAAAACAATAATAAACAAATAAAATACTAAGAGTTAAACATGGTAGAACAATTACTATAGCATGTTGGTTTTGCTATCTAACCACAAATTATCTTTTGATTAGTTTAAAAAATTGTGTGAGAACTTATATTAAATTTTATTTTAACCATAAGCAAAGAGTTAAGTGAAATAGACCTTGATGAAGTGCTTCTATTCATATATTTGTTACCTTATGTGTCATTAACTAGGTTAGGACTCTATTCTTATATAGATGTCATTCCTAAACAAATCTATGTAAGGATATCTTTCCTAAACTTGGTGGATTCACTTGCATTTAATCAACTTTATTAGTATCTGGTATTCTTCCCATGTATTTGTATTTTTCAATTAATTTCTCTCAAGAAAAGAAAGCATCCTTGGCCCCATGTTGATGTATTTTGAGAAGTCTTGCAATGCAATCTCGTCTTAAAGACGTATCTAATGCAAATATATCTATCCCAATTCAATTTTATTTCTATGGAAACCGCATTCCCGTAACCATATATCACCCCATCGGGGTTGGACAATTTGGAAAAGTGGTGAATTATACAAGTCACCCCATCAAATGGATAAAGGTGATTGATTTAATTTGGCGGCTATAAAAGATCTTCTAAACTTGAACAAAATCTCTCATTTAGACTAATTTAACTAAATATCTAAATATTTATCCACTTATGATCCTACTCAAGAGGTTTCTTAAATTAAAAATATTTATAGAAATTTAAAATTAGATATTTCTAAAATAATTGTTGATATTTTAACCACCAGTATCTCAACTACTACTGTGGCGTTCTACACCATTATGAAGCAATACATCAACCCATTGATCCTCATTCAAACGAGGCTCACCTCTCTAACACCCACAACAATATCCCTAACTTTAGCATTAAAATACAATTTCCCCAACTTGTCAACAGATTCTAGGACATATGGGAATTTAATTTTTGAGATTTTGATCCCAATCCTAATGTCTACAATTTGAAATCTTTTTTCACTTTTTAAGTGCTTGGGATCAATTTCTTCAAAAACAAGTAACAGGGAATCAATTCTTACCACTTTGCATTGTTGTTTAAGGCTTTTGGTCTCTCCATGAATTCTTTGCAAGAATAAGTTGAGGGTCAATTTTCATCAGCTGTACGATTTTGGCTTTTCTTGATTAAAGTCCAAACATGGAGAGAATTGTCAAATGATATGAATGATTTCATGATACTATTGGTTTTCAATGCACAAGATGAGGTGCACAAGATGAGGAGAAAGTTGCTGGAAATCGAACTAAGGAGAAGAAGAGAGTTGAGTGCAAAGATTAAAACTTTATTGTTGAAGCCTCAACCAAACAATGCCTACACTATTACACCAAGAAGAAAAGCTACACTACACGTTTTCACTCCATAGAATGCACTCACACAATACTCTAATTTTTTGGATACAAAGCAAAATAATTAAGGAATTACTTACCTTACTACAGTATAATAATTATGATAGCTAATCAATAGGGAAAATTCTTGTCTTCCAAGCTTGCAACTTTATGATAATTCTTGATTGCCAACTTTGTTAATCTCCAAGCCTCTCACTATATGGAAATAATTCATCCCAAAAATTTTGAATCAAATTTTAAACCCTCCCCCTTAATTGAAAGCTACACACACCAAGTAATTATCTTGAGGAATCCATGCCCTAGACTTGCAAGTGCCTTAGTGAGAATGTTGGGGCTAACTTTTGGATGAAGTGAAATCTTAACTCACTGTGTTTAGTCATCCCTAAAAAGATGGATTCTTTGCCATTGCAGTGGTCAATTTATTGTCACAACATATCATTGTCCCTTGCTTTTAGTTTGTTTTACATCACTTTGCATCCTCCTAAGCCCTACACATTGCAATATTGCCAACGTTACTGTTATATACTCAGCTTTAGCCATTGATAAAGCTATTGTTGTCTATTTCTTAGAGTTTCATGTCATTACTCTCGAACCAAGTGTAAAAATGTTGTCGAAAGTGTTTCTTATATTATCAAGTGAGCTTGCCCAATCACTATCACAAAAATTAGTAAACTCAAAGTTTATGACATGAGTGTACCAGATTTTCTGATTTAAAGTTCCCACAACATATCCCAAAATTCTTTTTGCCACTCCAAAGTATTGCATAGAAGGATCAAACATAAATCTTAACACTACATTAAACACAAATGCAGTGTTAGGTCTTGTATGAGTTAATTAAAGCAAACTTCCTATAAGACTTCTAAAGTGATTTGGATTTGCCTTCTCTGATCTATCTTTCACTTGCAATTTTTGATTCTCAATCATTGGAGTAGACATTGTCTTCTAATTGGATATGTTGAACTTCTTTAAATGATCTATTGTATAATTCCTTAGTCATATGAAAATACCACCATCAATTTGCAAAATTTCATGTCTAAGAAAGTAATGCAATGATCCTAAATCAATCATTTCAAACTTCCTCATCATGTTAAACTTGAATTCTTCTACCTACGTTGGATTTGACTCTACATAGATTATATCATCTATATGCAAAGAAACTATAATAATTTCTATCATGTTTTTTTTTTCAAATATAAAATTAGGCTCATTCTCACTCCTCATGAATCCACTTTGATGTAAGTCGGTGTCAATCTTGCTTTTCCATGCCCTTGAAACTTGCTTTAATCTATATAATGCCTTCCTTAATCTATACACCTTTGTTTCTTTTCTAGGAACCACAAAGCGTTCGTGTTGAGATTCATGCACTTCTTCAATTAATTCACCATTCAAAGATGTTGATTTCACATCAAATTAATAACCTTAATTGTGTAGATAATGCAAGGAGAAGCCTTATGGTTTCAAACTTTGCTACCAGTGAAAAAGTCTCCTATTAGTCCACTCCATATTGTTGAGTGTAGCCTTTTGAAACCAACTTTGCTTGGTGTTTTTGAAAACTTCCATCTGTATAAAACTTGGCTTTAAAGATCCATTTAAATCAAATAATGTTTTTATCTTGACGTAGGTCACATAATTCCTATATTGCATTCCTTTCTACCAATGACATCCCTTCTTACATTGCCTCCTCCCATTCCTCATTATCTTTTACCTCCTCAAAACTTGATGGATCAGGTGCCAAGAGTGCATATTAATTAGATTTATAAATTTCCTAAAGTTATTTAAACTTTTTTAAAGGTGCATTGCCATTAAAATTAGCCTTTAGCTCTATCTATGGCAATTGATGCCACAACCATGTGGATCAGTGTCATGGTTGCAAGGTTGAGTCTTGTGGGTGAAGGATCAATCATGAGCTGATCTACAAAATTCTAATTCTCTGTTATAGTCCATATCATGGGTACAAAGATGCTTCTTATAGGCACGAGCCTTTATCTCTCAATCACAAGGATGATCGTGAGCCCTACTTTTAAGCTTGTTATTAAAAGGTGTTTGGGCATGGCCACGAGGGACTAATTTACAGCTGCAAGTCCTCCTGCAACTATAAGATGCTTCCTTCCATCCATGCTTCAAGTTGTGAGTTTTCTTCCTTTTTTCCCGAGTCCAATATGTATTCTTATTAAAAATAACATTCCTACTAACAGTAATTTTATCATTTGCAAGACTATACAACTTACATGCTTTTAATTCATTATAATATAGCCTACAAATATACATTTAATGAACTTTTCATACAACTTGCCTTCTGTTTGAGTCTTGTAACACACACAATGCATCCAAATACCCTAAGGTGATTCACAGATAGCTTTCTCCCTCTCCATGCTTCATAGAGAGTTTGATCTTGTTCAACTTTAGTTTGTGAAATATATAGAAAATAGACAATAGTAGCTACGACTTCCCTAATGGCAATTTGGTAGACCCTTCCCTGTTAACAAGCTTCTTGCCATCTCAACTATAGTTTTATTCTTTCTTTTGACTCGTCCATTTTACTTCATAGTGCGGAGTACCAATAACTCTCTTTGAATGCCATATTATCAAGATATTGACTAAATTCATTGGATAGAAACTCACCTCCTCTATTCGAATGTAGTGCTTTGATGTATACACCACTTTGTTTTTCCAACAAGGTCTTAAACTTCTAGAAATTTTCAAAGGTCTTTGACTTTGCTTTTAAGAAGTAGACCTAACTCATTCTTACAAAATTATTTTTGAGGAGTAGGAAATAGTAACACCCTCCAAGTGATATAGTTTTCATTAGTCCACGCAAATCCATGTACACTAATACCAAGCATTCTCTGGCTCTTTAAGCCTTCCAAAAATTGCTTCCTAATTTGCGTGCCATATGTGCAATATTTACAAGCATCCAAGATTGAATTTGGTAAGCTATGAACCATATCTTTTTCCTCCAATATCTGTAGTCCTCTAATGTTGAGATGCCTATAGCTTATATTCCATATTTTAGATTTGTCGTCTTCTTCCGAAACAAGTGCAAAGTCCTTCACCCTTGAGGCCTCAAGCAAAACATCCTATTTTTGGTCATTTTGATGTTTACAAGATGCAACTACTTAACCAAATTGATTATCCTTGATAATGCACTCATCATCATCAAATAATAAGAGATAGCCTATTGCCATCATTGCCTAATACCAAGTAAATTATGCACCAAGTTGGGAGTAAATTGAGTATCATGAAGTATTTTGGTCTTATCTTGGTAAGTTTGGATGGCTACAATTGCTTTGCCCTTAACTTGCATATTTTGGTCATCTCCTAACTTCACCTTTTTCCTTTGATCCTCTTCATGATGTTTGAAGAGATCTTTATTGTCTGTCATGTGGTCTGAGCATCCACAATCAACAAACCATACCTCATCTTTTTAATCACCTTAATTCACATAGGCCATGAATGACCCACCTTCTTGTCTTTTGCACATAGTTTGGTTGTTGATTTTTAAACTTACAATCGGCTTTGATATGTCTAAGCTTCTTGAAATTGAAGTATTGGTATTTGGCTTTTGATTCGAATCTTTACCACTACCTTTGCCATAATAATTATTTTTACCTTAGTAGCCTCATTAGTGTATTCCACATCCTATAACTTTATCATGCTCCTTGGATCTTCACCTGTTGCTTGGAATGTTTTTCTTCAACTTTTTGTTCCATTCTATTGATCCTAGATTCATGGATTTGCAAGGACCCCATTAACTCATCAAAGGAAGACGTTTCCAAATCCATTGCTTTTTCAATAGTCACCACCACATGATCAAAGTCGACACTAAGGCTACATATTAGCTTTGTCACAATGGTGTTCTTGGAGAAATCTTTTATATTCTATTGAATTGGATTGACAATACCTTCCACCTTCTTTAAGAACTCTTGCACTAATTCCCCATTCTTCATGTAAAGATTTTAAAATTCTTGCTTAAGTATTTGTAACTTAATATTTACCATGATAGATGATTCATGGTGTGGCAACTACAAGGTCACATCTCATTTTCCATAGAGGCACCCACAATTTAGAGAAGATTTGTATATGCATGACTTGTTAGATGCAAAATAAAGCCTTTAAATCTTTCTTCTTGTTCTTCCTTGGTTTGTTCTCCTCATCTCACTCATTGTAGCCATTCTATACCAAGTCTCAGAGTTCTTGAAACTTGAACCATGCCTTTATCTCGATGCTCTAAAACTCAAAATTATCCCCCTTGAAAATTGACAAGAAAGGTTGAGCAATACTCACAAGATTGCCTTTGTTTACCATGATGACATGCCCAATCTATGTGATCAACATTGTTCCAGTACAAAATTGAAACTTTATTGATAAAACCTCAACCAAACAATGCCTAAACTATTACACCAAGAAGAAATGCTACACAACACATTTTTGATCTATGAAAAGCAACCACACAATACTCCAATTTATAGGATACAAAGCAGCAAAATTAAAGAATTACTTATCCTACTATACTGTCACATTATGGTGACTAATTAATAAGGAAACTTCTTGTCTTCCAAACTTGCAACTTTATAGTAGTTCTTCATTGCCAAGTTCCTTAATTTCCAAACCTCTCACTTTATGGAAATAATTCCATCCAAAACTTTTGAATCAGATCTCCAACAAATATTGGTTAGACACTTCTTTGGCGTGGTGATTTGTGATTTAAAGAGCTTGGTTTGTTTCTTTAGGTTGCATTAGGGTTTAGACCTCTTTGGCGTGGTGATTTGTGATTTAAAGAGCTTGGTTTGGTTCTTTAGGTTGCATGGGGGTTTAGACCGGTGGCTAAAACCCTAAAAAGGACTTGGTTATAGGGAAATTTGGTTTAGGTGAATCTTTGACATGGGTTTTGACACTACTGGCCGTCTTTTAGTGAGCTAAACCATAGAGTTACAAGTTTTAACACTGCTTCTTGAGAGCACTCATCTAACAAATAGTTTTTGGGTCCTGTCACTACACAGATTGATGAAATCTCCAAACACCAACACATTGCAAATGTTGTCAATGACTACATAATGAAAACGTCAAACAATTAGTCATGAGTGTTGGGCAAAAGAGCCATAGTTAGTCGGACAAGTTAGCCTCAGAGCATTGTGTAAAAAAGCCACATACCACCAAAAGAGAAGTTGATAAACAATAAAAGATATATAAATAGTAACAAAATACCACCACCATATTCAATGTGATTCACCATTCAATTGGTTACGTCCAAGGGCAAACTCAAAAATTGTTTTTCAATACTAAAATAGTAGGGTTACAAGAGAATGACTTCTTTAAAAACTTTTTAGAAGAAACCAAATAATTAGTTTTAAAAAATTGTGGCACATTCGTGTTTCCTAAAATACCCTAATAAAGCTTCACTATTTAATTACTAAAAGATTCTCCCAATTAGCTATTCTCTTCCACGCTCTAACAATTTCCTTACATACAAAAAAAAGCCTCTCTATAATCTTGCTCCTCACTGGTTGGTTCCACATCTTCAACTTGTCGCTTGCACTACCAATTTATGGAGAAATGAGGCAATTTGATATGGTGGTTCAGCAAAGTCAGTCGGCAATCCTTAATTTCGTAGTTGCTTCATTCCTCATCATTCATATTTTTTTTGTTCTCTTTCTTTTCTTATATTTGTGTGGCTTATATTTGAAGGGACCCAAAGCAAAGAGAAGCCATCCAGTTAGTTTGAGTAATTTTCAATTTTCTTTAGTTGAGCTGGAGAAGAAATATATGACTCGGCCAATGTTGAACGTGTTTAACCATTAAGTTGTATGGATTCATTCTTGAGATAATTTGAGAGGGATTTTTTTAAAAAATATTCATGTTTTAATTAAGTGTGCAAAACTGAGCAGCATCAAATGCATATAAATGGAGAATGTCTACTTTACTCTGGTTTGGGTTTTCCTTGCTGATGAATTTTGTTCTTTCATCCTTTATGGGTAAAACTGTTTACTGTGAAGGAGAATTTAGGTTTGAGATCTAAATTTTAATAATTTTTATTTACTATTTTTTCATTTTTTCATAAAGAATAATTCAGATATATAGAATGTTTGATTCTACAATGTGTTTTTCATTAAAGCGGTTGCGAGTTCTAATTTTTTTGTAGCTTAACTTTTATATTTTCTATTAATTTTTTTAAAAAATTAAAACTTGAAATGTCTTACAAATCATTGTTTGGTTTGTTGGTAAGAGTTTCTTGGTATAGGAAGGAGGTTACAAGTTCAAATTTTATGAATTTCAAAGTTTATTTCTTTTATTTTTTTTTTCTCAAAGTAAACTCAGGGTCGAGTTTGACTTGACTTGAATTCATCCAAAATTGGAATCCAAACTTTTGTGAATGTACACAAAAATAAATTATTATATATAAATTAATCATATAATAATTTAAAGAATAAAACTCTATAATCGAATACAAGATTGGTATATAAAATAATAGCAAATGATAAATATTTCCATTGAGAAAATAATGCATCAAAACAATTATTTTGAATCCTTTTTCTACCTATTAAAGTGAAAATGACCTTAAAGGATTGGACTAGTAGCCTGTTCTATATTTAAAGACATAAGTCATCTACGATAAAAGTATAAATTCAATATAAAATAACAAAAATGTTAAATAGATAATGTAATTCAAAAAATATTATAAAATAATTCTTTAAAACAGGAGGATTTATTTTATCAATTAAAGTTAACATGAGCTAACTAATAGTAAAATCTGTTTAAGCATCATGGAAAATATGTGTGTTGTGTTGAGAGAAGTAGTCTTTGAGAATTTGTCTTTGTTGCCAATTTAGACGACTTGGGTGTTGCTATTGATTTGAGTATCCTTTGTGACTATAACTTGACTTTTGCATCAAAAAAGCTTATTTTTTGCTGTTATTGCTCCACAATTACACTCTATTTAACAAATACCTAATGTCGGCCTTTCTGGACACTGATGAGCCAATATATGATGTGGCACTTGATTTGCCAAGTCATCAATTAGAGATAGTTTCAGTTTCTTGAAGCTTTTTTCAAGACATGTTTGGTTTTTGTATTTTAGGAAGTCCATAATTGCTGGAGTTAGCCAACATTTGGAAGGATAAGTTGATCTTATCTATTCATAATTTTCAAAAGTTGAATCTATTATGGATCCTATGTTGGAGGAGATCTTATCTATTATTGTAACATCTCTTGAAAATTTTGGGTGAGAAACTTAATTTGAACTTGGTGTAAGCTTTGCAACTCTAAGTTTGATGGAAATGAAAAACTAAATGATTTTAAACTAGAAGCTGCACAAAAATTGTGGAAAGCTTGAAGCAAACATTTCGAAAGGAGCTTACAAAGATAGACCCGCACACAAATTTGAACTTCTCTTAGTCTATGTATTGAGGTGATGAAAAGTAAGTGTTTGTGTTAAGTGATTCACCCTCAGCAACTATAGTAGCAGGCATTCGGATTGTGGTTTCTCTAGTGTCGATAGAGAAAATGCTTGTAGTTGTACACCACATAGTTGACACATGAAGGAGTCTATCTATGTGAAGATCAAGAATCACTTGTCTTGTTATATTTCTTGATTGTGAGACAGTGGATTTTACTTTTGGATTGTGACTACAAACTTAGGAGTTCGAATGTAAATAGGATTTACAAATTTCCTGTGCCTTGACTCATTTTATTTTTGCTCATTGTACTTTGTTGTTAAAACACCATTGTTAATGTCAAACTTAATGCTATGTTTGGTTCTTGGAATTCATAAGAGAAAAAGAAAAGAAAATGTTAAGGAAAATATTTTTGCTTGTTTGGTTAATAAAAAAAATCCTATGGAAAAGAAAACTAGAAGGAAATTATTGTTTAAGAAGGGAAAATTCATTTTCTTGCAAAAAAATGAGGAACATAGAAGGCAAATTATTGTAACTCTTATTTCTCTTTCAAAACTTCATCAACTCTATTTCTTTTATGAATTTCTTCATTATTTTTTCTCAAATTATAAAAAAAATTCAATTCTAAGTTTTTATTGATTTTATTATTATTATTTTTCTAAATTTCCCTTTCCTCGTTGAAATCCTTTTCAACCAAACAATATATGAAGTATTGAATTTCTTCATTTTCTTTTCCTTTCTTTATTATTTTCCTTTCAACACTCATTTTCTTAAACCAAATATACTGTAAGTGTTACAACATCTAACCGAGCTTACAAGTGTTATTAGAACCTCATCACCCTTTCCAAACTTGGTTAATAAGTGGGTGAGATTTTGGAAATTTTAGTTAGGTCATGAGTATCAAGGAAAGAGGCTCAATTACTAGTCCACCCCTGCTTGAGGGTTTAAATTATCCCTACTAAAAAGCTAGAATAAGGGCTTTCATAAAAGCAGTAGATAGAAAGGCATGGAGTTCCATCATCATGGGATTAAGGGAGAGAGTGTTCCTAGGGATGTAACTGAATGGATTACTAAAAAAGAGGGAGCAATCTACGGAAACTATAAAACTATCAATCAATCTTTGTTGGAGTTGACGAAGAGCAATTTAAGTTTATTTTGACTTGTGAAACCATGGATAAAGCTTGAGACATATTTCAAAATGTCTATGAAGGAATGAGTAGTGTATGTCAAGACTTTAGATGTTTGCTTCGTAGTTTGAGAATATTCAAACGAGTGAGGATGAGAACGTTGCAATGTTTAATGGTAGATTGAGAGATATAGTGAATCAAGCATATCAACTTGGAAAAATATACTTAAAAACTAAATTGGTACATAAAACTTTAAGGCCATTTCTTGAAAAAATTTTGGCTAAATTTGCAGCAACTAAGGGAGCTAGAAATGTTGATAGCAATAGATTTGATGAACTTATAAACTCTTCCACCAACATACAAAATGAATATGATTCAAGAGGAATGCTGCAACTCCAAGGATGAGCTTTCACTAGTGGCTTAGAAGATTAGAGACTTAATGAATAAAGTAAAGAGAGGTAAGAAGAATAAGGCTAGAAATTCTATTGGAAAACAAATAGATGACCTCAAAAATAAAAATAAGAAAGAGTTAAGGACAGATATACAAAACAGGGTTATACAATCTCATGAATGTAGTGATTTATGACACATTCAAGCTAAATATGCAAATACAATCACAAGGCAAGATAATTTGATGGCTACTACATGGAGTGTACATAAACAGTAACAAAATGAGGAAGATGATCAAACAAGTCATCATGTCCCTTTCAACACATTAGAAGGAAATAAGGTGTTGATAGCTGATGATGGAACATCAACATTAGATTCAAATTGTAGCAACTATGAGGATGAGCTCTCACAAGCAAAATTGTTAAGAACATAAAATTTGAAGTATGATGAAATGATAACCATCCAGAGTGAAATGAAGGATTTGAAAAATAATTTTTGAATAGCTAAAACTAAAAAATGCAAAATTGGGATAGACCTATGAACAATGGAAAAATGAATGAGAAGTGGCATTAACTAAGGTAGAAGAAGTTAAAGGTGCCATAAAAGGTTGAACAATAGAAAAGCAGAACTTGAAGATATTCTTACCTTGGGAATATCTTCAAAGGATTACCGTGGTATTAGTTTCTTGGAAATTTTAGCAATCAGTCACCAAAGAACTTTAGAAGCAACGTTCATAAAAGAATTAGCAAGCATTGTTTTGGCATCAAGTATACTGAAAGTAGATCTCGTTCTAATAGTCAAAGAAAATGTTGAGAATCAACCAACTAGGACTAGAATAACCTTAGGAATATTGAAAGTAGACCTTGCTCCAAAAATCCAAGAAATGTCAAGAACCAACCAACTAGGACCGAAATGGAGTGCAAATATTGCTTGAATTTTAGACATTGCCTATCTAGTTACTTCCCTTTTATGAAGAACCTTATGAATAAAATTTATAATTATGCAAGGTTTCTAAACCTAGTAAAGGGAAGAAGATGATCAAAAGTCTAGGTGGGGATGTCAAATAGAAGGTGTTATGCATCTACATTAAGGGCATGTTTCAATATTAGATGATATTTCAATAGCAAATGTTTCATATACATGATGGGAGACAAAACAAATCCCACAAAATACAAAAGTTCTAAGGGAAGATCTGTCTTCTTCGGAGTTATCTAGAAGGGTAGTGTTATTGGAAAATGAATTCTTAATGTGGAAGGCATGCCAAGGTTGGAAAGCGTTCTTCACATGGGAAGGCTTAAGGTGAACTAGTTCAGCATTAGTTAGCTATGTGATCGAGGCTCTTTGTTAGGTTCACAAAAAATGAATGTTATATGTATAATGATTATGTGTTTACTAGAAAGAGATCCCTAGATAATTGTTACTTTTTGGCTAATGTTGTAACATGCCTGAAATCATAGGTAGATGAAGCAAAAATATGACACCAATATCTTGGATATCTAAACTGTGATAATCTAGTTAGGATATCTGAAAGTGGAGCAATACAAAGGTTACCAACACTTTAAAGGAAGAAGGTGGGATGCACACTATGTCAATAGAGAAAGCAATAGAAAATCTCACTAATTGTTGCAACATGCGCTGAACATTAGAGTATTGGACTTGTTATACGCAGATTTAATAGAACCAACTACTATTTCAAGTGCAGAATTTATGTGTGTGTGTGTGTGTGTGTTTTCTTGAGATATATATGTTAGTGTGGATAACTTCTCAAGATATACCTAGATGAATTTTCTCTAGGAAAAAGGTGGTGCTTTCAACACTTTTAAGAAGATTTTTCTACAACTTCCTTCTGAAAAGGAATGTGAAGGGATCAAGCTTGTAAGAATCCAAAGTGATCATGCATAAATTAACATTTTGACAAATTCTACAAGGAACATGGTTTTTTCATGAATTTCTCTCTCTTAAAATACCTTAACAAAATGGTGTTATAGAAGAAAAATTAAACACTTCATGAAATAGCCAGAGTTATGCTAAATGCAAAGGGGGTCAATCTAAAATGGTGGATAGAGACAGTAAACAGAGCATCTCACATACTCAGCAAAACATATTTGAAACCCACTTTAGAAAAGACTAAAAGACTTAGTTGAACTTTGGAAGGGAGGAAGGTTAATTGTGAAGTATTTCCATGAGTTTGGCAGCGAGTGTTCAGTATTATGGGACTGATAACAATTAGGAAATTTTGAATCAAAAAGTGTTAAAGCAATTTTTCTAAATTATTCCTCCACAACTTATGCATATAGAGTTTAGAATCATTGAGCAAAATCATTCATGGAATAAATGTTGGTCATTGTTGACGGTGTGGAATTTTGTAAAACAACTATGAAGAAATTTAAAGATGAAGACTCACCTAACAACCTAGAATTAGTATGGGAAGAAAGTAGGGAGTAAGGCCAGAATGTCAAGGTTCCAATAGCTCAACAAGAAACTTAGAATGAAGTTTCAATAGTTAGTGGGGAAAATGTAAAACATCCATCATTCAAAATTAAAACTATCATCCCCCTAAAACAATAATTGAAGACTTGAATGGGCAAAAAAAGATGACGTATAAGCCAAGTAAACTATAGAGATCATGCTAAGTATTTTCGCTACAGATCATTGGTTGAACCTAAGAGTATTGTAGAAGTGTTGTAAAACAAATGTCTGATCCCAACAATACAAGAAGAACTGAAATAGTTCACTAGGGTTGGCATTTTGACATTTGTCAAAAGACTTGGGAATGTTAATAAGATTAGGACCAAGTAGATTTTCAAAACAAAATGGATGAACATGGAACAAAGATTTGAAACAAGGCAAAGTTAGTAGCACAAGGGTGTAGTTAGGTAAAAGGAGTTGACATTGATGAAATATTTGCTCCAATTGCAATACTTGAAGTAATTAGACTCCTCATTGTACTATCCCATTATCTCAACATCAGATTGTGACAGATGGAGGTAAAAAAACGATATGTTGTATCCATTTTGCTAAGTTCTATTTTCACTACTCCTTGCCTCTAACCTTTCATCTTTCTAATCCTAAGGCTATGGATATTAATACACTTGATCAAATAGACAAAGTGGTTTTGATAGGGTATTTACTACAATTTGACTTTTGACGAGATATAATCAAGGGTTCCATGTTGGTTCAAAGGCATAAAATTGTAATTTGGGAATTGCTTCGATAAAATGTGCATTCCCCCTCATGTTTTAAACAAAATAAAAGAATCCCCCCTTTTTTCTTTTGGCATCTCTAAGTTGATTAAACTAGTTTCTAGAAATTGGATGGGGAAAGAGGAAGCATTCAAAAATTTAGAATGTACAAAAGAGTAAACAAAAAGAGAAGAACAAAAGATAGGAGAACATGCGAATAGAGATTGTGGAAGCCTAGGATGCCATTTCATTTGTAAAATTTGTTTAGGAAAGTTTATTACTAATGATGAGGCATGGAGAGGAATCTCTCCTAATGAGGGAGAAGAGGGAAACAAGAATCTAACTATAAATCCAGTTTAGTGAAATCAATATGCTAACTTGCGTGAGCTGAGGGTATAAAGTAAAATATTAAAGAAGAAAATAAGATCATATAGAACTTTTACAAATATTTTATAAAGTATCAATGGTCACCTACATTTACTATTTTTAAAATCATATTGTTTGGTATATACTATAGAAATATGCAACAAATACAAACGGCGATTTGGCTGCTTTTTGTGAAGTGGGGATATATACGTATAATTTTTGCATCTTTATGGAAGTTTTTATGAAGTTGGATGACATATTAAGAGTAGGCTGAGGGAAGCCACTCTTGAATTGTTATCACACAAGCAAACCATTCAAATAGAAATACGCATAGTCAAACAATAAGAAATGATCAAGAAAAAAGGAGTCAATAAAATATTAATTAATAAAAATTGAGCAGAAGATAAATAAGCACTAATATCCATTTATCTTAACACATCCTATTTTGATCAATTCAAAGCCATTTGATTGAAGAAAATGACCATTGTAATTGAATTTTTATCTACCATAACTTCTATAATATAGAAAAGAGTCCCCAATTAATGGGAGATTCGAACAACAAACTTGCATTAATTATTTGCAGAAATGCCTATTTGCGTTTGAGTGGACCCAGTGAAATCAGTGCTAGATATATTATATTGTTTTTTCTTCTGAAGCTCTCTCACTATTTATTCACTTTTTGTATTTCCGATTCTTCAACTTAACATAAAACTAATTCAATAGTGACATATACCAAATTCCTCATTTATGTTTGTTTTCAATTTATGAACTATTCAGCTCTATTTAAAAAATTTTATAAATTAAACATCATATTATACAAATTTTATTCAAATTTAAATTTAAATTTTTTTGTTTTTATCCTTTTTTACTAACTAATAATTTTTCAATTATTATATCTACTTAATACAAAATCAACAGCAATTTCTATAATTTTTCTACTTATAGAATATTGACTATAGACGACAAATAACCTGCTCATTTGCAAGAAGAAAAATCTCTTATTGATTGTACATATTCCTTTATATGCATCTGACTTCCAACATGTTAGGCTTATAACCCTATCTCATATCTTTTCTAGATGCAGGTTCTCAATGCCTTGATGACACGCTAACAATTATATACACAAGACTATCATGTTGTCTCTAGTCTAATGCCCACACACACTTAGCATAGTCACGAAGTAAGACATTAATAGTTGAGAGTGAATTCTATGTGTTTGCTTCATTCTTTGAGTTAATATTCAAATACTTATTTTTCAATGATTTATCAACATGTGTTCTCAGTATCACTACTAAATGTCATGACACTCACTGAATGAACACATAGTGTGTAAATCATATCGATTCCTCAATTTCCATTTAAAAAATCTATGACTTGTGAACATGTTTTAATGATTATGTCCAAAGGAGTTTTGTATCATATTCATATTCCCTTATAAATAAAATTGCTAAAAATATCAATATTTTATTAATCAATCAAAATATTTCATTTGCAACAAATATTCCTCATATACTATTAGTATTACAGAGCATATTACTAACACCTATCCATAATTCTGGAGGAGAAATCTATGTCTCTCAAGGTCCTGAAGAAATGGATCATGAATTAACTAACCTAGATGTTCACATAGAAGCTATTGTTGAAGTCATTCCAATTGACACTACAATAGCATCATCAAAACATCTTATTGATGAAGCCGCCATCGACGTGACCAAGAAACAAAAGAAGCCAAAGAAGAGAGCAACAACAATTGAATCTACAGAATCCTCAACCAAAAATGATATAGAAATCGAATTCCTCACATAGGAAAGGTATAAATATATCCAAGTCATACTTCACAAAATCTAACGAGGATAGAAAACATTTGATTTGGAGGATTCATGTGAAAAAGAAGGTTGATTCTAGCAAGTATAGTGACAATGGGTTTCTTGATGTACTAGAAGATCTTAATCTTAATGATGTCCCAATAGGATTCAATTTATATTACTCAAAAATAGTCTAGGAATTCTATTGTAATATCTAGAGAAGTATCATTGATCCAAACTTTATGTATTACCACAAAGTTTACATAAACAGCAAGATTGTCCAAATTTCTCCAAAGTCATTAATAAAGTGTTGCAACATCAAATGATGGACTTTGTTGAATTTTTACTTCATGATTATGATGCAATTGTGAGGGAGTTTTCTTGCCACAAATATGTCATATTGTTTGTCATTGCTGCTCTACAATCATCCAGTGTCATTTTGAAATATTTCTCCACATCTTTCCATCAACTAAGTCAAAATGGGTTTCTAAAGATCAAGCTTCAATCCTTTATTGCCTAGGTACAAAAGAGGAAGAACTATGAGAAGGAATGTGCTTAAAAAAAAAGAGTTTTTTAGCCAAGGAGAAGCAAATTAAGGGGAAGAAAATTAAAGGAGAGCTATGAGAAGGAATGTTACAAAAAAAAAAAATGGTTTTTTAGCTAAATTAATTTGCTTGCTTGATGTGCTTTGGTTAAGGAAAAAATCATCATGATGTTGGGACATGTGTTGGGAAATCTCTCCTGTTGATGCTATTGTCACTTTATTATTACTATTGGTGTTTATCGCTTGCCGTTGGTTCGATTGACTTGTTACTACTTGTTATCGCTATTGCTATTTTACTTCCATTGAATTGATGCTAGTGCTACTCTGTTTTGTAAATCATTGTTGGATATGTTCTTGAGTTTGGTTTGCTATTGATGTATGTTGGATTCAATGCTGGTCGTGTTTTGCTTCATTTGGATTTGGAGTTTTCTATTTCAATTATTTTGTTTATGCTATTCATGGCCATCTGGTACGACTATTTTGAGGACACACCCATTGGTTGGACTAAGAATTTCACTATTCTGATAATGGGGCGTTGTGCAACATTCACACTGTATGAAGATATCATTAGTTGATTTGTATTCTAAATGTTGCAATATGAAGTTGAGGGGAAATTTGGTACTAGTATGGTTTAGTTTGCTTTCAATTTATAGTTGTGTGATACAGGTTGTTTTAAATAATGTTGTGGAACCTAATGACTTGATCATTTTACTGATGTTGTACTGCACAATGCCAAAGAGGATATTGTTGACCCTTTTAGATGTTGATGACTTGGCATATGATGTGGCACTTAACTAGTCAAGTCATCAATTGAAGATAATTTTGGTTTCTTGAAGACTTTGTTAAGATGTGTTTGGTTCCTATATTCTAGAAAGTCCACAAGCACAGGAGTTAGGCAAATTTTGGAAAGATAAGTTGATATCCATTCCTGATTTTCAAGAATTGAATTTGGTATATTTCCCATGTTGGAAAGAGATTTGATTTGTTGTTGTGACATCATCTTGAAAATCTAGGAGAGAAACTTAATTTGAACGTGGTTAGTGTAAGCTCCATAGCTCCGAGTTTGACAGAAAAGAGAGAATGTATTAATTTAAATTGGAAGTAGGACAGAAATTATGGGGAGCTTGAAGAAAACATTTTGAAATGAGTTTATAAAGATAGACCTTCTCAAACCTTTGCATTTATCTTGTTTTAGTCGATGTTTTGAGTTTATGAAAAGCAAGTGTTTGTTTGCAACTACAATGGTTGGCACTTAGACTGAAATTTACCTAGTGTCGATTGAGAAAGTACTTGGAATTGTATATCACATAGTTAATATGTGAGGAGCGTGCCTTCGTGAAGATCAAGAATCGCTTGTCTTGCTATATTTCTTGATTGTGAGATAGTAGATTATTTTCTAAGGTAGGGACCCCACAAATGTAGGAATTGGACTCTGAATTGCGTTAAAAAATTTGATGTGTGTATACTTTATTGTCACAACATCATCGTTCTTTTAAAAGTCAAGTGTTAAAACATATAACTAGGCTTACACCTAATACTAAATTGTTATGCATCTAAAGTGGTCTATGGAGACATATAAGTTTGCTACAACTAGTTGATTACCCACTACTAACACTACTTGGGTTGCTAAAACGACGGCTGCTTTGCTATACTATTTGGGCTTGAAAAAGAAAGTATATTTAGGATCAATTTTCTTTTAAAACTTGACGCTTTTACTAAGACTAACTCCATCATAGGACATTTACCTTATCCTAGGTTGATTTTAGAGTTGATAAGTCAGAAAATTACCATTGATGCTGATGAGGATACTCAAACGATTAATTATATGTTATACAATTCAAGGCCGATTAACTAAGGTAAGGTAAATGACTTGACTGGAATTGTTGTTCCCCAAGCTATTGAATCATGTACTACCAGTATACGTGCTAAACATGAGGGAGCATTCTACACATAAAAGCTATGTCTGGAGGGATTAATGCTCAAGTTAGTTAACTACAGGCTCAAAGGCTAGATCTTGAGGTTTATTTTGCTACACTCAAGGCTATTGTTGCTCAACTCCCTCCAAATCCTTCTGATGTTGATGCTCTAGCTACTACTAGACCCTCCACCTCCAAATGTTGCAATCCCAAACTTAGAATGACAACACCTTGTCTAATCTATCCCATATAAAGCCTATAAGGTTAAATGATTAGTATTAATATACAATAACATATCGTGAAAATATAAGTAAAGAGAAACTTTAGATAATTTGATTAAGAACATCTCACGTATAACTTATTTTATAATCAAATATCAATGTTTTTTTTACTTTATATTCATAGTATAATTTTGATTTTGTTAGTGCTTAACATGTCTAAAATACATAAAATAGCTTTACATATGAGATTTTACCATGTATACACTATTAATTATTTATTTTAACTTGTTTTAAAAGTATTGGTATGCATAAAATATGTAACTATATTGTTAGGCCAAAGATGATATGGACAATATCAGATTTAGACTGATGTGGAAAAATTCTAAGGCCTAACTAAGTTATGACCCAACAAATAATTTAGAGTACTACCCTTTGAAAGTTCTTAGAAAAGGGTGAGTTTGTAGTTTGTTGGGTCCTTAAGGTTATTCTCGTAATTCTATCTCTAAGGTTAAGGACAAAATTGGGAACAAATTATCAGGGTTTCACTTAAATGTGGCTAAGGAATCGATTCACCAATAAACACCCCCCCCCTCTCTCTCTTCTACTTCTCTTATTTTCTCTCAACCATGGTGGCTTCCATCACCCAATTTTCAACTGTCAGTGATTGTAGCTCATCGAAATCGCATATTTCTTGAATCTCCTTGTTAAGATCCTTTGTTTAATCAAAATTAATTCACCAATTCGTTTATAAATTGAACTTAAATATGTAGTGACTCAAGGTCATTTAACTATGATGTGTGGGAACTCTAGAGCAAATGCCACCTCAACTAAGCTATTGATTTTAGGTGAGTAAGAAGAGTGATGGTGATGGAAATTATAGAAATAGAAGAAAGTAGAGATGTGGAAAAATAGTCGGAAAGGAAAGATGATAAAAAACAAATACAACTAATTTGCTTTATTTCTTTACAAGTACATATATAGTGGCCCTCTCTTGACCACTATTACCATATTCTTTAAAAATAGATACTATACTAAAGATTTGGTCTGTTACAAGCATGATTTTTGGGACTTAAATATGATTGTGGAGTATCCTATTTAATCTGATGTTTCTACTCTTAGTTTAGTTATTTGTGAACACTGATCTACTGCTCTTACTCTTGATTTGGTCATTTATTTACATTGATCTGCTTTCATTGCTCTCAGTTTGGTCACTCATTGGCACTAATCCTAATAGCTTTAGTTATTATATCCCGTCATGAATGTATTTAATATCCTCTACCATATTCATTCCATCTAGATTTTTTTCTTTCTATGATGTGATGATATATGGGTTGTTGATTTATGATCACACTATCCACCTCTTCAAGCAGATCTTTGTCCTCAAGTAACACTATTGTAAATCACCACCAAAGGACACTATAGTCTTCCCAGGTGGCTTGTGATAGGTCTAAATTAGACCATTGGACCAAAGCCTTGGTGGTCATTCCCTTAACCATTTTTATTTGCTTTTGTCTTGCTATGGCCACAGGTTCTAACTTGATTTCTCCATTATTATCTATATAAGGTAGTGTTTGAATTGGTTCTGAGTTAGGTCCAATGTTCTTTTTTAATTATGATACATGTATGATTGGATGTATCCCTAAGTTTTTTGTTGACTACAACTTATAAGAAACCTATCCCACTTTATCGATGATGATCAATGACCCAAAATTCTTGGCAACTAGCTTCTAGTTTAATTTTGCTACAACTGATTGCTACATGAGGGCTATAACTTGAAATACACTTGGTCCCCAATATTGGATGCCATTTCTATCCTGCCTTTGTCTGCCTAATTTTTCAACCTTTCCTACTCCTTTACAAACTTTTCCTTAAGCATGTGAATAGCTATCCTATGTTCCCTGATGAATTGTGCAGTTTCCTCATGTGGGGAACTTGTTGTCACATCAAAATAATAATGTAGGGTTGGCATTCCATATAAGGCCTGGAATAGGGTGGTGTCTATGTTGTTGTGGTAATTTGTGTTATAACATCATTTGGCTAATAGTAGCCACCTAGCCTATTGTCTTGGCTTTGTTCTTGTCATGCATCTAAGATAACATTTCAAGCACTAATTGACCCGTTTGATTACCCATCTTTCTGGGGATGATAAGCAGTGCTAAGGTTTAGACTTACCGCAATAGCTTGCATTAGGTGTTCCCAAAATCCACTTGTGAATATCTTATCCTTGTCGCATACGATTAATTTTGGAAGCACATACAATTTTTAAATATTATCCACATAAGCTTAAGCCACCTACATAGTTAAGTAAGGGTTTGACAGTGCAATGAAGTCAACATACTAATGGGGCTGTCTACCACCACCTTGATGTAATCCTTACCATTTGACTTAGGTAATCTTTCTATAGAATCCATGCTTATATCTTGCCAAGCCTCTTGTGGAGTGGGTAGCGGTTGAAGTAAGTCCACAGGATGAACTTTCTTAGTTTTATATTTTGATAAACTTGACACTCAGTAACTACCTGTTTCATATCTCCAAATAGTCCATGCTAATGGAATAGTACCTTAATCCTCTTAGGTGGCAAGAACCCTAAAATGGCCTCCAATGGAATCCCCATGAATATTTTCAATCAATTTTATCCCAATGCTTTCCCCCTTTGCCTACATATATTTTCTACCTAAACTTAAGTAAATCATTTTCAAATGAATATTTATTTGAAGGTCCTTTCCCTTCCTGCACTCTAGTGATCAACTCTTGTGTCTACTCATTGTCTTCATAACTCTTCTAAACCTTCAAAATCCATTTTGGTTTTAGCAATAAAATGGCCTCACAAGACTGCTCTTATTCATCCAAGTACCTCGATAGTGCATTTTCCACCATATTCTTCTTCCCCCTTTTGTACTAGATTAACCCCTATTTTGTATTAGGATTGTGATCCTTTGACTTAACAAATACTCAAGACTCTTATGATCAGTTTTTATAACATATTGCTTTGTCTCCAAGTAGTGCCTCCATTTGGAAACTACCATGAGAAGAGCCAACAACGCTTTCTCATAGGTTGAGAGTCCAAAATGCTTAGTTGAGAGTATTGGCAAGGAATTTTGCATAAGAACTGCTCTAATACCCTAGTTACTAGTATTAGTTTCAATGAAAAAAGGCTGACTGTACTTTAGCAGAGCTAGTACAGGTGTTCTAGTCATTGCTAACTTTAATTGCTCAAATGCTTAAGTCTCTTCTAAATCCCATTTGAATGCATATTTCTTGAGTAAATTAGTGAGATTTTTTCTAATTTTACCATAGTCTTTCATGAACCTCCTATAATAGCCTGCTGAGCCCAAAAATCCTCTAAGAGATTTCACTATCTTGGAATGGGCCAATTTATCATGGCTTGCACCTTATTTAGGTCGGTAAAGACTCCTTTAGATGAGATAATGTGCCTCAAGTATTCTACATGGGATTTTCCAAAGGAACATTTTAGACATCTTCACATAAAGCTAATTATCTAAAAGTCTTTAGAGTGCTAGCTCTAACTATCTAATATGCTAATCCATAGTTTGGCTGTAAATAAGAATATCATCAAAAAATACTAAAACAAACTTGCAGAGGTAATTAGACAGTACCTAATTCATCAAGCTTTGAAATGTCACTAGTGCATAGGTCAAGCCAAAAGGTATGACTAAGAATTCAAAGTGCCCATGATGAGTTCTGAAATTTACATTTTTTTAACATCCTTAGACTCATTTTAATCAAAAGGTATCTAAACCTCAAATCTAATTTAGTTAACAAAGTTGCCCCTTTCAATTCATCTAAGCAAATCCTCAATAATAGGTATGAGAAACTTATCTTTTATAGTGATCTCGTAAAGCCTCCAATAATACACACACATCCTTGATGTGTCATCTTTCTTTTATACTAGTAGCACTAGATATGTGAAAGGGCTTTTTCTATGTCTGATTATGGTATGTTTGAGCATGTCAGCTACCAACCTTTCAATCTCCTCTTTTTCCTTCCTTGAATGATGGTTATTCCAGAGATTACCTAGTTAGGCTGGCATCTCTCACCAGTGGTAGTCCTAATGGCTAAACATTCACCTTTAATGGAATTTGATGATCCTAACTTCCCACTAGTGGGAGGCCTAATGGCTCATCAAACACTTTGCCATATTGATTTATAATGGTTGGAAGGGTGTAGGGATGTCTGGTTCAAAAAGTTCACTTTGTAGGTTGTTTAATTGCATTACCCACTCACTTTGTCAATTGGATGCCATATTGTACACAATTTCATGGCAAGTTAGTCTAAAGGTCTAGTGTGGGCTTTTTTTTTGCTCTAAGAATCATCGTCATTCCCTATTACATAAACTGTAAGGTGAGTAGGTTGAAATCAAAAGTCACAGGACTAACAATTTTCAACCAGTCAACCTCTAGGATCATGTCGTAGTTTCCCAATTTAAGTATATAGGCATCAAATTCAAATTCATAATGCTACATTGTCCATTTAAGGTTTCTGCACTCACAATTACTTATTAAATGGTTAGCATTAGCAATAATAACCACCATGAGGTGTCCTTTTACCTAATCTACAAATGTTGCCATCAAAACTTTAAACTTATAAAATTATTAATACTGTCCGTGTCCACTAAAACTAAAATGGGGTGGCCATAAATTTTAACTTTTTTCTTATTGTAGTAGGTGAAGTGTTACTTGTGATGGTATTTAGAGGGATCTCAGCTTTCGCCCAAGTTTCCTCTTTACTAGGCTCTACCACTTCTTCCTCTTCTTCTTCATTTAACATGGTGTTTTTTTCTCCAATTTGGAGCACTATTCTTTCTTTTCAGTAACATCTTAGCACCCACTTGTCTCTACACCTAAAATAGATTCCCTTTTTTTAACTTAAGATAGTTTCTTTAGGCTACTTTATTAGACAAATTATATGATATTGGTATTTGTTGCCCTCCCTTATTGCCACTAGCTGTTATTCTAGGTATTAGCTTCATCTATTGAGGACTTCTAGGTTAAGCTCCTCATTTAGTGCCAACTCATAAGTTGCTCCCAAGTTTGGGGTTGAACATCATTATATTGTATCTTATTTCATCATGTAGTCCACTAATAAAGCTTTAGACATAATAACGCTCTAATAGATAGGGATTGAATTCCACCACGATAGTTCGTAAGTTTTTAAATATTTCAATATATTCAAAAACACTTCCTTTCTACCTCAGTTTGTTTAATGTGCCATTATATGCCCCAAATTTTGTCTATCATACTTTGCCATCAGGGCATTCTACAATTGTGGCCAGTTTATGAATTCGCACTCTATGAGATAATTGCGGAACTAACATTCCACTTTCTCATCAAAATAAAGGGATTCAACTAGTGTTTTTTCTTTTTCAGGGGTATTATAGTATTAAAGTATCTGTTCAGCTTCCTTATCCAATGCCTCACATTATTTCCATTAAACAAGGCTAGGCTAATTTTTAGTCTGGGTTGGAATGGGGTTCTAGGTGGCTCGGTTGTTTGTGGGCAGTTTAAGCTGTTGTTTGGGGATAACATAGACTTATAACTTGGAAAAAATTAACCAATATATCAAGTTAGGAGGAGATCTCTAAATGAGACTCCTCTAATTTCTATTTGTGACATTTTTCAATCTTTTCTCCATTCAAGCTTCCATCCTTACTTCTAGCTCTTATATTTGCCTTTTTGTATTGTTTTCAGCCATTTCCTACTATCTTATTTTTGTCTATTTGAAACAGGTGCCAATTGATATCACTTGTAACGATGTTATTAGGCTAAAGATGATCTAGACAGTAGTTTTATTGAAATTATTGGATTTGTGCTAATGTGGGAATATTTTGAGGCCCAACTGAGTTATGACCCAGTAAACAATTTAGAGTTTGGTCCTTTGAAAGCTTCTAAAAAGGGGTGAGTTTGTAGTTTGTTGGACTGTTAAGGGTATTCTAGTAGTTCTATATGTAGGGTTAGGGACAAATTGGCAACAAATTATTAAGGTTTATCTTAAATGTGGTTGAGGGATTGATATGCCGACAAAACCACCCTTCTCTCTTCTGCTTCTATTATTTTGTATCAACCATGGTGGATTCCATTGCTCAGTTTTTCTACTGCCAATGACCATAGTCCACCAAAATGGCCTATTTCCTTAATCTCCTTGTCAAGATCCTTCATTTAATCAAACCCAATTCTCTAATTCCTTTGTAAATCTGAACTCGAATACCCAATGACCCCAAGGTCAGTTGGCTATGATGTGTGGGAACTCTGAGGCATATGCTACTCCCATTGAGATACTATTTCAGGTGAGTAAGATAAGGTGATGACGCGATCTAGGGATCCGTCAAATTTTATTTAGTATCTGTTATTTTTATTTTTATCTATTAATGGACTTTATTTACAAATTGAGCCATATGGGCTTTTTAGATTAGGATCAAATAGGATTTCATATAAATAATTATTTCATTCAATTGAAACAAAAGGACAGATATTTGATATTAAGTTTGAGAGTTATGAAATTATTCAATTTTCTCTAGAATTGTGAATATTAAAATCGACTCAACAGGGGTGATCGTTGTGTGAGTCGTGACGCATCAATCGATCTCGTTATATCAATTGCGGTCGTCCTATCATGTTGATTATTAATTTTGGGTTCAATTTTGATTTCATTACGTTGGGTTGGACACTCTAATGCACGATTCACATTCTTAAGATTCAAAATTGGGTTTGAGCTATTTTTGTTCCTCTACTACCCTCCCTCTGATCACGTCAGTTGGTATCAGAGCTAGTTATATCGAATTCTAATTTGATACCAATTCAGATTGAGGAAAATAAAAGAAAAGAAACAAAAAAAGTAGAAAAGGAAATTGAAAAAACGAACACAACTGACACCAGCTGAGAGGTGCAATAGTAAATCCATCGCCTTCAGTTGATCTCCGACCCGAAACTTCCGCCATTGGAGTTGACGCCTCGAGCCCACTCACCTCCGCACCTGAAGCTTGTTGAATTTTCGAAAACTCCAGCTAAGCTGCCGTAGGATCTTTCGATATGTTCCACCAAGTTTTTTTCCCGTTAGTCCATCGCCGTCATTGCACACCAAGCTGCACCAGTGTCTCTCATATTGTATCTGCACCTCATCATGCTCATCACACCTTGAAATCTCCCTATCACCTCTGAAATTAGAGCCCCAAGCGCTGCCGCTGGAAGGTGTTAGTCCTACATTTGTTGGGCCGAAGCCAAAGCTCTTGGGCCACCCTAACATATTTTTAAAAAAAAAATTAAATTGATTTAGGCCAAAGCTCCTGCGCCTATGGAGTTCCTGTATTCAACAAACTAACTATGGGCTAGGCCGTGACAATTGGGCTAAATTAGACTGGACAAAAATAAAAGGGAAAAAAAATTCATTGCGTCATATTATGCTATTAGGTCAGGTCAGATTTTTAATGTTCTAGTTGCTAGCTTGATTATTTTTTTGGATCAAATAAGGCTCTATTTGGCTAATCTACTTTGTTGGGAATTAAGGACTTGTTTGGTTGCTAGGTTTGAGAGAGGGAAAAAACAATGGAAAAAAATTTAAAAAGAGGAAAACAAAAAAAGATGGTAGAAAAAAAATAGTGGAAAAAGTGTGAAGAAAAACAAAGAACAAAGTGAAAAAAAATGAGAGGAAAAAAAACTGGAGCAAGATCAAAATCTATTTGTATTTATTTTTACAAGATGTCAATTGATCTCTAATATTACATAAAGCTAATGTTTGACAAAATCTAAAAGATGTTTAGAGCTGTAGATAAAATGTAGAATTGTTTAGATATGATGGAATCTCGAACTATAGCTAGGGAGAATCGTATCTTGAGATACGAGGGGATAAGAGATAGGCATACACCTTTGAGGCCTTCTTATGACAAAGATTATGGATTAAATGAGAATGAATATAACAAGGCATCCAAAGTATCGAATTCCCACATTGGAAGTTGATCTTAGTTGTGTTTTAATTACTTTTAGTGTGAACATAGTATGAGTGAATGTCAAAATGAGTAAGTTGATGCTCATATTGGCATTAGCAAAATTATGGGAGATAAGAAAAGTCTACTGGTAGAAATGTCATCTTTGACTAAAGTGAAGACTACAGAGGATATGCTATTGGAGAAAGTATAATATGAAGATAGCACCAGTACTAGCACACATCTAGAAATTGAGGAGAATAAAGTTAAGAAAAAAAAATCCATAGAAATGAAAGTGAAAGTTGATGACGAGCACAGAAACAAAGAACAAGTAAAAGAATAGGAAATTGAGCTCCTATAGAATCATGTATATGTTGATCTATTTGACTATCTAGCAAATTCTTTGTCTATTTGTACTACATAGGAGTTGAAGAGATTATTAGCTAAAGAGTTTGCATACGCGCATCTAGGCACAATATTGGTGATTTTTCATAATTTGTTACGTGGTTCGTCAATGGAGTTCTAATGCAAGAATTATGAAAGGTTGAAGTTGAGCTTTGGGCAGGATGAAGAAAAATCAAGAGGATTCTGTAAATTAGTTTTTGAATCAAGAGGACACAAGCTCGAATTGACTCAAGAGAAGGGGTATGATGCAATTTAGAGATCTGTCGAATTTTATTTAGTATCTTTTATTTTTATTTGTATTTATTAATGAAATTTATTTACAAATTAGGTCATATGGACTTTGTAGATTAGGGTCTAATAAGATTTAATATAAATAATTATTTCATTCAGTTGAAACAAAAAGACAGATATTTGATATTGAGTTTAAGAGTTATGAGATTATTCAATTTTTAATAAAATTGAGAATATTCAAATCAACTCAACAAAGGTGATCCTTGTATGAATCGTGATGTATCAATCAATCTCGACATATGGATTGTATCCTCTTATCACACCGATTATTAATTTTATATTCAATTTTGATTTTATTACGTTGGATTGAGCACTTTGATATACAATTCGTATTCTTAGGATTCGAAATTGGGTTCGAGTTATTTTTATTCCTCTACTACTGTCTCTATGATCACGTGAGGTGATGAAGATGGAATGGCAAAAATAGAACAAAGTACAAATGTGAAAAGAGAGTAGAAAAGGAAAGACGGGAAAGATGCTAAAAGATAAGTACTACCATACTAATTTATTTCTTTACATCTACATATATAGAGGCCCCTTCTTGACCACCGTTACGGTATTCCTTAAAAATAGATACAATACTAAAGATTATGGTCGGTTACAAGCATGATTTTTAGGACGACCAAAATATGATCGTGGTGCATCCCATGAGATCTGCCTATCCTAGGCTCTTGGTTTGGTTGTTTACTCACACTGATTTGTTGTTCCTACTCTTGGTTTGGTTATTTATTTATGCTGATCTGCTTTCCTTGCTCTCAGCTTGGTCATTTATTGGCACTGATCCAGATGACTATAGGTTTTTATCTCTCCCCTATGAATGTGTTTAATATCCCCCGTCGTATTTACTCCACCCCAATTTTGTGCTTTCTATGATATGATGATGCATGGGTTGCAGATGTATGATGACAAAATCCGGGAGCGATGTAACTGTCATATATTTCACATGTTAAACCCTTGACTTTAAAATGTACTAGTAAAAGTCACATAAATATTATAAATTATAAAATTATTATTTTTAAAAATAGAAATAAAATTATTTGAAATTAGAAGTATAACAAACATTTCAAATAAGAAAATAAAGAAAATTTTAAAAAATTGAGAATAGAAAGAAATTGAGAGAAATTTAAATAAAAACATTAAGTTAAGAGAAAAGGGATACAAATGATAGAATAAAAAAAATTAAAAAAAGACTTGTTTCTTTAATAATATATTATTATAATATAGATTAAAAGTATAAAAATATTTAAGACTTAAAATAAAGAAGTATCAAAAGAATAAGAAAAAAGAAAATTTGAAAGAAAAAATACAAATACTAAGTTAAAAGAAAAGGATAAAAAATAAAAGGGATTCAAAATTAAAATAGTTACTTAATTTATATTGTGCAACAAAAAACTTTATAGTATATATATGCACAAAAATTATAATTGTATGATTTATTTCTTCTCTATTTTTATTATATTCATTAACAAAATAAAGGTTGTTGGTTGATTGTGGTAATTGTTGTAAGATATGTTACAACATATACTTACAAAACAACATATATATAGAGGGGAGTGTGTGCTTATGCAAGAGCAAATCACTCCCACATCTTTTGATTCACGCCAAAAAACTAATCCACTCAATAAAAATTATAATACTAAATGACGTGATCAACGATCGCGTCGGATAGGACGGTGTAATCGGACCCGAATCCGATAACCCTAGAGACGCGAACCGGGCGAAGAACGCCGACCCAACATAGTAGGATTGGATTGAACCCGATAAGAACGGCCACAATCAGCACACCGATTGCTGATTGATACGTTACGAATCACTTGAACCAACTCGGAATGACTCGATTTGGGATATAAAACTCATGAGAAATTGAAAGAATCAATTCCAGGGAATTGACAGGAAACCTGAATTAATTGAAAACACTCTATCTGAAATCTGATGGTACATGATGAATTTATAGTGCCAAAACCTAGCCTAGTTGGGCTGCGGGCTCCTACTGGGCTTACTTTGACTGGGCCCAAAATTAAATTAAAGGAGAAATAATTAAACTAAATTAAAGGATAAATAATTAACTGAATTAATCATTCCTATTTATTCCTTCGCCCCCAAGTCTTCCATCCATCTCAGGATGTTTACTCTACGCTTTTCCTCGGGCTCCTCGAATTTGCATCCACGCGTGACATCTTATTGAATTTCGCGCACCAAGACGTTAATGGCTTCTTTAAGTCTTTTTGCCCATGCCCTGGTTATTGGCCTAGCTGGAATTGCCAGCGACTCCTCTTTATCATGTTGGACGTCCGCGTCATTCCCCTCCTCTTGAGAAGGAATTGCCCTCAATTCAGAATCCCGTTCATCACCTACATCAAATAAACTCAAGTCAAAAACATTAAAAGTTGCACTGACTCTGAACTCACCTAGTAACTCCAGCCTGTAGGCATTGTTGTTGAGTCTCTTCAGGACTCGGAATGGCCCATCTCCTCGAGGCATCAATTTAGACTTCCGTTGCTTGGGAAACCTCTCCTTTCGCATATGAACCCACACCCAATCTCCGGGTTCAAACACTACCCGCTTCCTACCTTTATTTGCCTGCTGGGCATATTGCTCGTTCCTTTTCTCGATGTTTTGCTTGACATACTCAGCTCGCTTTTTGCCTTCTAAACTCAGGTGCTCATTGCCAGGCAATGGCAACAAATCTAAAGGTGTTAGGGGATTAAAGCCATATACAATTTCAAACGGAGACATATTAGTAGCAGAATGAATAGCTCTATTATAAGCAAATTCAACATGCGGCAAGCTCTCTTCCCAACTTTTAATATTTTTCCTAATAACAGCACGCAGTAATGTAGTGAGTGTTCGGTTAACAGCTTCAGTTTGTCCATCGGTTTGAGGGTGACAGGTTGTAGAAAATAGTAGTTTAGTCCCTAACTTAGCCCATAGTGTTTTCCAAAAATAACTCAAAAATTTAACGTCACGATCGGACACTATAGTTTTGGGTACACCATGTAGACGGACTACTTCTTTGAAAAACAAGTCAGCCACATGCGATGCATCACTAGTTTTATGGCAGGCTATAAAATGGGCCATCTTAGAAAATCTATCTACGACCACAAAGATGGCATCTCTACCATTTTTAGACCTAGGTAACCCCAACACAAAGTCCATTGATATGTCAGTCCAAGGGGTACTCGGGACAGGTAAAGGGTGATACATACCGTGGGGTTGGTTGCGGGACTTCGCCTCCTTATACCGTATGCATCTCTCTACAACTCGCTCCACGTCCCCCTTTAGTCCTGGCCAGTAGAAGTGTTCCTGCAAAATTAACACAGTCTTGGTGACACCAAAGTGTCCCATCAGTCCTCCACAGTGAGCTTCTCGAATAAGCAATTCTCGTAGAGAACACCGTGGAATACACAATCTATTAATATAGAACAAATAACCCTCATGTCTAAAATACTTGTCATAAGCACACTTTTCAGTGAGCGCAAAGGCTTGACCGAAGTCATGATCATTTTGGTAAAGTTCCTTAATGTGCTCAAATCCTAGTAACCTTGTGCCTAGCGTGTTCAGTAAATTATACCTGCGGGATAAGGCATCAGCAACTATGTTTTCCATACCTTTTTTGTACTTGATGACGTAAGGGAATGTGTCAATGAATGACACCCACTTGGCATGTCGTTTGCTAAGCTTACTCTGACCCTTCAGATGCTTTAGGGATTCGTGGTCAATGTGGATCACAAACTCCTTTGACCTCAAGTAATGTTGCCATGTTTCCAGGGCCCGCACCAAGGAGTATAACTCCTTGTCATATGTAGGATAATTCAGCGCGGCTCCATTAAGTTTCTCACTGAAGTATGCAATGGGCTTCTTGTCTTGCATTAGGACTGCTCCAATACCTACACCAGAAGCATCACACTCAATTTCAAAAGCCTTATTAAAATCTGGTAAGGAAAGTACAGGAGCATGTGTAAGCCTCTTCTTTAAGGTGTCAAACGCTCGTTGTTGGGCCTCTCCCCACTTAAACTTCTCATTCTTCTTAATGATGGCAGTAAGAGGAGCAGCAATGGTGCTGAAATCCTGCACAAATCTCCTGTAGAAACCAGCCAATCCATGGAAACTTCTCACTTCGGATACTGTCGTCGGAGTTGGCCATTCTTGTATGGCTTTTACTTTGCTTTCATCCACCTGTATTCCCTGTACACCAACAACAAATCCTAGGAAGACACAATGGTCAGTACAAAAGGTACATTTCTTGATATTGGCATATATCTTTTCTCGTCGTAGAACATCAAGTATGCTACGTATGTGCTCAACATGCTCAGCCATCGTGCGGCTATAGACCAGTATGTCATCAAAATACACTACAACAAACTTGCCAATGAATGCACGCATAACATGGTTCATTAAGCGCATAAATGTGCTAGGGGCATTAGTGAATCCAAATGGCATTACAAGCCATACATATAAGCCAAATTTGGTTTTAAAGACTGTTTTCCATTCATCCCCCTCACGCATTCTAATTTGATGGTACCCACTTTTAAGATCTATTTTAGAGAATATAGTAGCGCCATGCAACTCATCAAGCAAATCATCTAGTCGAGGTATGGGGTGACAATACTTTATCGTAATAGCATTAACAGCTCTGCAATCTACGCACATGCGCCATTGTCCGTCTTTCTTCGGCACGAGCAGCACGGGGATGGCACACGGGCTCATACTTTCTTGAACCCAGCCTTTACCCATCAGCTCCTCCACTTGTCTCTGGATCTCTCGGGTTTCTTCAGGGTTGGTTCGATATGCTGGCTTGTTGGGTATGGATGCTCCCGAGATAAAGTCTATGTAATGTTCTATCCCTCGAACCGGTGACAACCCTTTGGGAATCTCCTCTGGGAACACGTCAGTGTATTCCTGCAAAACAGATACTATAACAGAGGGGAGGGAGAATGTGACATCATCAGATATATAACACGCTTCCTTATACATCAACATCACAAGGGACTTCTCAGCACTCAACGCCAACCTTACATCCCTCATAGTCGCCATCATGCACTCCTTCTTATCTTTTCCCCTCTCATCTTTCCTTTGCTCTTTCTTTTCTTCCTCCTTTCAATTTCCACCTCAAACTGCTTCTGCATGTACGACTGGTCCTCGTATACTTGCTTTGGAGTTAAGGGAACCAACGTGACCTTCTTTCCATGGAATAAGAACGAATACCGATTAGTCAATCCGTTGTATATCACCTGTCGATCAAATTGCCACGGTCTGCCGAGCAGGACGTGACAAGCCTGCATAGGCACTATGTCACATGTCACTTGATCCTCATACGATCCTATTTTGAAGCTCACCATCACCTGCTTCGTCACTTTAACCTCACCACTGTTATTAAGCCACTGTAACTTATACGGCCTAGGGTGATCCTTCATTAGCAATGCCAATCTCTCAACCAGCGTCGTACTCGCCGCATTCGTACAACTTCCTCCGTCTACTATCAAACTGCAAGTCTTACCATTAATCAGGCAGCGCGCATGGAATATATTCTCTCTTTGAGCCTCATCTATCTTCTCCTTCACTTGGGTGCTCAGCGCTCTCATTACCACTAAATTAATTCCCCCTTCTTCGCACAACCTTTCCTCGTCGGACGGCACTTCCTCTAATGGTGGCATTTCTTCACTGCTGTCGCACTCCTCATCAGTCACAATGTCCCCATTTTCAGATAGCAGCATAGCTCTTTTATTGGGACACTGCGAAGCAATATGCCCCCTGCCCTGACACTTAAAACACAAAATATCCCGATTTCGTGTGCTAGATGAGCCAGAGGGAGTAGGAGTTATTACCTTAGGTGCCTCCACTTTAGGTGCAGTTCTGGCCCGAGTGGCACTTGTCATTGGTGCCTTATCCTCTCTCTTAGGGAAGGATCTGCTAGCGGTATTAGGTTGGGATGTGAACCTACCCTTCCTTTTTAGCTGCCTTTCTACCTTAACCGCCTTTTGCACAATTTCTTCTATCTCTACATAGTGCTGCAACTCCACTATGTCAGCAATGTCCCGGTGCAATCCACTCAAAAAACGTGCCATGGTGGCCTCCCTATCTTCCACAACATCTGCTCGAATCATAGCTATCTCGAGCTCCTTATAATAGTCTTCCACACTCCGAGTTCCCTGCGTTAATGTCTGCAATCGTTGATACAGGTCTCGATGGTAGTGGCTCAGTACAAACCTCTTTCTCAAGACTGCCTTCAGTTCTGTCCAAGTACGCACTGGCCCCTCTCCAGCTCTCCTCCTGTTAGTGCACAACTGATCCCACCATACGATTGCATAATCTGTGAACTCCACTACTGCCAACTTAACCTTTTGGCTTTCTGAATAGCGATGACAATCAAAAATTAATTCTACCTTTCTTTCCCACTCGAGGTAGGCGTCGGGATCAGATCGCCCTTGGAAAGGTGGTAGCTGTAACTTCAATCCCTTAGGTATCTCGTCGTCCACACAGTCCCTTCGAAGATGCCTCCTGGGATCATTGTCGTACGCGTGCCAGTCCTCGTCCTCGTTCGACCCATACTCCTCCTCATAATCATGTCGATCGGGCCTCACAGGTCTGACATGATGCCCTTATCTATCCCTAGTCCGAGCTCGGCTTGGCACAGGACTACCTCTACGTCCTGCTGGTCTGGACAGTGAGCCGTCTCTGTCTAGAGTTACAGCTTGGGACGCTTCTACTCGCCCTAAGCGATCGTGCACATCTGTCATCCGGTCCTGCATGCCATCCATGCTCTTAGTGAGCTTTCTCAACTCATAATTGAGGGAGTCAAATAGGAATTTAGTTTCGTCAGGACTGTTACCATGTCCTAAATACTGGCTGGCCATCACGAAGTTTGTGATACAACACAAAAAAAAAATAATAATAGCAGGTAATTGTTAGTAATAAAAGTCCTCACCAACCTCGCTTCTCTCAGGTAAAGGCTCTCTAGCACTCGTTTCTTACCTCCACTCGTGTATCACACACTCTCAATTTATTCCTCACCAGTCTCAATTTCTCGTGCCCTCCTCGTGTGATTCCAAAATGGTTTCAAGATTCAAACGTAAAAATACAAGCACTCAGTACGATGGATATGGCATAAAATTACGAGATAAGCAACTATCTCGATCTTCAATATTCCAGATACAATCTCAATAATATTAAAAAAAATCAATGAACAACAAAAGTCACTTTTTTTCTCTCTCTCTTTTTTTTTGGCCTCTCTTTTCTTTTTTTTTTTTTTGGCCTTTTCCTTTTTTTTTTTTGGTCTCTTCTCTTTTTTTTTAAAAAAAAATCAGCAACCAAACAGGCCCTTAAGCAGAAATAAAAATTTTGCAGCCAAATAGGCCCTTAAGCAGAAATAAAAATTCTGCAGCCAAACAGGCCCTTAGTCTGAAACGAAAAATTGTAACCAAACACGGCCTTACCACGTCAGAAGGTCCAGCCCGGCAACAGCTTCTAGTCCAGCCCAATTCCTTCGGCCCAATGAATTTTTTTTTTTTAAGCCTGGCCCAGTTTCACTTCGGCCCAGATCCTGCTTCCAGCCCACTTAACACTCCGCCCAACTTTTACTTCAGCCCAACCGAAATTTTTTTCTTAGCCCAAACAACCTCGGCCCAACAATTTTTTTATTATTATTATTTTTTTTTTCGGCCCAAGTAACCTCGGCCCAACAGAAACCCCCTTTTTTTTTTGGCCCAAAACAAACTACGGCCCAACAGATTTTTCTTTTTCTTTCTTTTTTTTAATTGCAGCGGCGGCAGCGCGAACGCGATCGGCTGATTCCGCTGTCGCACGTCCACGGCGATGGCTGAGAACGGTCGGCCTGGCCTGGGCAAGCCTCGACGGTGGCGACAGGCGGCGATTCAGGCCGTGGTGGCGGAATTTCAGGCTGAACTTCCGCGGCGGTTCGCGGCGAAATTCCGGCTGATCCGCTCCTCCTTCGGCGGCGATTCGGTGTGGGAAGGGATGGACTCTCGACGGCGGTGCGGTGGGTGTGATTTTCTGGCAGAGATCGGTTGCAACGGCGGCGGAATCTCGGTTGCAAGCGGCGGCGGCACGGTGGCAGCGATTTTCCTTTTTTTTTTTTGATTTTTTTTTTGATACTACAGATCGTGTATCGAATTAGAATTCGACACAAGATGGCTCTGATACCAAATTGACGTGATCAACGATTGCGTCGGATAGGACGATGTAATCGAACCCGAATCCGATAACCCCAGGGACGTGAACCGGGCGAAGAACGCCGATCCAACGTAGTAGGATTGGATTGAACCCAATAAGAACGGCCACAATCAGCACACCGATTGCTGATTGATACGTTACGAATCACTTGAACCAACTCGGAATGACTCGATTTGGGATATAAAACTCACAAGAAATTGAAAGAATCAATTTCAGGGAATTGAAAGGAAACCTGAATTAATTGAAAACACTCTGTCTGAAATCTGATGGTACATGATGAATTTATAGTGCCAAAACCCTAGCCTAGTTGGGCTGCGGACTCCTACTGGGCTTACTTTGACTGGGCCCAAAATTAAATTAAAGGAAAAATAATTAAACTAAATTGAAGGATAAATAATTAACTGAATTAATCATTCCTATTTATTCCTTCGCCTCTAAGTCTTCCATCGATCTCAGGATGTTTACTCTACGCTCTTCCTCGGGCTCCTCGAATTTGCATCCACGCGTGACATCTTCTTGAATTTCGCGCACCAAAACGTTAATGGCTTCTTTAAATCTTTTCGCCCGTGCCCTGGTTATTGGCCCAGCTGGAATTGCCAGCGACTCCTCTTTATCATGTTGGACGTCCGCGTCACTAAATCCCCCAACTAAAATATCGCATTAAAAATTTTCCATGAAAATCGACTCTCGACTGGCAATGTTAAAAGAATCATTTAATATATTGAGACTTACATCTGGAAACTTTGGTTGATGAAATACATTAAATAAAAGTAATTGCCAAATCATTGTTTTTCCACAACATACAAGAAGATTGTATCAAAATAGTGACACACTAATATTATGATGCTGATAAACAATTGTCCTAGTGCTTATTTTGGCATATAATTATTCTCCATACTACATTATTATTTTCATAAGAATTTTTGATTGTATAAAGTGGATTTACATAATTATACTTATATTAAATTCTTTTATTTTCATCTCATTTTTCATTCAACTTAAAATTTATATTTATATGTCCTTTCAAATTTTATCATTTTAAATTCTGTTAATCTTTAATCAATTTTTTATTTTAAAAATATTCGCGCAAAGCAAAATCACAAAATTTTTTATTTTAATTTCTTATTTTTCCCTTTTTATTTTAGATTTTTTTATTTGTATTTTCTCTCAAATTTTATCCTTTTCAAATTCTTTTGATATTTCTTTAATTTTTTATTTTAAATATTCTTTATAAATATTTACAAATTATATTTTTATTAATAAAAATATAATAATTTTATAATTTACTAAAGAATCTACAAGTGCATAAAAGTATGCAAATTTTACTAATATTAATACATTTAATCAGCTGTAGATATCAAATAAAAAGAGAGAAATATTTTTTATTTTTATTTAAGTTTACGTGAGAAATTGGCACAAAGGAAATTTTTCACTCAGAAAATTTATATCTGATCTTATCATCCATGGACTTTGTTTTCTCTCTTTAATCTATTGATCCCCCTTTTGAACTAATATTAGTTCCTTTTTCTCTTATTCGTTGGGTATATGTGACTTTGTTGTCACATTTGAAAAGGACACTTCATAGTTTATCACCAAAAAACAGTTTATTTTATTTATTTCTTTCTTTTCTCCTAATAAAATAATAACAGCAAAGTTGAGATAGTTGGGGGTCACCACGGTGCCACCAACCCCCCACCCCACCTACCTATACATAAACAAGAATATCCATCAATAAAAATATGACAACCAACATCTATCATTAATGACCCCTTATATGTATATCTTTCAAAATTAACTATAATTAAAAACTATAAATAAGTTGAACTCAAGTGTAAAACCTCTCTAAAGATTTCAGATATTCGTTGCATCAATTCATGGTTGAATTTTTGAGGTATTTTGGTTTAGGTTGTTTTGAGAAATCGTGTGCCCGAAAATGGATTGAGAAATTTGAATATTTGGGTGTTTTTTAATTAGAGGTGTCACTATAATTGTATATATACACGCACTCGCACACACACACACACGCATATATATATTAATTTATGTAATATATCTATATGTAACAAGTACATGAAATTATTATATAATGGAAGACATGCGTGTGTGCAGGTGTTTGTGCTAATGATGTTTACAATTTTTTCTATATTTAAAGTTTGGGAGATCTCTGCCATAGTTGGTGGTCTTGAAATAAGGGTATAAAAGGACAAATATCATTTTCGCTACAAAATATTTCAAACATTTTTTTGGTTTTGTTATGATAATTTGATCCAAATTTACATGGGAAGCGTGCATAAAAGGGTCATTTAGGATTGGTAATTTATAACCCAACTCGAAAATTCAATTCGAACTCCACCTAAAATTTATAGATACAGATTAAAATTTCACAGATTTAGATTAAAATTAAATTAGATTTACAAATTTAAAAAGATAAATTAGTCAATTTAAAATTGACTCGTTGGGTTAATTCATAGATTTGCGAATATGTAAATATATTTTAAATAATTTAATAAATTTTTATATAAATATAACAAATTAATTAAATAAAATTAAATAATAAAATTATAAATATTTAAAATATTAAACTTTAATTTTAATTAAAAAAATAATTTTTTTATTAACTAATTAGTGGATCAGATTTGAGTAAATGCGAGATTGCGAAATTAACGGTCTAACATGCGAGAATAATAAAGTTGACTCCTAATCAAATTTCAACTCTACCCACCAATCTGCCTACCCTACCCAACTTATTGTCATCTCTGACGTCATTGGCCAAGTTTGAAACAGCGCTCTCTAAAATTTACCTAATTTGCACCATTTTATGAAAGTTTTCCTTCTTATTATTTTTTTTTTTGGCTTACTCAAAATTTTTTCAAACCTATTTTCAAAGTCAACCTTGGTATTTTCCATGCCCTATCCTATCATGTCCTACTCTACTTGCACATATTATCATTAAATATAATATTAATTATTTTTTATCTATTAAAATATTATATTTTATTGTACAATTATATGACATTATTTTTTGAAACACACATAGCCGCATGCCACCTCAAATAACACTATTACTTTACTAAAAATCGTCGTGTCATTATATTTTTCCTCGTAAAACTCATCACGTCACACACAATCTTTTCCTATTAACACTCAAATATTAAATCACATAAAATTTTTAAAAATTAAATTTTTAAAGATAAGAGTGACATCCAATTGTAAGTTAAATTTCATCCAACTTCTTAAAATTAATTTGTAAAGATGAAAGTCAATATGCCCTTTTTTCAGAAAGAAAATATGAACTCAACCTTGCATAACATGTGTGAGAGTCTCATAATATATTAAATTTTATTATAGTGGCATAGGTTTTAATGTTTACCTTACTCATACAATTGTTTATACGTTTATTTTTTTATTATAAATTTTCCCATTGAAACATCGTCAACAGACATGAAAAGTGAAAGGAAATAAACATTGAATTCCTAAATACCCAAATCTAGGTAAAAGTCTAAATCTGGCTTCGATAATCTATAATTTTCATGTGTTGAGACATTTTATGATTTTTGGGAAATCTTATACGATATTTTGCATTTTATTTTTTGGATAAATAAGCGACTTCATTTCTGTTTATACTTATTGGATATATTGTTTCATTGTTATAATAATAATAATAATAATTACCATTATAAAATTCCAAATTATTGTAACATGCACGTTAATTAAAACAGGTTGGCAGACATACACGCAATAATTACATCGACCTAATAGATTTAAAAATCGGAATTATTATGACTATGTGCCATCGAAAACTACATATCAACTTATAAAATAAGTTAGATTTCCCTTTAAATAATCGATTTTTAAAAATTAAACTAAATCAATTATAAAGTAGCATCAGGGAATCGTACGCCAGTAAAAGAAATCAAACTCTACCTATGTGACGTCACCAAGGGAGAAAATGTATGGGTGCGCTCAATGAAGATCATACAATATTACATCATTAGATGGTCTGATAGCAGCCGCTCTAAATTGGGAACCATACAATCTGACACCAAGGCTATGTTTGCTTTCTAAGTAGGATAGGAAGGAAAATTTGGGGCTATCTTTGTTTCCAATTTCTGCGTTATTTATAGTTACTTAAAAAATTTATAAACTATACATTTTACTATATAAATTTTTATTTCAATTTAAATTTAAAATTTTTTATTTTTTATCTATTATAATTAGTTAATAATTTTTTAATTATTATACTAATTCACAATCAAATCAATACTTGTCTTTATAATTTTTTCTATTCACATTATTTTTATTATCCTATAAATTTATATACTGTTACATCATTCAATTATTATTAAATATTAATATATATATATATATATAATTTTCTTTCTCACTTAAATCTTACAAAATAAACATAATTTTTTATTTCCTCTAAAATAATCCAAATTTTCCTCTCCTGTCTTAAGTAAAAGACAAACATAGCTTAGTGATTTGAATTGAGATGAAAATTATGTTTGATTGTAAAATTTGAACGAATAGAAAAATTATTTTTATGTACATTTAATATATAATAATAATTAAATTAGATATAGATTTATATGATAATAAAAAATTGAATATGAATAAAAAATTATAAAAATAATTGTTACTTTAATTATGAATAAGTATAATGATTAAAAATTATTAATTAATTATAAAAAATACGAGAGAAAAAAATTTAAATATGAACTCAAATAAAATTTGTACGGTAAAATAAATAGTTTGTAAAATTTAAAAGTAACGATGAATAGTTTTAAATTTGGAAACGAACATGGCCCAAGGGTCTTAAAATTGTCACGCATTGTGTTTATATCATCGCGGGACCCTTAAAGTAATCGTTATTATTCTTAAAATCTACTAAAATACCCTAAATATTTATCTATTAGTATACATAAAGAATGAGATTATCAGAGTAACGCCTTTTGTCTCAGAATCTAATTACTAAATTATCCTTGATATTTATTTAAACTTACTATCCTTTATAATTTTCACTTTTCTTCACAAACTGATTGTATTTTATTTTAACACTTTCATCTATCAATTTCAAGTTATATATTTTCTTCTTCCAATTTTATTATTTCTATTTAAAATTTTACTTTATTCTATTTAAATTATATAATTATTAATACACTAACAGTAACCTTAATAATAATATTTATACAAAAAGTAGTTTTTCTAAATAATGCATTTTAAATATTTATACATACACGTGGAGTATGCAGTAATACTAGTTTTTAAATTACCTATACATGTTATAATCTAAATACTAAACACACTGTTTACCAAATGCGAATTTTCATAAAAAGTGACAAAGACAAGGGTGAAAGTTAACCAAATTCGTATTGTAACTCGTGTCCGACAAAAACTTGAAGTTGACCCAACTATTTTGTTAAATTGTAACTCAAATTTAATGGTTATGTTTGGAAGGGGTTTTGGTGGGAGATATTCGTTAGCATGAATTATACTAAAATAAGTAATATATTCAATCGTAAAATTTTGATATTTAAAAATTTATATATATATATATATATAACATATTATGATAATTAGATGATATGATTGTATATATAGATAATTATTAATTTTTAAGATATAAATATCTGTACGTAGAAATATGTATTAATTTGATTGTAAATATGTTTAATTATTAAAAAATAATTAGTTAGTCAGTTATAAATGTAAGTGAAGGAAAATATAAATTTGTATTTTTTGAAAGAAAATTTTGTTGAATTATATCTATTGAAATGTAATTAGATAAAATGTAAAAGGTTGAAAAATAGATTGCAAACATTGCCAATGAAATCTGAGAATAAAGTCGAGTTGAAAAATATTTTTCAAAAATCAAATTTAAAGTGACCTCCGTTCAAAATATTTTCAAAACTAATCAATTTCGGGTCAAAATTATCACCCACCACAGGAGTAATGGCCCATTCTCCTTAGCTGTGGGAAAAAAAAAACATATTTGAATCAATTTATAGAGTGGATTACCTTGAACCGCTAACTTTGTAGAAAAGAAAGGGTAGTATTGTAAGTTTACAACACAATAAAGCGACACAAGACTAAATGCCCCATTTCCCCCTTCTCATTTTTGGTGACTTCTCCCACGTCTGAAGCCTATAAATTAATAAGCCCTCGGCCTCCAGTCACCACTTCACCTGCGCCATTTTCCCTGGTTTCTGCAAGTCTTCAGTCATACACCGGCGGAGATACCAGATTTGTGTTGTTCCTCATCTCAAGAATCTCTCTTCTGTTTCATCTTGGAGGGGAGGACCAAAAACGAAAAGTCATGGCGTTCGAGAAGATCGCGGTGGCCAACCCCATAGTTGAGATGGACGGTTAGATTCAGATCTCCCACTGTTTGTTTCTGGATCTGTTTTGTGGAGTATTATTTACCGAATAAGTATATACTTGGGTGGATCTGGCTTGTTCTTGAATTTTGTACTGGTTTGATGTTGGTTATGTGTGTGACTGACACGATTATAGATTATATTTTTATGTAATATTAGCTTATGAATTGGATGTCTGATGTGAAGGCGAAAGTCAACTCGATAAAATCTCAACTTTGTAAATCTGCTATTAGAATCTCTGTTACTTGATATTTTCAGTTGAAACTTGGGGTCCATTTTTTGTCCCTGTGGATATTCTCAATCTCAGTACGTGTATACACACACGCACGCACACCACATGTATGTATGTATGGTTGTTTGTTTGTATTTGGTCTAGCATGTGTTTGACTTCATTCTTGAATGTCTGACTTGAAGTGAACTTTACGTGATACGATTATTGTTTCTATCATATTCTTATGCAATTTTTCGTTTTTATTAAAATTCTCTGCGTTTTTCAGGAGATGAGATGACAAGGGTCATCTGGAAATTTATCAAAGACAAGGTAGCAACCAAGCTTTTCAGCTTGGCTTTCTTATTTGTCTTCCACCGTTCTAAATCAAGTTGTGTGATTGCATATCGGCTTTTTGTGTGTTGGTTGCAGTTGATTCTGCCTTTTGTGGAGTTGGATATAAAGTACTTCGATCTTGGCCTCGAGAACCGTGATGCCACTGATGATAAAGTTACTGTTGAGAGTGCAGAGGCCACTCTCAAGTATGTGATCTGTGAATTTTCTTCTCCCAATGAGGGTTGTGTATTGGTATCGGGTGGCATTTTTGGGTGCTCTCCCTCTTTCGCCCTTTTTTAATTGACTAGTCTATTTGCTTAAATTCTAGGTATAATGTGGCGGTCAAATGTGCAACTATCACTCCAGGTAAACGGTCGCCCATTGTTGACTGCCTTTATACTGGATCGGACGACAGTATAGATAATCAAGAACATGTGTCAACCTATAATTTTCAATATATGCAGATGAAGCCCGTGTAAAGGAGTTCAACTTGAAGCATATGTGGAAGAGTCCCAATGGTACAATTAGGAATATTTTGAATGGTAAGTGAAAGTGGCTCATTGATTCTGGATCTGCGAACTATGCTTTTTTGTTGGTCCATTATAATTGGCTTTTGCGCAGGCACGGTCTTTAGAGAACCAATTCTCTGCAAAAATGTTCCTCGCCTTGTTCCAGGTACAAGAGATGTCTTTGAATTCTTTTATTACTTGTCTTTAGTTTACTCAGTTTTGATAATCCATTTCTCACTTTATTCAGGATGGACAAAGCCTATTTGCATTGGGAGGCATGCATTTGGGGATCAATACAGGGCAACTGATGCAGTTATTGAAGGAGCTGGGAAGCTCAAACTGGTGTTTGGTATGCTTTTTGTCACATGATGCATAGTTATTTGTTCTTGTTATGCAGTAATGCTCTTCGTACCTGTCTTTGTTTTTCTCTCATACTGCTCCTAATTTGTAAACTGAATGGTGTTGCATGCAGTGCCAGAAGGGAAGGAGGATGACAAGACAGAACTCGAGGTCTTCAATTTCACTGGTGATGGTGGTGTTGCATTGTCAATGTACAACACAGACGAGGTTTGGTTTGCCAAACCTATGGAGTTTTTCGTTAGAGTATTCTGTTGTTGGTGATTAGGTACTTATGATGCAACATTGTTGGACAGTCCATCCGTGCTTTTGCTGAGGCTTCAATGAACACTGCACTCCAGAAAAAATGGCCCTTGTATCTTAGCACAAAGAACACAATTCTTAAGAAGTATGATGGCAGGTAAGCATCTATTGAAGTATGGATTTATTCCATCTCACAGCCTTTTCCACCTATTCAACAAATTCCCTTCACATAATTCTGTTTTATTTTTCACTTTTTGAAAGGGAAGCTAGTGATATGTTAATCTCTATCTCCTCTTATGCTGTTTGTAAGATTTATGTTCTGCCTCTTCACTTCTTTTTTATATACATTTTAACCATAATTTTGTTTATCTCCGTAAAGATTTAAGGATATATTTCAAGAAGTTTACGAATCCAAGTGGAAATCCAAATTTGAGGAAGCAGGAATATGGTGAGTTTCTTTATTTAATATTTTTTATGCATTTGTTATTTAATGCCACAGATTTTTGAAATTGTATATTGATAACTTTTAGGTATGAGCACCGTCTCATTGATGATATGGTTGCATATGCTCTCAAGAGCGAAGGAGGTTATGTATGGGCTTGCAAGAACTATGATGGAGATGTGCAGAGTGATTTCTTAGCACAAGGTATGCGAGACAAACCTTCAAAATCCCCAAGCTGCGTTAGTCTTGAGATTTTGTTTGATACTATTGAATGGAAATGGAAGTAGTCATTGTATGTATTTCTCATATTTTTGTTTTTCATTGAGTAATTAACTTACATTTTTAATTACATTTTTGCAGGGTTTGGATCTCTTGGCCTTATGACCTCAGTCTTGGTATGTTTGTATCTCGTCTATAGATGCTATGCTATCTACTTGTCATGTCCCTTGTTTCTTTATTCATTTGCTCTCATGATATGTGTTTGTTTCTGTTTCTGTTTCATCATCAAACTGCATCGATCAGCGGAAGTCCTGCCCTTTTATATATGGTCATTTTGAATTCTGATGGGATGTTGGGTTGGGTTGATTGTAGGTGTGTCCTGATGGCAAGACAATTGAGGCTGAAGCAGCCCATGGAACTGTTACACGCCACTACAGGGTTCATCAGAAAGGAGGTGAAACGAGTACAAATAGCATTGCTTCAATCTTTGCTTGGACACGTGGGCTTACTCACCGGTAATTGAATTTATTTTAAATAAATATAAGATGTTACTTGTTACATTTGCTCCTGCATAATTTAAAGGTTCCTTTCTGACATTGCATGTTAAAAAGATAACAAATAATGAGAGAGCAAATTTTTTAGGGCCAAGTTGGACAACAATTCAAAGCTCTTGGCGTTTTCCGAGAAATTAGAAGCAGCTTGTATTAGTGTTGTGGAATCTGGGAAGATGACCAAGGATCTTGCCCTCATTATCCATGGATCCAAGTAATTAACCATCATAAAATTCCCAGTTAATAATCAATCCATATGTGCCATAATAATCATATTGCATGCTATTTCTTGATGTGTAGGGTAACCAGAGACCGGTATTTGAACACTGAAGAGTTCATTGATTCGGTCGCCGACGAGCTCAAAGCAAGACTTTCTTGTTGAATATGACTGTACGTACATGTTGAATTTTCGTACTATGCTAACCCATCAAAATTCAAAATTGCCTGCTTTTCTTCATCATAATTTGCTCTTTCACTTTTATAGATTTGGTTTGCTTCGGAGGACATTTTTCTCGCACTGATGCCAATTCAATGACATGATTTGGGAAGTCGTCCCATCAAAAAGTATCGCTGAATAATTTATTCTCCAATTCTCCATTTATGTGCTGCAATTCTCATGCTTTTCTTGGTGCATTGGTTTGGTTCTTCAGTTGAAATATATTGCATACCCTGAAATAATCTGTTCAATGGAGGATATAAACTTTTTATTGGAGTTGCCTTAGCTATTTTCTTTCATTCTTGAATCACTAACTTTGATTATTATATATTTTAAATTTTATTTTTATTTTTACACAATTCTGGATAATAAATACACTTTAAAGATGCACATTTGACAATAGTGATATTGTACTAGCATTTTTCTTCCATTCTTTCTAGAGAGCCTGTGGGCCAGGCCAGCTGCGTTCGAACACTGCTAACTCAGGTTAAGCTTTCATGTAGCGTAGTAGCATCAGGCTTGGACTTTTCATCTAAGTCTATGTTTGGATTCAATTTGAGGATGAAAATTTGACATGAAAACTCAAGAATAGTGTGGAATAGGAGAGAGAATGTGATGAAAGAAAAATGGTATTTTGATATGTAATATGTTTGAAAAAATAATTTGAACAGTTGCAAATTTGGATGCACACGCTTTTTGGGTTTAATGATCCAACGCCTCTAGATCAATGCAGCATGACATTCCAATATTCTCGGAAGTCCGGTTAATTATGTTAGATTTGCTCAACCGTTGGATTGTGTGATATTCATGCGAGGGAAGTGGATCTTTTTTGAGGGAAAACGTAGGAAATTTGGGGATGGTAATATGCAGTTGGAGGAAAAGATATATTCTTCAACAAAATGTTGACGGAATATAAATAAATTAATATTTGGTTTCCTTTTATATTTTTTCGTCCTGTCCCTTTTTGTTTTATTGCTATGTTGTTTTTAAGCAACCAAACAAGTTTGGAGTTTGGAATAGTTTTCTGTTGTCCTGGTGGAGGATTATGTTTCATCGCCAAATATTTTGAACCAAACAAGGCTAAATCCTTCCATGGTTCTCTTGGAAATTATCTAGGAGTGCATATTCTACTTGGAATTTAAAAGAAAATTGAGTGCACTCCTATACACTCTTAATGAAATTCGAACTCAACACCTTAAAATTATAATATTGGTTAAGAAGTCATCGTGTCTCTTTGGAGACGAATGCAAAAATATTGTTCATTCGAATACATTTGAAACAGAAAAAAAAAAAGGATTTTGAGCAAAAATTCAAGTAAATAGTTGAAGTAACTTTATTTTAGGAAACAATTTGTGAAAAGTCTGAATAGTAGTCAACGTGGAATTAGACACCCAGTCTTCCCTCCTCGTCCGCAAACCTCCAAAACAAATAATTTGACGTGGTTTCTGTAATGGTGCTGCTGATGTGAGGCCTTTGCATCCTTTATCAAGTAACCATGTCCATTTTATAAAGTGACCACATGTATAAGAATTCCTTGTAAGTTGCTCGAGAAGTTGATACAATATAAGACAATATGTAAACACCTGTTTCGGAACACGCACACGGCCAGCCCCCTTCATCACTAATTACTTCCCAGGTAATGGGTTGAGTCTTTTACGTTAGATTGGAGGACTATTATCTGAAAGTTAAGGGAGACGAAATTTTTTATATAAATTTATATTGAGATGCTAAAAGATACATACGGTAAGGAACATATATTGCACATAATATGAATAGCTCTAGCCATGTTATTTCCTGAATTGAGGAGGGACACAAGAGAGACCAAATGCCCATAATCTACACTGATAAATGCACATGACAAATGTCTTCCACTGCTAATTGATTTTAGGGTGTAATCAAAATAGTCCAATTAATAAATATGCTATTTCAAAATGTGATGCTGAACCACCCCTATGTGATGTTATCACTGAGGTCGGATTTGAGAAGCGATTGTTTTCGTTTCTCTCTCCCAGTGTCACGACATTTCACTCCAAAACTCATTGGAGATCTAATCCTTCTTGCCTATTCTTGCTCATCTTTTTGAATGTATTTGTCACTCAATTCAATCCCGATGTCTTAATATAGAAGTGACTCTCACAAACTGGATCCCAAGTGATACACCCTTGATAACTGATCATCATCATCATCATCATACAAAGATAAAAACACTTAACGCCTAAACATTTTGAAACCATTTCATGTTGTGTACTTGGAGAACCTTGTTCATGCGAATCCATGGCCCGTTAAAGCTATTTTTATTATATTCTTCACTCCTTTTTAAAATTCCTATCATATCTATAAATAAAAATAAGAGAATACGTTATTTTCAGTTAAAAACAATTGATGTAAAAAGTGAAATTATAATATTTCATAAAATATTAATTAAAGAGAAATACATAGTGGGCGTGCTTACTCCTGTATAGGATGAGTTACCCCACCGGATATGTCCGTAGTCCAGGTAGCAACCCCTTATTTGGTTAAGTGTCAAAGCCAATAGGACAGGAAGTAGATGGACCGTGTCATGTCAGTGGTGCAGTGACAAATCGTGTTGATGGCGTTGTCAATAATGGAGATATGATTGGGAAGGTGTGGTTGTGAAAAGAGGTGAGACAGTAGGCATGGGTGCAGCAGAGGTGGAAGTAGGATGTAGGAGGGGAGGTAAGACTGTAAAGGGAGGAGCAGTGGCTTTGATTGTAGGGCGTAGAGTGGGAAATGTGAATGCAAAAGTGGGTGCAATAGTGGAGGCAGCAATGGAAGTTTGATATAACAAATTCTCACTATAAAATTTCATAAAATCAATTTCAATATAAATCCATGAATTTCAAACTTAATAAAAAATCAATCGTAAGATATAACTTATATCTTTACAAGATATCGCAGCATTGAGTCAGAGCAACGGAGTAATTGCTCCGTGGAAATATAATCATAATATTGCAACAGGGACCAGTTTGTAAACCTATCATTCTGTAACAAGTTAGCATGATTTGAATTGCCTAATCTTCATTGTATGAATCAAGCACTTAAAATGTTTATGTTAATACATCAAAGCCAACCACCTCAAACAGGCAGAGATGGAAAAGTATTTATGGTAAACGCCCAGATTCTTTCTTACTTCCAGAACAAAAGTAGTTAAGAACAGTATCATTGTTGGAGAAAGTTCGTACGCTATACAGTGACTTCTAAATTGGTTGACGACTAAGAGTGTAAACACTTTCATTATTCTCGAAAGCAATAAAAAATGCTGCATTTTAGCCAGTCAAGTGAATAGGAGATGAACAGAAATATGTATCAAGATGCCTAGCAGTGACTGTACTTTCCATAAATTGCCAAATATGGCTTGCTCTCACCAGCACATCGAGTAAGGGTGGATAATGCTATCAGCCATCAAGTATAAACGCAGGAACAAACTTTTTATCCCAAAAACTCATTCAATAAGGACACAGACATGCTTAAGTAACGACATTATGTGTTGTTATTCATAAATTCTTAACGAATTAACAAGTTGGTGCCTAGTGCCTTTATCTCTTCCTGAAGTTTTGCAAACGAATTCGCATGAGTGTCATTAGAGCAAATTCTAAAAGCATCACATATTCTGTCAATACATCAACTTTCGCATGAGTGTCATTAAGAAGAGAAGTAAAAACACTTAAAACCCTCACAAATAAAAAGTTCAAGGTATCAATGTAAGAAGCAGCTACAGAAAAGGCAAAGCCATGAACTTGGTGTACAAATCTTGCCTCTCTTAAATTCTAAACATTGATACCATAATTCCGCGTACTTGTGTTGCTCAATAGAGAGGAATGATGATTTCTTCAAATCGTAGACCTATTCTATTGGGGATAGCAGTTGCAGAATAATCAACAAAGTGGTACAAATAAATATTAGACACATATCCGAGCTAGATATGTCACAATATTCGAACCAATACAATATTTCCTTCGTTCTTGCCTATGTACACACAATCTTCATATAAATATTAAAATTATCATGTATAAATAAGAAAAATAATGGAGGAAAAATTGAACTTGTGTTGGCAAAGGAGATTGGGACTGCTCGAAATGATTTTCACTAGAAATACTCAGAACCCACAGATTAGTGAACCCATGCATGGAGTGAAACTTCGAAGACTTGAGGATTTTGAGGACTTATTTGAAACCCATGCATAGAATGAGCAAAACTTACACAAAACCAAAAAATGCACAAAAGCAACTTCTCATTTTTTTTCAATGTATTTATCTGGAATCTGGACAAATTTTGGAACATTGGCACTTATTTTGGGGCTTTTTTTTCAATTGAGACTTGCAGCTCACAAGCCCGTGATAATTATTATTTACTGGGCTATGTTGATTTTGTTTGAAGAAACGACAAGTTCATTTAAAAGGATAAAAATTAATTATATTTAATAAGTATTATTAGGCGATGAGAACTATACTTACATTGGCCATTATTGTGAATATAGTGTGCAGTGTCAAGAGATTTACATCATATGATCCTCACAAGTTGTTGAGATTAATTATGCATGTCAACCAAAACACAGTATAATGACAAGTAGATTTGATAACAATTTGCACCTCCATCGTCCATAATTTTGCTAGCATTTCAAGCTTAATCAGCCGTATTGTATTTGCATGTGGTAATGGTATTGGTTTGAAGAAGTTTGGGTGCACGTTGAGTGATAAATGGTTGAAATTAGATGATACCCACAACTACCACAATCTTCTGTAAATTTCCAAGGTTTCCGCCCACGAGGATGGAGTCGCGCAGCCACGGAAGAGAGTTTCTCACCCGCGAGGTGGATAGCAGGAAACATTCGCCACTGAATCTCACGGCCATGAGAACGGACACCGCGATTGTGAGAGGGCAGTTCCTACCCGCAATTGCTGGGGATTTGTGACCCCCAGAGAGATAGATGCCTGCAACAGTGACATTTAGGAGGTGAAATTTAAGAAAACCCTGAATCTAGAATTGTGGGAGGGAGCGGAATTACAGCTTGCGACCTCGAGAAGCTTGTAAGCAATCGCGAGTCAGGATGCACGGCACAGTTGCGGATGAATTAAACGAGGCAGCTCCCTCTAAATTACGTAATTTCTCGTAACCCTAGCTGCCCATATATAGACTAAGGATTAGTAGAGATTCGTGGAGAGTTTTAGAGACACAGAAAAATATAGGGAAAATGACGAGTCAAGGGAGGAGGAATCTGCGCACCAGTTGGAGAAATTGCAGAAATTGCATCGCTTCTGTGCTAACCATCAATTAAGACAAAGATTTTCTTTTTTTTTTCTTCTTTAATTTTGTTTTTGAATTTGTTGGATGATGATATATTATGCTAAATTTATTTTCTAAGACTTTGTGCTTGGTCATTAATAAATGCATAACTTTTATGATTAATTATCTTTGTTTTTGTCATTTGTAATTGATTCACTTAACATATTTAGAGGATTGGACACTCGTTAATTGACTTAATGAGGATTAATAATAGTGAAACTTATAAGTTTAGACAATCAATTGAAAAAATTATTTTGTGGGTATAATGGAAAATGAAATCATAAAATTAGTGTGTTACTCATTGTTAATTACCAAACAAACTCTCAAATTGATCAGGTTGTGGGAACACATTTAATTTGGGCTTAAACTTTAGGAGAGCCCGAAAGGATATCTTAAAGCTATTAAAATTAGCAATTAATGACATGATAAGTAAGCTAATAATTAATATAATTTAGGACACCTTAAGAATCAACATAACATAAGAGATTGGAACTCTTCACTATTGGGAACTTTTGTATTGTTGTCATGTGCCTTGTTCTCAAGTCATTCCAGTTAATTCCTCCCTTATGCTTCTTCATCACAATAAGGTGGTCTAATTAATAAACCTAATAATATCAATAGATACATATACATTCTCTTTGTGGACACCATTTGTACTCTTTGAGTGCTACCTTTATATCTCTATTATTTTAGCGTAGGATGACACGCATCAAATTTTAGTTTCGTTACTAGGGGTAACGACTGATATTAAATGATCTTAGTGTGTGTTAGATTAAGCCATTTTTATATTTATTTTGTTTTCTTTTTTTTTTTATTTTTAATTTTTTTTATTTGATTAAAGACTCCTTATGTTGGAAGGTTGTTGACCTTCTATGGAAGATCCTTTCATACGTAGAAGTAAAGCTTGACTTTGCAAGAGTTTGATCTACAGATAGAAAGGATTCTTCGAAGAAAAGGAGCTTTACATAGGAGACAACATGAGGTGACCAAGATAGACGACAACCTGCCACCACTACCTCTAGAGCACTTTCCATTGCTAAATTAGTGAGCTATTGATGATTATGTTCAACAGGTGATGAATCCCAATATGATTGGAATAGTTAGATCACCAGTGAACATAAACAACTCTGTGTTAAAGTCTGGACTGATTAACATAACACAGTTAAACTAATTTGAAGGACCCCCACATGAGAATGCCCACATCCATTTGGTGAGTTTTTTGAAATTGTGAAACACGGTAAAAATAAGGAGTCAGAGGATGCAATCAAATTGATATTATTCCACTTCTCCATCCAAGACCACGTGACAAGTCACAATTTTATGACATATATCCACTCCATCATGGACTATTTTGCATGTATATAGATATAAAATGACATTATGCTTGCATGCATGTAAAGATGTTATTTGTGATGAATTGAAGATGTTTTGGTGTAGTTTGGTGATAATTAAGCGAATTTGGACTAATCTACACTTAAACCGTGTTAGTTTGTGGTCAAGTTGCAAGTGTCGCGCTTGCGAGGAAGGTATCCATGCGAGAAAGGGCTTTGCACCGCCGGAGATGAGAAAATCAAAGTCCAGACATTCAGTCGTAGTTAATCAAGTGACTATGAGAGTGGAGGTCACGACCACAAAGGAGAATGTTTGCAACCGCAAGCAGACGAATAGCGAGGAGTAGTTTCCATTGAAGTTGAGCTTGCGATCGCGAGATGGGGAGTCGCGGCCACAAGACTTACATAGCTTGCCATCTAAACACCGTTGCCAGAGTTTGCGCTCGCAGAGAGGAGTGGTGCGATCACGAGGTTAGAGCTCCAGCTCGCAATCACGGATCGTAGTGCGGCATGCAGTCTGCAGAAGTTTTTCATCTTTTTTCTTACATTACAGAAACCCCTACATATAAATATAAGTTCCCACATAGTTTAAAGAGGTTTATAGACAGTTTTTTATACATTAAACACTTAAAAAACACGAGGCACAAGGATTGAAGAGGGGAAAGAGAAAAAATTCAACCAACTTTGGAGAGCTTTCATCATTCCATGCAACACAGATTTCAGAATAAGTTTTAGTTTTCTATCATTTTTGAGTCACTTTCGCACAAGCAAAAATCCAGTAGGATATTTACCCCACGATGGATTAGGACTGAGCTCGATGGCACCTCGTGCAATCATATTTCCAGTTCCTACAGTTTGATCACAAGTTTGACTCGATCAACCAAACCTTACTTATTGTGCAAATTAATTTTGTAGGATGTTCTACATCAAACCGGGTGGAAACCCAATTTCCATTTGAATAAGAAACTATGATTGTAAAGAACAGAAATAGTTGAACTTATCAACAGCCTAATAGACAAAAAGAACAGTTGGCTTTTGAATGCTTTAGTATCCGCAAATTGCACCAAATTAAGTTAGCCTAATGTGCAACTATTATCTTTGTTCGATCAACTTATTTCAAGAATTTTGGAAAACGTGAGACAATCTGTAAAGTAATTATTAAGACATCAAGATCCACCAGAAACACTCCCGCTAAAGATCTCAATGATATCACCTTGACAAACATGATGCCATCTAAAAGATCTGTCATCATCCATCACATTTTGTTTGCAGATAAAGAAAAAACCTTCTTGAGGAAGATCCAATTTCATCTTCTGCAGCTTCTTCCTCAACTCCCCAACGTTTTCTGAGGAATTAACCTCCACAGGGATCTTCTCAGTGCCACATTTTGCGAGGACAACAATTCTCATCTTCCTCGATCCGCTCATATTGCCAGAAGATGGCCGCAACGAAGCTGGAGGAGAGGACCGAACGGCGACATCTATTTCTGAGTTATCCGACAGCTCGCAATCATCTATGGATTTATGATCGTGCAATTCGATTCCATTAGCATGAATGGCCAACCGGCTGACCGGTATCCCTTCCATCTCATGGATTTTCTCCTTCAACCTTTGAATGGTATCACAGACATCCATTTCAAGAGCGATGCTTAGTTTTGACGTTGGCATTTTGAGAAGGAGCTGGACCTTGGAGGGCGATAGCTCATCGGTCTTCCTGTTGGCAGCATCAGAGGCGACAAGTAGATGGATGCGGGATCGATCCAGAATGTCAGAGTGGTGGACATTGAGGTCATCGTGGAGGATATTGCCATTGAAAACTAGAGTTTGTTTGGATATGGGAATGCCTTGGTCCTTTTGGATCTTCTCCTTGATCTCCATCACAGTGTCGAAGTAGCCAACTTCAATGTAGAAAGGGTTGCCCCGGCTTGGTTGGAAAATAACATCCATCACTCGTTCAGTCAATCATAGGGTGCGTTCGCGAGGGTGAGGGAGTGAGGCTGAGATTGCAAGCGAGAGCTCAGAAGAGTAACATAGCATAATACTACATACATGAATAGTTGTAACAGTATCCGATTTTGGCTGAATGTTTGGTAGATACTGATGATACGCCACTTTTATAACCTTTGTGCCCTAATCTGGATAGGAATCTGAAATAAATGTGAACCACTAAATCTGGAACGAATTTAGGTTTTCATGGGGATTTAGGTTTTCGCAGGCTGAAGCTGTAAGAAATATATTTCACCTCAACAGAGAGGTGGTGAGTATTAGTTGTGTCTATCAAGAAGATCCGCATTTTAATGCATGCTTTACTACACCTAATCCAGATAGAACTATTCAACAGTAGATATGTTTGCTAATAGCACAACATTTTATTAATTTTATATTCATTCTCGCAATTTGATTTAAAACACTTAGGCTGTAACAATCCAATTATCAAAACATTTAACACGAAAATTAATAAAAAAATCTCCTGTCAACTGTAATGTCTATCTGTATATTAATTCTCCTGTATTATTTGTACATAATAAAACGACACGCATAGAAAGTTTAGCACACATCTTAACATACAGATAGAAGCAAATGATACCTTAAATTTTGGGGTTTCAATTACAAATTAACTTATCCAGTGTCATGTCTTTAAAACTTGTAATCAATCCACTAAAACTAATAGGTTTTTACCATACAAAAATCCTCCAATTCATTGCCATAATTGTGAATGAGGGTGTACAAACACATTAACAGACATTTTTCTCCATCGTCCTCATGGTGTTTTTTCTTTTTTCTTTTTTATCTTTTGATGAAATCTGAAGTTCCAAAGTAAACGAGGATGACCCGATGCGAGTTACTTCACGGCCACAAGACAGAAACACATGCAGCCATCGAATGCTTCAGTCGAATAAGCAACGTCTCCTACCTCCATGAAGAACCACCAAGTCTGATTACCTCTTCAGTCCCACTAGGCCTCTGAGAATCCTTGCCCTTGCCTGAGTCATCCTTTTGATTGCTCGAGTCGCCATACAGATCTTTAAGCTTGGCAAGATTACTGGACGCCGATGTCCTGTCCTTGTTGTGTCCAAAGGGACTAGAACGATTTCGATCGTGTCCGCTTTCCTCATAAATGCTTTGACTCCTGCTAATGCTTCGACTGCGGCTTCTGCGGTGACTACCTTCTCTATGGTAGCGTTCGCCACGGTCACTCCTATCATAATCCCTTCTGCAGTTATCTCCAGACCTCCGATCATAATCAGACCTCCTATCCCTATCCCAATCCCTATCCCTTAAGGATTCTCTGTCCCTTCTATGGCTATCTCTATCTCTGCCCCTCTCTCGGTCCCTATCTCGGTCACGATCACGACTGCAGCCCTTGTCTCTGTCTCTGTCCCTTGCACAGACTCTGTCCTTGTCTAAATATTCTTGATCAGAAAAATCACGGCTCTGGCTCCGGCAACGATTGGGGGACAGTCTTGTATCACCATCTCTGTCACGAGACAGGGTAGCAGTACGGCAAACAGGAGATGAATCCCTAGTTGATGCACGATGAGGAGCACGCTGACCAAAAGAGACAGAAAGGGCAGCTTTGACCGAAGGTGGCCTCCTTGTGGTCTCCTCAGATCCACGGGTATTCTCTCCAGTAACTCCACAGTGTTTTGTGGGCAATTTCATGTTTTCAAGATTGGTAACAACTGTCCGCAGAACAGGAACTGGAATGCGGGGAAAAAGTGTGTCGAAGTAATACTGTGCATAAACAGAGTTGTGAGAAGTTGTCCAAGGCTCATAAGATGCAGAAACAATATTTGGTACCTAACCTGTCCAAGAAGTAAATCACGCACATAAACCCCCATCATAGTCATTCGGCCATTAGAGCCTGGAGAGAATTCCTGAAATAAGATTAAGAATATCTAATGAAAATAAGATTTTTCGATGGTAATGGACTAATGGTCAAATACAAAATTTGATGTTAACCAAACAAAATGCTACATTATAGCTATAGAAAGGTTACAAAGTACAACTCCTTACAGTTCCACAATACCACTCGAGAATTTGGTGAAAAATTCCTAAGACAAGGAATACCATCATTTGTTTAAAATCCCCCACGCCTTCATTTAAAAAAAGGTTCAAACCTTTTAAAGAAAGAGAAATGCAAAGATCAAGATACGAAGGCAGTCAGCGCTACATCCAGAAATATAGCAAGATCTTCCTCAAATCATGCTTTATCAGTTTATCACACAAAAGCAGTTCACCTGCACAGAAATCATGCTGACGCACCACTGAGGGATTGTAAATCCTTCCATCCTGGACAATAAGGTATCAGAAACACATAAAAGGAGACTCACAAATCATACAAAAGATCTCTCTCCACACATTACCCACAGTGAAGGATCATACTCATGGCAAGGAGTGCAAGATAGCATGATAACTGAAAATGAGGCATGAAATTACCATCAAGTACAAATGGATATTGGATGCAGGTCAAGGAAAGATTTCTGATAGATAGAGCTGATCAAGTAGCGTAAATCTAATTGACTCTTAGTCAATACAAGCAAGCGTACCACAATACCCTAATCTTAGACATGCAGCACACTAAAAACAATAATAGTTACCAAAACTGAAGATATACAACAAGATGGTAAAAGCCACTTTGAGATTGAACAACTCTTTTGAATCTAATGCTAAATCATCTTAACAATTTTCCATGATTACAACCATGACAGAAAGTAAGGCTACCATCTCGTTTTGCTTCATTTGCATTTTGCACTGTTTGCCAGTTGATAGAATTCAGAAAATTGTCCATATGGTTTCTTCAAATTGCACACATAGATAAACTCAACTTTAACATAACAGTACTTGGCAAAGAACAATTAGTGTGCATGCCAAAAGATAATTGATGAAAATACTCTTGATCATAATCAATCAATAACAGGCAAGAAATTTTTTTTGTTTAAAAAAAAAGAAGAGATATGATAGAAATTTAAACATGATATTATTGCGTTCTTGACAAAGACAGAGTAAAAGAAATAATTTAGAAAGAACTGAGGGCATTGAGGATGGAGGGGGGATGAGGAAAAATGCAAGCGAAAGAAAAATGGTAATGAATTGAGAAGAGACAGAAGAGAGAAAAAACTCACACCAAAACTGACTCTAAATTATTCAGTTTTAGCCCTCTTCAATTATAAATAGTATGGATGAGCGGAATTGAACATGAAGACTGGATGAGAACCTTTTTATTACCTCATCATCTTTTAGGTATGGTTCATACCAACTCCATAATGTCTTTGGATCTGCAACATACCTTAGGTAAAGAAATCCAATCTGCAAAACCAAATGCAAGCAGTAGTCATTCTAATTCCATAACAAAATCTTGCTGCAGCAACTAACAAAAAGTAGATTCAAAATAGCAGAATAAGAACTGGATGGGGTTGTTCCAAGCAAGCAACTCTGTGATTCCTACTCAGAACCAAGAAAGCAAAATGAAGTGAGCTAATATCAATATGCTTATAAATGGCCACCCAAAACACATAGAGAACCAAAAAAAAAAAAGATATAAGTCTTATGTCACCTAAAAGTTCAATTATGTAACAATCCACAAATTCCAACTATTTCAAGTAGTCAATGAGTATAAAATTTTGGCTATGTTTGTTTTCAAATTTTAGTATGTGTTTTTTTGTCAAAAATTGTGAAAAGATAAGAAAAAGAAAGAGACAAAATTTAAAAAGTGTAACCATTGAGTGTGTGTTTTTAATTCCAAAATTTGAAAACAAATGTGGCCTTTGTCATTCTAAGGCCTTGGGTTATTGGTACAACAAATTGTCTTTTGAACCGTTTGAGCATTTTTAGTAGTCATTCTCACTCGATCTAACAACGCAACCTTCAACAGCAGCATAGACCCAAAGAATTCCGGATCTAGGGAATAAATATTTTGGATTGAAAATTAATATAACACCAATCCAATGCAGCTCCAGCAGTAGAATTTCCAGTATAGTAAAGACCGTCAAAGATGGTGGAAGCAGGTGGACATCTGTTAAGCAGGATCTTGTGGATAACGGATTACCTCTAAGATCAATTAGTACATTTGATTTGAACCATCTACAAGGACCTGAGAGTAGTCAACATTTCTCTAGATTCTTTCCTGTTTTAATTTTTCCACTTCATGAGCTTTATGGTTTCAGGTTATTTTGCTTTATGCTTTGCTGGGAACTCCACCAGCATTTCAAAGTGACAACACCCTCCTCAGAAGGAAATATGTATATCCTAGCACTAGCACTTATTTCCTCATTTGCCTTTCATGAGTTTCTTCAGGTGGCTATTTGCAATATGAAGCACATTAATACGTATTATGATAGCATCAAAATCCACCTTAAACTCTCCCCAGCTCCACATGTTTTCAGTTTAAAGGTTTAAATAAAGAATGTTATTATCTATTACACTTTAGGGCAGTATTCTTTTTAAGTTCATTGATCCACTTTTGTATCTAAGTGAATATTCTTTCTACAAACTCCATTTGCACTACAATAGATGTTATAACTAGACCAAAACACTAAAAATTTCTTACTATTATAACAGAAAAACTAGCACTTACACTTGTACTTCATCACTAAAAGCATTAGAGGTGAACCATCAAAAATAGTAAGCAGCCGTGGCCTAGAATCAGAGCATTTCCCTCAAGATGGACAAGCCAACGGCCCTTTGGTTGATGGAGACATTTTCTATTAGCAATTCATGGCTTACAAAATTCAATAATTCTATACATCACTGGAACCGCCACAGGCAATGAGTAAAAATCATGATATCTAGACTGTACTTACAGCTCTTATGTAAGGAGAATCTGGGTGCTTCAACAGGCCATGCATCTGTTTGACAGTGAGTTTCATGGTGAAGAACTTGTAGAGAAGGCAGAATGCAGTTGATGGTCCCCGACAGTTGCCAGTCATCCATGGCTCCACATGAGTAACAGTAATATAAATCTCATCAATCACTTCATGATATGTTTTCAATCTCAAGAGGTCCCGAAAATAATCAGAAGAAAGTATATTCATGCACAGGACCTTCTCCAGCAACTGATCAATTGGTCTTCCAGACGATTTTATCTCAGCCATCATGGATCATCCAGCGCCTAAACCCCATCACATAAAATGTAAAACAAAAAACAAAAAAAAAAATCGTCATTAAACTAAAGTACTAAAACAATTCCTCAGTTCGAGTATAGGCCAATAAGTAAACACATAGAAAGTGAAAAAAAAAAAAAGAAGAAGAAGAAAAATTCCTTATAAGTTGTGCTTCTGCAGCCGTTCACAAGAAGAGAGTCTCAAGATTTTGCATCAAAAATAAGACACTATTATTTTCAAATTCAACCAAAAAAGAAATGCATTCATGACGTCGTCCAAGGCGAAAAAAAGAAGCCAAAATCTATCCAGATTGCAACATAATTCATCAAATTGACATATATCGCCCCCTGATTACAACCACAAATGTAACTACAGAAACCGAGTTGGCCCAAACAACGAATGCATCAACAAAGAAACGAACAACAGAAATAATAGGTGCAAACGAATATTCAGCCGATTATATGCTATAAATACCACTCGCAGCCAACACTTCGATCGAAAAAGAAATTTACTGAACATCTTACTTACCCAGAATCGGTGAATTGGAGGGAGCAAGCGAAAAATCGAGAGCTTTACTGCGAACCCCAGACAACGGGGCGGGCGAGTAGAGTTTCAAAAGTAAAAGAACACGAAATTGGGGATTGAAACCGATAAGACCAGTCTTCGGTGACTCGCCATTTATTTATTTATATACAGCCACTCGATGTTCATGAAAAATTACTTTTTTTTTATTTAATAATTTATTTTTTAATATATTGGGTGTGAGTGTATTTTTATCTATTGAGATATTTATTAGCAACAACTCTGTGAGATTGCTTTTGCCCTAATTAATTAGTTAAATATGAGATCAGAAGTGTGCATTTAAAATAATTTTGAGTGTGTTATAAATTTTTGTTAAAGTATATTGTTAAAAATCAACCCATATATGCAAAAATTGGATAGCATATGAATACCAGAAAAATACAGATGTAAAAGCATTGTTTGGAAGACGAGAATATGAGTTATGTGCCATTATATTATATTATTACAATTTTAAAATTTAACTCAACTTTAATATTAAATAATTTATTAATAATGATAAATAATTTAAAAACGATTAATATCAATTATATATATGTATATAAAGATAGAATTTCTTATTTTGACCTAACAAAGATATGAATATTATTATTCATGAGTATGCTACCAGACACATGCCAATAAAAATATTTTATTGTAAAAGTATGAGTATGATTTATTAATGTATCCTCGAAAAATAAGGGTTTTTGATTTGTATTTTTTATTCTACATGTCAACATGAATTTTCACTATTTTAATGGGATGAAAAATAAACTATGTTTTACTTGTGAAAATTCATAAATAGTACGAAAGTAAAGTAGGTATAATCTTATTTTTGGAGACTGGTCTATTTAGAATGTGTATTTTGTTGAGCGAAGTAAGCAAACTTGGAAAATTCTCACGGTTCCTTTAAAAAATGTTAACGAACTATGAATTTAGTAAAAATTATTTTAATAAAAAGACAAAAAAATAAATTGTACACTATTGTCCAAGGTATGCTCACCAAGCTTGAATTTAAACGGTATTTGAACATATAATCATCAATCTATAGTCTATGTTTATTTTGCAATTTTGACTCAAAAAATACATAATCAATTATTATAATTTTTACATTTTATCATTTTTTCTCTCATTATAAAAAAATATTTAAAAACAGGTATCAAAATTTAAAATCAAACACAGCCATGCTCTCTAAGCTTTTATCAGGGTAAACATGATCGACTGGAAGAACTTTTGACAGCCATGTTATTTTATATAATGTTCAAAAACATCAGCAATTTTCTATGTTATTTCTTCTCTGCATCGTATTTGATGTTGAAATAACCTCTGTCCATTAACCAGTTGTAAGTACAACAGCTGTTACCAACACACGCTCAGATTACACAGCTTATAAAACAATGATTCGAATTCACTTTTTCTTAGTAATAGACAGGCACATAAATCGCATAGCAATTTCATGAAGACTATGGACGAAAAAGTAACGCAAAATTTTCATCATCCGATAGCGTAAGGAAACGTTCACAGATTGCAACTCTAAACGAAGTTGATTATTTCACAACATAAATAGCCCAACTTGCTATCAGGACAACCCATGTGTACAAAGGCAAATTGATTCCAAATCACTAGTACAAAAATTATTTCACCAACTACAAACTGCTGACAAGATGCAGGAAGAGAACCTCTGCTTTCATACCCAAAAATTGTCACTGGCTTCACGATAATGAAGTAGCAATAACCCTTTTTCCTGTGAGAACACTTTCTAATGGGCTGTTAGCGATAGAAGAGGTGTTCTGTTTATCTAATTGTCTTCAGATACCTTGAAAAATGTGTACGACAGAATCAAGTTGTTGATGCCATCCATTTTTGGATCTGTTTCAAATTCGGGGTCTATGTAAAAGAAGACCTACAAAACATATCACACTTATTAGCAAGGTTGCAAACCCCACTGAAGTGAGAAATAGGAAAGGGTACACAACTCACCGGCATGTCTATTTGTTCCCCGGGTAGAAGGCGCTGCTCCTCAAAGCAAAAGCATTGTATTTTATTGAAGTATATGGCAGCCTGTGATTATTAAAACAGGTCATAGTCTTCATCAGGTCAAAAACCAGGCATTAAGGATGGGCAATCTGCTCACGCTAAAAGCAGGCAGTCAAGGAAAAGAGAGAGGGACCTTGGAAGAAAATTATACACCAAGTTCAGCCTGTTCCAAAATCTAAATGCATGACATGTTTTGGATCATTTTTGCTGATATCACATTGGGCTTGCAAATAAATTTATAAATGAAAGAAACAGAATTGAGCTGCTTTTCTTATAGTGAGCTTGAAAGTTCACAAAATTTTCATAAACTTTCACCATCATCAATGCTACTTTTTCCTTTGTTTCATTTCCTCGTTATTGGTGCACTTAATTCTAGATTAGCTACTCAATCAACATGGATAATGATATAAACTAAACAAATTCAAAAGCAATTTCTATGCCCTGCATGTTGGAAACAATTAAAAAAATAACAAAACACATGGCGTGACTTTTTGAAATAGTACCCACCAAAAAAAATAAATTGAAGCTTACTGGTGCAAATGCAAGTACCTCAAAGTTTCTGTGTCCTTGAAACTCATATAATCTCCATAACAGAAAGAAGTCAGACTTCACTGTTCGATAAACTTGGTGACTAGGTAAGACAGCTCCACAAAATTTCAAACGAAAGGTTCCAGCGTATTAATGCCATTTCCCCACTTTTTTACTCTTCCAATACCGAAATCCCAGCCCTCTTTTTGATTCCCTACTTAACCCTCAAACACACACACACACACACACATATATAATTACAATTCCCAATAATACAATACCCTAGATTGTACATTCCTCTCTTTTTTAAAAATCAATACTGAAAATCACTGTCTTTATTAAAAATTAAATTATTACCAATACATGCAAATGATCTTAAATATACATATTTAAATCCCAAAAACTTATTATTACCTCAATACAAAGTCACATTATCCAACCATTATATAATATATATTATACATAATTACACAAAAAATCCCATCGACACAACAAAAGTGTCAATTGACACAAATCAAATCATACAATTATCGCGTTTATATTATTCTTACAACATTTATACCAAAAAAAAACACATCGTTCTCTTCAAAAATAAATTCCAATGAAAGCCCAGGTTTTTAATCAAACACAGGCGCACAAATTTTGATGCAGAATCCCATACTCAGCCTTCGTGATTCTCGAAGGAAAAAAATTCAAAAACATGATATAGCTTTACTCCAAGAATTAACATAATGTCAAATGTCCAGACAGAAATAGCAGCAAACAGTTAAGAAATGTCCAAACTCACGTATGACAGTCTAAACTCCCCTCCCCCCCTCTGCCCCCCCAAAAAAAAAGAAAAAGGACCAACAGAAATGCAGAAAACGAACTTGGAATATGATAATTTCATTTATTTAGCAGCAACAAACAGCAGTTTTATTGGTATACAATAAACTGATGCTAGCAACAAATATTTACTGCAAGCACTCGCCCATAAAAAGCACAAACGTTTCAAGACACTAGAGCACAGAATCTCAAAATTTCTGCATCCATAATGCATGTGAACTGAAATGCAAGTCATACTGAAATGCGGGTTTTGGACTGTTCATAGAAGTGAATTTGGTGGCTTGGATCTCAAGGAGTACAGATTGCAGAAAAAGCTATTTTGGCTTCTAAGCAGCGAAACGTTATTCGAAAGTAAGAATCTAAATAATGGTTTGTATAGACGTCTTTAGATAGTTGAGAAGGATGTGCAAGTAAGTGTTGTGTCCATACCAGTAAAATTTCACTGCAATCACTCGAAATATATAGTTTATAAACTAGAATAGCAAAACCACCAGGATTTAGTCCACTGGATTCACTGAATATGTATCTTGAGCATCCGTGTCATTAGGATGTCCGTTGTAATCAATCAGCGTAAGGATTACAGTGAAGAGAAAGGGTTCGAAAATTTCCAAGCCAGACACAATTACCCATTTATTTCTGTTCAATTACAGGAAATAATATTTGTGGCACGTGTGCTTGCAAATGCACCATTCACGTCATGGCATGTATTGGCCATAGCTTAAGTAACTAAATTCCATCACCAAAAATATTCAACATGTGATAAATAATTTGGACAATAATGCAAAAGAGATAAGTACTACCATTGAAGTAACAAAACATATCAATGACAAAACTTTCTTAGAATTAATACCTTCATTGGAGTAACATTATAAGTAGATACACCAACTATTGGAGTCGAACTTCTATTTTCAGCAGTGTAAAATGCAAGGGCACTCTCCCCAGGCTTGACCCTCACCTATAATGACAGAACATAAAAATATAACACAAAAACTACAAAAAACATATAACATGTCAGCTAAATTTCTACCATAAAAACTACATACAACATCCTGCTGTACAAACATTCATCCCACATTGATATAGTTAAAATCCTATTACTTGAGCACCTCTCTTTGGGTAGGGACAAACTTCCAGGGCATCCCATCGGCCACATCAGAATTGAATTGCACAACAATCTCCCTGCAAGAACATAAGCTAAAAGTCATCCAAATATTTTTGCAGAAACTTGAAGATAGTATAACTAGACTGAACCTATAACCAGGCTTTGCAGAAGATGCCGAGAGCAGTAGTGATTTTACAAAATAGTGTGTCTTCACCTTATTTGGTTTTTACTATAAAAGAACAGTAATATAATACAGCCACACAGATGGAGGAAGATTCAAAATATAAGTCATCAATAAGAGTCAAACAATTTTGGTAACAGAGTGTGATAGTAGCTTAGAAGTCAAGGATGTTTTGAAATGCCATGATCCAGCAGCAAAGGATGCTTTGTTAAACATGGGATTTCCTCCCTGCCTTCTTCTTTGATAATCACTTCAATCTCAGAAATTGTCTAAATCATTATAAATGCAGCAGTGAACTTATAAAAATTCTGTGTTTTACGACTAATAAGAAACAAAGAAGCCTGAATCCTCCACTGCAGTTTATTTACGTATGAATACACATGCATACACATATAATGCACGTGCATGTGTGACTGCAAGATCTCTACTAAAGTCGCCTTTTCTAACTGAAGGTTCAAAAAAATTAATGATTATAACACCAACTGTAATTGCATTCTAAACTTTATTCAGCCCACTCCAACTCTATCTATTTCAATATCCCTTTACTCTTGGACAATTTTAGATTCTTCTTCAGTTCCCTTTTGGAGAGAAGAGAATTAAAAATAATTATTGGTCTGCCTATTAGCACCCTGGATATTTTCTGAAATTCTGCAGTCCCTTACACTAAAATGATTGATAAGTTCAGCCATTTTATGAACAAATTACACCAGAATGGATCAGAGTCTTATGCTATGGAAGTCACACCTGGATGTCACAGTTCCATCCTTTGCATGGCGAGCAATCTTTTCTTCAACACTCTGCAAAAGGAGAGATAGCATCAGTATCATGCCTTTCTTCATCTCTTTTTAGTAATTCAATCTTTTCAGCCAGAGGTTCCTAATAAAAAATGCTTAAATAAGAACTTGCACAACTTATGAGACTTATGAGATCAAGGTAACTATTTCACCTCCCGGCGCTGAACAGTACCGCCATAACCAGTAGCTTGACAAAACCTCCTATACAGAGGAACTGCAGCATAACTACCCCCCACCATAGCAAAGACCAATCCGGTCAAGTACAAAAGCATCCTCTTAGATTTCTTTTCCGCTGTAGTATGTGTAGCATATTGCCGGCCAAAATTAATGGAATGTGAATTTGACAGACTATAACTCCTCAACTTTCTTCCATGCATTGGCATAAAACCCTGACACTTAAATCCAAATTCTTGCCCATATATGTTGCTCTTACTTGGTCCAATATGATTGTATTTTGAACCAAAAACACCAACCAGGGGCCTAGATTGAAAACAACGATAATGAGCTCAACAACAATAACAAGAACATGAACAGTAATATCAATCTCAGCTACTTCAGAAAGTAATCCATAGGGATGACTTGTAATTGAGGAAAAATATTAACAGATTCTGAATTTTAAAATCCGTAAGCGTAGCTTCTACGAAATAATCACCTAGACAATATGGTGGCCTGAGCCCGATTGCGACAACTCCCAATGCAAGAAAATAAATGGGCTCCTCTAGAAAACCGGGAAAAATTCATGTTCAGTAAGATTTGAAGGTTTACTAGATATCGAAACAACTTATCAGCTTCCTGCAAAGTCTTCAACAAAAAAGATGGGGCACCCACTTATTACTTCGTCTCTCTTTCAGGGAATTAAAAATACTATTACTCTTCTACAAACACATAGCAGACGATCAAAATACATTGAATACTGATAATGAAGCTAGCCCGTATCTGCTACGATGTAAGAGTGTGCAATTGCAAAGTAATATAGATAAGGAGAAAACCGCCCGCATCAAACACTCAAGCACGGAGATGAATCATGCGTAATGGGTAGTCGTTGCACTGAATTTATTTCAGAAACCAGCCACGACAATGCCTGAAACGAAAAAGAAATGCATAAAATTTTCACAATAACATGAGAGAAAAGAAAAAATAGAAAACTAAGGAGCAGGAATCGAACTTTGATCCGGAGTTTGGTGGATTCAGCGATGGAGATTTAGCTGCGGATTTTCTTCCTCAACGGAAGTGAGGGTTATGGGTTCAGGAAATAGGTCGGTCAATTCTTCATCCCATTGCCCGTTGGCACGTTACGTCTTAAAAATAAATTTAGGCATATGCTTTGTTAGGAATAAATCAAATGAATTTGTTGAATGGAGCAGTATATTTAGAATCAAAATTTTTATGAAAAGAATAGTATAATTTATTTAAATATATATATATATATGATATATAATAATAATTAAATTGTATAATAATTTATAAAAATAATAATTATATTTTAAAATATAAATAAATATGAATATAAATATAATATATATATATATATATATATTTATTGATAAGTCAAGTCATATTTAAACTTAACTCAATCAAAAAACAAACTTCAAAAGAGCTCAACATTAATTAAACTTGCCTCGCCTTATTCTATACATTTTTGAACTATAAAACATTTAATTAAAAAAACTTAAAATTAAAGATTTACTCCTATAGATAATCATAATTGAAAATACCCCTTTAATTGGTGCTTGTATCGTCTAAGTTTAAGTTGAACTCTTTGTCAAGTTGTTTGACAAATTGAGTTGACCTAAATTAATTTATCTACAATCCTAGTCCAAATATGCAATTGCGTGACAAAGGATATTTTTTTTTAAACGGAAAATTTTTCATTTTTAATTTTTTTGGAAGTGTTAGATTTTTTAATGAAGATTAAAAAACAAACATGAATTTTAAATTTTTCAAAAATTTACTCAATTATAAATTTCCATTGAAAATTCAATTAGGTGTCTAAGTGCATGTATTGCTTTAGCCTAATGAGGCGAAGTGTATTTAATTTATTATTAAAAATAATACGCCAAAATCAATAAATTTAGAAGAAGAAAAATGCCAATATGTGGTGTCTCATAAATTATGTAATGTACTACTCATGCTACTCATTGTATAATATCACATATATCTAGAGTAGAACGATTAGTAGTACTCGTGCAAACCAATCAATGATTTTCTAATATAAATTTAATATCATTCATAAAATAACAAGAAAAAAATGAGAAAAGAAAATATAACAAATTAAAGTTGAAATAGTGTATTCAAAGAAGAAATCATCATAATTAAACTTGAAAAAATGTAAAGAAATACAAAAGAGAGTAATGAAAATTATATACAACGAAGTAAAGTTATTCGGCCAATCAAAATCGAAATACTTAATGGTATAGATTTATATATTGCTTTAGTTTCTATTACCACATATAGGTACAAGTTATCATTCTATTATTAGTCGTTCAAGATTATTTTAAGTGTTATTTCATATGTGTCTAGCAAAAAAATATATAAAAAATTGATCAGTTGGTAATATTAGAAAATTTAGTCTTCTTTGCTCATTTATTTTGAGTTTACCAAATAAGATGAAATATTTGAAATCAAATTGCATCACAATAAAAACGTAAATAAAATTTATTACATTTGACGTGTGTAAAATTGACATCTCATATTTTTTCATTTTATCTCGTTAATGTTGTTAATAACATTGTATAAATCAAGTTTAAAATTGCCCGAAGTTAAAACATCATCAGGCTAATTGACAATGAACTCAAAACTTAGTTCACATGTAGAATTATTTTATTTTAACTCATACATAACTTACCCATTTTTTGGACCTTCTACTTCTTGCAAAGTAGCTCATATATTTTTAAACGTTTTAGGTTTATTGCGAGGAAAACATAGATAGACAACCATAGACACTCACCCCACGTGAGAGAATTGGGCGCGGGGCAATTGTAGAATAAGGGAAAGATTTGGGGGTGTCACAACCCCTATATTAATTAAATAATATAAATATATTTTTTTAGCGTAAATTGTAATCTAGTAATTAATTAATTTGTATGCAATTTTACATTTAACTAATTTAAAAATTAGTTAATCAGATTAGTAAATTCATCACCGTACTAAAAATCAATTCAACTCTTGAAAATTGAAATTCTACCCCACTTAGAATTCACTAACTCAATTGAGGCACAGACATTGGAGAGGTGGACGAAAACCCATGTAATGGAGGTAAATGTGATCTGTTCAATTTATTTTCCTTTAACGTTCGATTAGCAAACTAATTCTGATTTCATTTCAAGACACAATATGTAATGTTTTGTAACTTTTTTTTATTAAAATAAAAAATAATGAACTGATTGTATTCATTTTGATAAAATATATAATTTAATATCTTATAAAAACAATAACATTAATCAAAATTAGTTAAGTTGCTTGTTATATACACGCATGTGCAAATTTACTTATAAATAATATAATTTTATTGATTATAATAACTAAAAACTTATTGTAATTTTAGTAATAAAATTAAAAACTTTTATAATTAGTGCATGTGATAACGTTAAATGAGAACATGGATAAAAAGAATTTGAAAGAAAGAGACAACATTAAAGAAAATTCAAATAAAATTATATTAAAAAGTAGGGGAAAAGAATGAAAAATAAAAAATAAATTAAAGTGTAGATATAAAAGTAAATCTACATAGAAAAAACAAAATTAGGCTATTATTCTTAATCTATCATACTAATTATAAATGACATTGATTGCGCATGCTGGATTCTATAAACAAATAATAATATTCTATATATATATATATATATATATTAATTGATAACAGAAGCTAAAATTTTCCAATTAATGCAATTTTTTTTTTGTTTTTTTGATTTTGTCCAACTTACAATTAAGTTCCCAAGTTGTGTATATTGTTCCAAATATAAAGCTGATTTCATTGTAAATTACTTGCATTTTACTGAAACCCATTTCTTCATACCTACAATTCATAAATTTTTGGCTCTAATTTTACCGAACCCAGAGAAAGAAAGATGAAATCTTCAACCAACATTCAGGTTTCGATTTGATTTTTTTTTTAATCGTTTTTCTAATTTGATTATTACTTTGCCTTATTTTTAATCACTTTTTACGTTTATCCTGGAAACGCTAGAGTTAGGATTATTGTTTACCTCAAAGACCAGCCGGCCGTCCAAAGTGAGAGCAGAGCGAGAGGGTAATTTCTTCGGCCTTCTGAATGCCATTATTAGAGGTAATTTCCAGCCCAAATACTATGTTCTCCATGCATATACTTAGAAAACACTAAAAAAATATAAATTTGTGTGGGCTATACGTGAGTTAATTCATGAATTTGTTGTTGAATTCATGAGTTATGCGTAAGGATTTGTCAAAAGATTGTAAAAAAATAAGAGCTTAAAATAATTCGATTTCTGATTTTGTCAATTTAGATACAATTGTTCTATCAAAAATAGCCTACCAATAGGATTGAAATAATTTTTAGCTTAAACTCCATCCTTTCCACAAGTAAATATTTTTCAGTATTCTATTTGAATTATTATTTTTCATTAGATTAATTATTTATTGAAACCCAAGTTTATAAGCACACACTGGGGATACTACGCAGTTGGTTGTTATTTCTAATCATACGTGCGATTTTATTTCTTGATATCAGAACGATCATGTTTCTTAAGATTTGAGGTTGATTTGTTTTAATGCCAATTTTATTGAAATTTGGTTTTATAATCAATTCTATTTATTCACCTTTTTATACATACTCATTCATATATCATGATTCTTATCATTATATATATATTATGTGTATGTATATAATGTTTTAATTATTTTTACACTAGTGTCTATCGTTTTTTGAGATGGATCTAGAATTTCAATTCCCAATTTTCTACCTTTGACTTGGTGATGAGAACTCCAAATGTTTGTTTTTGAATTCGGGAAAAGGAATTTCTTTCTAATGTAAATTGATTCGCAGTGACAAGTCACGAAGTAAAAATTTTGATGAAGAAATACCATTTGCTTCTCATCCCCAGAGTGTGGCAAATGCTTTTACGCAATATTTCTTGTTAATAAACAGAAGAACATGTGGGACGGAATTTGCTGTAGTGCTGGTGTGATCTGTTGAAAAAAATGTTGGCTAATTATCTCTCTATATTGTAAAAATTGTTTTTATTACATCATATTAACATTATGCAAATATATTAGATTTTCGTATAAATAAATTGCACGGTTAATACGAGTGATTAATACAGTAACAACGTACTCTGGACTTTTCTAGACTCTTCAGTCCAAAATCTTCGAGCTTTCTCCACCTTCAACAAATTCCCACTCCAAATTCACGTCTTTCCACCAGAAGTCTGAGAAAATCGAAGAAGAGAAGCAGAAAACCGCGACAATCACCGAGGCAAGATGTTCGGTGTGGTGTTCCCAAACCGTAGTTTCCCTTTGGACATCTCCACGTTCGCCCAAATCGATACAACCCACTGGCTGCTCGACATGAACCACTTTGTCGGCGAATCCTATGATTCCATCCACGAAATCTGCATTTTCCTGCTCAACAACTTCACGCTCCCTCCCGACAAAGCCCTCGCCGTCTACATACAATCCCCCGGAAGCCCATTTCTCTTCTGCGGAGCCGTCACTCTTTCCCGCCCTTCCGCCGTTCTTTCTCTGCCGTGGCCGGACCCCGGAAGCGGAGGCGTCCCTCAGTTGACGGCGCCCGATGCCCCGCCTCCGTCGGCCAAGATTGGGGTGTCGGTGGAGGATTTGGCGGCGCTGCCTTCGCTTGATGTGGCGGCGGAGAGGAAGATTGAGCGGCTGGCGCTGAAGGTGGGGGAGAATTTGTTCAATTTCATGCAGTCGTTCTGTGGTGTCGATGGATCGAAGCTCGTCGTGCCGATGGATATTTTGGACCGGTGGTTTAAGAAGTTTCAGGAAAGGGCCAAGCGTGATCCGGAGTACCTCAAAGGCTTTGCCTTGTAGAAGTAAAGGTACATATAATTATTAGTTTGTGAATTTATTTGTGCTTGAATGGCACTTTTGCTGGAATGAAGAGTTTTAGCTTGACGAGTTGTAGCTTTTGGTTGTTGATCGGTCGGGAGCTACTCTACGGTGCTTTCCGTGTCGTTTCATTTTGTCTGCTTAATCACTAACTGGACAAAGATTATTGAAGGATTTTAGGGAAGTCTGGATAAAATTGGTGGCGCGATGACTTTATATGGTCCCAGGTAGTTTTGAATTGAAAAGTTTATCCTGAGCACTGTTTTACGTGTGCGATTATGGTTGGCTTGTCGTAAGAGCTCAGAGAAGATACGATGAAGCTAAAAAACAACCTTTAGAACTTCAAGAAAACTTCGAATATTCTAAGATCTTCATTTAAGTTGTTTCTGATGAGAAATAGATTCTACTTTTATAGTATTTATGCGTCGCACCTAATAAGGAAAACAGACTATTGAAAATAAATGTTGTTTATGTACTATTTCACTTAGGATTATAATGTTGTGAATAAGAACAGTCTCAATTGTTCTGCATTGGTCTCAAGGATTTGTACTGACATTTACGTGTGGTGATAAAAGCACTCATCACATCCTCGTGTACTTAATACTCACCCGCATCTATTTAGCTTAAGCAACGAGCAATTAAAAGGGCCTCGAGCAATCAATTTTCTGGGACCTATGAACAAGTGGAGAGTTATTCTTGTGTGTAGCAATTTGCAGGTATTTCCGCATGTACAATATCTCATGCTTCCATTGGATTTGCTATCTTTTTTTATCTGTTTAATGGCTGGTCCGGATTCATTATCCGTCATTCATGTAGCCCTGGAATGGGCTTTCATCGCCTGAGGTTATTCACGGCGTAGTTGACAGAATATTAGATTGATCTAACCTTTTTGCCATCATTTTGGATTGCTTTTAATCCAACTTGTTCTTCCAGTAACTCTTGCATTTTACATTTATACGCATGGATGTAAACGATTTACAACCTCAAGTAAAATTCAATTGTGAGGAATACACACACACGCATGCCAATATGCTGGTGTTAATCAGCCGCTTTTATCAGTGTTCTGCATTTCTTTGTTAGTTTGCTTCCGTTACGAATTCCGAATTTCTGCTAAGTGCGAAGGGTCCTGTTAAGTTGCAACCTGAAAATCACAATAATTATCAGCTAGGATTTATGAATATCCTGTAAACATAGTTGAGGGGTTAATCAAGGATCTAACTGTTACCTATGGCTTTTCGACAAATATATTTTGCAGTGACTGTTTTCTAGAGGAGGTGGTAAAGGGTCCAGGAAGTCTTGTGACGGTGGTCTTTTTTGTGGCAACCACTTGATACGTCTGCTGTGTTCCAGCTTGAAGTCTCAGGATTATGGAGAGAGATTTCTCATAGTTGATTTGATCTCTTTTTCATCATCAAGCTTTATGGAACTTGCTCGTGATAATGTATTTTCATCAAGCTTGATTAAACTTGTTCTTGATACTGGTTTTTTGTTTGGCTATTTGACATAAAACTGGAGAACGAAGCCTGTTTTCCTGGGGCTCGATTGAGATTTTTTAAAGCTTAAGTTGAGCATTTAGATCTGAACTCGAGTTCGAGTTCAAAATATTTATACAAAATTCAAGTTCGCTCAACTAGAAGCGTAGGGGTGGTTGAATTCTCGTTCAATCTGTATTGAATTCAATTGTTTAATTTTAATATTTAATTAATTTAATTTTGGCCCAGCCAAGTGGAGTTTGTAATTAGTTCACTCAAATTGTGTTTGAATCCACTCAAAGAAATGGAAAATATATCCAAGCTAAAAAGGCAAGGGCAGCGGGACAATTTATTTTGAGAAAAATCAACTAAATAACTCTACGCAACATTAGAATCTTAAAACAAAAATCAAAAGATATAAAACAGATTGCACGAATTATCAAATTATATTAAATTTGCTACTCTGAAGTCCGAACCTTGATGATCACATGGACAAGCGCTTAACTAAGGGAAGGGTATGACAGGTCGGCAGTCTTTACAGATTCGAACAAAGAGCAGGGGAAGCAACAGAATGCAGTATAAGCTTTGTCTAATGAGTTCTCTTAATACCACACCAGCCTAAATCCCATGCTATACATGGATTTATCATAAATATAACATTTTATAAATTATTATTATTTTTATTTTTACATCTTTAGACAAAAGCAAAGTACGCATGATTTTTTCAATGAATTATAAGAACAGATCCATATGCATATATATATGTATGTATGTATGTATGTATGTATGTGTGAATGTGTATGTCATATAACGGTAAATTTATTTCATACGATAGAAATGGTGCATCTTTAAAAATTTACATATGTGAAAAAAAGTATTACAAAACCATAATGCAAAAACAACATGTGTGTTCAGAAGACAATTTGTCTTTCTTATTTCAAATTAAAAATAATTAGCAAATAAAAGATACCACATTCTATTATATATGCATAATTAAAAATCAAAATTTCAAATTTTCTTTTAAGCCAAAATTGCTGCTAAAAATGTTGTAAAACAATATAGTGAGTAAAGCTTAAACAATAAATAAAAAATATTATTTAGAGTGGAGTTATCAAAAAAAAATAAAACAAATCAATTTAAACACCAGATTATAATTATCATATTATACAATGTTAGAGGAATAGTGTAAAAATCAAAAAGTGAATATATTTGAAATTTGATACTTGGACAAAATTGCCTAAAATTGTGGAAAAAAAAGCCAATTTATCGATAGAAATTTTTGATAACTGTAATAATTGATATATAGTTTTAGTAAGTGTATACATATCTTGAGAATTTCTAGATTTTAATTTTACAATCCAAATAGCACTAATAATTTTTTTAAAGAAGTAGTGCAAGATAAACTAGAAATATTTAATTATCAAAATTTGAATAATTTATTTAAAAATAAAAAAGTGGCTGAAGACATATTAAAAGGGCAGTGGATTGATAAATTTAATTTAGAAGATTAAAAGAAATAATAATATTTTTTCAACATAATTAAATATTTAATTCTTACTTCAATAAATTGAACTTTAAAAAAAAATAAGATAAGTTAAATGTTAATAAATTCCCCACAGACCTTCAATTATGTTTAAAATATAGCCATCTATTTAAAAATATAATTAATTTTCCAAAATTATTACGCCATTTAAAACACTTAGTAAACAATAATGTAATAATTTTGATGAAACAAAATCAATAAGTACACGTGAAAAAAAAAATTGGTTGATTTAATAATATGATAACATCCAAAAGAAAATATAAGAAAATGCAAACATGAAAGTGAATGCATAAGAAAAGAGTTTAAGAGTGAATATAAATGAATAAGTTGATCTTTTTGAATAAAACAAAGCTATGACTCACGTATTTTGAATTAAAAAATAAAAATTTGAAAAATACAATAAATTAAAAGGAAAATAAAAGTAAACACACTAAAATAAAAATTAATTAGACAATAAGCGAGTACGGTCAAATATCAAAACAATGCTGACAATAGAAAGAGAACGTAATACTTTATATAGAGTGTATTAGTCTTCATCTATATAATTTAATCTATATGGTTATCTCAACACATAAACAGATAATAAAAAATATATTAGTAAAAATTAGGCTAATGCGATATCAATATATTAAATATAACACAAAATGTTACAATTATAATACAATTAATTAAAATATTTTGAAAGAAAAGCATCATGACGAGATTTTGGACTAGTTGGAAGTGGCACAAAACTTGGGCATGCTATTTTGTTTTACTTTGGAATTTTTCGAAGGGAGCATAAGTAAAATTAGACTTTAAAAGTGGGTTCAAAATCCTGAATAAAATAGATTTTGATGATTATAAGAAGTCAAGATAGAATTATGGTTCCAATTTTTGAACTTGGAGTTGCCTAAGAGCGTGGAAGGTGTTGAATTTGTAATTCAAGAAATTCCGAGTCGACCTGAAGACAACCAGATCGACCTAAAAGGATTTTGAGCATCTTGGATTTATGATTGAGAGGCAGCTCGATTGAGCGAGAACAGTGCAACCAACCTGGGCACGAATTTGGACCCACTGACATTAAGATCATGCTTCGCGTGATCGATTACCAAGACTGCAATTACAAGTGCAAAAGAGATTGGTGGACAATCGCTGCACAACCAGATTGAGCTAGGCAAGTCATGCTCAATCACTCTTCAAGCTAGATTGATTGTTACAGCAAGAATTACATTTTTAGGGCTATAATTTCAAATATTGATCATTGGAGCCCCATTTTAGTGGCATTTTGGTCATTTCACATTTGTTTTATCTAATTTTGGCTTGCACTTCATAAATACCCCTTTCCCTTGCATTTTGTAACAATTAATGAAGAACTATGTATTGAATATTGTTGAAGAAGTTGTCTTCTTTTCTTTTTATTGCAAGTGTTGAATGATTCAAACACCTAAATTTAAGTATTTAATCAAGTTATTCAGCTTGTTTCTAGTGGTTCATGGTCAATAATTCTACAACATGGTTATTTGGATTTCTTAGTTGTATTATTTCCACTTTGTTATAAAAGTTTACTCAAAGTGAGGCATGTTCTTTCTTCAGTAATCTGGTTCAATTTTGTCATCTATTCTTTTATTTTATTTGTTTTTCTTTATTTTCATTTTTAATCATTTCTTCTATTTTTCCAATTATCTTCAATTGTGTGCTTCCGCGAGTTCAAATCACATCAATAACATACTTAATTATGTTGAAGTTGACAAGTAAATAACGTAACAATTAAAATTGATGTAAAATGTTATTTAAAATACATCAAAAAAGATAATAATAAAATCCAAAAATATAATTAGAATTAGTAAAACAAACTTTCAAACAAACATGTTGAAAATTATTTAGATTTGATAACGTTGCTAGTTAATTATTATGAAAATTAAATTTTGGTACAACAATTTAACCAGAAGGAAAAAGAGAAAAATAATCAACAAATGTATTTGCAAAACCAAAGAATTTGAAAAAAAAAAAAACATTTACAGAAGTAAAAGATAACCTTTAATAATACGTTGTATACTTTAAAAAAGTTAAATATTTTTAAAAAATAAAGAATTAATGAGAAATTAAAAGTTCATTACACTAATATATATAATAAACGTTGTTATAATTTCGGAACAATCATTTCTACCAACTACACAAATTGTGACGATGTTTTAAGTATTCCCTACAGACACAGACACAGACATATCTATATATTCATTAAACATTATTTTTAGCATTAAAAGCTATGAAATGCGCCTATTAGTGAATTAATACAACATTTCACAAAGAATACAAATTTCAAAAGCACAATATTAAACGAATAGCTCAACCAATTGAAAATTTTCATTTTAATAAAAAATCTCAATATTCTAAAAAATTAGAATTAATGTTTTATTGGCCAAAATTAGTCAGACTCGATGTGCCATAACATAATGCATATGATTTCAGCTGCTATTGACCTTTCATGCTGAGCTATTCCTCTTCTATCTATGTTACATTGTTAGGGAACCAACATGAATTATGGAGGACATGGTTGCTGCTGTGAAGCTCCCTTGCCCGGTGCCTTGTGGCTTCCACAAACTCTTCCGGGGGGATGAAAGAAGCTGAGTTGACAATGAAGGGTGACATTACAGGTTGATTGTTGCAAGCTGTTGACAATGAAGGGTGACATTACAGGATTAAATACAATAATATTATTATGGGGCAAAACATCAATATACTTCTAATCGGATCAACTGTAACATATCTAAAACATTAGGTCGAACCCTTCGTTGTTGTCAAAGTTATTTATTACTTATGAATAAATGGTAGAAGAACGGATATGTTATGGGACATGTAATGCATTGCGTCAATTCAACTGGAAAAATAATTCTAGAATGAAGTGACTCTAAACTTAGTTAGGAATGGAGTTTAGCCTTATTTATAAGTTAGTTTAACAACTTTTATTTTTTTTGGTTGATGCCAGGAAGTTACATTTTTTTCTTATTTAAAACATTTGCTATTCTGCTAAGTAGACTTATCACAGGCAATTATTCATGTGCCGACTAAGCTCATGTTTCAAGTCACACATAAATCTCTTGTTCGGCATAATACTTCAAATTGATATCATGAATTCTAATTTTTTTTTAAAAAAATCAGTTTATATGTAAAAAAATTGACTCTATTTATAAGTAGAGTGATAAACACTTTTTTTTTTTTTTAAAAATTAGCCACACTATATCTTCCCAACATTTTATAGTGGAAAATTGAGCAAATTTATCTTAATAAATAAAGAAGGGCAAAGCCTCTCCTTAGTCCGTAATTGGCTACAATGAGCTATTCTTTTTTCCTTATTATATATATAGAATGTGATGTTAGTAAATGAACAACAAAAGCAAGCAAAAGCGATAACAAATAGTGTAATCAGACCCAAATTTAAGAAAGTGAAGTGTGCGTTCAAATGCCTAACGTAAAGAAATCGAAACCAAAGTCAATATAAACGGTCACAATTAGTACATTAGAAATTGATTGATACATTATGAACCACATAAGACTAAATTTGGAATGACTTGATTTGAAAATATAAATTCACAAGAAATTGTTAACACAAGTTTTAAAACTAAGAGAAAAACTCTCAATTACCTAAAAAATCTATTTTATTTAAATATGACAAACAATTGACATTTATAGGTAACAATTTAATCATTGATAGTGGCAATTGCGCCAATGTGAAGAGTACAATATTGGTTAATAGATTGTTATTGCTATTATTGGATTATTTTGAACCTTATTAATTGTAGTGGCTAGATAGCCTACACGGGTTGGAGAGGATGAAGTGAATTTTATTATTGTCACCTACGTGGATGTTGTCGTAGTGACTAGATAGTTTATACGGGTTGGAGGGGACGAAGTGAATTTTTATTGTCACCTATGTGGATGATGTCATGTGCAACATGATTGTGATGCATTTCGGTCATATACTACTCAAGAGACCATGTGAGTATGATAGATGTGTTAATTATGATGAGATCATGAATCGGCATATTTTTCTATTTAAGGGTTGTCACATCAAACTTACACCATTGATTTCATCTTTAATTTGACATGATTGATTGTATACGGAGAGGTAGTTGGAGGATGAGAGTGAGAAAATGAAGAGGGCAGAAATAAGAAAAGAACAGATTGGAAGGAGAGAATAAGGATTATGTTAAATAGAAAGATTTGTTATCGATGTATAAGGGAGAGTGTTCTTATATATTCTTCATCCTTTCTAGTGGAATATTCATGTAGGATTTGGAGTTTGTATTGAGTGAGAAAGATTCACACGATGAAGATAAGGAATGACAAGTTGATTTGCATCATGCCGAACGCACATTTGAGTTGCCATCACAATTGACGGACATAGGTTAATTTTTAGAGGCTTATGAAGTCAGAAGAGTTCCATAGGCTTGGGTGATCAACAATTAGGGATAATTCTCCTTATGAGAAGGGAGATGATATGATGTGAGCTTGTTATTTATTGGGCTTTTAAGATTGCACGTATTATTATGTATTATTTTATTTTATGGACTAGTTTTTTATTAGACTTCGCATAAAATTATTTTATATTTTACAATATATAGGATGTTTTAATTTTGTTACCTGAGACATTAATGAAATTCTTTGTGAATTCCTTTGAATTTTGTCCATGATTCAAAATATGACAATTTAATTAAAGTGATTCTTATTTAAATTATGACAATTTAATTGATCTCCATGTGTTGATTGTGGCTACCTTACCGTATCAACTATTGAATTTTACTTTCGTTATTATCTCCCATCACGCCAACATGGCTTTGTGACTCTTTTTTTTTTTTTTCATAATAGAAATATATTTTGTAACATAAGATTTTTGATATGGTCATGGTGTTAAAACTTAATCTTACATATTCAAAGGATACTTGACTGAGTTTATAAACTCTTTAAAAGTGTTTGATAGTTTTTTAGAGTAAAAGAATTTATAAGTTTCCAAAATAAGATGTTCATAATTTATAAGCTCCTTAAAAATAAGTTGAATTTTTTTAACTTATTTTCAAATATCTTATAAATTATTTCATTATATATATTGAAAATGACATAAATATGTTCAACTACATTATTGTAATGATGTTTAAATTATTTTTATCATTATTACACAAAAAATTATAATTAACCATAATTATGAATTTCAATAAAATTTTATAGAACAATCTATACAAATACTTTATTAGTTTATTTAAGAAAAAAATTAGATGTTTGAATTTATAAACTTTGAAAATATCTTATAAGTTATATGATCTTTATATAAGTTATTTAAAATAAGTTTATGTTAGTACAACTTCATATATTGTGTTTTCTTTTTCTGATATTTTTTATTTCTCCATTTATTATTATTATTTTCTAAAGCTTAACTGTGAAGTATTATGTATCAAGTATGTGAGCATTCACTCTCAAAATCCTTCTTTGGAAAACTATTTAATGAGCTTATTACTAGTTTACCTAAAATTTCCGTTTTGGGATTAATTATTCGTGGTTTCTTTGAATATTTTTTCCCAGCAGCTCTCTCATTAACATTTCAGCTCAACTTTAATAAAAAAACTCGGTTATGTTTGGATGGAATATTTTAAAAATACTTATTCTTTGGATCTTATTCATTCAATAATCATCCTATTAAATTTAATACATTTTAAGTATATTAACATTCAAAATTTTTTCTTTTGCTCACTTAGATTTATCAAAAAATAAAATAAAATATTACCATTACTTAATGTTATTTTATTTAAAATTAAATTATTAATTATATTTATTGTTGTACACTTATCTAATTACACACACACACACACATTTGTGCATATTGCACTCTTGTTTATTGATACATTTACACGTTGTTCTCTCTTTCTCTCCTTCTTCTATGAAATTTTTAATATATTTTTTTATTTTTATTATAATTTTATAAAAATAATAATTTTAGAATTTCATGGCAACTTTGTTCTATTTTTTCACTTCCTTTTATTATTTCTTCTATGAAAATAATTTAATTTTTCATTACAACAATAAGATTATATAACATCCCATGGTTACAAGTGTATATAAGTTTGAGATTTTTGATAATTACACATAATAACGTCCAAGCGTATGTAATGTATCTCAAAATATATGCACAACAAAAGTAAAAATTTAAATAAAAATGATTTATAATTTAAACTTTTAGATGAACACTAGTTAAAAAAATGATTAGTAGATGTAACAACTCATAAACATAATAATTAATTTTCGAGGAATATATATATATATATATATATATCTACACTATATATTTCTCGATAAGTAAATTTACATATATATTCATCTTCACTTAATAATGACAAAATTGTCATTTTTTTGTCATTACTTTTCATGTTCTTTTTATTTTAATTGTTTTTATAATTATAACATTTTTTACACAATCTATTCTGTATAAAAGCTTAGCCTTACACGGTTTCATTATGAAAATTTACACGCATACTACTCCTTAACCTAATAATGACAAAATTATCATTTTTTGTAATTATATATATTTTTTCTCTTTACTACTTCTTTAAATTATAAAATTTATTATACAAATGTAAAATAAATATTTAAAAAAATATATATACTAAAAATAATATCAATTAAATAATTATTATAATTGTATACTATGCAATTTTAATCCTTCTATTCAATATATTAAAAAGTGACTCCCACATAGTTACACTAAGTGTATATATATATAGACACAGACACTCCTCTAAGTATTAATAATGACAAAATTATATTTTTTTTGCTGTTTTCGTTATTATTATTATTATTATATTTCTTTGTATAATTATAATATTTTTGTATAAGAACAAATTAAATAGTTAAATAAAATCATACATCATACAAATAAAATGAAATAAAAAATCATATATTAAGTTTATTATGTAAATGTAAAGGCAAAAATAGAGTGTGTCAAAAATACTTATAAAAGCCTATATTTTATAATTAAACGTGTATTTTTAGAAGTTTTTATTTCATAATTTAAAGGCACTTATGTATTATATAAAATGTAAAATTATTTTCGGATGATTGCATGTTCGAATCTAAAACACTTAGTCGCCGAAAACGTCCACATGTCCTCCGCACATCTGCCCTCTCCCTGTTCCACGGCGGCCCAACCCCTCTCCCCTAAACCTGATTAATCAAACTCACTCACCCGACATTACCAATCAATGCTTCGATTTCTCTACACAACCAGTCAATATAAGAAAGCCCAGTAGCTTTTAGGCAATTGAAGGAAGCCGACTTGCTTTTACATCACAAACGCACACCAGAAGGTGGAAAAATGGCGGATGATGATGCTGAGAGTCCCAATGGAGTATTGGTTGTGGAAGGTGTAGGGGACAGCGAAGAAGAGGCGCAAGAGTTGACCCTTTGCACCATTTTCAACCGTTTGATTGCTGACGTTTTCTTCCCGGGTCGGGCTAGTAACGCTCCTCTGCTGCAGAGGGTTAAATCCTCCCTATCTGTCAATGTTCCTCTGCTTCGCGAGGCTTCGAGGAACACTGCCCAAAATGTTTTCGCCTGGACTCGCCGCGGCAGCGCTTTTCGCGCCCTTCTCGTTGTTTCCGTGAGTACATTTTTGCTTGCGACAGATAATTAAATGCTGAAAGTTTTTTATTTTAGGAATTTCTTCATTGTTTCCCCCCTGAATAAATTAGTATCGTTTTCCATATTTGATTTAAACATTGATTTAATATGGTTGTACTGGTAGCTTGCATGGAGCACTAAATATTTATTAAGTGCAAATATTTACATGTTGTATTAACTTTTAAATAATATAATATTTATAGTTATTTCAATGCATCATGAGGCTTATGGAGAGAGAGAAATAATTCAATTTTTTTTTATCAGGATTGAGAAGAAAAAAAGAGAACTCCAATGTGAAAAAAAAAGGGATGAAGTCCTCGGACGAGGGTAATTACTTAAGTAAATACAAAGAAGTAATTGTTTGTACATTGGGCATTATTTTTTTTGAGGTTAATTACTTAAGTACATTGGGCATTATTTTCTTTGAGGAGGTTAATTACTTAAGTATGTACAAAGAAGTAATTATTTTTTAAGTGTCTCACTCGTAGTGCAGCACACACACATATAATATATGCACCCCCGATTGCTTTCAACGTCGAAGGGCTGAGAGGTTCTGGCTATTATATATCTTGGAAAGTTTATTACTTTTATAGCAATTGTGTTGATGAAAGCATTAGTCAGCTGTAATGGTTACACCTGATGATGGTGTAAAGTTGCTTTACACAACTGTGCTCACAGATCCATTTTAGGCCTGAGTAGTCGCAAGTGACACAAGGACAAGGATGAAAAGTATCATGCATGTGTTTATCTTGTTATCAAATCATCCACAATGTACTTTGCTTAGTCATATTATTCTGAATGGAAGCCTGTGGTGATCTGACTGTTAGGAAAATTTAGTGATAGACTGGATCATTGTTACTGGTGTAGATGGAGGAAAACACAATAATAAATAAAACTTTTAGAATATAAGCAAAACCTCTACTATACTAATATTTTGTACAAAAGTACAATATTACTATAACAATGTTTTTTAGGAGGCTGATAACTCTTCTAATGATCAATATTACAAATACAAATATTCTCTCCAATACTCACTTGGAGAATTGTCACCCAAATGCAGTCTCAAGTACTTAAATAGAGGCTTGCTCGCTTAGATGGTTATATTCAAACTTCCTGACTTCTAGATTTTTATTCTAGCCTTTCCTCTCTTTCTCTCAACTTGGTTGCAACACTCATGCGTGGCCCCTATTTATATTAATTTTCTATAGGAATGAATGGTTGAGATTATTTCAATCTATGGCTAAGAATGTTTGTCACCAATGTCAACCAACTCTCTTTTTGGGTTATGGACATATTTTTTAACCCAGTTCATTTGACCTAATCACTTTTAGCTGAATGAGCTTCTTTCAAATGGGCTTGGGTTTCTCTTGAATAGGCCACAACATTATTTTGTCCAAATAGGTTGCAACTTAACTATTCTCCCGATTGTAGCTCATTTGGAGTAAATGTTTTATCTTTAATAATCTTTGACTTATCTTCTTCTTAAGCGAGAAACAAATGTTTTACTAGATCAAACCTTATTCTCTTCATCCTGGTGGTGCTTCTATGCATTCGTTGTTCTTGTTTTCTTTAACTTTGGTAATATGATAAGTATTATCCTTGCTCCTTCTGGCCACAAGCTACCATTCTCATTTGAAAAATGACTTGAGTATCCTTTGTCGTCAAATTTTCTGGTAGATAAAATATTTATTCTTAAATTAGGTACATGCTTACATTTTTCAACTTAAGCTTGCAACTTAAAGGTGGTGTTAATGAAAATTTTCCTATACTTTGAACCTTGTAAGTTATATTATCTCCCATTTGAACTTGCCCTCCTTTAACTAGTATATTCTTTGAAAATAGTTCTTTGTGTTGAGTTACGTGGTAGGACTTTTCATGGTTTGCCACCTAGCTGTAATGTTGTGCTAATTTGTTCGTCAACTTGTCTTGCGTAATGATAATACCATCTTCAAATGTGGTGGCCGCAATCTCTCCTTCACTTGGATCTTGCTGCTTCTAGTCTTATTTGTCCTTAGTTAACTTCTTAAGCATTCGACTCATTAGAAGCCATGACAATGGAAGTACTTGAATGTCCCTTCAATTTATAAACTTTTCTTTTATGCGGCCTCTTCAATGTTTAGGCCCTCAATTGAGACTTCTCCCCCATGATTCATGTTTTTTTAATACTAGGGCTTGCAACTTAAATTGCGACTTAACACATTATCCCAATTTTTTCCTTGTCTCCTTATTCAACAAAGCTTCTTTAGTTATTTTAAGGGTTAATTTTTCGTTTAGGGTTGAGTCTATTATTGCTATAGTGTCTCCCTACTATTTGGTAACTAATTAAACAATAACAAAGCTCGAACCCCATCATTAAAATTTAATTTGAAGGTCGTACAATCATTTACCAAACTTTAAAACTCATTTATATGCCCAGCTGTGTTGGACCTTTTTTAGGCTTTGTTCGTACCATCTTTCTTTTCATACATGGTCTCCAATTTCTTCCATAAAACATCGGCACGTATTTCTTGGCACACATGGTTGTACACACTTTGGTCAAATCACATATGGACTAAACTTGTTGTCTTTCAATGCATTTGCTTTCACTCAGTATTAGACTTTTTTGTAGATTTGGCTTGATTAGCTAATACAGGATCCAAAAAATCTCTAATTCTTATGTGATCTTCAAGATGAGGCTTTCAAATGGCATAATTAGTGGGAGTCAATTTAATCATGGTGCCGATTGACTCTTCTATCTATGATAACACTAATGTATCAAAACCAAGGTTTGGTATCACTTGTTGGGAATTTAGACACTTCGACCTCTCTAAGACACTTTATTTGAGGATTGCTTAATCTATCACTCTCAAACTATCTCAATCTTCAATTTCCATTCATTCTTCAAGCTTGGCTTTGGCAAATGTCCAAGCCTTCCATTTATGCTAATTCTTTATAAGAACAAACAGATGAGATCATTTCAATCTAATGGCTAAGAATGATTGTCATCAAACTCTACCAACTCTCTTACCTACTTCTTGAATCTTGACATATTTGTTAATCAAGTTAATTTCACATAACCACTTCCAAAGAAACTGGCTTCTTTCAGATTGGCTTGGATTTCTCTTGAATGGGCCACAACATAATTTTCTCCAATTGGCTGCTGCAACCCAACATTGACATAGATAAGAATGAATCAAATAGCTTAAGTGTAGCACTTCTATTTTTTGGTGAACATGTTTTTTGTGAATGTCCATATTAATATAAATGTTGATATATAGCGGAGATGATGATATGAGAGTGCTACTTGAAATCTTTGGAGTGACATGCACTTATCTCCTGTGCCATTACGTGGCTGATCTTATCTCAATCTTGACCAAAGACTTGGAAAAAAAATGTATTGGGTTATTACTATCATGGCTGTTATCTCGAGTTTCTCAAGTTGTCTTGTGTTCCAAGAAAAAATGCAGAAAAGTTCATGATAGGGTTATTGATTTGCCATTTTTTTCAATGTGATCTCTAGTGCTATGTTGAATGCAGTGTTGTTAAAACCAGCCTGGCCCAGCTGGCTGGTGGGTTGGCCCTTTTTTTTCTGTCTTTTTTTTGTTTTTGTTTTCTGTTTTTTGTTTTTTTTTTGGAGAAGAAGAAGAAAAAAAATGGAGAAAGAGGACGAAGAAGAAGAAGAGAGGAAGAGAAAAAGGAAAGGAATGAGAAAAAGGAAGGGAAGGGAAAAAGGAAATAGAGGAGAGAAAAAAAAATAGAACTGAATAATTAGATTGAAATATAACGAAAAAAGAAATAAATAAATAAATAAAAATTAAAATGTATAAAAGGAAAAAACATTATACTGTAACAATGGTTTAAATAAATATTTATTGTTTTGTCTTTGTATATGATTATATACTTAATTTATACGTAATAAATAAGTTATTAATTAAGAACTAATAAATCAATTATTATATATTTAATTTGTTTGACCTTTAAAAATAATTAACTATATTTTTTACTTAAATAATAATTATATATTGATTAGTATACAAATTAATTATGCAATTTTAAAATATTATTAACATATTTTTAAAGTTTTTGTATTAAAACAATATATTTATTTATAAATATATACAATAAATAATAATAATTGTCCTGTTTTTAAATTTGGTTGAACCTGTGAACCAGTATGATGTCCAGTTCTATCTCCGTTCTGATTCTGAAAACATTGGTCGAATGTGGAACTGAAACGATCAAGCAACAAGAACCCTATGGGTTGGTGATTAGTCTAACAAGCTCGGGTTTGCTTGTCTGTGGTTGTTTATCTTTGTTACATTTTCATCTATCTATTTAATCTGTTTTTGTGTAACAATATTCTACCATGGCCTCATTTAACAAGTTTGGCTAACTTAGCGTTTATTATTGGTTCTGGAAAATTTACTATTGTTGTCGTACCTGATAAGTTCAGGGTTCTGTAAATTTTAAAACTATGCATTAGTTTTCTAGAGAGAGCTATGGTAATGTTTTCTTTTCTGTACACATATGATTGCCACAGGTTGGGACTATTGGTCTTCTCACATGGACAGGAATGTTAGTCTTTATGCTTTTCTTTGTTGCAGCAACTCTCAATGCTGTTGTCGTTTCTCTTCTGTTGTCTTTAGCAGCAGCAGGTGGATTCCTGGCACTATTCTTTACTGTTGTTGCAGCCATCTATGTTGGGATATTATCAATAGCTCTATTTGCAATTTCCGTGGCAACAATTTCAGCTGTCATTGTTGTTCTTATAGCTACAGGTAGTGCTATTTTCATTTTAAACTATACTTTTACTATGAACTGACATCAGAATTTGTTTATCTTTGGCTTGTGTGTGATATTCTTTCAATAGTTTGTCTCAAAAGAAAAATAATAGAGATTCAAAATTTGAACGTCAAAGTATAACCCTTCTTAAATAAGGGAATGTACATGCTACAAAGACTTTTTGTGCAAGTAAAGTATGTTAAATAGCATCAGATGTGTTTGAGAAACAGTTTGCGAGAAAATTCTCACATAATTAAAAATATTATGTCAGTTTGTCTCTTATAATATGTGAATTTTGAGGTGATCAGATGACTTCTTATATTTAAGCTTTGTATGAGTTATGCGCACTCAATATGCAACAGCTTGTAAAATAAATATTTTTTTTTTGTCTGTAAGGGATGATGGGATACTCAACATCCAGAAATTCCTATGTCCATTTTTCTATAATCAGCCTCTTTACCCTTGTTTTAGTCTACACTTCCAAATTTTAGGGGCATTTTCATGCAATATAGTTTATTCTTTCACTAACACGTATGCTTTTTAGATAATTATTTTGTGTGTTTAAAGTCATTTGAACATTTTTTCTTACAAGTTACGACAAAGTAACGCAGGAAAGTTGCTGTTTATGCATAGACAATCGTTTGTCTCAGTACTTGTTCTATAGCAACCATTACAACAGCGTATGCTTCGGTAGAAACTTAATTTCGATTAGTAAAAATTGCATACTTTATGTGTGTGGAAATTTAGTGTTTGCAACTTGTTTTATACATTGTAAAATTATTGTATTCTAAATAATACAAATATAATCTTTTTAAATTGTAAGAACAAAAAATAAAGAAAGTTCAAAAGAATTTGAGAAGAGAGGAAATTTGAGGCAAAACATAAATTAGAATAGTAAGTTAAAGGAAAAGATAGAATAAGTAAAAAATGTAAGATAAGGTTAATTATGCAATCAAAAAGCCTTGTTAACTTAATTATATATTATTGATTTATGGGAGTCAATATAGATCAATTGTCTGCAACATGAGAAAAATTTGAACTGGTATGATTTTTACTTGATCTTTCCGAGCTCTGAATTGTGAGCATTTGCTGGAAGGGCCACCATCTATGTAGTCGTGACGGCTGAAGTTAGTGCCAATGTTTGTATGGGAAAAAATCACTAATGTGCATGTATGAACAATCATACTGAAACTCTTGCATTTGGATGACTAATTTAAGACATTAAAGTATTCTATCGGAAGCCTAATCTAATCTCCAGACCCTGCCATGACCATTATCTTCGCACTGTAGTACTTAAAAGGAAATGTTCCTTTTGCCTGTCTACTACCCGACTTGGAAGGTTCAAAATGTGGATGTAGGATGAAGGAAAAAGGTGTGTTTGTTTTTCTCTTGGGATGGTGGTAAAACAATACGTGTCAATGGTGGTAAAAAGAGAGGTCTTTAGAGATGAATGTATAATATATTCTGAAATTTGCACTTGTTGTCTAATTGTCACCTCAGTTCATATGACATCTGATGGTGCTGACTTATCCATTTTTGTTTTTCACATTTTATACACAGGAATACAAGTGAGATGGTAGGATTTATAGTTAAGAAGTATACTCGGTTTTACTCATGAATGTTTGTGATGTTGTTCTCATCTTATTAACTAATAGTCTGAATATGTTTGTTCGTCAAACCAGGTTGGATTGGATTCTTCTTTACCTTGTGGCTGGCAGCACAGAAAAGCATACGTCTAGCCAAGCACTCCTTTTCTGTGACGGGGTCAGTCATTTCAGCATACTCCACTGCTTGGCATACACAGCACCAGAACGTATCAAGAAAATCAGATTGAAGAGCCATTGCTCGTAATATGGGGACGTGTGTCAGCCATGTGTATGTCTTATCTTCTGGATGATCCCAAGTGCTGTCGTGGGAGCTTATTATCTGGGTGAGCAATTAATGGACTTCGTTAATGTGCCTTAATAGCTGTTCCTTATGGATTTTCATTTCTATATCCGTTGCATGTTGTGCTAGTGTGGATGCTAGCTCTTTGTTCCAATGGCCTGCGTAACGGAATTTGGTTGGGGCTTAGGAAGGAGTTGTAATAGTTGCATGAAAGATTTACAAATGTATTTCTATGAGGGCAGTAAAAATTGTTGCGAGTGCTTTTGTAACATATTTTGAACGTTGAGTTTCTGATTCAAATCTCACCTGTGAATGTGCTAGAAAAAGCAAAAGGTATGGTTTTTTTTAATTTTTTAATTAAGGGACAAGACGTTTTTTTTTCTTGGCTAAACTTAATATGTGCTTTTATGAATTCTATAAAAATAAGAGAAAAATAAGAAGAAAAATTATGTTCGATTCAGACATGAGACTCTTATTTACTTCTAGGGGTAATATAGATTGGATTTATTTAAGACATTGAATTCAATATTTTGTTCACTTAGATACTTAAAAGTTGATTATAAACGAATATTTTTTCAACTGGTATTTCAAATATCTTGTTCTTAGAGTTTTCTTTATATCACAATGTAGATGATAATGTATATGTGAGTACATCATTCCCAACTAGACTTCAAGCCCGAGTATTGTGGTATGCTTTTTCTCATATTTAATATGTAGTTGATATTTTATCAAATTTTTAATCAAGTAAATAAGCCTAATATTATTAAATATATATCCTTTACACAAAGTATTTTGTCGGATGATGCGTGGCATGGAAATGCTTTATTTATTGGAATTGAATATGGCATGATCGATCACATAAAATTTGAAGCAATCGGCGACCCCAATTTAAGTCCAATAAAATTTCAAATTTTCTTTAATTCTTATTCTTTCTAGTTAGATTAATGTTTTCTATTTAAATAGAATTCTTATATATAGATTTATAGGTTTAAAATTACTTCAGAATAGGATTTGATTGAAATTCAGCTCCTTCAAAATTAAATTGTGTATCTGTAAGTGGAACATACAAGGGTTCATTGCAATCTTGGCTTTTCATATATACGTGAATTGTGAGAGTATTTTCCTTAATTTTGCATGTAGATTTGCACCCATTCCACACAAGAGTGTGTTTTCTGAGTTTTGAATATGATTCAATTTTGAATTCATTAATGACTAGCAGGATGTACTCACATTCAAATACATCACATATGATGTGATCGGGGGGGGGGGGTGCGGTGGGGCTATGCAATGGAAGAAAGAAAATAAATGGAACTCAATTTTGGATTTAAAAAATGTGAACCATATATCAAGTTCTTGGCTCAACGTGCTTTGATACAAACTGAATTCGATGAATTAGACAGTCGGTGTAATAAAATGGTTACAATCGATGCATTTTAATCGATTGCTATGTAATGAATTAAATAAGAATTATGTTTATTAAATCAATTTGAATGACTCTTATTTGAATAGTTGAATGAATTAGGAATCATTCACAAATTTAAAGAATTGATCTGTAAAACTCAAAATAGAATAATACCTAAATTTCTATTTTTTTTACTAATGAATAAAGATAAATATTTTTATTAAAGTTATCAGATCTTAACCCTACATCCCATTTGGACCCAAAACACAATAAAAGTCCAAAAAATAATTAAGTAAAATTAAAATAAAATTTGGTGGATCCTTGATCGCATCTTACTCCTCGTATTGAGGGTGGTCCTTAATTCAAATTCGTGTCCGCTTATATCAAACACAAATCTATAAAATTAACTTGTTGCTTCAGAATCTTCCATTAACTTTATCTCTTCATAAACCTAACAATGAATTTTGACTAGCAAACCATGTAAAAAGAATATAAGAAATCATTAATGACTAGCCGGACGTACTTACACGAATTTTTTGACTAGTAGAATCTTCAACTTTTGCATAATGGAAATAGGGAAAGAGTATACTGGATAGTTAAATGAGTCAATATACACATGATCTTTTACACTTTCGATGGATCACTTAATTTCTGCTCCTTTGCTCTCATGCTGCTTGATTTTCACTTTAATTTTTTTTTAAAAAAAAGTTTCTTTCTTTTCATTTTTCTCCTTATCTATTTCCAAATGAATTTTAGAGATGTTGCTATCTTCATGATGTGTGTCCACTGATGGAATCTTCTTTAGTCTTCTATTCAGTCAAACATGGAGGTTTTTCTCAATTCTTTGAAGTTAGTTAAAATTAAGATAAACATTGACTTTCTTATTAAGACACTTATTTATAGGGCGCCCTATTTGAAAATAATTAAAATATAAATATTTTTATTATGCCTTTTATTTGGTCTTCTTGGTGCCTTATCTTATTAATTCGACCTATAATCATCTTCATACTGATACTGGTCCTGTATAGGATGTATGTGTCAATCCTTAGGTATGTCTCTAGCAATTGTCCTTGATCCCAACTTCTCCAAATAATTTTGAATATTATCCATTTTATCATCCATGCTCTCCATGTTTTTTGTGATCCTTTTCAACTCTCCGTTGAAAAATTCTAACATGAATATGGTATTTTCATGATGACTAGACATGGCAAAGCAAAAGAGTCATATTAATAACCTCACACTCTCATTTTTTTCTCTTAATTTTTTACCACTTTTTTTCCTTCTCTTTTTCACTATTTTTCTTCACTCTTTCGCTTTTTTTCCACTTCCTTTTTTTCCTATTTTTTTCTGCCTTTTTTTAGTGGACAAAACTAATAAAAGAAATTAATTAGAAGCTTAAAGGAATATAGAAACTAACCCAGCCCAACAACAAAATAAGCCAATTAATAAATAAATATTCTGGCACATAAAAAAGGAATAGAATAGAGCCAAGGCCCACAATCTAACTGGTCTACGGCTAATTTTCGGCCAACAATAGGCCAGCCCAAACTTCTTCATTCTTTGGAGATTGAATGAAATTGGAATCATTCACAAATTCAAGAAATTGATTTGAAAAATTGAAAATTATATCATATCAAAACCTCTTTTTTCTTACAATTGAATGGATATCAATATTTATAGTAAAATTATTAGATTCTAACTCTACGACTCATTTGGACCTAAAACATAATGAAAGCTCAAAAAAATTAAATAGAAATAAAATAAAATTTTGAAATTTCCTCGAATCACATCAACATATAGGCGGCAAAGCCATCAAGAAAAGAGGTTGGTTCTTGATTGCAAATTTGGTTAGTTCTAAATGTGGAAAATTATTAAAAGATTAAACATATAAAAACTTTAATAATTAGGTTAGAGATTGAATACTTCAAAAATGAGGTTGGTTCTTTAATGGCAAGTGGGGCATTAAGAATTTCTTAAATTGGGTTGATAGGGTTGAGGATGCTTTTGAGTTTATGGAAATCGCTAAATACCATCAATTCAATTTTGTGGCTAATACATTAGAAGAGATTTGGTCAACATGCTTGGAACGGATGCATAGAAGTTGGCACTTTCCTGGAAAACAACTTGCGTATAGTTGGAGTAAAATGAAGTGTCTTCTTTCAGCTCAATTCTTGCCAAGAAATTACGAGAGTTATTCAGTTTTTTCCATCTCTTCATAGTGCAAAGTTCAAAAATTTTTGTGGTAATCCATAAAGCCGTTGAAGAAGTGAAAGGAATTGGGAAAAGAGGAGGAACATGACGGGAAAGAATCAAAGGAAATTATTAGTTTATTGGAGGATGTAATTGACGATGAGGATGGTGTGAAGATTATACCTTAATTAAAGGTGAAAGAATTGAAGATGTTAGAGTAACAATCTCCAAAGATTGTCAAAGAAAGTCCAACACTAATTCACAAAGAAGAACATGTGGAATTTATTAAATTTCTCGTAGACCTGAAGTTTCCAAATAATCGTCCCACGCCAGTGACTTCAGCATCGAGCTATTGGTGATATGGACTTGAAGGTGTTAATTGATGTACAATTTAAATTTGCATCACTAAATTTGTCTTGTCCATTACCATCAAAACATGTCAATGTAATTGCCATTGCATGAATTTATTTTCTTCATTGATCAATTTGTTGTAAAAACAAAATTCCATGCAACAAATAGAATCTTTGTTGTGTGTGGTTGGAGTACACTTGCATGAAGCGGTCATGATGTGAAAATCTTGTATCGCAAGGGCATGAGTGATTTGACTAAATTGTGTGGATTTTTAGTATAACAAGTTGCATTCAATGTTCTTACATGTGCAAGCAAAGAAAATTACATATTAAATCTTGAAATTGGCTATTTCCTATGTTGCATAGGACCTTGATTTTCAACAAAATTTGAAAAATGAGTTTTCTCTATGTTGTAGGGTTTGATGCATAACATCAAGACACTTAAATTTTCTAATAAGACCCAAGATGATTAATTGCCAAAAAAGAGTTATTGATTTCTTGAAAGTTGTGTACAATTTATAAAACCAATTTGTGGGTCATGTGATTGATCTTAATCAGATTCAAGTATTGCGATTAATACCAATAATTTTGCAATTAATTGTGTAGGTGGCACCGACTTGAATTTCATTTTTTTTTCCAAGTAATCTTTAATTATCATCCTTTTGAATTAGAATTATTTTCTACTATTTATAAAACTTTTATACTTAAATTGATAGTTAAACTTATTTTATAGTAATGTTGAATTTGAAATTAATTCTTTAAGAGATGGACTTTATATCTATAAACAAGATATATTAAGGTTACTGAAATTATGAGTTTTTATATACACACGTATTTTGAAAGTCTTTTTCATAATTTTGCTCGTTGACTCGTGCCTATTTTCATATAAGATTTGTGTTTCTTATATGTGTTTATGTTTGAATGCAATTCAATTTCTGCCACCTTTATTTCATGATTGGTTCATGTAACAGTTGTATTTTTCATGCTTTCACCCACATTATCAAACAATCGTGGAGCCAAAATTGTTCGAATACCAACATTGTATACTAGTGTCATTAACTATTATAAAAAGACGAAGAAGAAGATGATAATGAGAATGAAGATAAGGATTATGATGGTGATGGTGATGGTGATGACGACGAGGGCAACGACGAGGACGAGGGCAATGACGACGATGACAAGGACGAGGACGACGATGAAGAATTTTCAACCATTGTCATGAATCCACTCATCTTCAGATATGGATATGGATATGGTTGAATGTGCAGATGGGCAGGATATACTTTAGTGCTTTTTGTTTCAATTCAGATAATCAAAAATTTATTGTCCCAACAAAGGAACTACAAGAAAGATGGTAAGTGAAGACCCTTTTTTTAGAATGAAGCTTTTCTCAAATAAAATTAGATTACCATAGTTTCCAGGAAGGAGAGTACACAAGGAAAACTGGTAGTCTGATTGTCATGATCTCAATACTCCATAACCAACCTTCATGTCCGTCGTCTTGTCTTGTAATAGAAACATGAGCAGATTCATGATTTTAGAGGCAAATTAAAGTGATTTTGGATTCAAGGAAATATAATTTTATTTACTTAATTAAATAGAATTAATTAAACAAAATTTTAATTTTCATATAAAACATTAAGAGTACCAGAATCCAAGACTTCTAATATAACTCCACACGTTTCAAGAAATAGAGGGATAATACAAACATTCAAGAAATTGAAGAAGAGAAATACTGAAACCTTTTTTCAGTACAATCCCTTATCATTAAGTACACATACAAATTAAGCCAATATGTTTCATAGATTTAATACAACATGAAACATGAATTGAAACGTAGAAGATCCAAATATTTCCATAACTCAAATTCTAATAATTTCTTCCCTTTTATCTACATATATTGTCTTCGTCAAGATATATGCAAAGCAAAAAACAACGTATATCATGATAAAGTCAAAATAAATAAATAAAAAAAGAAGACAATGAAGAAAACCTCTAACGGATTGCAGTAACAATCCTTTCTCTCGTAGTCCTCGAGTGCATCAATCCCTTATTGCTTCTTGTCAGCAATTTGGACCAAAACCCTCCTTTGATTTCCATGCCCTTGGCCTCATCACCCTTCCCTTTTCTTTTCTGCAAGAAGAAAGCCATCGACCTGCTCTTCTTTAAAACCCTTCCGGATTTTCTTTTGCCTTTCAAGTCCATAACCGGAGACGAACACGAAGAAGACAGAGAAGAAAGATAGGAACAAGAAGAAGAAGAATAAGATGGAAAGTTTGCTCGCTCTGCAGTAGACTTCGCCAATTGGGAGAGCCTTTCACTTAGGCAGATGGAGCAAACCCCAGGGGATTGCCCATGTTTCTGGTGCCGTTTGCAGGGTGCATTGTTGATTGTTGTCTTGGATCTGACGGATGGTTTAGTAATATTAACGTGGTTAATATTTTGTTTCCAAGTTTCCATGGTTGTGATTTATGAGGATCATATGCGTGTATATATGCAACAAAGAGGAGAGGAGCAAGTTCGAATTTTGCAACTGTATGGTTGCATCCACAGCTCCATGACCTTTCTTGTGAGGTTCCTAGCGTTCTTTCAATGCTGCCATTTTTGACCCGACTGCAAGATAGGATGACGCATTAACACGCACATACAACCAATTTATCTTAAATTTAATGTTTTACATATTCATTATTTTGACTCCAATTGCAAATCCCCTTGGAAATTTCAAAACATAATCTTCCCAACTAAAGAACAAAGACTTCCAAATCATGGACCACTTATTTATTTACTCAACTTTCATCTTTGTCAACTTTTTCTACCTATAAAGTGAACAGCTTATATTTTTCGGCAGTGCACCATAGATGAAAAAGAAACAGCATTCAATTTTATGGGTTTTATATATAACATCTATTTTATGAAAAGATGAAAACAAAACAAATTGCTCAAAAGCATTGCTCTTCGATGCCACATGTATTCATTTCGTTCGAAAATTAAGGCATACTTCGATTCCAAGGTTTTAGATGAGAATCTAATAATAGTTTTTATTTTGAAAAATAAAATGTTATTTGTAGATGTTTTATTAAACCAGAAAATTGAGATGAGTACCATTCAACGTCACGATTACAATTTTCAAACGTGGCTGACACTCAGACATTCCGTGCAGTTGAAACGCCGACACAACAAAGTAGGTGCTAGGAGGTTTCATGCCTATTTCATGTGTGTGTGTGTGTGTGTGTATATATACATATACTATTAAGACTTGGTCAATTATTCACATTATTTGATCAGTCGGCTTTCTAAATAAAATAACAAAAAATCACTTCTCAGTGCGTATCTTTCAAATTTATAACAGGTCCATAAACCAAAATAATCAGAAGTTGTTGCATCAAAAAGGCTTGTTTTTTAGCTTCTCATTCCCACCAATCCCAAATAACTGAGATCGGGCACAGAAGAAAGTGAATTACTAAATAAGACGAGGTATTATGTGAGATATCAAACAAGATGTTATTCATATTATATAATATGATGACTCGACACAGGCTTCCAAATAACTAAAAAAATAAAAATAAAGAAGGGGGAAACAAAACCTGCAACTCGCAGTATTGTCTCACAACTGAAAGCAGGCAAAAGATTAAACAAAATAGGGGTTCTAAATCTTGTAGGTTCTATTTCTAATTTGTCAACAAACAAGCAAAGCAGAGATTACACAAATTTGAGTCTCTGCATTCATAACAATTTCATGTAAAAAATGAGAAAATAATGCTTCTCACTCACCTAAAAAAGGGGTTGGAGGTACAAAAATTCCATCTCTTCATGGGGAGTCCCATTCATTTAGCTGAATCAGCAGATTCTCTTGCACACTGAGAAACATATGGCTTCAGCTGAAAACAAGAGAAACAAGCATAGAAAGATGTTAAATATAAATTTGGTAATATGACCATAAAGGTTTTTTATTTTATCAATGAGTAATATGTATAAGGTCCCCAGACACCAGCTATTCCACAGCATCACAAATCTCAAATGCTAACATTTCTGAGAAATTTTGCACGAAGAGGTAATACTTCCATGAATGTAAAGGTGGGTGTCCATGCTTGCTTATAGCAACAAGTATGATGCCATTGTCAATGTTTCCAGGCACCAACAAGGTACTGAAAACTTTATGAAAATACCTGTCTGACCACCAAGTCTTAAGGAAATGCAAAATCACACACAAACAGAGGGTCTCTGTCTATTACCCACTATAAGCTTAATGGTTATCCTAATGGAGCATATAACAAGGATGCATTCTGCAATGCCCAAAAAGATGGGATAGCTTGAAGTGGATGCAACATTTAGCAAAAGAACATCACCAAATATTCCGCCTATTAACCAATAAGATCTAAGCAAAAGTCTCTCTCTCTCTCTCAAATATCCTATTTTGTGAGCATTAGTAAAAATGTGCACGATGTATTATTTCCTTGTGTCTGTGTGTGTGCATGATAAGACACAAGCATGACCTGTAGACACAAAATAGGGAGAGACTAATGACAACATATAAAGCCTCAAAAGAACAAAATTCCAGTAACAGATGGGATTCAAGTATATCCTAGAAACTGGAAGCAACATATCTAATGTAACAAAGACTCCACTCCCAATGCAAAAAATGAATGAACAAACAAAATAAAGTAAAAAAGAACCATTCTGACAGTATAAAATGCTGTGCTAATGAGCTCATTTAACAGGTGACGGAGTAGAGATTTTGTCTATTCTAATCCTATCAAATCAATTCTTATCATATTTATATTCCAATATTTCAATATAAAAATTTTTGAGTAAAATGTTTAACTTGAACAATGAGATTGAAATTTTCTTTATGTTTAATTAGCAACCATCAGAAAGATAAATAGAAGAATGAACAGAATGAATATCATCTTACAACAAACAGAATAGGTCTAAATCTCGCTACAACCCTTCTTAATTAAGCAAGAAGGCAGAAACTTCAAAATTGCTCTCTAAAGCAACAAAACTGTCTTAAAACCAGCTGAAACTTAGCTTAATTGGTCAGAAAGCAAGTCCCTAAAATTACTCCTAGAGCACAATTGTCTTAAAGCAAAACTCCGCTCAATTGGCATATTGAAATTTTGTATACCAACTTATGGTTCAATCTAGTATTACCAAATGAACACCCCAATCTATATTGAATAATACAAAATTCAGGCTCCAAGACCATAAGCTAAATTGCTTAGACAAGACTATCACCCAAAAAACTCAAAGTTGAGTAACTAAGTGTAAGATAAAAACTTCTTTTTGTATTAATATCTAGAAACATCAAAAAGTTCACCTAAAAGGACATCATTTTCTAAAAGAACCAAAAATCAAGTGCACAAACAATAAGCAACTAAATTACAAGATGCATTATTAATCCTTCCACAATTTCCCAGATCAACTTACATTACCCAATAAATCAAAAAATCAAATTATCTAAAGGGAAAATTTTACATACGGAATATGCAGGAGTTTCAGATTTGGAAGAGAAATACAAGGCGGGTAAAGCAATTATCTTATTATGTTGTTCCACCACTAAATGAACTTTTTATGGAAAATAAGATAAATAATATAAAAAAAGGATCAACTATGATTGTAACTGATATGGAACCATCCAGAAACTAGACTAATTAATCTGGCTCTTCACAAATTCGAAGGCATAGCATGCTTGGTTAGTTGCCTCAAATTTGCAATTTTTGATGAACTTATTTGACATAAATTAAACTTGTGTACCTTGAAGCCAGTTAAATCCGGTACCACATAGTTTGGCAACTTTTCAGGCACCACCACATAACCACCTGCAAACAATTTCATGCATTTTGGTTGTTAAGAAAGTCTATTTTGTTAAAGCCTCTAACTTTGTCAAATCAGACTGCAGAGCATTTACATACGCATACATTTAATGCGGGGCCAATTTTGGCAACTGGGCTACTAAATATGGTGGCAGAATTGTAGAATGTGCTTAAATTCTAATGCGTAATAACTAATGATGAAAATTCTTTGTTTAACTTTTGCATGATAGAAAAATTTCAGTTATTTTTAATATATGTATTTCAATTTACCAAATAAAAGAAATTGGAGTGAATAAAGTTGCACAGGATACAAAGAGGAGATATGTCGTAGTTGGAGAAGATGTGGAGGGTAAAAAGTATTACGTGTAGGAGAAACAAGAGAAATAACGAAAACCGGGAAAAGAAATTAATTCCATTACTTTTAAAATAATTATGGATTATTAAGTAACATACAAAGAAAGTTAATATCTAGCATCCACACATGTAGTAACAGAATATACATCCAACTAAATAGTAGCTTTCTGTTTGGTACATCCCATCCCCATAGTCAGACCATATATCATATCCCGGGCGGGTTCCATGGCATGATTATTTAAGCTAATTTCAGTGCCAACAATGTTGATTAGCCAATCATGATCCTTCTATAATTCAAAGGCGTCTGTCTATTACATTTGAATCCAAAAAATGAGCAATTTAAATCTCAGAATCTAGTTTGATTTGTGACAATGTCTGATGATAGATCATGGTAGGCTACCAAAATTAGTCCCAGAGGTATGGCACAATATAATAGAAACATTTAAATAAGACATAATAGCAGAAATCATATTCACCGTACTTAAAGAATGTTGTAGAATAGATATCTGTAATGATAGAATGAATATTCTATAACATTATGTAACCAATGCATGTAGATAGCTAATACACCAGATACAACATAGGACACATAAGGAATGATTGGAGCTGATTATATTTCCAAAGATAAAACCTCAATGTCTTCGTATACATATGTAATATCATTTCTAGTGTAATAATATATAAGAACATATTCTATTACAAGGTACCAGGGCCATATTTAGGATAGTATTATAACTAACCCTAGTTAGAGGGATCACTTACCACTGTTGCGGTTTGTTGGATGGATCATTCGCCATCAGTGCTCCCTTTTTCCAGCAAGGAATGGTCCCTTGTTTGGAGGCAGTTTGTTTATAAGGAATTTTTTTCACATTTTGGAGGCTAAAATTAGCATCACTGCCTGCTGGAGTGTGCTCAACATCATTAGATTAACCGCTGCATTAAGACCCACCATAGGAAGCCGTGTTTGTAAGCCACGCATGCCATCACAGCAGTCTACCACCAATACCACACATTGGAGCGTGAGCCACCATACAGCGTCAAAAATTCCTCTTGCTGATCCCACCAGAGTTGCTAGTCCATTCCCAATCAAGTGGTACCTTTGGTTTTTGGATTAGAGTTACGGTTCATTCTTCTTATTTTATTTCATTATTTGGGATATCTAATTATTTAGTTTCAATCTGTAGATTCACCAGGATTAGCTGGGGTTACTTTGGATCTTTTCTGTTATTATAATGGAGCACAGTCACAATGTCTACAAATGAGTATGCTGAGTTAAGTAATATCAAGAAGCATTGAAGGGTTCATCTCACCCTATCCCTACAATTGCTGAATTAGGTAACTCAAACATGTGCCTTCTAGCCAGCCATTGACACTTGTGCCACAAATCACATGAAAGATAATCCAAACATCCTTTTTTTTTTTTTTTCAGTTTCAAACCACACAAATCTCTGTCTAGTGTTCACTCTAGCTAATGGCTCTACTATATTAGTTGCGGGTTTTGGTGTAGTTAATCCAACCTCTTCGATTACCTTACAATCTGTGTAAAGTCTTCCAAGATTCTCCTTTAATTTACTCTTTATTAGTAAAATAAATCGTGCTTTAAATTGTTGTGTCTCATTTTTCCTAATTATTGTTTTGTTTTAGGATCTTATGACATAGACGATTACTGGTGAAGGGTATGAATCAAGGGGTCTTTACGTCTTGAATCCTTGAACAGGAATTCTTACACCTTCAAAGCTCATTGTCAACTAGGTCATCAATCTCTACCTTTTCTAAAGCGATTATGTCTTGAATTCATAGTTTATCATCCTTAGAGTGTGAGTCATGTCAATATGCAAAACATCATAGATTGCCTTCAATCCCTTGTGTCAATGAAAGAGCCAATTTTGCTTTTGAATTAGTTTATTTAGATGTTTGGAGTCCATATCCAGTTGTATTGAAAACTAGTTTTCAATGTTTCATTTCGAATTATTCTCACTATCGTGCATTTTGTATTGAAATTAAAAAACAATTTAATACTTGTATACAAACACTCCCTAGCAACAATGCCAAAGAGTACTTTTCTGATCATTTCCAAAAATACATGACTAAGCATGGTATCCTTCATCCATCCTCATGCATGACACCCTATCCCAAAATTGAGTTGCTAAAAGAAAAACTAGACACCTACTTGAAACTGCGAGAGCCTTATTATTTCAAATTAAGTCAACTGCAGGCCTTCTTCTGCAGTCCGTGGTGAGATCCTTTTTTCTATACTATTCTCTAATAAAAACATTATTCCGTATTGAACCTCTTACCTTTGAGAGCACTTGTTTTGTGAGAGATGTTTGTCCTCATATAATTGAGTTGGATTGTAAATATTTGAAATGTATTTCCAATGGTACTCTTATCTATAAAAGGGATATCGTTGCTTTTATCTTGACCTTAGTAAGTATTTAGTGTTGGTAGATATTACTTTCTCTTAAGATCTCCTCTTTTGTCTCTATGCCACCCTATCCCAAACAAGATGACGATCTATTAGTGTACTATATCACCTGCTAGTCACCTGTATATACACCACTACCACCTACATCACCAAAATTAATACCACTTATTCCTCATGTGTACACCAGACATCATGCCCCTCCTACACAATGCCCTAAACTAGAGACTTCCTCGTCATCAAATCTACATAATTTTGAACTCCATCTACTAATTGCTCTTCAAAAAAGTAAACGTCAATGTACATATCCTATTTCTTCCTTTGTATTTACAACAAGTTATCTTCCACCTCTTGTTCTTTTGTGACTTCCCTTGATTCGAAAATTGTCCCTAAAACTATAAAAGAACCCTTATCCTAACCTAGTTGGTGTAATGCGATGATAGAAGAGATGAACGCTTCATATGCTAATGGTGCTAAGGAGTAAGTGAGGTTACCAACAAGAAAGAAAGCTATTGGCCACAAATGGGTGCTTGCTATTAAGTTCAATTTAGATGGCTCTACTGCACGCCTTAAAGCTTGTCTCATAGCTAAAGGCCATGCCCAGATTTATGGAGTTGATTAGGGGGAAACTTTCTCTCAAAAACTATAAAAGAAGCTTTATTCTATCCTAGTTGGCGTAATGTTATGATAGAAGAGATGAGCGCTTCACATGCTAATGGTACCAAGGAGTTAGTGAGGTTATCAATAAGAAAGAAAGCTATCAGCTACAGGTAGGTGTTTGCTATTAAGTTCAATTCAGATAGCTCTATTGCACACCTTAAAGCTTGCCTCGTAGCTAAAGGCTATGCTCAAATTTATGGAGTTAATTATGAGGAAACTTTCTCTCATGGGGAAACTTTCTCTCCAGTGGCCAAATTGACATCTGTTCATTTGTTTATTTTCCTTGTAGATAACAATGACTGGCCATTATATCAACTCGAAGTTAAAAATTCCTTTTTACACAAAGACTTCCATAACGTAAGTTAATCTGGAGTAATTACTAGGGTGGGTTTATTACTCAGGGAGAGTATGGAAAAGTTTGTTGTCTCCACAACTCCTTATATGGTTTGAAATAGAGCCCTCATTCTTAGTTTGGGAGGTTTAGCTAAGAAGTAGAAAGGTTTGGAATGAAAAAATTGAAAATCCGAGCACTCTATCTTTTACAAAGAAACTACATCTAATATACGCTTTTGGTGGCCTACATTGATGATATTATTATTATTGAAATGATGCAGAAGGTATCTCATCACTGAAGTCCTTTTCTTCATAGTCAGTTTTAAACTAAAGATTTACGGGAGCTAAAATATTTTTAGGGAATTGAGGTGCTAAGAAGCAAGAAAATTATTTTTTTTGTCACAAAGGAAGTATATATTTGACTAGTTAGCAAAACTAGAAAGTTGAGAGCTAACACACATGGTACTTCTGTAGTTCCCAATCATCAACTCATGAAGGAGGGAGATCTATTTGAGGACTTGATAAATATTGAAGACTACTAGGGCAAGCTAAATTACCTAATCGCAACTCATTCAAACATCGCATATCCAATTAGTGTTGTGAGTCAATTCATGTCTACCCTTACTATCCATCCTTGGACATCTCTTAAACATATCTTAGGCTACTAAAAGGGAGTCATTGGGCTACGAATACAGTGTAAAAATTACGGACATTATCAAATCGAATTTCCTCAAATGCTGGTTGGGCAGGGTCTAAGATTAACAAAAGATCCATCACTAGGTATTGTATCTTTGTCAGAAGAAACTTAATTTCGTGGAAAAGCAAGAAGCAAACTATTATCTCGATCAAGTGTAGAAACAAAATATAGGGCAATGGCACAGTGAACATATGAGATAATGTGGACATGCCAACGTTTATAAGAAGCAGGTTTTCAGGCACCAACACCAACTAACTGGTGGTGTGATAATCAAGTAGCTCTTCATATAGTCACCAACCCAGTATTTCATGAACAAACTAAACATATTAAAGTTGATTATCACTTTGTTTAATAGAAACTACAATAGAATCTGATCTCTATAGGGCATGTGAAAATAGGAAAAAGAACTCAATGAGAATCGAGTCAGCTATATTCGTAACAAGTTGAACATGATTAACACCAATGCCCCAAATTAAATAGGAGTGTTATGGGATAAATATTTTGTAAAATAATGTAACCAATGTTTGTTCGTAAGCAATAGACTAGATGCCATATAGATCATACATGGAATGATTAGGACTAGATTATCATTTTAAAGATAAGAGGTCAATGTTTTTGTGTAAATATGTAATCCTATTTCTAGTGTAATAATATATATGAACATATTCTATTACAAAGAAATATATTTACAATCGGTTTAAAGAGCTTCAAATTTCAACATACCACCTTTTATTTTTCGAGAAATGAAATTCTATAATACTTTAAAATATCTAATAAATGCTTTGTGAACAAATTTGCAGTTTCATTTTACATGCAACTTTGAAATTCTAAAAGAAAAGATCAGAGGTAGAAGATAATTTTATAGGCCTTTTGTCTTCTAAAAAACAGAGGTTGGCTACTGACTCAAAATAGGGTTGTATGTCTTGATTGTGGATGTGTAATGGGCTGGATAGAAGAACACAGCTTTAGCAGTAGAAGAAGTGAAGATGGAAATTCACTGGAGAATTCTGTCAGTCTGAGATAGAGAGGAGAGAAGTCTATAACAACAATTCCATTTTTGGATGCATATAGTTGTTTATGAATATTGGTTTATATAAAAAAATTTGTCATGCATATAATGAGAAAAAAAGAACAAAGAAATTATGGAATACAAGATGTATGTATCCAAAGAAATTATGGAATACAAGATGTATATATCCAAGAATTTTTTTTATTCTTAATCACATACATATGTACATATAAACATTTATAATCCTTCCTAATTTTGTTAAATGGCTGGCATATTCATTTCAACAAGTCAATCATTGGTAGGAAATATCATGCTACATAAAATAATCACACTTGGTGAGGAGCTAAATGAATAATTCTGAAATATTACCCATACTTTAGGCCAAGAAACATCACAAATGAATTTGATTAACCAATCCATATCATATAAAATGAGCACATTGGCATGTCTTCCGAGAACTGAGATGATCACATTAACTCATATAGACATAGAAGAATTTGTTAAGACTGGTTGGCCGCTGTGATTTGTAACATGGGAACTTAGACTAAGAGGGTGTTTGGGTGAGCTTATAAGCTGGGTTAAGCTCCCCAACCCAGCTTATAAGAAGCTCACTAAATTTGTTTAGTAAAAAAATATTTTTTTTGGAGTTTATAAGACAAAAAAAATAAGCCATTTTACATCTTATAAGCTGCCGAAAATAAGATGGACTTATCCAACTTTTGTAACAGCTTATAAGACACGTGCATTAAAAATTTGTAAGCGATAGAACTACCCTAATTATATCTTGTAATTACCAATTTACCTTCACGAATCTAATTCTCTCTAGCATCGTTTCTCTCCTTAGCATAACACTTCCATGAATCACTCGATCTCTTCTCCATGAATCACTCGATCTCTTTTCCATGAATCACTCCATCTCTTCAGTAGAATACCGCCCAATCTTTTTAGTAGCAGACCTCATTTAATCAACCAGTTTCTTCAGCAGAATACTTCGTTGAAGCAACTTGTGAGTCCTAGTTAATTTTTCCTTCATATTTTTTATGTTATTCTCATAAATCAAATGTTGGTATGAGAAATTTTGGTCGATTTTGTTTTAATTTTGCATAAAATTTAGCTTATAAGATTAGCTAACATTTTTATCTTTTTCAATCGGAATTTCAAGCCAAATTTCCGCAATTGCCTATGTTGAATCCATTCTTTGCTATTCCATTACTGATCTAAACTACCTTGTACATATCATTGTAAGTTCAAGCTAATTTACCCTCTTTTAAATTTGCTTTGTTCCTGAATCGATCGGTTTTAGTATGTTGATAAGTGCTGACACCCCAATATCACCAAGTGTAGCCATTTCTTTTGTTTAGGCTTCAATTCACATAATTAGATGTGAAAAGGCAGAGAGAAGAAAGAAAGCAAAAGGTTGGTTGTGAAAGGGAGTTAAAATCGAGAAAGCTGGTAAGTAAGAAAACAAAAACAGTCAATATTTTCTTGGTGGGCTTTTCCCTGTCTTTATTGGGCTTTAAATAAAAAAAGTTAGGCTGATGAACTGTGCACATCGAATAGGTGATGGACTTCCAGTTCTGTTATGCTTTTAGGTCATAAAGTATTAATCTTGCTCATGTCTACAAGTGTGTGTTGCATGTGAAGCTTGGGACTGTTGAAGCCATGTGGGGTTTTGGGATACACGTGGGTTGGCAACTGATAGAAAAAAAATTTTGTATGGCAGAGTAATTAATAGAGTAAAGCAATGACTTAAAAACAGGACGTGGCTATTTTACCAGTTGGTGTAGTGGCTTGGTGCTAGAATTTATGTCTGAAAGTTTATCATATTTTCCTTTTAAGTATCTTTTGCAGACATACCTAGAATTTGTTCTTTGCTTGAATTGTGCTTATCATGAAGATATCAGATGATTGATGAGACAGTATTCAGCTCTATTTGCAACCACACTTTACTATAAAAGCTTCAGGCATGTCCACTTTAATTGCCATTTTATTTATGCCTCAAGTTATTGATCATGCTATGCAATGATAAGAAATAGATTTCTGGATTTTTTGAACTGATGGAAAAGGAATTTATTTTTTTTGTTGCTAATTGAAACAAGGAATATTAGAAAGGAAACTTCATACTTAAAAAACCTTTGGTTGGCATTTTCCATTATTTTGGTTATTAGTTACCATAAGGGAAACAACCGTCAAAGTAGTTTCTTGAGGGTAAAAATGCTATCTGTGTTGCAATGTTTCAATCAATAAGAGCTTCAGTATGACACTGGTTTTGAAAATTTTTTATGGGCGTATTCTTAGTTATTTCTCTCATGCTGGGGCTTTTCCCAATTCAAATAATTTGTTTTGAATCGTAGTATTTTGGGGAATGCATTCCGGTATCATGTGTGGACCCTTGTATTGGCATCAGTAGTTTATGCTTTTACGTCCCTACATAATTCGTCTTTTCTTTCTCTTTGTTTCAATGAAATACCCTGGAGAGTGGAGACATCCAACACTACACACTGAACATTACAAATTATTGTTGGATGTTTATGGACTTTTATTTATTTTTGTTGTATTGAAAATTTCAGGGGGCAATTGATTATAATCTATGATATGCGAGCATCGCTTGCTCTGCATTTTGCCCCTATAATAATTTTCTTTTGTTATTTCTTTTTTCTTTCTGTTTGTCATTGTCCAACAATATTGAAGGAGGGGCCTAATGGCTGCTTAACAAGCTAAAAGGTTAGTTTTCTTCTTTCCAGGTTTCTCTGGGTAGAATCATATTTCAATCTTCTTTCTTGCAGAAAGTAATTTAACATCTTGAATGCTAGCTAAATATTATTCTTTCATTTTTCTAATAAGTTGGATTTTGGCACATACATGAAGAAGAAAGCTTCTACATCACTTTTGTGTATGAAGGGCTTTATGAAGGTTTGTTTTGTTCCTATTTTAATAGTATTAAACCAGTATTGAATCAGCACTTTCAGTGACATACTTCTCATTCTTCGTCATAAAACAATTCGCTTTGTTTCTTTTACTTTTCAGTAGTTTCATGGAGCAATAGGATATTCGTGATCGCTTTTTGATAAAACCTTTGAGTGCCTGCAATATTTCCTATGGCGAGGAAACCATCAAAGACGATCATGTTTAACAAAATTTAGATTGGTGGATTTTATGCTAAGTAACAACTCACGACATTTTGGCATACAATGAGAATTACATTTATAAAATTCAATGTTGAATTTCTATTTGAACGAGTCATAAATATGTGGAGAAGATATTAAATGGACATGGAATAAAGTGTCATCATACTTTTTGCCTTGAGAACCTACTTTCCTAGATTTTGTCCCAAGAATTGAATCAAAAGTAGGTTTTTGCTCGAAAAGAGGAATGTTTGTTCACAAGGAAGTGGGAATTTTCATCATGACTTGTGCCCACGATGTGGATAATGAGTTGCTACAAGAGATATTCAATCATTCAAGAGAGACCATTTCAAGACATTTTCATAGAGTTCTAAATGTTGGTGGTAAGGTAGCTAATGATATAATTAAACCATATCATGAGTATGCATAGGATATCATAAGCCACAACATTTTTGATACAAGCCGTTTTTCTAATGTAAGTAATTTTTTAAATACACTATACAATATATGCATATATTCTTGTTGTTATTGTCATTATTACTACTACTACTAATACTATAGATGATTGTAAACTACTAAGATATCTTTACTTCTCTTTATGATCTATATGATAGCATTGGAGTGATTGATAGCACACATGTTAAGGCTTGATTACCACAAGGAAAAGTTGTGGTTTTTAATATGTGCTTTATGTTTGCTTGGGTAAGGTGGAGAGGAGCTGTGCGTGATAACAGAATATTTGGAAAAGCTATTCATAGTTCAGATCTCAATTTTCTTCTTCCAAGGGAGAAAAAGTATTACTTGGTTAATGTTGCCTTGCTCACATATGCAAGGATATATAGGTCCTTATAAAGGTGAAAATTTGAGATATTATCTCGAAGATTTTCAAGTTAAAAATGGCCAACTATGAACTCCAAGTAATGTGAAGGAAAAAAGTTTAATTTTTATCACTCGTTAATGAAGGAATATCATTGAACAACCTTCGGTGTTTGGAAGGCAAGATGGAATATTTTGGCTGACATGCCTTGTTTCCATATTGACAAAAAAAGGAAGATTGTGTAGACAACTATTATGATTCACAATTATAAAAGAAAGAAATGTTCTAAACAAGGCATTCCAAGTAGCTTGGGATGAAAGTTATGTGCCACGAATTAAACGTATTAATGAATTATCTAGTAAAGTAGCTATTGTTGAAAACAAAAATAATGTTAGCACTTATTGGATGGTTGTGCGGGACTCAATTGCTATGGACATTGCTTATAGAAGATGATGGCTTTAGTGATAGTACTAGAATGATTTTTGTCAAATGTCCGAATGATGTTCAAAATTTTAATAATAAGCTTAATTTTGAGCAGCCTCTTGTTTTATTTGTGTTTTTAATTTTATTTTATATACCAAAATAATTGTTCAGAAAAGTTTTATAAAAGATAGAATGAAACCAATAGTTTGACATGCACACTAAAATTATTTGCAATTATCATAATAATTTTAAAGATTTTTTCTCTAATAACCGTTTTGTATGTTTATTGTTGCATTAGAGTAAGAGCATATACAAGTTTCCTCAACAAATTAATTAAATAAAAAAATTTAGCAATTAATTTAATTCTTGACAAAACTTGAAGCATAAAAACAATATAATAATTCGTCAAATAATTTATTCGCTAAAATTAATTCTATCAAAGTAGATGAAATTCTATGATTTTTTATAATTTTGTCAAAAATGTCTAAAATATTGTAGTCTGAGTTTAATTAATTTTTAATATTTATGAGAGTTATATAAAAAATGGATTCAAGTATATCCAAGAACTACACGTTCACATGAGTCTAATAGTATTATGTCCTTTTTGGCCTTTGTGATAATAAAGGTGCTTATAATGCCAAACACTATACCATCATCTTATTATAACCAAACACCTAAAAATCTTATTTTTTAAAATAACATTCTACATTAGAGCTTATAAGCTCCTAATAATAAGCTCACCCAAACACCCTCTAAATTGTTGAAATTGCTGCCACACTAACAACTTTCAGCCCTGTTTTAAAAACCTTCAGCTACACCGTGATTGATTCCTAAGGCTAAAAGTTAGGAGGGAATATTTTCAGGGTGTTGCAGCAAAGATTGTTTTCTTCCTTATTCTCATAATAGTAAGACATAATGATATATTCCCAAAGGCCTACAAAAGTATTTCCACATAAGAACACCATTAAAAGACCAAACGAGATTTTGTTTCTGAAACATACAGCAAAATCACCAGATATCAGGGAAGAAAACAAAAATTAGAAAAAGCTAATGGATCTGATAACAATAATCCAAAATCAAATTTATTTCTTCGAAAAAGAAAAAAAGGATAATTCTGCGCGTCGTAACACATTTTAACATAGAATCCACAAAAATACTATTAAAAATGCACCTTTGCGAGTGTGAAAACCGGTGGGCTTGCAATTTTTTCCCTTGTAAAAGCCTCGAGGACTCCTTTTCGACGTCAGAATATCAAGCGACGACGTTCGCTTCCTTCTGAATGCCCTCCCTATTCCCAGTATCAGCCCTAGCGCCATTTTCTAACCGCTCACTTTCTTCAGCTTTCCTCTGTTAAATTTTCTGGATCAAAAACAATAATCGTAAAGAGCATTCCAAATGGCTGCCAAGAACAGCAGCAGGAAAATCGAGGGAACTTTACTTAAAGCTGACAGCACTGGCACGAGCACCGGAGAAGGTTCTATGGCGAAAGGTTCAAAGAAAAGTCTTCTTTCCTCTTTTAGGAAAAATGGGCCGACCCATCTATTTGGGCCTTACCCATATGAAAACGAGCCACAGATATTGGGCCTCAGAGAAAGATCAACGCCCTTGTTTCGGGTGGTGGCTGGGTGTCGTTCTTTGTTTTGTTTAAGTGAACATTAATCCTTTCAGTTTTAATTGGTTTTGCTTCACTCAAACGTTAAAGAAAAAAATTATGTTCATTAAAATAACTATTTTTCTACGCAAAAAATATTATTTAAAAAAGTTATTTTACATTTACACGATAAATAACCTTTATACATTCAATTAGCTTGTAAAATGGGGATTGAGTTAATTATTACGTTAACATTTAAAATTAATATCAGTGGAATATATACTATTATCCCTATTATTTCAAAACTTGAATCATAGGGACACAGGTTCATTTCTTTAATTACACACACACACACATAAGGGGCATTACAATAGTTTGCTTGTATCACTATCATAAGAAAAAGTCACTAGATAATTTAATTTGTTTGAGAAATTTTGGTCGATTTGACGTAAGTGCACGTGCAGGCACCACCATGAATTAATCGAATAGGAAAATCTTTGTATAATTTAAACTATAATCTTTATTTATTTCCTTGAGAATGTTTTTATAGAGAAATTAGGTGTTATGGAAAAATCACTATAAATACATTCGCCATCGAATTGTTACATTGATAAACTCATTGAAAATGAAAATCCAAGTAAGTACCCCTTGACAAAGGATCAAAGAAAGAAAGACACATATTTATCCCTCTCCCAACTTCCTAAGGGTAGAGAAATTAAAAGGGAAGAAATTTTAGTGAAGAATAAAGAAAAAAAAAAAAAAAAGAGTTGAAATATGAATTATCATCAACAAGCAAGGATAGCTCCGAAGGGCTAAGCAGAGTAATTATTGCTTCATCTTCTTGATTGGCAATATCTCTTATATTTATATATTCATATGCCTCTTGTTCACACAAGAGTAAGACACCACAAAAAGGAAGCCTCCAAAATCCCAATTGGAGATGTTTGTAGATATTATCTAGTCACATTTGTTCTTCTTCATCAATCCACATTGTGAAATCCAGGCTTTTCAACAGGCTTTTGCCGTAATCAGAATTGGACATTACATAGCTCCTTGGATGCAGTTTTCCTACAATTTGTCAATAATTGGAAGGGAAATGTGCATTACATTTCATCAACATAAATTATAACTCGTGATCACGAGAATCGACATACATGGTACATACACTGGAAGTTGAATTATAAGAATCAATTGCAAATATGTAAGTTAAATAGCATATATGATTTTAGAGGACATTCATTTAATTTGTTTGATAACAAGCTAAGTATGGGATAGCTTATTAAAGAAAATGATGCGATTTGCCGAAGTGAGTTTTGTAGGCGGCACAGATAAAACAACCACAATTGACAAATTGAGTTGATTGATACGTTGCAATTCGACATAAATTACACTTAAATGAATCAATTTAAGATTATTTGCAATAATTAAGAATCACTCAACTAATTTTAAAAAGCAACTGAAAGAACTCACAACTCACGCTGGACAATGTTAGTCTCATGAAAGAACATAAAGTAATATTTATAGGAAGCTAAACTTAGGACTTTGATGAACCTAGAACATATGAAAAAGCCCAAAGGCTACTTTCAAACCTTAAACCCAAATTCTCAAATCCAAGAACCCCATTAGAAAATACAACCGCCAATTGGGTAAGATGCATAAAGCTAAGCATTTGTGTTGGTAAAATTGTGTGACACGGTCTTGGCCAATTTATGGAACAACATTGTGAATAACTCAAGTTTAATGTAATATAGTTGGAATAACCAGGCTATTTATATCCATGGACTATATAGAAGTTAGATCTCTGTGAAAGAAAGGACTAGTAAATGGTCTAAAGTATAAGGTATAAATTAAGCTACATTTTTTTTTTCTTTCACCATCTTTCTAACCAAAAACCCAAACATAATTTTATGTCCCTCAATTCCCTTCATCCTATTTTCCATTCCCAACACAAAAAATAGGCCATCTAAGTCAGCCTCCCTCTATTTTCCCTAAACCTAACTATGGTCCTTGCATTTTGCATCTATGTACCAACCCAAAGAACAAAGATAGGTCACCTACTTCTTTACTTAATTGCCTCTTAATTCATTTCTCTTGCATGAACACTGGTAACTCTTGAAAATTCAAGAATTCATCAAGTTTGAATGAAGATTTTACCGCGTAAGGTGACCAGAACTTGATTGTGATGGATACAACGATGATCCAATGAAGCTATGTGAGTCTCCAGCATTGGTTTGTACCCAACCCTCTCGACTCCTGGTAACATTTTAATTAAACATTCAAACAGACACTGTTAGCGGGCCCTTAATTATCTCGCAAACTAATTCAAATTTACTGCAAATATATACCAACACTGAGAATAAAACAACATTAGTAGCAAAACCTATGTTGTACTGACGCAGCGCTATTTATTTCATTCATGGTTTACATTTGATGCATATATAAGAAATTTTCATAACTATGAACAAGCATGATCCTACACATTGTCCACCTATAAATGTGAAGCATCACAATAAGCTGTTTTAGCTATATATATAATATTCAATGTTTTTTAGAATCGGATCGGAGATAAAACCGGACAGTATATTGGTTCACTGATTCGACCAGTCCAACCGGTTCAACTGGATTTAAAAACTAGTCAATTAATATTATTATATATATATATATATATTTTTTTTAATAACAAAAATTTTAAAAATAAGTTAACAATATTTTAAATTTACATAACTAATTCACTTATTAATCAATGTAGAATTATTATTTGAGTAAAAATATATAATTAATTAATTATTTTTAAAAGTCAAACAAATTAAAGATATAATAATTGATTTATTAGTTTTTAATAACATATTCATTATGTATAAATGAGTATACAATCATATACAAAGACAAAAAAAGTAATAAATATTTATTTAAACAATTGTGATATTTTTTCTTTTATACACTTTCATTTCTTTATTTGTTTTTCCTTTGTTGGTATATTTTAATTTAGTGATTCATTTCCATTTTTCCTATCCCTCCTCTATTTCATTTTTTTTCCTTCCACTCCTTCTTTTTCCTTTTTCCTCTTCCTCTCTTCTTCTTCCTCGTACATTTTTCTTCTTTTTCTTCTTAAAAAAAACATAATAATAATTTAAAAAATCCAAGCCGGTAGTCCCGGCCCAGGCCGCCGGTTGGCTCTTGGTTAAACTGGTCGGACCAACTAGTTTGGCCGAGTTTCCAAACATTGTATTTATTGGATCATATAGTATGACACATGTGTTTTCTATTTTTAACATTTAACTGCATTTGGAATTGTGTAGAAAAACTGATTACGGACATGTAAAATATTAGCCAAAAATTGCCTAGAAATATCCAAAATTACCTCATAATAATAATAATAATAATAGAAAAAAGTTAAAAAATTATCATCATCCAACAGCTATATAAATGTCAGCATCACATGAAATTTAATTAGGTAAACTTGGAACAGAAGTAGAAAATTTTGAGTTGAATAGTGCTAGCCAAATTTTGACTTTAAGACAAAGTGAAAGCGCAAACGCTCAAATGCGGAAACAGTAAGAAACAAAAAAAAAAAGTGGAAACAATAAGTATCTCCCAAAGATGACAAAATGCAGTTAAGAATTCTAGTAGATATCCTATACAAAGAAAACCTATAAACCTAAAAAAATCACTTGTCATCAGACATACAGGAGCATCCTTTAGATATTAGGACCATCTAAGTTCGAATAATTTAGACAGGGAGAGGAATTATTTTGGACAAAAGAAATGAAAAGGAAGCTGGCTCCAAACTGTGTCCCATAACATATTAATTAATACATAGTATCAAATAGTACTTTAAGAAAAGGAGAGCACTAAAAAGTCAAGAAACTGCCAAATTTTTGTCCTATATTTTCAATATATTTCCCTCATGAGAAGAATAAGAACAAGGGTTTTTAAGAATTAAATAGTTCAAGAATAAAATTATTCAAAGCAGAAAAGAAAAAGTATCTATAGGAGTGGTTGCTTTCTCTTAATTCTTAATTTGGCTTTTGGTAGTGTTTCCCTAGCTTTTTTAGTTTTTTCTTTTTTAAGTACACCCATAAGCAATCTCAGGTGAAAATCATCCAGAAAATAAAGGATTAATGAAAAAAAAGAAGAAAAACGAGACAGAACAAAAGCAAAAGCGGCCACAAGAACCCTCTTTTTTAATCCTGAAAATAAGATAAAATAATGGTGGACGATAAGTTTCCAGTTCTGAGTTTCAGGTACCATGCAAACGGAAAAGGAAAAAGGAAAAAGGAAAAATAATAATTCATCAGTATTTCATGATCTCATTTTCTAGTGCTTTTGCTTTCTACACACACACACACACACACACACACACACGTGTGGGTCTATGTGTGTGTTTATTTATTTATTTATTTTTTATTAAATTCGATAAAGGTAGTAATAAATACCTTGAGGAGTTGCTCCACAATGAAGCGTTGGTGGAAGGGTAAATATTATCAAATTCTAGGTGCAAAGATCCATCAGAAGAAGGGCCTCTTTGATCCATGAACTGTCGAAACCCTGGCCGCTCGCCTGCGCCGCCTATTGTGGACAAATCATCTTCTCCAGACCCATCGGAATGCCCTTCAACAAAACAAGGAAAAGAAAATAAGCAAAGAAACCAAAACTTCAAATGATTAATACATGATTTCTGCTACATATAGCGTTTATTTAAAATTATTTGAATTACATGAGTACCTGGGGAAGCTGCTGGCTTGTCAGTGGTCTTAACAGTTCTATACATCTGCAATAGTTTTGGTGGATTAAAACAAAAGAATTATTAAGGAAAAGAGAAAATTATATATATAGCAAAGAATTCGAGAAATAAAAATAGCTATGTTGTTTATAATAATCTCTCTAGCATAGGGAGAGGGCGTGTAGTGTTCAGTACTATTCTTGGTTCTCTGAGCCATATGTCTGGGGATTCATCATTAATCACGAGGTTGATGTTTGATGAAGTAATAAAATGGGCTGCATTATTGAAAAATGATGACTTCGTCTTAACTTTGTCTGCTTTCATCAGTCTATCACTACAACTCTCTTTCTCTGGTCTGGCTTTTCTGTCTGCCCTATTATTTAATTTATTTCGTTCATCCAGTATGCACTACGGGCCAGAGAGGTAAACAAAGTGCGCACATGGACGGGAAAAATTGACTGTGAAAATATCAACATAGTTAAGTTAAATCACATTACGATAGTGTAGAGTTTATTGCAATTTGTATAATTGACTTCACTCTGTTCGATGCCATCCCCACCAGTTAGCTAACCCTCAAACATAAAAAAAAGAGAGGGGACAAACGTGAGGTTTAGCTCAATTTTCCAGCCTTTATACTTATTTATTTTTTCTTGTTTGACTAGGACTTTTTATGTGGCCTGCAGGCTTTCAGTCTGCCATAGTTACCTGCAAATGGCTTTTGACATGAGCAAGTGTGAGATCTTTGACATCCATGAGCTCAAGTACCGACTTTGGAGTGGCCCCTAAGGATCGAAAACGAACAGAAGTAAAGTTAAAAACAACAATTTTTCCAGTAATTGGTTAACCCCAAATAACGAAAATAATACAAAGTAAAAAAAGCCCAGAAAAATTGAAAATAAATCGAGGGCATGGAATGGGGGAAAGAGCTATAAGAAGTGCCAAAAGGAGGAAAAAGAAAAATAAAGAAACAGCTAATATTTTACTTTCATGGCCGCCAAGAAGTTCAACTGCATGAACAAACCGAGCGTGAAGGGTGCTCGTCCATCTCATTCTTGGCGCCCTCATACTACGTTTTGCCGGCACTTTCGGAAGAAATCTCGATCTCATAATCCCATGACGAGAACCCTCGTGAGAATTCCCCATACCATACTGAAGATGATTGTAGTGTCGATACTGCTGCAGCTGGTGATATCCAGGCGAGGGCCCATTAAACCTGCCGCCGCCGCGGTAAGCTGCGGTAGAGGACGAGCCATTAGGGCCCAGATTCAGCAATGGCATGTGATGATCCAAACCACCAGCAAAATAAGGCAAATTCGAGTGATGAGAAAGGGAAGAAGGAGAGGAAGATAAAGGACAAGGCATCTGATAGAAGCGCATCTTTTGATCCTTCTCTCCCGTAGAATGGTCCAGAGCCAAGAACGGGAACGGACTGTTGGGATAGACCGGGACGCCTTTGATGGGCCTCAGTCTGTCGGATGGATCAAACAGAGAATCCCCGAGATGATTCAGCTGGTTGTTATTGGGCAGGTGGAAGTATTGGTGATAAGGGTTTTGTGGCTGTTCTTGATCTTGATGAGCTCTCAACCCACCATTGGATGGGTGAGCCAAGGAGAGCTCGGTGAGTGAGTTGCTGCTGGCGCTTGTCGAGAGATCGAAGCTCGAAGCGACCTCGTTTCTGGTGCTGGTTCTTGGTGAGGACGATGAATCACAGTTGGGTGGACTAATGTGGAGAGAGAGATCAGGAACGGGCCTGGAGGAGGGCTCCAAGAAAATCCCTTCCAAGGGCATCTTTTTCGCTCACTAGATTTTTCTTGAAATCTAGTAACAATATATATTATATAATCATAGATGGCATGAAAAAGTGAAGTGAATTATTAGACAGAAAAAGGGTGTGAAGATTGATGGTTTTCTCTACCTGTGGGAGATTTTTCCAAGACAACCTTGAAAGGAAGACAACCTTTGGGCGTCAGTGAAAAGGTTAAAGATTGGAAAATCAACTGTGAAAAGTGATATGAAAGACGCAAGAATTCAAGTTGAAGCTCAATGGCCTTATCTTCAAACCAAAACCTCAATTTAACGTTCAGAGGAAGAGAATCCAAGAGGACAAGGAAGAAAAAAGGAGCAAAAGATGAATAAAACCTCAAATCTTTTTTGTGGGTTCTCGGAGATTTGCCGTGGTAGATTAAAATAAATTCCTTTCAGAGATTATAAAGTGGTGAAAAGACTTATAATAGTGCAACATATGCTTCAAAAAGGCGGAGATAGTCTAAGGAAAATGAATGGCCATGAGAACTCTTTCACCCTCTCTACGAAATGAAGAATAAGGAGCAGAAAGAGAGAAGCAAAGGGAATAGAAAAAGAGAGGAGGCATTCCAGAAAAGAATATGGAAGAAGGATGGGTGGGTGTTGGGGGGATTTGGTGTCTGGTTTAATTCCTCCAGAGTCTATCTACGAAAATGACAGTAGAACGAGGGCTCTTCTTCATCTCTCTCTCTCTCTCTCAAATTCCCAGTCAAAACAAATGAATATTATTAATAAAAATATTTGTTGGAACATAAAAAGATATATGGCCGCTTTTTTATCATTCCTTCCCCGTATACGGCGGGTTAAAATTATTCTAACAGAGAGTGATAATCCTCTCTCTCTCTCACCCCTCAGACACACACACACACACACACACACGAAGAAAAATACACACACCACATATTTTTCTTTATTTTATTATGATTTAATTTAGTGTTTTGATCATTAGGGAGTGTAATTCTCATATATTTTAAATTGGTGTTCTACGTCATATTTTACTGCATACATATTTTCATGGATGTAAATTTATATATTTAAGAAAATATTTGGTATACTTGGAATACTAGTGTAAACATGAAAAAAAAACACTTTCTTATTTTTGAGTTTATTTTCATTTTTCTAATTTAATTTGTTTTCAAATATTTTTTTAAAAAATATTTGTTAAAGAAGTTAGGGGTTTCATACGGGCTAAGTACATCCATTTCCTTTCTGGGAACCGCTTTTTTTTTTAATTTTTTTAATTATTTTTTTAAAGTTCAGTCTGCCTTATTCTTAGGCTTTGTTTGTTTTCAATATTTTTAGATATTTTTATTTCGAAAATTATGTAAAAATAAGAAAAAATAGATAAAATAATTGAATATGCGCTGTTTGGTACATAATTGAAAACAAACATAACCTTAGGTTTTATGATACCCCACTTACTCATTTAAGGGATGGAGTTGCACCAAACATTAAGTGCATTTTATTTAGCCCAATTGTATGCAAATCCAGTTACATGATTATATGAAACAGTAGTACATACTATAGAGGTGATTAATTTTTAATTTTAGTTTGTATAATTATTGTAATAAAATAGTTGGAATATTAATCCTATATGTAATTAAAGCTTGAATTTATTTTTAAATCATCTAATATTGTTAACATCAAGGTCATGTTTCCCCAAAGAATTTGGTAGGATGGTGAGATCCATCATGCATGGATCCTTTGATTACGATAATACAAGATATTGTTATATTGTATAATATGAAGGTCATAAATGGGAACTATTAGGTATGGACCAAATGGTGCCTATTACATGTAGACACAAATGTATGCCCTAGATAGAGTAGAAGTAGACCCATTGACTTCAGAGTGAGAGAACCACAAAGGGAGGTTCGTTTTCTAATGTTGCATGTGCCTAATCAAACTCAAATAAACCCACATTACCTTCTCATCCCCTTTTCATACTCCCAACTATTCCCTCCTAATCTTTCAACAACTTTGTCAGGCATCTTGGGTTTTATTAAGTTTTTTCCCCCGTATGAATCCCTCATTGACTCCACCCCCAACTATTTAGGGTTCTTAGGTTATATTTGTTTTGTTTCATGTACTCTAAACACACATACTAAAATTATTATATATTTAAAATTTTATTTTTCTCTTGTATTTTTACGCACTTGTCAAAAAAATACACTAAAAAAACATACACCTTAAAACATAAACAAACACATAATCTTATCTTTTCAAAACCCTAGGCTGAACATAGGGTGAGATATGAATTTTTTTATGTTCTTAGGATCTTTTACCCTCCTTGTGTTGGGAAGTAAATTATCTAGCACTTTTGATGCTCTTACGAAATGTATGGTAAAATATGCATATTTTATGTTCATTTTTACATTTAAGAGGCAGAAGTAGTAACCACAACACCTTCTACGATGTTACATGAGAATGGACACAGGTTCATAGATAGTACGCTTGGCTATTGCATTTAAATATTCAATAAAAAAAAGTTACTTAATTCGTTCTAAGAATATAGGCTTTGTGAAGCTGCGATTTGAGTTTTCCATGTTATTGCAAATATTAAGGATGAAAAGGACGATAAAAACACTAATTCCAGAGTTAATTAAATTAACCCATGCACTCTAGTTAATTTAATTATTGACTTCTACCCGAGTTAATTTCTCCCTTTAGTTTTTTTTGAACAAAGGAAGGTAATAAAGAGTTTTATAGCTATAAATATTTTCTTCAATGTTATATCATTCTTGAGTCTGTAAAAGAAAATTTTTTTGTGGACATATCGTAAGTTTTCCCTAAGCAATAAATAGAGGCTGTTATAACCCCATTCCAAACCCCCCCCCCCCCCCCCCCCGGGAAAAAACAAAGGAATAAGGGTTAATTAAGCGGAATGTACTCTGTAAAATTATTGGTTATTTTTTGGTTAGAGAGAGTTGAGTTGCAAATGGACCACTTTTCAAAGGTAAAATAGAGATGTCGCAACTATGATAGATATGAGTCTGAATCTAGTGTACGTCTACGAACAAACGTATTTTGTCGATATATATATTGCTTTTACACACACACATAAATATCATTATTTGTGAATAATTTAATTGATTTTATACCACAATTTAATATTTAGATGCGATAAATAGATATATGTTGGACTATATAATAATGAAAGAAGAATACCCATATAGCTCTTTCATCATATTAATTAGCCTTTAACAACCCTGAGGCCATCCAGAAAATCAGGGATCATGTTTTTCAGAGAATCTGACTCATAATTCAAAGAACATGAGATTAAATTATCAATATTCCAATTGAATTAAATTAGTTTAAAATAATAAAGTGGTATGGGAATTAATTGGCCAGCAAGGAAGGAAATACATGTTAATTGCACAAAAAATTCTTGTAAACCCAAAAATTGTAGAAATAAAGGATAATTTTTTTGGCAATAATGTTAAGAGACTTAAATATATATACGTCGGATAAATTTATCTGAAATTCACCTTCATTTGTGTGTGGGGGGGGGGGGGGGGGTTTGCAATCAAAATGCTTGGGATGAATGAAGATGAATAAGAAAAATGAGCATATATATACGAAACAAGAAGTGTGATGTCAAATTATATTTTCTTTTTCCTGTATATTTTCACGTGCATACGTTCTGCTATTTTGCACGATGACAAGATATCAAGCATACATATTATTAAGTGGCACGTAGATGGACAAGTACTAACATATATTGTGACTGGCAAGATAGGGTTTTAACCGTGAGTTCAATTCGGTTGTTGTTTTTTTCCCTTTTTTTTGTAAGATTAGGTTTCAAACATTTTTCAATTTGATTGGCGTCCTCTTAGTTCTTATTTGTTGCATTAATTTCAAAGGATTCCCAAATATACTTGGATCATGAACCTAAACATGATTTTTTTTGTTAGAATATTGTTTTTAATATCATAATTTAGTAAATCTCATTTACAATATTTAAATAAATTTTTAAAATATAAAATTTGAATAATAATTAATTTTTTTTTTGGCTTTGAGACTCAAAACTACAAACTCGATCAATATGATCAATCTAACTGGAAATCAATCAGTTGAATTAAAAATTATTGTTTTTAACAATGGATTTAATCAGATTCAACTTGATTCAAATCCAACTCAATCCACTTTAAATGTACGTGCGGTGGTAGTGTGGTGAGGACATGGCAAATGGAGTGGTGGATGACGTGGTGCTAACTTGGACAACTAAAGATATGGCACCAACATGTTTGGAAAGATTCATTATGGTATCTCATACCATTTGGAAAGATTTTTATGTAATTTCCTTTTTTATTTGTAGATTTAGTTGCAATTTGGTTAAGTGTCCATGTATGGATGAAGATTAAGTTTGTTGACTTAGATAATCAAATAAGATTTTATGATTTCATTCGTATCAAGTTGTTGGAAACAAAATTCACTTAAGAAGGAAAGCATATTGTCTAAGATAGAAAGCTGGATTTGAATTACACTATCCAAAAATTCGGGATTTGGGATGGCTTTTTATAGCCCCAAATTAAATTTAGAACGGGTTCTCATCTGTCCCTTTTTACCTCATCGCTAAAATTTGGGATGGCCTTCAGGAGAGTCATCTCAAATCTAAGACAACTTTGAGATGGTGTTTTTAGGATTGGCTTTGGAACGATTTTTTAGAATGACTTAATTTTGGGACGGCTTCTTGGGACTGCTTTGGGACGACTTTGGGGTGGCTTTTAACTAAACAATTTGGAACAGATTTGGGATGACTTGTTCGTTATTTTGGAGGAAATTCTATTAAATTTGTGTTAAATTCCTGCCATTTTTGTACAATTGATTACTAAATTCTATACACAAATTTCTGGGAGAAATATATCAATATGAAAATATGTAATAATTTTAAATATAATCCACCTGGAAGGGGTGGAATTATTTACACACAATAGAGCCACATTAAAAGTGTTATACAATCCCATCTTGTTGAAAGTGAAGAAAACATACTAAATGAAAAATGTTGAGCAAACAATATCTACATCTAGTTATCGAGGTCCTCATTATCTTCATCACCTTCTTTGTCATTGATGGAGTTGAGGCAGAACTTTTTAGAAGCAAGTCTCATGAATTTGATTAATCACGCTTCTATGTGGATTAATCTGGTCTTGTAGTCATCAATTTTTGCATATCTCTTGTAGTTGTTACTGAGTACGTTCTAATGTAAATTGTATTACTTGTAACGCAGGGTTTGGTGAGGAAGTGGTGGTGCTAGTTGATCCACAGGGGTTCTATTTAAAAGACTAAAACTCTAAGTCTATCCCTGGTAGGTTGCTTTTTTTAAAGCCACCATGCACATTGAGGACAATCATGTTACTATTAGTTGTGTTCAATATGAACGTAGTTAAATAATTGTATTTACCCCTTGAAATTGCGCATAAGGGCTTACCCATTCACCAGCTGTGTTCTTCCACACTCTAGGATAAACTTCAAGGGGAGTCGGCGACCATCCAAACTGTGCTTTCTATATTATATAGGATAATTGCAAAGTAATGAAATGAAGATGGAGGATAGTACAAAAAGATTATGTACTGAAACAGATATTCTTTCTTACTTACCATTCTTTCACTATGTATGGTCACTTAAATCAAGCTGCCGTGATAGATAGTGGATGCAGATGCTTTGTCAGCTGCTTGGTTAGCTTGATTCTTTTCGCATATTACTCGATATGTATCCTCTACCTACTTACCTAACATCTCATCTACTTTTCTTGTGGAATCCAATCAGCTTTTGTTTTAGAAACTCTTGCTTGCTAGTGTTTACATATTAAATTAGCGGTCTTTTCCTTGAAGGCATATTGTATCATTGTGTTATTTGCCGATTCCCAACAATATTCATTTTGTGCTAGTAAAATTTCAAGTGCGAAATGAAAAATTAAAGAAAAAGAGGATCTAAATTTTTATTTTAGGATTTTTGGACACAAAAACCAAAGCTATCTCAAAATTCCACATAGATTAGTGCACAGTGGGCATGTTGTCACGCCCGATGTCGCAACGTTGGCCACAACATGCCTTGCAGTCTACACATCGAGCGTGATGCGCAGACTGCAAGGCACGTCGTGCCCGATGTTGTGACATCGAGCATAACGTGCAACCTAGGGCACCAGGGGTCAAGCGCAGCTTGCACATCACGACCTCTTTGGTGACATGCTCCTAAAATAGTGCACGTCATCTTGTTCATCAAGATTGTGGTGTCAAAATTCATGCTATTGCATGCCCATTCAACAAAATCATTAATCCTATTTTCAAATTGTGGTGTCAAATACCCACGCCTGAGTAAGTTTTCATTATACATCTAGAATCTAATATTGCATAACATCTTACCTGAAAAATAAAAATAATGGATTTAAGTTCTCATAACAAGCCTAATTCGATGCGTAGTGCCCTTAGTTATACCTTAACTAAAAACAGAAGTCACATAACAAATTTAATTTTCACTCTATATATGATATATTGAGTTGGGATTTTCCTCACAGCATAATTTTGCAACTAAATGACGAGCACAATTCACTATTGCCAACTTCCAAACAATAGATATATACTAACAACACCACAAAACATGAAAATTACTAATATTATTTTCTAGAAATTATGAAGCAAGTATGTGGGAATCAACACCAACACTTTTTGCTTACAAATAATATCTTTCCTGTCCTCCACTTTTGGCCCAAGGACAAAACTTTCTCAAAAAAGGTATAAATCTACATAAATAACATAGACATATATATACATAGTATAACTCTTATAAAATGATAATGAAATCAATAATCTATGGCATTGTATTATAAATCCACTAACTCACTTAGAATTGATGTCCTCCCCGCACTTGACATGTGAATAAATCTTCAACCTCACTCAAATGTAGAAATGATAGGGATTGTTTGATTATATGTCATACTTTGAAATGACTTTGGGATGGATTAGAATTAGTTGAAAATAAGGCCGTTCTACAACCGTCCTAAAATTTAGGATGGCTTTGCAACGGTATAACTTTTTTTGGGACGGCTTTGGCAAGAATTTTGGGACTACATGTAAAAACCATTCTAAAGCCGTCATAAAATTTGGGACAGCTATGGGACGAACCTTGTGCTCCTCAGGGTTTGGCATTTTAACGATGGCTTTGGGATGGTTTTTCACAACCAAATGCTTAAGCTGTCCTAAAGTCATACCAAATTGGGAATAGCTTTAGGACAGCTATATTGCTCTTAATTTCAAATAATTCTAGGGTGGCTTTGGGACGGATCTTTAAAAGCAATCTCAAAGCCATGCCAAAGCCATTTGAGAATTTGAGATGACTCTGAAACGGGAAGCCAAATTATTCTTTTATAAGTGTTTTGGGACAGTTTAGGGACGGTTAAGTTAATCCATTTGGAAAAGCAATGCCAAAGCCATCCTAAAATAAGGATGGCTTTGGGATGGTTGCCCCCAAAATTTTAGCAAAATAATTTGGGATGGATGTTGAGACTTCAAGGTAAACTCGTCCCAAAATCGTCCTAACTTGGCACAGGTTTGAGATTGCAAAAAAGTCTATGCCAAATTTGGGACAGCTCTGTGATGACTTTGCTATTTTTGTAAAATTATATATTTTTGGATGGCTTTGGGACAGATTTGATATAGAATTAAAAAAGTTGTCCCTAATTTGAAATGGATTTAGCCATCCCAGATTTGTCGTCTTAATCCATCCAGTTTTTTGCAGTGTTAGAACACTAGAAGCAGAGATTATGTAGGAAACAGCTGTAGTTTAGATGTGGCACAGGCTTTTTGGTGATCACATGTCCAAAATGAATGAAAGTTGTTTACCTTGATGATTTTAAAAGCTAGAGACTTTAGAGGACGACTTGGACCTTTTAGACTTCATGATTTGAGTACATATGACAAATTTCATTGTCCCTTTATGGTGATGATTGATTTTTACGTCAAATTAAGTAGGAAAAAGAGTGGGCAACTAAGGGAAGAGTGAAACATGTCCTATACAACCTAGTTAGGATTAGTAAGGGCTAGTTGAATGTGCATCTAAGCATTGTCGGATTTTTGATGTGCTTGAGAGCTTAAGGTCAATAGGAATTGACCGCATAGGTATTTCTCTTGAAGCTCGATTGTACTCGTAGAAAATTTAAGATAGTGTAATCCTTTACCTGAGTTGGTATCCTGTAGGTGTAGGAGGTTGGCTCCGAACTAAGTTAACAACCTTGTTGCTCATGTTCTTCACTATCTATGTCTATTCACTTGGTATTCTAACATAACTATTTACGTGGTGTTCCAACATAGTTATTCTCAAAAATACATGTTGTTGTAGCATTTAATTAGAACTATCAAGTGGCATCAGAACCACATTATCCTTTTGTGACTTGGCTTTCAAGAAGCTGAGATCCTAGAATTTCTAATTAAGTCACAAGTATGAAGAAGGGAACCTCAGCTACTCATCCATCATTGCTTGATGGTCAAACTATCCATATTGGAAAGCCTGCATGGGGGCATTTATCAAATCTATTGATGAAAAGTCTTAGTTTTCCACCATCGACAGGTGGAGTCCACCCTCTCAGAAAGTTGATGGAAAAATTTTACCTAAGCATGTCAAGGATTGGATGCCAATGGAGTAAAAGCTACTTTGATTAATTCAAAAGCCATCATTGTAGTCTTCACAAGAGAAGGTGAGAAATAGTTTAAACTAATTTCAACTTGTAAATCAACTAAAGAGGTGAGTGACACATTATAGAATATTTATGAAGGAATGAGTAGTGTACAGATGTCTTTGCTTCAAATGTTTACCTCCTAATTTGAGAGCCTTAGAATGGGAGAACAAGATAATATAGCATCGTTCCATGGCAGATTAAGGGATATAGCCAATCAAGTGAATCAACTTGGGAAACGATATTCAAAAGTGAATACACACAACTTTAAGGTCTTTATTGGAAAGATATTCTGTTGAAGTGACTACTATTGAAGAAGTAAGGGGTGTAGACAACATAAGATTGGGCGAGTTGATGGGTTATCTACGAATATATGAGATGAGTTTACTTCAAGCTCAAAGGCATAAGGAGATAGCTCTCAAAAGTGAACAAAGTTGCTAGGTTAGTGCGTGTTGCAACAATAAAGATGAAGTCATACTTGTTGCATAGAGATTAAAAAACTATTGAAGAATGACAAGGATACTTAAAGCAAGGTTGCCAATAAACCTAGAAAGTTTGAAGAGGATCAATCAAAAATTGAACAAAAAGGAATCTAATGCCATAAGTGTGACAATTTTGGACATGTCCTTATTGAATATGCAAATACCTTGAAAAAGCAAGGCAAATTAATAGTGACTACATGGAGCGAGGGTGATTCTGACCAGGCTAAGGAAGAGGAACTTCTGTTAACACATATGATGTTCAACACCATGGAAAGAAGGAATCCAACTTTTGTAGCTCGTGTTGCAACACCAACATAATTTAAGAGTGATAGTGACTGTAACTATGAGCTTTCACAAGAATGAATAATGTCTATCTATAATTATTTGTATGATATGATACAAGGCCTGAAAAAAGGATTATGAGTTGGAGCTCAAACATGAGAAATTAGAAGACTAACATGCCATGGTCATTTTAAAAGTAGAAATTGATGAAACAATACTAGGCTAAGCTAGAAAACATTCTCAACATGAGAAAGATACCAAAATACCGCCAAAAAATTAGTTTCTATATTATTTTAAAAAGTGACTTGGAGACAAGTTCAAAGATCACTTTTGTAAAGGAATCAACAACTAATGTTATAGCACCGATTCGTGCAGAACCTTTACAGGGGAAAGATTGTGCTAGTGCATCCACATCTGCAGAAGATATGATATCTAACAAGAATAATGAAACTAATGTCCCAACTCTAATTCAACAAGCGTCTTTGCCCAACAAGACACCAAGGAGGCTAGATCGTACTAGCATTACTACAAGAGTGCATCAAAATACATAACCTACCTGGATGTAGGGGTGGCAACGGGTCAGATTAGTGGGTCAAGTTGAAACACAGGTATTACACGTAACCCGTCAACTCGAAACCAAACTCAAATGTGATACATTTATTTTGTTGGGTTAGATTTTTTAACCTAAACCTAACTCGCCAATTTTTTTAGTCTCTTGAACCTAACCTCCCAACTAGGCCAAAAAAAAAAAGTTTTTTACTTTATGGTAATTGAATATTACCAAAACAAATTTTGTATGCCAAAGTTCATTTAATCAAAAGTTTCAAATTTTTATCATACTAGATTAGGAAAGCATTATCAATCACTTTAATTTATTTGTTATTAAAATGATGTTTAATTGTCAATTTTTTTTTCTAATTGAACAAAACAATAGAATTCATTAGGAGAATGTAAAAATATTGTGCAAGAGAAGGAAATTTATTTAACTTTCTTTACGAGTAGATCAGGTTTGCTTCCAAGAAAAATACAATATACAAAGAAACAATCAAAATAAAACCTTTCAACTTGTCTGAATGTCTGAGCTGTGAGTGAATTGCTTTGAATGATGTAACGAAGAAGTAATACAAACAAAGCCTTCCAAAATCCAATTAGCCTAAAATTGAATGCTTGCATGAGGTGAAGAATGAGGATGTGGAGTGGACCAGTGGAGATGCAGAGTGTAGATGGGTGACGACACAAGAGTTAATGCCTTTACAGCAAAACAAAAAAGTTTTTGTTTAGTTTAACTAACATTAAGGGCTTGAATTTTTAAATATTTACCGCTTTACCATTTAATTTAATTTAATTCTTTTTCATTTTCTATTTACATAAATATCTATTAAATTCTTTTAAATATATTCGTGTGTTCGTAGGAAAAATTCACCGAGTAACCTAAAATTGACCAATTTTTCTAAGTTTGTGAGTTTGACCCGCACTCATGAAGGCTTGACACAAACTAATTAATTTTGTGTTAGATTTAGATTGTGTTTTTGAGTTGAATCACAAATTGACACCCCTACCTAGATGATGTTGCAACATCATAAGAAGAGGAGGCCTCATAAGAAAAGTAACAGTTGCAAGTAACATTTAAGGCCAAGACACCTCCCACTTGTTTTTCTTTCTTTAGAAATCTCATAAATAGGAGACTGGCTTGCACCAAGTTTCTAAAAAAGTTCAAAGGAAGATAAAGTATAAGAAAAATCCATGTAAAGAAAGTGAATTTGAGGTGCTACGCTTCCTTCACATCATTAAAGGTGTGTTCTAACATTAAATGATACTTTGACAGCAGATGTTGTAGACAAATAATTAGAGATAAAGCAAATTTAATTGACTACAAGGCCCATAAAGGTGGTTATGTCATTTTCAAAGATGGCCAGAAAGGAAAAGTAATTGAAAAGTATACTTAGCGTAGAAGGTTTGCTACCCTTAGAGATATGCTTCTTGTCAAAGGATGAAAGGTAAATTTGATCATCATCAATGAACTAAGCTACTAGAACCTCTTTATCAAATTCAATAGGGACCCGTATAGTATCTATAATGATAAGGATGGACTTGTGCTGATGGGAGGTCATTCAGTAATTGCTACTTGTTAGATGATATTGCAACATACTTCAAGACAAGAACCAGTGATGATGAGATTTAGCATAAGCATCTTGGACATATGAACTTTCGTTATCTTGCCAAACTCTTAAGATCTGACGTAGTTAAAAGATTGCCACAAATAGCAAATTCTGAAGAAATAACATGGAGGCGTGTCGACAGGGAAATCAATAGTGGAATAGTCCAAAATCATGAAGTTGTGGTAGATAGATATTACGAGACTAATTGATGTTACAATTCTAGGTGGAAAATGCTATATCTATGTTTGTGTGGACAACTACTCAAGATACGCTTAGGTGGAATCTCAAGGAGAAAGGTGAAGCTTTCGTTGCTTTAAAAAAGTTATACTTGCAATGCTTAACTAGAAAAGGAATATGTGATCACAAGGTTGCGAGAATTTGAAGTGATCATGGAAAAGAGTTTAAGAGAAAAGACTTTTTAAAGTTTTGCAAAGAACATAGAATTTTTATGAATTCTTTGCACTAAAGATACCACGGCAGAGTAGTGTTGTAGAAAGGAAGAACTGGTCCCTCTAAGAAATGGCATAAGTTATGATTCATGCAAAAGGAATCAATGTAAGACAATAGGTCGAAGTAGTGAACATGACGTGTTACATCATCAACCATGTTTACCTAAGGCCAATGTTGGAAAAGACACCATGTGAATTCCAGAAAAGGAGGCATATCAAGTACGTTCATGAGTTTGGAAGCAAATGTTCCATACTTAATAATTATAAGCAGCAATGAAAATTCGATGCAAGAAGTGATGATAGGATGTTCTTTGGATACTCAACCATGAGCAACGCCTACCGAGTAAAGTTGTTTTAGAATCTATTAATATTATTTTTGTTGATGAAGCAAAAATGATCAAGAAGGAACAACATGTGAAGGATGCGGACGACAAAAATGATGGGAAGTAGATGATGATATCTTTGGTGAAATTGGAGGAGGAGGAAATCAACAACAACTTTATGTTCCAACACCAAATAGTAAAGATAATGCTAATAATGCGACACTACCATACTCTCAGAAGGAACCCTTCTCTAGGATAAAGAAGTATCATCCTTTAGAAGCAATCATTAGAGGTGCGGATGAGGCAAGGCGCATCAAAAATCAAGAAAGGATCAACTACTGAAACTTGGCAAGGTATCCTTGCTTTTATCTAACTCTAAATTAAAGAGTGCAAATGAAGTCTTGAAGGATGAGGTTTAGATTGCTACAATGTGAGAAGAGCTCAATCAATTCACTCAAAATGATGTTTGGACGTTGGTGGAGCGACCACAAAATGTAAATGTAATAGGCAGCAAATGGGTATTCAAGAACAATACCAATGAGCATGGTTCTATAACACACAACAAGACCAAACAAGTTGCACAATGTTACACGCAAGAAGGAGTTGATTTTTATGAAACCTTTGTACCTGTGGCACTTCTCGATGTAATTAGATTGCTCATATTAGTTGGCTATTATCTCAACATCAAGTTGTACTAGATGGACATCAAAAGTGCATTTCTAAATAGAGTATTGGGAGAAAATGTTCATAGAGCAACTTGAAGGATTCAAGAATCCCACATATCATAACCATGGTTATATATTTTATAAAGCTCTTTATAGTCTAAAATAGGCACCTAGAGCATTGTATGAAAGGCTTGCAAGATACATGTTGAAAGAAGGATATGTCAGAAGGGAGCTGACCAAACTTTGTTCATCGAGTGTCGTAACACCAATATCCTCATTACACAAATTTAGGTTGATGACATCATCTTTGGATCCAATTCAAAGCAGCTTGTCAATTAATTTGTAGAGTTGATGAAGAAAGAGTTTGAAATGAGAATGGTCGGTGAGCTGAATTCTTTCTTGGGTTTATAGGTAAAACAGGTTGATGACGGAACATTTATCTCACAAAGTAAATACTCCAAGAATCTAGTGAAGTGCTTTGGCACTAAGTCATTCGGACATGTTACAATCTTAATGTAGATTAACCTAAAGCTTACCAAGAATGGTGTTAGGGCATTAGTTGATGCAAATCTGAATTGCAGTATGATTAGAAGCCTTTTATACATGACCTCAAGTCGTCTTGATATATGTCACACCCCGAATTTGGGACATAATAGGACATTACCCACGAATAACACCTCAACGAATACAAAAGTCAAAAGTATCAAAGTAACAATTCCATAAATAATATTTAATTTCAAATAATAAATCCAATATTATCTCACAGCAAAAATAATTAAATCCTAACTATTACACCAGTCAGGTCCTATTCACGATAAAAGAAATAACTAATGCTATCTTCTCTTCTAAAGCTCTACCAACCCCATGCGTGTTTGCTTTCACTAGTATCCTCTACAAAAAAAGGTGTTTGAAAGAGTGAGTGATGAATCACTCAGTAAGTGAAACACCTGCCTTTTTCGCTTTCATAAGATGTGAGCAAAATAATTTACATGAAATATTTTTATAGAATAGGTATCAGTAAACCACATTATTACACAATATTTCAAATTCATCTTGCTTTTTCCACCTGGCCATAGTAAACATACTTCGTGTACTATTTTCACTAATTAAGACCTTAGTTTATACTCCTGACTGAGGGTCACATGAATAATATGCTGCGCTGGCTGTGAGCCCAAGTACTTCAACCCCAACTGGTCAATATTCCAACTTATACTCTCGATTGGGAGGGCTATATATCAGCTTCACCCCCTACCGACTCCAATACTTCTATTTTGATTGGACGAGTACCAACCTATTACTTAATTGGTAAGGTTATAACTCATTCCCACACTATCGTTGGTATTGCACATGATCGACATACTTGTATCATTAATCACATGTAAAATGATTCTAGAATACCCAATTCTAAATAATTCATTTTGCAAATAACTCCAATTTAAATTTTCCATCAGCACAAAATATTTCAATTTCGGAAAAAGAAAATTCATGTGTTCAAATCATGCTTTCGTAAAGACAAAAATATTATTCAAAAATAATTTTATCAAATAATAACATTTAGTTATATCGTAAAACAATTTCGAAAGCAGTTGTAAATTTTAAGTAGGGTGTTTCCACTTACCTGATACTAATTTTACTAATCAATAAGCTCTCCGATTATCAATGCTAGATTTCCTATTTAATCAAAAAAGTTTGTTGTTCAATTCCCAATTCAACTTGAAATCTTGCTCTTGGATGCTTTCAAATGTAACCTATGTGCCTTGTCATTATCTTCGTAGATTCCCACATTACCTTATTGAAATAATTTTTCTATCCAAGGTTCACTCATTTGATATGTCACATATCTTGTTAGGTTCAAAGTCACATATTTTTGCATATTTTAGCCTTAAAATTGCTAAATTTAGGCATTAATTATGTAAAAAATAATATTTTGCTTGCTTTTCAGGTTCTACACTCACAAAAACATGGCTCTTGATGGTGAAAAGAGGTTTCACGACCAAACCATAAACCGCAGTGCATTCTGTCTTGTTCCGTTGTCCACCCTTGTGATCGTGAGCAATAGATTTGCAACCATGAGAAGCTTATTTGTGGCCGCATAGAAAGCCGCAATACATTTTGCCTTTGCCTGCTCTCAAGCTTTATGACCGTGAATGGCCATGTCGTGGTCGTAAGAAGGGACCTCACCACCGCAGCAGCTTTCGCAATACATTCTATTTATGTATGCTGTAGTGGCTTGCTCTTGCGAGGACACTCACCACAACCATGAGAATAGGTTCCGTGGTCGTAACGTGTGATTGGGAGCGTTACTGCTCTGCACAAAGCACTATTTGACACTATTTTTCACATTCTACACAATTTTAGCTACTGCGTTTAGTAATTGCACAGGTTCTATGACTTTTTATGGATTTTTTCCATAGATTTAAAAAAAAATTCTGCTTCTACAACTTACTCAAGAATTTCAAGGGAATCTTATTGATTTCATAACCAGCCTATACTGTGTCTTTCAGGAGGATTTCTTCATGTAATTTATAATAATATGAAATTATGCGTATAATAACGAGTTAAACATCATGTGACCTCTCCTAATTTCTCATTGATGTCCCTATGATGTGTGAATTTGGATTTCCTAGATGCATGTGTGAGATCTACAAAATTTACACTAAGAAATTACCTCAAGTTATCACGATATTATGCTAAACTTGCCCCCCCCCCTCTCTATATTGTGTGTGTATGTTCGTGTACGTGTGTGTTCTAAACAACTGATTCTCAAGGTGGGGAATGATTTATTTCACCCATCCAGGTGCCCAATTTATATAAGGAAAATTTAGTGTTTTAGTTATACTGAACTTCTTCATTTTTTATTTGAGATAACCTAAACACTTTCCAACCATATCTAGCTTCTAAAATTCCTTATTTTTACACTCTATAGATAATTAAAAATGTCCTTTTACTAATCCACAAGGCTTGGTAGGATTTAATCAACTTAATTTTGCATACCCCACTTTTTAATGTAATTATCATTAACCACATATTTTCATCCAAACTAGATAAAAAAGAAAAGGTAGTAAATCTTTCCTTAGAGATAATAATATTATTTCTAATACGCAGAACTTTTGGGGTATTACAATATATGTTACAGTGTTGAAGTATGTGCCACGTTCCAATAGATCCTAAGGAGTTCCCTTTAAATGCTGTAAAAAGAATACCATTATATAAATGACACAAGTAAGCTTGAAATTTGGTATTCAATAAGGTTGAGTATGGACTTGGTTGGATCCAATGACACCAATTAGGATTGGAAATGTTGATAACCAAAAAATCAACCCGGGAGGACGATTTTACACAAGTGATAACCTAGTGTCTTGGTTCAACAAGAAGCAAAATTCGTTCTCCCTATTTGTGGCTAAAGTAAGATACATTATCTTAGGAGCTTAATGTGCACAACTTTTATGGATGAAACAAATGCTTTTAGATTATGGAATTCCACAAAGTATTATAGTGATTAAGTATGATTATAAGAGCACCATAAATGTTTTCAAGAATGTGGTTCAACATTTTTGAGTCTAGTATATTGATATAAAATACCACTTTATTAGAGAGCTTGTAAAAAAAAGTGCAGTGGCAATCGACTATGTTGTAGCATCAGTCCTCCAGGTGGACATTCTTACATAGCCTTTGGACCCAAAACGGTTTATAGAGCTAAGACTAAGATTAGGCCTTTGCCTAGTCTAGTTGTTGGGCCACACTGGGCCTAGTCCATTAAAGGAGCAAGTAGGAAACATATTTTGAGGGAATAAGAGACTAAATCAAATGAAATCTCTGTCAAAATATTCATTTTCCATTCTTAAAAGGACTCTTAACCACCTACCACCCCTCTAATCAATCAAGAGTCCCATCTTACTTTAACTCTCAATTAATCTCTCTCCTATTTATATGTGTTTCTTTCATTAATTTTCTCATAATTTATAGCACATTTGGGTTTGTTTTTTTCCTCACTTATGCAACTCAAAAAGATGAGAGGAAAGGGATGAAATCGAGTAGCAAGAAAGAGAGGTGATGCTAGGACTTCAACACTAGAAACTCCACTACTAGAACATGTTACAATGCCAGTGGCGAAATAAACTTTGCTTGCATAACAAGAAGCCGTGGACAAGGACATTATTGTAGAAGTTGTACCCATCATGACCAAATATCATGAAAGGTATCTCAGGCCAAAACAAAGGGCAATAAGGAGGAGTTGCCAGTGGCCAATTGCTACCCCAAAACTTAAGAGACAAAGTCTTGATGTTGTAGTTGAATAGGAATCTATTATCACAGATACTACAATGTCATTGCCTACAGCTAAAGGAGGAAGCCGAAGCAGAATTTGAGCTTATACCACAACAACCAAAAGAGGAGTAACCACCTAAAAAAATTAGAGAGTATTCCAAACCACCAATGAAAAAGAAGAAAGGTGAAACCTCATCGTTAAAGAGAAAAGGTCTTGATGTTTCCAAAGCCTCTAGCTTTAATATATATGATGTCTAATGTGAAGAACAAAATAACTATGTTTTTGTATGAAAGATGATTATGGGAGCAAAATAACCACATTTTTAGACAAAAGATGATTGAGGAAAAATTTGTTGATCTTGAGAAATACAGGATATTAGGGCTCCTTCACTTGTTGAAGAAGACTAGGTTATTTGATATTCTAACATCATTTGATGTGTCTTATCTGAGCTTGGGGGAGAAGTTTTACTTGAATCTTAAAATGGAGGCTGTTGGAAATGAGTCAAAGTGGTTCCATAAGGTCTATTAAGAGGAAAAGTGGTTTGGTTATCACCATGTATGATTGCCACAACACTGTGACACCGGGAGAATGATTTTGACAATGAGTATTTGGATGATTTCACCTTAGAATATGATAAGATTGCACGGATGATTGTTGGCTTCAAGCTCTACTTTCAATCTTTGTGTTTATGTTTAGAGTATTTCTTGCTATTTAAAATCACTATGAACAATTTTGTGCCAACCAAAAATTCAACTTGGTGGGCCAAGAGAGATAGGTGTCATGTTGTACAATCTTGGAACAAAAAAAAGATTCAATATTAGGATAATCATTTTCAATAACATGATGCAACATGCAAAATTATGCAACATGACTGTGAAGTTGACACACTCTGAGATGATTTTGAAAACGCTCTTGAGATGGCTAAAGATAGATCAATCTAAACCAATCTTGAAGATTGTGGCCATGTAGTAAAGTTGTTGTGTGCTAAGCCTTCAAAAGGTGAACGATCTAATTATTGTTCCAACGTCGTGGTCAAAAGGTACAAGCACACACCAGTCTATTAAGGAATGTCTTATTTGAGTTATTGCACATTTGAAAGTTCTTGGGCATGAAATTGGTGGGCAAATAAATCAATTGTAACTACATCATGAATTGGACCTGCAATTTGCTACTTTAAAGTCCGTGTATCCCTCTATTCCAAATGCTGGTGTTTCAACATCGGCTCCATTTGGGGCCAACCATTCACTCTCCTAAAGCCTTTGGAGGCACTTCCTCCTCCTCTAAGTTTTGCTTTGCCATTGTGTGTCCTAAAGGAAGAGTAGATTGTAGATTGAGGGGGATATAAGATTAAAAGAGAGTTGAGAGGGAGCACGAGATAGGGAAGTGGATAGAAAATTCCTAAGGTTTAGCTGAATTATTGACTGCTTGCTTTATTGGGGATGTTGGAGCTTTGTTGTTGCTGATGGTTTTATAGATTGCTGTTATTTTTGTCTCCGCTACTTATTTGGCTTTCTTAATATTTTACTGATTGTTGGTTTTCTTTATTTTGTGGATTTTGTCTGTTGGTTTGTTGATGATGGCTATGTGGTTGTTTTTGAATGATTTTGCTATCGTTATAACAACATTATTTTAAAATCCTCAATAATGGTTTTTGTGTTGCAACCTTAGGTAGCTACTTGGTAAAAAATATTGTCACTTTAATGATGTTGCAATACTAAAATGAAGGAGGTTGCCACTTTGGATTTTGATCACTAGATGTGGACGCTTAAAATATTTTCTTTATGAAAGGAAGTTGTGCCACATAATGCTGGGGGAGAGGGGGAGCTTGTTGGCATGGCGCTAGAGTGGCAATGGCATGGCACTAGTGTGGACATGTGTTTGTAATGATGTGGTGCCAACATGTTTAGAATATTCATTGTGATATCTCATGCCATTTGGAATGATTTTTATGTAATCTCCTTTCTTATTTTGTGGATTTAGTTGTAATTTGGTTAAGTGTCCATATATAGATGAAAATCAAGTTTGTTAACTTGGGTAATTTGATAAGATTGTATGATTACATCCATATCAAGTTCTTGATAACAAAATCTACTTAAGAAGGAAAGCATATCGCCTAGGACAACAATTGGACTAGAGTTGGAACGCCAAAAGCTAAGAATGTAAGGGAAACAACTGTAATTTGAATTTAGTGTAGATTTTTCTATGATCACATGTCCCAAATAGATCAAAGTCGTTTACCTTAATGACTTTAATGGCTAGAGACTTAGAGGATGATTTGGACCTTTCGAACATCATGATTTGAGTACATATGAGTGATTACATTTTTTTTCTTGTAGTGAGAATTGGTTTTTATGTCAAATTGAGTGGGAAAAAGAGTGGGCATGTGAGGAAAGAGTGAAACATATCTTGTATAACCTAATTAGGACTAGTGGGAGCTAGTTGAGTGTGCACTTCAAGCAACATTTACGCATTATGGGATTGCTTGAAGTGCTTAAGAGATTGAAGTCAATGGGATTTGACTATGTGGGCATTTCTCTTGAAGCTTGATTCTCTTGGCAAAGTTGACATTGCATAATCCTTTATTTAGTTGGTACCTTCCAAATGTTGGAGATTGCCTCCGAACTGTTTACGCGGTGTTCTAACATTATTGTTCTCAATAACACGTATTGTTGCAGCACTTAATCAGAACTATCAGCTTGTATATATAATGATTTTTAAATTGATTCAAATTAGACCGAAATCAACAAATACAACTCAATTTGGATTGTTCTTGGTTCCACGTCCCACTACACTTATATAGAACATACATCACACAAAATTGTATGAATGACAAATCACTTCATATTAGCTATTATCTCTATTATGTAATTAGTTATGCTTTTTAACCAACACTAATAATATAACAAGTAATTTTAATTCCCGTGTGGTTTATATTAGTTTAACCGAACTCCACGCAGGTTAAAATTTATTATATCACTATTATGTATACATAACAACATTACTTACTTAGATTCTTATGTGTGTGCGTAGGCTCTAGCAACGTAGTCACTTGATCACTTAAATACATACTCCACCAGTACGATTTTGTGCTTTTATTTTATCTTTGTTTGTGGTGTCAGTTTTGCCTTCCGACAAGCATGTGACGGAATAGGAGGGATCAATTTAAAGCAATTTATGACAAATATCATTTTGTATGGCTGGACATTGCTGTGATATTTAATCAACATTGGATCCCCATGGCTAATGGTAAGTTAAATGAACAATTGAGTTTGAACCAAATTTATACAGTTGGCACTTTGTGTAAGTTGGCACTCATGTGTCACAAATTAAAAATAAAAAAATATTACTCAAATATCTTTCACAAAATTGCAAAGATCGGACTTTAAGTCTTTCCATATTTTAAACGTTAAAGAATTTTACAATTCATAGAAAGATAGGACCTTAACTTTATCATAATTATTAAAGTTCAAAAAGAGGTGAAATCACTCAAATAATGTCCAAGCTCAAATTTGTGTTGGCTGGATAGAATCTTCATCATGATTTTAACTGAAAGTTTAAACATATTTTGAAGTTAATTTACATGGATTTTATGGAGACAAAATCAAGAATAAATAGAGCAGAATTTGAAATGGCTGGGGTGTGCTTTTCGTAGTGCTTTGTGAGCTTTTAGAGAGAAAAACACTTACTTTCACACATATACAACTATTGTAGTTAATTTTGTCAAGACCTTGTGAGTTAATTACTTCATGTCAACATGTGAATTTAGGTCAAAGAGAGTTTGACTTATCACTTAATAATGAGAGAGTGTTAAAGTGTGCCAATTAGTTGCAATCAACTGTAGATTTAATTTAGATAAAGTGTTAGAGAGAAAGAGTCATGTTATTGATTAGATGTACTTGTAATTATATAAAGAGCCATGTTATTGATTAGATGTACTTGTAATTATATTTTTGTTAGTGAAATACTTGATCCGGCAACTGCTCGGTAGGAGGTGGTCTTCAAACTGTATGAACATATTATATGTTCTTGTGTTACTTTAATTTTTATGTGTGGTGATGTTACAACAATTGAAAAATTGCTTAGTAGAATTCCAATATAATTGTGATAAAGTTGACTTGAAATTACAATTCTTGATTCCGAACCTACGTTATATATAATTTTAAATATAAATTAATTGAATTGTTTGTGTGTGTGTGTGCGTCAGTGTATTTTAATTATTTTAACTGTTTAAATGATCGAGTCAAGCTTTATTGGTGTCTTGAATAAGATGGTGAGTGAGGTTGGGTTGCTTTTCGCTTGGATTTTGCATTCAAACTCGACCTATTACATTATATACCCTATATATTATTTTAAAACTCTTATTTTGATTCCAAAATCTTAATTTATTATAATTCACTTTCTTTAAAATTTTATAATTTTCTTTCTTTTTTCAATCCTTTTTAATATATTCTTATTTTTCTTCTTCCTCATGTTCTCTACATTTTTCGACTAAAAATTCATATAATCTTAATTTAAAACATATTAATCTTTGAAAATATAATAATTTATAATTTATTATAATTCTCAATTTTTTAATAATTTATAAATAATTTTGCACACGTATTAATATGCTGGCATTACTCATAAAACCAAAAATAAACCTAAAATATACACAAATTAAAATTGTTAGACTCATTAACTTTATTTTTATGCTTTAATATTTTTGAAATCTACTTATGCAGTTGAAAATATAAAAAAATAATGCTACTAATATGTTTTGTACTTTTGTATGCTTTTTTATTTATGAAAATTACAATTTCAAACATAGCAATTTAATTTTGTATATTGAAGAATTATAAGTGTATTCTTATATGTTAATTTTGAGTGTTTACATAATATACAAAAAATGTTAAATCCGCTACTATAATTTAATGTGAAGACAAAATAAATGAGAGCCCAATGAAAGTGCACTATAAAATAAGACTTCATATGATAATATATTTTATTCTTTCATATTAATTTTGGAAAGCATCTTTTTTAAAAGATAATTTTACAACAGAATTAATTAGAATTTCATTTTATAAATCTATTTAATATGACATGGGATGGATTCTAGGAAGTTGAGTAACGGTCTTGTTCATGAATAGCGCAACATACATATAATGTTAAAACAAAAAACCATCAACAATCTTAAAAAAGTAATAAAATGAGAAAAAACGACAAGGAAAAATGGGAATTAATCAATGAGTGCCATATATTAAATTGAAACATAAAGCAGAGTGATGTGCTTTAGTGTGCGTGTGCGTGTCTGGAAACGGGTACAATTATTGCAATAATGTTTCTTTTAATGACATCAATTTTAAATACAATAAGAAATACTTTCTAGCATCAACTTTATGGCCTAAGAAAAAGACACCATCATGCATGAGGGTCAGTTCTAAAATTGAATTGAAAATTTTAAACTTTAAAAACTGATAAATTTTATACATAGTCCAAAAAGTAGAGATGACACCTATATACATGAAAACACATACATGTATACATAAATTTATATATATGTGCATATACAAACACATACATGTATACATAAATTCACATTGTTTGAAAATTAATAATATTAATAGTTGCTTAAGTTATTAAGATAAAAAAATTTAGTTCAAGAAGTTACTCATAAATATATAGTGCTATTCTTTTTCCCTCTTCAGAATTGATTGCCATGCTGCTATGCTAATAGAATAGATTACTCGATTTTATTAAGTTAATACAATAGAGCAATATTTAGGTTTTTCTAACAAAAAATTCAATGATAATATTTAACAAAATAAATAAAATGATTTTAAGCATTGTAAAATTTAAATTTTCAAAAAACAATATTACTAATCAATTTCATGAACCAAGCTGAAAGATGTAACATAAGAGAAAATAGAATCCTATATGGTTTGTAGAGCTTCTTCTAATTTTGAAGAAACAAAATCACTTAGTGAAAATGACACAAATTTCTTCTTCTTTAATGCTGCGTTTGGTTCAAACAATCTTAAGAAGAAAAATGAACATGTCAAAGAAAAATAACTTTAGCTCTTTGACTGGTAAAAGAAGTTGAGAAAAGGAAATTTGGACGCAAAATAATGTGTAAGTGGAAAAAACTCATTTTTCTCAAAAAATTTGAGAAAAATAAGAGTAAATTAAATTTTGCTCCCTCCTTTGAGACATATACCATATTCATCCTTCTCATCTATTTCCTCATTTGTTTTCTTAAACGATCAAAAAAATTAAACGTTTTGCATTTTTTATTTTATTTTTGTTTTTAAATAATTAAATTTTCTAACTAAAATCAATAAATCAAATACGATATAAAATTTAGAATTTTTTTTGAGTTTTCCTTTCCTTTTTACTGGCACCTTTTACTCAAATTTTTATGCCGAACAAAGTTTAAAAGAAAATATCATCATAAACGTCTTCTTTTGAGATGTATCACATAAATTTTCTTGTCATTCTTTCTTGGAATTTTCATCTTGTCCATCTATTCATTTTCATACATGTGACATTGCCAGGATAAAAACAGGATACATGTAGAAAAAGGTTTATTGATGGAGTTTGATTGAATTAAAACTATTTTTGCGGAAATTCTTTCTTTCATGGTAAAACAAAGTTTTGGTTGAATAAATTACTATTAAGACAACAACAAATTAAACCCCATTTTTTGGCAGTGCAGTAAAGAAAGCCAAATTCAGATAGTTAGCTAGAGATTTGAAGATTCACATGATTTACAAGTTAACATAATAATATCACAAAAGAAAAGAAAAAAGTGAAGTGTTCATCGTTATTTTCTTTATTGTTTTTTTTTTCAAAAATTATATAAAAGTAATAGAAAGATATAGAAGAATTATAAGTGTAATAATCATAGTGCATTTTGTGGTAGTCAAAATGAAAACAAACCTAGTCAAAAAGTTAAAGAGTACATAGTTAAATGCTAATGATTAAGCTGCAAGGAAAATGTCTAATTTTGTGGTAAAGTTGTGATGGATAGTCTTATAACAATATTGGAAGTAAGTTTGGAAAATTCATCAAGTGCATCAAATATTATTGTACCTAACTGACCTAAAAATGTTATATCTTATGGAGTTCATCTAAACGTTCATATTATTACTGGAATACGTAGGTTATATTCATTTTCTTTGGTGAAATAATTACAAACAGCTTGACATGCAAATTCACGCTATCTACTAGTAACTCGTGCACACGTACATATAGAGTTTAAAATATAATTTATGATGTATACAAATAGACTCGTGCTTTTATTATATATATATATATATATATATTTCTAATTAAATACATGTATATTTTATTTTATAATTTATTATCGAACAAAAAATTAAATATTTTAAATATAATAAAAATATGTAATTTTATTAAAGTCAGAGGAACATATATTGTTATGTTCTAAAATGTATTAAAAATTATATATATGAGAGAAAAAAAAAAGAAAACTTAAAGAGAAAAAATTAGATGATGAGAAATAATATAAGTAAAATTTAATTGCAAAGGGTAATAAAGAAAAGAGGGGGCAAAAAAATAAATAAAAGAGAGTCATATTTAATAATGTAGCATAGCTTAAGATTGGAAAACTCTACCTTATATCTTACTTTGCTGAATCAAAACCAATGTATATGAGAGATATACATATATCATGTGCTTGCTATCAAGTACAATATATAGTATACACACGCACACACACATATGTATAGTTAAATAAGCCATATATATATATATATATATATATATAAAGATATATTTAGAGTATATTTTTTTGATGGAGATCATAGGGTTGTCTTTCAACCTTAGCAGAAACATTGGAATTTAGAGATGACCGATTGATGTATACTCGAAATTAAGCCATGAATATCAGACGACATAAATAAGTCGTATGTACTACGCCTTTTCATTTTTCTTTTCATTTAAAATTTATAGAGAAAATTGTGATATGTTTTCCTTGAGGTAGATGGAGAGAATACATGTATGCAAAATAAGTGGTCTCCACAATAAAGTTACTTGCTTATAGTCATAGCTGATCATATGCCTATACCAATTTAAGCACGACGTATGTGATGATATCACAGTCCTATTTCTTCAAGAATTATTATTATTATTATTATTATTATATATTATTCTCCCATGCAGATCTATATTGACACCTTTTCGCGTAATAACAAGAAAGGCAAGTTGCTGGTTTGTTTGATCATGAGTTGTATTCATACATCAACTAATATTGTTACTAACAAGGTGTAGTCTTATTCCGTTTCCGTTTAGACAGGAACTGGTCGATACACGAAATCATACGACCTTAGAATGGACCCCTAATATTACTGTAGAATTGCCGTGGGTACAGGGCATTGGATGCCAATTCCCTGTTGGATGATGGTGACTGGTAAAATATCATGGAAAATTCACCACCCAGGCACGTCTTTGATATGTATGTTTAAACAGCAACACACACACATATAACACGAAAACACATGTCAATCTTAAATGGAATGAACTAATGCGTTTACGAACTCTCTATCAACCCTTTACCCCCCACTATTTAGAGAAGGTCAAATTGGAGAGGAAATATTTAATCCCTTGACTCAAGACTATCTCCACAATCTAAATAAGGATTCGTGTTAATAAAGTGTTACTAGTGATACTTGCGGCACGCTCAATATGAGCTAGTCATTCGTAAATTATAATTTTTTTAATTAATTCTTACAAATTATAATAAAGTTAGATATATTTTAAAATTAAAAGTAAATGAGAAAAATTGTTTATAAATATAATAAATATAAAATGAGGAATTAGAACATGTAGAAAATATAAAAGAAAAAATAGTTTATAATTATATTAAACGATAATAGAGAATAAAAAAAATAAAAATATTAAAATAAAGCATTATGGTATTTAACTTTGTAGAAGCAAAATAACCTTTATCTTTAGTTTAATTTAATATATATATATATATACACACACATAGTATAAATTAAGTTGAAAAATGGTATACATATGTAAATTTATTTATTGCAATCACAGTAGTCTCTCTTAATAATGAAGTGTGTGTGTGTGTGTGTGTGTGTCTGCGCGCACGTGTATTCTAGAACTACCCAATTGTTAAATTTGTCGTTTAATTAGGAGTCTGAATTTAATATATGACCTGATTTTTTTTAGCCTGAATCACTAAATATAGAGTTATAGGTTTGTTTGAGTATAAATTTTAAAAGTAGAAAATTTGACTTGAAAGTTTAAAATAGTTTAAAGTATAAAACAGAAAAAGATAAAAAAAATATTATTTTAATAAATGGTATGAGATAATTGGAATGAGTGCAAATTTGCATCCAAAGTATGTTACCCTTCCAAAGTACATTACCCTTAATAGATAAAATAGATTTCTAAAGGTTCTAGGGTGCCCTTTTTTTGAGGCACTCATTAATCAGAGTTTAGGAGATATCTTTTATTAAAAATTGGACAAGGAAATCAAGCAACTCTTCATTATTAATCATGAATTTCGTCACATCAAATGCCTTTAAAAAGTTGTTCACTAAAAAAAAGAAATGGATGAAAGCAAAGTTGTGTGAAAAAGGGGTTTGGCCACAGCAGAAAAATAGAAAAAAGAGAGACATCAAAATACCATCTGACATTGGCTATTTCCACGTGCAACCCGTTGTTTGAGCTTTTGAACTTCTTTAAGACAATTATTGAAGTAATGATGCCTAAGTCAAAAAAGCTGAGAACAATGTTTACATGTGAATAGAGTAGCATTCTATTTTCTTAACAAAGTAGCATGATTTGAAAGAAAGGGAAGAATAAGGAGGACAGACAAATTCCAGTGGGATATTAGAAGATTTTGATTAGGTTTGAGTAAAAAAGCTAGATTCCCGGGAAGTCATGTGACATCAAGATTTCTCACATGACCCACAATTTTTAATTTGTTACTGATGTTTTAAGCAAACTATATGGTTACATTTTAAATGATACTCACTTTAACAGATTAAATTTTTATAGTCATTTAATATGAAATTAGATATATATATATATATATATATATATGCAAAGATTAGATTTTCTATATTGATATTCTATTGTCCATTTGTCCCCGGAGAGAGAGAGAGAGAGAGAGAGATGTGAAACCCAACTCAATGTAACACTTTGACCCAAGAAGATTATTTGGGATTCTTTTTAAAAATTTATCATTATATGTTAAATTTAATATATATATATATATATATAATTGATGGGTTTTATATATAATTATTTATTAATAAAACTTCCACTCACGCATGTAAGGAAAACTATAAGACTCCCTAAATGTCTCCTCATTTTAGATAATTTGCTTATTCAATACACATACAAAGATATGCCCGTTAATTTGGTAATTTTGTCTTTGTAACGTTCATTTACCGTATTTCATTTTTGTACTTTTGCTGACAGATAAAATGAAAAGAAAAAATGGACTTCTTCGCTCTAAACTTTACAATTCAAACTTCATTTCCCAATCATCATATACTATTTGTTAGAAAGAATGTTGTAGTACATGCACAAATTCCAATGGGCAGAAATTCTAAAAGCCAAAAACATATAAGTGCAAATAAGTATGATGTGTTTATCAAATATGAACAAATTAAAAGAATATATTGGGCACTGAAAGTCTCCTATTATTCTGTCCATCTTTGACTCTCTCCCTCGCGCGCGCGCGCGCACACACACACACGCATTTATTCTACTCAATTCATCAATAATTTCATATTATCTGCAACATTCTTAATGGGTCCATCCCAGCATTTACTGTCTGCACCCAGCTGTTCCCCTCAATTGAGTCCCTAAAATATTAGCTTTATCCTCCGACCCTACTTGTGCCCCCTTCTTTATTTCAGCTTAGGCAAACCCATGCACCTACGTACTCAAAAATGTAATGGCAAATGTACAATCTTTTATTGAGTTGTAAAGTAAAATATCTACTTTCTTGATTCCCTAAATCCAAGATGGACATATTGGAAGGGCTCTATTCTTCTGCCTATGCTTTGGTTTCATTATTTGTCCAAGATGCCTGTGGTGTGTGTGTTCTTGTGAGTTTGATTGATTATTTGCAAATTTGTAATACTTTCGGTTTCATCATTTGATAAATTAACGACTCGTAGTCCTATCCTATCCAATACTTTGGTTCTTTTAGACATATTCACGTTTAGGGATGAAATTAAAATTTTTTAAGATTATTTTAAATAATTATTTAAGTAAATTTAATATATAGAACTAATTATTTTCTATTTTAATTATTTAATATTTGACTTGATATTAATCAAAAAATTTATGTATTATAAAGAATATAAAGCGAAATTTAATAAAATAATTCATTCTATCTAATCGTCCAAAGTCAAACATGGCCGAAGGTTATGAATTAAAGCAACACTTGAAAAAGCACAGCTAATGACTTTCTGTAAAGTGATTTTCATCATCCTGTGTCGTTTTCACCTTCACTATTTTTCTTTTGCATGCAGACGATTTTCTTTTTCATAACGTCTGTCATTTCTCTTGTTGCACTACAAACGATGCCCACACACCTTGGATATGCAAAACATCAATCCTATAAAACCACACTGCCTTAAAATTATATGTATGTGTGGCCTATGATTATTATACACTCATTACCTAGAATCACATACACACGCACACGCATATATTTAGCTAGGGGTGTCAATAGATAAGAGAATTACCCTAACCATACTCATACACATAAATATTTATTATTATAACACCTATATATATATATATTCATATTCATACATTTTCATACTTAAAAATATCCAAGCCCTATCCTATCCAATCAACATTAGACCTATTGGGTATCACTACAAAAAACTGTCTAATTTGGTATAGGCAATTCGAGATGGATTTTTTCCGGCCCAATTCTAGCACGGATTTGGGACAGAAATACCTAGGTCATCCTCAAATGGTCTATTTCAGAGCATAGGTTTCTCATTCCAAAGTCATCTCAAATTTTGAGATTGAAAATACTTTGTGCCAAAATCATCCCTTATCTATCCCAAATCCATAACTGAAATCCACCACCAAAATTTGTCCCAAAGCCACAGCAATATTTGGGACAACTTTGGGACAAGCAAGTGTAAGTTGTGTTGAAACCATCCTAAAGTCGTTCTAGATAATATGTGACAACAGTTATTACAAAAATCATCTCAAAGTCGTCCCTAAATTGAATGACTTTGAAACGGTAAACGGTTTTGGCTTCGGAAACCGTCCCAAAATAGTCTTAAATATTTTTGGCAACAGTTATAAAAAACCCATCTCAAAGCTGTGTCAAAATTGGGATGTTAAATGCTTTCGGCAAAGATGACCGTCCCAAAGTCGTTCCCATATAATGTGATAATAAAACCATCCCAAAGCCGTCTTAATTTAAGCACAGCTTTCGGACAGCTAAGCGATGTTGACATGGAAAGCGACTCAAAAAGTGTTTGCATGAATTCCATCCCAAAGCCCTCTCAAAATTGAGACGGCTTTGGGACAACTTTTCAGGATAGATGTGAAACTCATCTCGAAATTATCCCAAATGTTAATATGGACTAGGACCATGCCATAGCCGTTACATACATCAAGTGTGGTTTTTTTCATCCGAAAGTCATCCCAAATCATGAAATATAACTAAACAATCCCTAACATTTGTAACATTTGGGATTTGGGAGCAGAAGGTTGGGAAACAATAGGCTACCTACATTTTCTAGGTATAGTGCTATCATTTTAGTGGAATGGCCACTTTGATTGATTTTATTCATACACTAAATTTATAACACACCAATATTACATATATTTCTATGTTTTTGTTCTATATATATTTAATCTTTTGATAAGCATTGTTGCTTTAGGGATGAATGTGATAGGTAAGGCCGATGTTTTGAAGAGCATGTAGAATTTGATACCCTTATGCTGTTATGTTAAACCATTTTGATTATTTGAGCATTCTAGGTCTGTTTCATAATTTTTGCTATAGAAGTCATGGTCATGTTTTCTTGAAGTTAGTGTTTAAAATGTTTTAATTAGTTCCATCATGTATATATTGTTGTAGCAATCTATACAGTAAGATGCTATGCAATATCAAATCATAGATGTATAATAAGAACCGGCCTAAACATAAGGATTTGACCCATAATTCGAAAAAGGGATTGTTGATTGTGTAGTAAACTAGCATAAGTGCATGATTGGCAACAAAATACGATGTCTATGTTCCCATTGCAAGAACTCCAAATTTCTAAAGCCTAATGAAGTGAAAGTACACTTATTCAGGAAAGGTTTTGTCCAGAACTATTATAATTGGGTAAATTATGATGAAACCTAATGTCTAGATATAATAAATGAAGAAGTCATGGCAACTGTTAGTGAGTGCATCTTGATTTTGTAGCAGAGCCTCTTAACGTATGTCTTAGTTTTTGTGTTAATGAATTTGCTCCCATGGATCATATGGAAGACATATTCATGTTGACTTGTTATGGTAACACCGTAAAATCTACCTCTTGGGATGAGCATGAAGTATCTTTATATCTTCCTAACTATGGTTATTCCTGGTCTATTAAATCCAAAAAAACTTATTGATGTGTACCTTCAACCGATTATAGAGGAGTTAGCACAATTGTTGATGGTAGCGACAGTCACATATGATGCTCACTGCAATGTTATTTTAACATGGATGCTGCTCTATTATGAACCACCAACAACTTGCCAACATATTCTATGTTATTCGAGTATAGTGCAGTCAAAGTGATAGGATGTCCGATATGCCTTGATCTGAGCAGAGCATTCTACTTATGTCATGGTTGAAAACCATGCTACCTTGATTTCCAACGGCAATTCCTACTACCCAATCATTCATATTGAAGGAATAGGAAAAAATTCACCAAAGGCCAGCTCAAGAAAGTGTTGTACCTCCACAAGAGTCAAGTGAGAAGATTTGGGACCATGTGAGGCACATGGCATAGGTTATGGATGATCGACTTAGTAAGCCACCAGGATTTAGAGTTGACCACGAGTGGACGAAAAGAAGTATTTTTTACGATTTGCCATATTGGAAAACAAACCTTCTTAGGCACAATTTGAATGTAATACGTATAGAGAAGAATGTGTTTGATAACATTATAAACACTATCATGGATGTTTGAGGAAAGACAAAGGATAATCTTAACACAAGAATGGATATGACCATTATATGTGACTATCCCAAGAGCATTGTGCCATTCCACTTCGCTTAATCTAGGCACAAAACCTCAACCACTCTCTCCAGTGCCCGTTGACTTGACATTAGTTCCTTGTATTGGTCGATATAAGGCATGTTGGGTGACCTAAAGTGCTCGTTTATAGCTTGGGCACTAGTATCCACATGAACGCCATGGACATAAACTTGGTCTACTATCCTCTCAGCCAAATTCGAATAAAACTCCCTCACAATAGCAACAATGGCTTTCACCTTTGGCGATCGAGCTAGTTTCTTCCATTGCTAGTAGGGGTGATAGGATTGGGCCATGTGTCATGTCGTCTAACAACACCCTCTCAAACATGTGGGCCTAGTGTCTAATAACACCTTCTGCACGTGCTGCGGCACCAACTTGTGATGGTCATATGAGGGTGTAGCTCTTTTCGGCCACTTGTCATTTCCCTATACAAAAAGGGAGCAAATAATTACTGAGTGTTCAACCAACAAAAAAGAATAGAAAAGGGCTAGTTAGAAAGTTAACAAGCCTCCTAAAAATCACACCCTAATTCAGCATCACAGACACATCAATTAAGCCTCCAACAACATTAAATTTCAAACAACCAAATGAAGTAAACTAAACCATCACAAGCATTGAATATAGCAACAAAAGAATTCATCATTCAGGCATTTCATCAAAGATGTGATATGCACACGTATTGAGCAACTTAGAAAAGTTAACAATTGTCACAAAAATCACTCCACAATTTAGCATCCCCAACACACCAATTAAGCCCCCAACGACATTTAATCCCACACACATGAAAGAAAGCAAACTAAACCATCACAAGCAATGACCACAGCAAGAACTGGAACACCAACACCATGTGATCTAGACAAGCAACGATCAATGTTTCATGCAAATTTGTCATTCGGGTATTTCACCAAGCACGTGATATGCACACATTGCATCACATACAAAAGTTAACAATTGTCCCAAAAAATCACACCCCAATTCAACATCTCAACACACCAATTAAGCCTCCAACAACTCAACAATACAATGCCCAACAAAATTCTAAAACAAAAACCGAGTAATTCTTTCATTGGCCCAAGTAAAGCTTACATGCAATTCCAAGCATTTTAATCAAACACACACCAATACATCAACAATCCAAACAAAAATAGCAATGGAAATCATGTTCTTACTTGCTATTTGAGGTCTTATCAAATTATTTCTCAACTTGGCGAGGGAGAGAGGGGTGTGAGGAGAGAGGACAATGTTTGAAAATGTAGGAAAAAGAGGTGAGGAAAGGCTTCTACAGGCTATCGTCACTTGTATCATCGCAATGAGGGTGATGACGAGCACTTTGTATGTCCTTCATCACCTGACATAAGCGACCTGCAGACAGAGCTTGGTCGTCAGCCGCATTGTTACGATGACATGGCTGGGACTCATCATCAACCTCCGCGTCACGACGATGTAAGTGACATCTAGTCTCAGTTTATGATGACGTGGGTGACATGACAAGGAACACAAGACATCATCACCGATGTCACGACTTCGAGGACAACATCAACATGAAATACATTGAAATGGCCCCAATCTAGGAAGAGTATGAAAATACACATCTCAAAGTTGTCCCAAATTGTCTTAAATAGCAAAAACCCTCCTAACTTCATTTCATTTTCTGAAAACACTTGTTCCTGGCTATCTCTTCCCAGCAACCTTCGTCAATCTATTTCAGAGATTTGTTCAGACTTCGGGCTCCAACTACACCAACTACTCATCAAGAACACAAACCATCCTCACTTCCAAAATTTCTTGAAGGTAACTTCTCCTTTTTCGCAACCTCTATCGAAAAATTGGGATTCCTATTTTCAACCCATTCTTCCCCTCATACTTCTCAATGTTTGGAAGTTGACATTTGTAGGATGTTTTAATTTGTGAAAGTGGGATATTTATGTTGGATTCAACCTAGTATTGAATATTTTTGGATATTGCTTAAAATTCTTAGCTATTGTGCTCCCCTTCAAATTGTTGGCCATTGTTGGATATTTTGAGCTTAATAGCGTTGAATGCAAGTTGGAAGAAACCTAATTGAGTGTTTGGGATGTACCTCTTGATTGTGAATTTAACATAAGTTTGTGGAATTCTACCCTATCAAATGTTTGCATTGAATGTGTTCGGTGATATGCCCAAATGAGAAATGCCGAAGAATGTATGAAATTGTAATGTGTCAATTGTGTAATACTGGGCCTAATAACAATTATGCTACATGGCTATATGAGAAATGTGAGTATCTACTTGGATGATTGGGGAATATGTGTATGTCATGTGCAATTGCTATTGGATTAGAATTATATTGAATATATAGTATGGGAAGGTATCACTAGTGGACTTTTGTGAACCAAAATTTCCCACACATAGGCCTAACAAACAAGTTGCTATACATAAGGATTTGGTTGGTTTTGGACTACAAAGTTAACCATGTCTTCAAACTCTTACACCACTTACATTGACAATTGCTCAATGAATTTCAACGAATGACGTAAGTGATGAAATGATGGCCATACAATTTGTTTGAGACATACAATTGCATATAATTGCACAATGAAGACCACAAGCTCTTCTCAATGTGGAAGGCGTGGCTGAAGGGAGATGGCCAACCCACAGTTCACATTGTTGTCATCATCACCACCTGTCAATGACAATGAGACACAACTGACATCCCAAATGTTGTGTGATAGGCCATCCACTTCAGCACACCTTTACAATGAACCACTAAGGTCATAAGGATAGGGGAAAGGGAATATTGTAGTAACCAAGTCTGAGGCACTAGTAGGTGAAGGAAGCCATGGCTATTCAAGGGGCCGCAAACATGTGTCACCACGTTCATTTCAGTAAGTGTAACATCCCTCAGCAACTAATGCTGAACTATTGGCTCTCAATAAATTAAAGATAAATTAATGATGATTGTCTACACATGCATTTTACACCTTCTCGATGCATGGAAAGAAGTAACGGATTGCATAAAGTTCATTAAATTTAGACAATACAATGGCTAGTGGATCCATTACACTGACGTCCCGTTAGAGCAAAAACAATAATGGTTTCAACTTTTCAAGGTTTGGAATTTTCAACTTCATGTAATCTTGTTTACTACCATTTGTTAGTGTTCATGAATAAATAAAATTCATTACTTAATGCATCAAACCATGTTCTTATGAACCATGCACCCATAAAGGAATGTGGATTTTAAACCATTAGTCCTACCTGTAATTGCCCCTCACCCGTCTGAATTGGTTCGATTTCTCCATATAGAATGAATTTACATGAGACTTTTCAAACAACACAGCAATCCAACATGCCTTCAAGAAAAAGGTTGTGGAATTGATACAAAAACATTTGCATCGAGTAAGAGTTTCCAACACCAAAGTGTATTGGATGCCACAAGAGAAGTGGGAGGAAATGAAGAGCAAGTGGCAATAAAAGCTTACCAAACAATTTGAGGAAAAATCTGGGGAAATTGAGCAGCTGATAGCACATCTACTTCCACAATTTACTATGAAAGCTCAATTTTAGTCATGGCTCACAATGAATGAATGGTGAGAATATTGCAACATGTGGTTTTATTCACCTCATTCATTTAACCATGCTTTTCCCAATTCATGCAGTGCTATTTGCTATTAATTATGTTGAATCATAATTCACTCCTCAGGAGGTTGCACTTGGAAGGCCACCAACTCCACTTAAACTATACTCCAAAGTGTGGAAGAACACTGTTGGGGAATGGATAAGTCCTCGTGTATAGGCACATGAGGTAAGGATAACTACTTGCACAAATTCATGTTTGATTTTAACTCTGCATGTCACATTACTACTTTTCAATATTGTTAGGATATGATAGAAAAATTGCAATACAACTTAAATGCCGCCAAGGACCCGGAGGATATGAGTCACTGGATGGTAGGGGGATTGCATCCCTCTTCCAATAGTAGCAGAATGGTCCTCAATGCACTAAGGGGATTCAAAAAAGGTCGCCTGCCAAGGATGAGCTCAGAAGCTATATCCTTCAAACAGTTATCCTAGAGTAGCAACATCTCCACTTCCTTGCCTAGCACAGAGCTAAGAGAAATGCACGAAACATTAAAACCTAGGTGTACCCATCACATGCCCTATTAATTCACTTCCCATCCTTATTCCCCCATAAATGCTTATGTCACTATGTTTCAATTGTTTACTTCTATTTGTCGGTCTAAGTTTGTGCATTAACTCAAGAAAAATTGTTATATTTTAATTGTACTTGTGCGACCATTGGTGATTATCAGAAATTGTATGTATTTATAAGACAAGAACAAAAATTCTGTAAATTTCAATATATATATATATATATATATAAAACGGTAGAAAAAAGCGTCAAAACCTGTCCCAAAGCTATGTCAAAAAAATTACACACACACACACACACAAATATATATATATATATAACGGTGGAAAAAAGCGTCAAAACCTGTCCCAAAGCTATGTCAAAAAAATTACACAAGCTATTCCAAAGTTGTCCCAAATCCATCTCAAAAATCAGTCCCAAAGCCATGCCAAAAAGCTCATTCCAAACCTATCCCAAATCAGCAGTCCAAATGCCATCCTAGAAATCCATCCCAAAGTTGTATCTGATGACCCTTTCCAAAGCCGTCGCAATTACGTCATCCCAAAGCCATCCCAAATGTAGTAATTCCAAAGTCATGGAAAAAAAATCTATTCCAAAGTGGTCAAAAACAATGTCCCCAAGCCACACCAAACAAACCATCCTAGACAACCATTCTAAAGCTATTCCAAAAAAATCAACCTAAAACCTTAAAAGAAATACGGTCTAAAGTCATCTCAAAAAATATTTGTCTCTAAGTCATCTTAGAATTTTCCATCCCAAAGCCATGCTTGAATGATTCATCCCAAAGTCATCCCAATAAATATCCGTCCCAAAGCTATTCCAAAATTGTCCCAATTTTTGCAATTCTATCATTTGGGAAAGGTTTAAAACCCGTCCCAAATCCCGGATTTTCTGGTGGTATATTTCGCTTTGGATGGATGTGGACATGGATAAAATTTATTATATTGAGTCAACTTTGAAATAACGCTTTGTTATGTTCTATTTTTTTTCTAAATATTATCACTTAAACTAGTTTTGAAAATTCAATTGCAATACAAACTTTCTGAAAATCTATTTAAAATTTTTTATATAAATATAGAATAAAATGATTGAATTGAGCAACATATTTGATTCATTACTAAAATTATATCATACATTTAATTCATTTTATTTTTTGTCTTACAAAATTCATATTAATTAAATTAACACTTTATTTTATTTTGGGAAAAATTTATCAAAAATAAATGAGACAAATATAATTAGAAATACATAACAAAAATTAAATTAAAATTAAAAACTATTTTTTAAAAAATAATAAATCGTGTCACATAAATATTAAGTTCAAATAGCTATGACTTATTTATATGAGATTTCAAAATTAAAAACAAAATAACATCACTTTATTCAAAATACCTATAGGCAATAATGGGCAAATATTACGCATATTTTAGATAATTTTTTATAGTTATGGAAGAGGTAACACTCCATCCATTTATACCCAGTTTAGCATAGGAAAGGAAGGTGGGTATGGGTCAACATCCTCGTATATAACACTTAACTTTGAGAAACATGCCCCTCATAAAAATATGTCAATAATTGAATGCAGGTTAATTCTTAACTTAGAGGAGAAATAATTATAGTAACTAGCATTTTTCTTAGGATAAGAAAATCAAAGCAAAAGTGTGTAAACAAATTAAATTGTGATCTCTTGAAAAAGCAACACAGCTTTTAATTTATGATACTTTGTCAATTTAAAACATTTTCCACCACCATATGCAGAAAGAATATGTTCTCGTGATCCTTCCAAAAAGGAATCTTATTGATGATAAAATCATACAGATGAAAGGTTTTTAACAGAATATCACAGGCCTACAATAAATGCAAGAATGTGAACATAGTACAGTGTTTCATGTCTCAACATAATTGAGACCATATTTTATTTAATTTATTGCAGCAAGTACTCTTTTATCAAACAGCAACTGTTTTAGGTTCAATAAATTAAAGCTAGATGGAGTATTGACTTGTGTTGATCCTAATTTAATTGTGTCTGTTCACTTTTTAAATACCCAATTCATTTTCATAACTGTTTTCTTTTCGTATTATCACCTTCCAAAATGATGTAATATAATATAATATACATGTAATGAATTACATGTAAATTGATTTTTATATATATCAAATATAACTTACCAAGTTTGTACAGTATTAGCATTCAAATATTTTATATAACTCACAGTCGAGAAATTTATAAATTTGTTGCCGGCAACCCCAAATGAATTTTGAACCTTTGCTTCTTGAACAGTATATTTCTTCATATAGTATGATCATTATCCTGCAAAGCATTCATAAAACAACATAAATTAAGAATTAATTAATACACTAGTGATTGTGAGGATGCTATATGTGAGGGTTGACAGACAGAGACAGAAGGGGTTAGGGTGACACAGTCACAGACTGACAGTGTAGGGCCCTAATGAAAGTGAATTAAAAGAAAGGAACGAAGGGTGTATAAATTGAATCATCCCTTTTGACGAACGAACATTATTGAGCATGAAATGACCCTCATTCATTCATACATGCCTCTCCCAAATAGAATGTAATATTTGCAAATTGCCCACAAGAAAATGAAAACACGTACCCCCATCCATGCCCATCAACCAACTACTACTGCCACTCTGCTTCAATAAATGTTTCCACTCGTTTAAGAGTTGATTGATAAGGACGTAATTTATCATGGCCACTATATTTTTGGTTTACCAATACGTGATGGAAATTACCTTTGCTCTAAGGGGTTTAGGAGAATATTTAACTAGTGTAGGTTTTTGTCGTGTCAAAATTAATTGATTATTTTAAATAATATGACACATGTTATTATATAAATCTCTCAATGAAAATTGCGTAGACTTTAACACTTGCTTGCAATGAATTTATACTTCTTTAATTATTGTTTCGTGTGTGTATAAATTTATATGCCACAAGAGTTAATGTCAAAAGGCAAACTCCCAATGTGTATTTAATTATTTTTAGTTCAGTTTGCAAACAAGGGTCCTTGTTAGTAGATAAAGCAAATCCTAAATGATCTCAATATGATCAATCAAGACCAAAGGGACATACCGGACTGGAGATTAGGGATTATAGTTTAAAGTAATGATCTCAATTAAAATCAATAATTTTGTCAAAGTTCTTTAATTGTAAACCCCTGTTTAGTTTTTTTTTTTTTTTTTTTCCCTCGTACTATAGAGTGTCCCAAAATAAAGCCCTATGTAGGTTGGCTGTAGCGTATTGATCATAACGAGTGCATTTAATTTATTTTAATGATCTGGTCAAACCAAAATAATTGGGTAATAAGTGATTTATGTATCACAGCATGCAGTCTAGAAAAGACTTCAATTGCTTTAAAGGTCCAATTATTTTGCATGTGATGGCAGAATAGATCTCAACGAGACACTTCTGTAGTTAGTCTTAAAGAGCTCAATATTTACCGTAATGATTCAATACTTGTCTGATGAATGCAAGGTCAACTGTACTTGTGCAGGCTTCAATTGTTTTGGCCTTTGTCAGTATCTAGCTAGCTAGAGTTTCATTACACCTTATTTCTGAAGAATTTTATTATTCCACGTATTCTCACATATTCTCACTTCAATAAATCAGTGCTATAGAAAAATTAAATTCTCAGGCTATGTTTGGATGAAACTTTTTCAAGATATTGTCTCGTCAAAATACACATACTCTAAATACTGGCTTTGTTTGTTTTATAATTACAGTGTGTTTTTTTATGTTGAGAATTGTGTAAAAGTAAGAGAGATAAAGAGATAAAAAAAAATATAATAATTGAGTATGCGTTTTTAAATGGTAGATAATTGCAAAACAAATAAAGCCATTACTCATCAAAATGACTTGTTCTTGGTATTTCTATCTCTTACTTTTACTAAATTTTCACACTTAAAAACACATTTTTCACTCCCATAAAAATTGGCATCCAAACACTCCCAAACCAGGGTAAAAAAAAAAAAAACCACAATTTTAGTAAAGCTCTTTAGTAGCAAACACTATATTATCAAAATCTGAAGTCACCCTCAAAAAATTACAGTTACTTTAAGCCGTTTATTAATGAATGGCACCATTTTATCGAGATATATATAAAAATGTTTCTTAAAATTAATTTTCACAAAGTAATAACAAACAGTACGTGAAAATAAAACCAATTTCAACACATTCCATTATATGCACATTAAATAAAGAGACAAACACACACACACACACACACAACTAATCTTTGGTGCAAGAAGTCTTACATAAAACAGTGAAAAAGAAAAGCAAATTAAGACTGGATTAGGTGCGTAATTAAAGAAAAACTACTACATAGACACTTGGAACAAAGCTGTACACCCGTAAGCAGCTGACATGAGAGAAATATAGGGGTGGGGTGGCTTGGGTAAAATGGGGTGGGTGTCTCCTCAGAAGGCCCATTCCTCGAAGAGTGAGTAATAAATGCTAAAGGGGCAGAAGGGTACAGGACTTTTTTGGCAGAACAGAAGAGATGAATGTGAGTGAGGGAGATGTTAAAAATCATTTTGTAATCCATTGCTTCATGATTGAGGAGAGAGACTGAGAAAAAAAGGGCTCTTTCTAGTAATACCCTTTTTCCTACTCTACTCACTAAAGTTAAGACCCCTTCAGTGGGGGTGGGGGTGGGGGTGGGGGTGGGGGACATATATAGTGCGTGTATGTGTGTGCATATATATATATCGTGATCAGAAGGGTATGACGACGGACACTATTTTTTCTGATTATGAGGGAATAGAATTGTGGTTTCCTTGCAGTTGTATTTATTGGCAATCCACTGCCCTAGGTGGAGATGGGGACTGCTGACCTATTTTGTTTGTATAGGTGAGTGTGTGTTGGTGTGAGTGGGGAAGTGCGTGTGGTGGGGGAAATGAGCTTTCACATCTTAGGGTAGAGAGACTGACAATATTGTCCTTTACGAAAGTCACTGACTGTATTGTCTACTCCGCATTTAAAGCGCGGCATTGTGATACATTAATGTCATTGTTATCTATTGTCTCTCCTGAACATGTAACTGTACCCCTTTTTTCCAAAAAATTAAAAAAAAAAACAAGAAGAATATTATTTCTCTATCCAAAATATATATGTGTGTGTAATGTGTATATATATATAGTGATTGTTTTATTTAGATTTTGGAAGATTTTTTGATGAGTGTAATAATATTCTTATTTTTAGAATGTTATTTTGTTAGTAGTGGTTGATGGGAGTATTAAAAATTAAGTGGGTAGTTTTGGGGAATAAAAAATTGAGATGAGGCCTATAAAAGATTAAGTAACAAGTATGGCAGAAAGAGGTAGAAAAATGATAAAAAAAAAAAAATTCTATGAGAAAATACCCACTTAGCAAATGTTATGTAATGATTGAAATTAATTATAGTATATCATTATTTTAAGTGAAATGACATCTCATTCAAAGAAGAAAAAAAGCTTATTTTATGAAATAAGATGTTGCTCTTGAGACATTTCAAAACAGAAACATGTTTTGCAATATATACATTGAATGCCTAACATGCTTTCAAGCAATAAAAACAGCTCAAGATTGTGTTAAAAATGTGTAGCACTTCTTGAGACTTTTGTTGATGTGTGGAGTAGATACAAAAGCATCAATCTCCATGAGAACTACACCAAACAGTACATAAAGCCATTACTCTGCTGTATCTTCATAAATCTATCGACCAATCTTGATTTTTCAATCCTTTTACCGATTTGAGACTTTTTAGAGCCTATGTGTTCAAAACTAGGCCAAGTTTTTTAAAGTTAAATTTTTATACTATCAAAGGTGGACCCAAATTTCAAATCTTGACAGATGAAAGCAGTTGGGTCTCCGTCACCTCTCATTTATGCCACACAATTTCGTAAGGGGATGTTTGGAAAATTGAGAAAGTGTCAAACAAGGGAATTCAAGAAAGCTGCTATCAAGGGAATTCAATTTCGTAATCCGCTGGTCAGCTGCTGCAAATCAGTATTGCCTGGCTTCTGAATTTTCTTTGGTACTTGAGTTGTGGGCAGAGATTTGGAATTTAGTATGGGAGTGTCCCAATACTGAATTACACTTGATTCAGATTTCCCGGGCAGGCAATTTGAGCTTACCAAACTTTCCTTTCAAGTTCCAGGCTTAGGTTTGCTACTTCGCTGGCTTCTTTAGGGCTGCAACGATTAACAGGCCCAATTGTTACAAGGCCCAGCCCAGTTTATTAAATCTGGGTCAATGTGGGCTCATTTTGGAATGTCATAACTATCCTTTGACAATTCCTTTTGCTTTTCCACCCTTTCACTCAAATGACATTTTATTTCTTCTTTAATCCGTTAGCAGTAAGAATCCAGGCCCAAGCCTTATATTCTATATTAAAAGACGTGCATCATCTAATGCTTGAAGGGCAGAATCCTGCAAATATTTTAGACCACATAAAGATGATTACAGGAACTCCTATAAAATATAACATAATTTAATTCAGAGAGAACAGGTTAACTAGAGTCACTTGGACTACAGATGGAGTCATCTGGAGAAAGTAATGCAATTGAACATTGAAATATGGAAAAGAAGGCATCCCAAATGCTTCTAAAAGCAATCGCTAGAATCCCTAGTGAGCTTATCCTCTAAATCCTGATCTGCAACAATCTTTAGAGAATCAAGTGCAGAAAGCTGTGGGAGGAACCTATCCTCTGAAGGGTTCGAGCTTGCCTGAGTTTTCTTTCAGGAGTAAGGCAGCATAATTCTGAATGTACGCAGCCTAAGCAAGTGATGGTTATGGTCCATTACTTAACAAACTGCTCGTGCCAAGTTTCTTGTCATGTCAAACTCAGAAATTTAAGAGTAGATAATCAAGAAACAAACACAAAATTTATGTGGTTTGGTTTACCTAAATTGGGCTGCATTCCCGAACTAGGAGAAAACTTAACTGAATTCTGTCCCATGTTTCCACCGATAACTGATGGATTCACGTAGATGTAAATTAATACATGTGACAACTTTTTAGTTGTGCGACCGAGGGACAAAGATAAAAATAGGAACAGGAAATTTCCTGGAATTAAAAAAATGGGAATAGCGAAGTTAAATTTGGCTGCCAAATTATGGCATTGGACGCGAAATGAATCTTTGGATCAAAGACGTGTTTACATGTGTCTGTGTTTTATAGTATGTGGATGTATTTTATAATATATGGATAAAATATTATTATATACTTTGCATCTTCAATAAAAATGAATATGATTATATTTACAATTACTAGATTAACAAGAAGTTGATAAAATTATAATAACGCATATACTTACAGTTGATTGCGCGAAATTGGAATTCACAATTAACCACAAACACACAGCGTTAAGTTATAATACTATGGTTAGTATTGTCTCATAAAGCTTGAGAATCAAAATAAACCAACTACTACAACTTGATCCCAAATAAGTCAATCAATTTCAATGAAATAGAAATAATAATAGTTAACAAAGAAAAATCGTCTAGTAAGCAAATAGTTATTTGTCAAGCACACGGGATAATATGAAGACAGCCATTATACTAAAATCATCTTGGAAATCAATCTCACTCTTCCTCATCAAATCGAATTATTCAATCAATTTTTTATACTCATTTCATCTAATTATTAATCCAAGCTTTCAATTTTATTCTCATTACTTCCCTCAAATGTTAAATAGAAACTTATATAAATTAATTAGAAATTTTCTCTCAATTTCATTCCGTTTTAAACATATGCATTTAATTACAACTTTTTGATTCATTAAAATCCACCAATCTCTTGACTCAAAATTTCACCTAACACATGTACTTCAATTCTAATGTATAAAATTAGTTTTTTTGAGTTTATAATTTCACATATAACAGATAATCTAATCATATAAACACAACTAGAATTCAGCATGGGTAACACAAATAATTTAATGAAAAATATTGGATTAAAAATGAATAAAATAATCAAATCATATTATGAATTTCTTTGAATGATTTCTAGGCATTAGAAATTTAGCTAGACATATTTCTAACTACTCCCATCACAAAATTTATTTAAAAAATCAATCTTTGGGAATAGCAAAGCAAAGAAAGAGAAAAACTTAGGGATTGATAGCCGGATTGTCAATCTATACGCCCCACCTAAAAATTACCCGAATTTCTTCTAGAAATCTCCATCTTGATCTCGTGTTGTTTGGACCAAAATTTTCTTTTGTGTGTTTCTCTCTTTCAACAACTGTCTATGTGTCTCTATCTCTTTCTCATGCTTTTTTATGGTTTGGGGGGAGTTTAGGTTGTTCGGTGCTTGAAATCCTGTTTTTTTTTTTTTTTTAGAATTTTCTCCATTTAGATCATCTTGACAAGTTCTTGGATCAATTCCATTCCATTTGGATCGATCACTATTGATTCGTCATGTGGTGATCATAATTATAACATGCTTCAAATCATTCCTCAATTGCATGTGGGTTGATCCATGTTGATCGTGCGCGTTACAATCGTCTATGATCAATCATGTGACATAACAATCATATTTTTAGTGGGTTCCCAAGTCAATGGCACTACTAGGGTCAAGGTCCAAATCAATCTCGATTGATCCCATTAGTTAAGATCAATCGCCAATTTGTCCCAAATCGATCTCATGCCTGTTATTTTTCATTTTTTGCATCTTTTTGTGACTCAATCTACTTTGTACTTATAGTTAGCTATTATGCACTAGTGTAAGGAATATTTTCCTATAATTTAAGCATTTTAAGCACAATTATTACATAAAATCCCTATCATTGCATGTAAATTGTCAAATTCTCCCACACTTAATCCTTCCTTGCCCTCGAGTAAGTGCACTAAAATATACACACATTATAAAAGTACTATGTCACTTAATCCTGCCTTGCCCTCGAGTAAGTAAGTTCGCCAAAACATACACGCATGATAAAAGTACCATGTCACTTAATCCTTCCTTGCCCTCAAGTAAGTAAGTGCACCAAAATATACATGCATGACAAAAGTACTATGTTTGCAAATGACTCTTCTCAAATATCACAAGTACATAATTAATCAATATCTCACTGTACAACACTCATGACTCCGATTTTAGCAATGGTTATAGCATATAAAAGCCCACTATGCGGGGGTATGTATGCAGCCAAACCTACTTCCTCAACATCACTGAATTCATGTAACGTAGACATTTACTCTTATTAACCTCTAATAGTGTGTGAGATTGAAATCTAACCAACACTATAAGTTTAATAATTATATCAACCTCCACTAACATAAATTTATGCATCAAAAGAGATCAATAGGACTATAATAGGGTTAAGGCTAATGACTGTTATACCAACGAAGTAAGGGTCACCGAAATAGAACTTAGCTAACATAATACTTTGTAATTTTTTTCTTCCATTTTAAAAGCTTTTCACAAGCCTTTCCCAAGTCGTGAGAAGCCTTTTTATGCAAAGGTGAACAGGGGTCACCGTGTACCCTTGATTATTTAACCTACAACACACTTGAAATGCCATACATGCTCATAGTTAAGAAACCGTTTTACGTGAGAGTAAACAAAGGTCTGTACACGATCTTGATTACTAAGTCACTCCAACTAGTAAAGTAAACAAAATTTTTCCAACTCTTTTTCATTTCTTCTTCTTCTTTTTCATTCTTTTCTTTTTTTTTTTTTGTGCTAGGGAATTTATATTTCTTTTTCCACTTCTCACCATTATGCAACCAAGTTTTGAGAATCAAAGTAAACAATTATTTTCGGACCACAAAAAAGGTAGAGACACCTCTAGTTTTTAGTGAAGAGGATATCGTATTGAAGGATGGCATCTTCCCTTCAATCAAGTACGCTCAAGAAAGGACCCAATGGAAAGATTTTCAAATATAGGATAAAAAATATGGTCCAAAAATTTTCCCATATCATTTCTCCTATAATGCACATATAATCTCACTTCAAAAGGTATTCTCATTAAGTTCTGGGGTTGGCGAGATCTATAAGGTTACTACTCACCTTTCTAAGGAATATCAAAGAATACAGTCATGATTTTGTGCTCAACAAATATAGGGACTTAGTGTACTTTAGAGTCATGTACTTAACACAAAGTGAAAGATATCATGAAAGCCAAAATGTTAGCAAATTATGCACTATCATCTATCATCATTGACAAGTCATTTGAAATAATAATTGAGCACAATCATCATCATATCCCGCATTAACAATCGCCATTTTCCACCAAACAACCACAATATTTTGAGAATTACCATCCATTCAATCATCATCCAACTTCAGTTTTACAATTCTTGTCTAATAAAAATAAGAAAGAGGATATCAAGTACAGACCATAATCACTCCTCTCATCCACAAATATATCAAAAGCCAAAATACAGAGTGAAGAATGAAAAAAAATACACTTCATCTCACTCATCAAACCCAATACAAATAAAATGCAAAAAATTTCCTTTCCCCTACATTTAAAGTGCACCTTGACCCCAATATGCCATACAATTACACCACAAAAAAAATAGGAAAAAAAAAAGGCTTACTGGGGAGATAAGAGTGGATCTCGTCTCTTACTCCCTAGTAGTAGCATCATACCATACAAGTCCATGAGATGTAAAGGAAATGTTGGTGGGATCAATTAACTACTGTGGTGGTGGTGAAAAATACAAAGGTACATAATGTTGTGGTGGATAGGGTTTGTGGCTATGGAGTTGCATAACCTAATTCAAATGGCAAATCATGGAATGCTCTCGAATCACAGTGTATCGCCTATGCCAATATCAGCATGTTGGCATACATAGCTTACATGCCATACAAAACTTACTAGTGCCACAAATACATGCTCAAATCTAACCATCATGTCATGTCACATCTAGCTCTGCTCTTGAGCCAAATCCTGTATTTGATGATGCAATTATCGTGGTCTCTGTAGCTATGTCAGCAATGGTACCTCAAGCTCCTATGCAGGTGCTTATGCCTCCCCTTCATCGACAATGGGGTCTTGCTCCATAGGTTTTAGCTTGGTTGCACCATCACCATCTTTATCATCATCATCTTCTCCCTCATCAACTTCAATCAATGCCTATTGCTACTGTTGCACCAATTGTCTATTACGCCAACAAAAGTCACCTACCTTGATACGTGCAATTATAGTGTTTGTAATCATTTGAAATGGTCAGAATGTAATTCCCCCGCTCACTCTTACCCCATCCTGTCATATCATTTTGGTGATCAAATGAAGGTATGATAGACCTACATTGAGGTGATCAGTAGCATGCAATATACCTGTATAGATTACCAACCCCAAATCCAAATAATAGCCATGTTTAATGGCACAAATGACGTTAGCTCTCTCATGGGAGACATCCACCCTATGCCTTGTAGAATTCACTTTAAAGCACATAAAATTATGATATACCTTCATGCGACCAGATAAGCGTTTAGTAAGAAAATTTTAGGTTTGCCCCCAGACACCCTCCATCTGGCCTGAAGATGATTATCACACAAGGCTTGTATTTTAGTCTCTAAATGGACCATGTGATGAAGGTGACTCAATTGGCATTCCAATCCCTCAATATTGATTTTGAGATAAGCATCGAGATGGATGCTAATAGTTTTGTCCCTCACCTTGGCCAAACCATCTTGCCTATCAGGTACATTTGCATAAAATTCATTAACAAATTTATTATAAGCCTTATTTTGTTTTAAGTAAATTTATGCCACTAAAGCTCCAACATAGGATCTATAACTAATCTATTGGTACACTAATTTGCGTGAATAGGCAACCCACATTGGAGAAAAAGGCTCCAATTATTTTCTTTGAATTCATCAAATGTTGCATGGGGTTAACTAAACTTCCTCCTATAAAAGTGTATGAGAGCAGCCTCTTGTCGAGGTTGCCGTAGTCTTCTATTTCCTACCATAGCTCAATCATAGCCCAAAATTCCAATAATACAATGTTTATCTCAAGCTCAACATGTTCATGAAATTCAATACCCTCATTTAAGCAATTCTACATGTATTTTTCATAAAAATTCCAATCTTAAATAATCAATTTAACATCATATTGGAATTTTGGGAAAAATTTAACTATTAAGGTCAAGTAATTCACATTCACATGACATTCACTTAATACTCAATAACTAATGAACAACGCACTACATTTCACACTATAATTTTAGAGTAAGGCTTCAAAATCCTAGCCAATAGGTTTAAAGTAACAAAAAGCACAAAGATTAGGGTTTAAAATCTTGCCTTGAACTTTAGCCCAATCAATTGATGAAATCAAAGATTAAGAGATGGGAATGGTGTTTTCACCAAAATTCTAAGCTTTAATTGGTGCAAAAGTCAATTTTTAGGAGGTGGAGAAAAAGAACGAAGGGGGATTTCATGTTTTTAGGATGCAGATTGATTGATATAAAGCCCTAATTTTAAATATGCATGCTTTTGCTATCAATCTCACTTAAGTGCAATTGATCACAATCTCCCTATAAGCCAAGGTCAATGTCGATCAAGATGGATCCAATAGATCGTGTCCGTAGCCGTGTCAATCAAAAGATGGTATGGGTCTCTAGATTAACGATTGTACTAAGGTGCGATTGATTGTGTGTACTTGATATTTATTGAGGTCATCCTAACTTTCTAGAATTACAATCACACCAATGCATGATCGATTGAGAATTGACCAATGTCAATCAGGCCTTTCAAAAATTTTTGGAATTATGATCGCACCTATGCGCGATTGATCTAGAATGGTTGATTATTAAACTTAATTGATCCCAAAGTCAATCCCTTGTATTTCTAGCTTAAATTTTGATTTTTTTTATTATTATGGCCTAGGAAATTCAAATTAATCTATCCTAAATTTAACATTACCCTTATTTGTATGGAAAGCAAGAAAATGTTGATTTGACTCCCAAAAAGTGCATGATTTTTCGTCTCTAACTCAACATAGCTATGCTCAGTTTATGTTGTCTAACACATAGAGCTTTTTAGCTCTTGGTCCTTTTCTCCATAATAATGCTTGAGCCTATGTCCATTAACGCAAAATTTATTATCATCTTTCACAACCAACTCAACAACGCCAAATGGGAATACTTGAGAAATTATGAAAGAATCAAACCACCTAAATTTTAACTTACCAAGGAAGAGTTTAGGGCATATATTATACAAGAGAACTTGCTGATCGGGTTCAAATTCAAGCATTAATATGTGCTTATCATACCATTTCTTTCTTTTATCTGGTAAATCGTTGTATTTTCATAGGCTTCATTTCTAAATTTCTCAAGTTTATTTAATTGCAATAGCTTATGCTCTCCAACTTCTTTAAAAACCCATGTTTAATTTATTTATTGCCTAATAAGCTTTGTGTTCTAAATCCACAAGCAAATGGCATGGCTTGTCATACACCAGTTGAAATTGTAGCATTCCAATTGGAGTCTTATAAGCTATGTTAAATGCTCATAGTGCATCATCAAACTTGTGTGGCATTCCAATTGGAATCTCATAAGCTATGTTAAATGCTCATATTGCATCATCAAACTTGTGTGTTTAATCTTTCCTATTGTCCCTACAGTTTTTTAAAGGATGTACCTAATTTCTCAGTTGGATGCCTCTGCTAAACCATTTACTTGGTAATGATATGGCAAAGCCTTTTTAAGTTTGACATCAATCCTAGCCATTATATCTTCAAATAATTTACTATAGAAATGAGTGCCTCCACTGCTAATGACAGCTTTAGATGTGCTAAATCTTGTGAAAATGTTTTTATAAAGGAACCTGAGGACAACCTTGGAATCATTTGTGGGGGTAGCATTGGCTTCCACCCACTTCAAAACATAATCAATAGCTAATAAAATATACTACAGTCTAAAGGATTTAAGGAAGCATCCTATAAAATCTACACCCTAAACACTGAATAATTCAACTTCGAAAACTAGATTTAAGGTTAATTCATGTTTCATAGAAATACTACTAAATCTTTAGCATCTATCGCAGGCTTTCTTAAAAGCATAGCAATCCTTGAACAATATTGGCTAGTAAAAACTTAATTGCAATACCTTCGTAGTCATACAAGTAGACCCAAAATGTCCACCATATGGCGACTTGTGGCTTACTTTAAGAATGGGTTGAAATTCTAAATCAGGCATGCACCTAAGAACTACTTCGTTGGCACAACTCTTGAAAACCAATAGATCTTCCCACATATAGCTTTTCACATCAGGCAGGAATTTTTTTCTTTTGATTGTAGAAAAGATCTGGTGGTAATAGGTCATTTACTAAGTAGTTCACTGTATTTGTGTGCCATGGGAGGGATTCAATTATTGCAAAGAATTGTTTATCAAAAAACATCTCTTCGATATTAAGTTTTTCCTCCTTAATTTGTTCCATTCTTGAAAGATGGTCGGCAATGAAATTCTCGCTCCCTTTTTTGTCTTAGATTTTGAAGTCAAATTCTTAGAGCAAGAGAATCCACCGAATCAACCTTGGATTCATATCTTTCTTGTAAAAAAGATAGCGCATAGATTCATGATCGGTATAGACAATGACTTTAGATCCTAGAATGTATGAACAAAACTTGTCACATGTAAACATTACTATTAGCATCTCTTTCACAATGGTGGAATAATTTAGTTGAGCTTCATTAAGAGTTTTGCTAGTGTAATTAATCATGTGGAATATTCTTTCTCTTCTTTAGCCTAAAGCTACCCCTACAGCGAAGCCGCTAGTGTCACACATGATTTGAAGGGCTAACTCTAGTTAGGAACAATGACCACTGGTGCCAAAATAAGCATTTGCTTAATTAATTCAAATGCTTTGACACAAGCATCATCAAACTTGAAAGGGGGATCCTTTCTAACAAGGTCTATAAGGGCTTAGCAATTTTAGGAAATCTTTTATGAACCTTCAATAAAAACTGGCATACCTTAAAAAGCTATGAACACCCTTGACAGTAGTAGAAGAATGAAGTTTCTCAATTACAACCACTTTGGTGTGGTCCACTTCCAATCCTCTAGATGAGACATGTGATATCCTTCACCATGAAGTGGCGCTTTTCCAATTAAGCACAAGATTTTTTTTTTTTGTTCACATCTTTGGAGAACTTTAGACAAATTTTCTAAGAAGTGATCAAAAGGCATTCCAAAGATGGAAAAGATGTCCATAAATTCCTCCATAATTCTACAAATTCGTGGAATATAGCCATCATGCATCTTTGAAATGTGGTTGGAGTATTATAAAGCACAAATGTAATGCATTAGTAGGTGAATGTGCCACATGGACCTGTGAAGGTGGCTTTTTCCTGATCCTTAGGTACTATTGAAATTTGATTGTAACTAGAATATCCATTGAGGAAATAGTAGTACTCATGCCCTACTATCCTACCGAGCATTTGATCAATAAATGGTAGAGGAAATTGATCATTTCAAGTGGCTTTATTTGATTTTCTGTAATTAATGTAGGCGTGTCACCTTGTAATTGTCCACATGGATATGACCTTGGTTTTTTAGTTTTGACTATGGTGATTCCACTCTTCTTCAAAACCACTTATACATGGCTTACGTAAGAGCTATTAAAGATTAGATAAATTATTCTAGCCTTGCATATTTTTTATATGACCTTTTGCACACCTTCTTGCATGACAAGATTCAACCTTATTTGATGTTCAACCACAGGCTTTGCTAAATCCTCCATGGGAATTTGTATGTGCAAATAGATGGAAAATTTTTCTTTAAATTAGAAATAAATTATCCTATTAAGCTCTTATGTCGCTTTAAGGTGGCTAGTAATTTTTCAACTTATTCCTTCTTAAGAGAGGCGGAAATAAGAACTGGAAGAGTAAAATTCTCTCCTAGAAATGCATACAAGAGATGATCGGGGAGAGGCTTAATAGTCAACTCTTCAAAGGTTGGCGGAGATGGCTCACACTTTCTATGGGATTCTTAAAAAGAATTTTTCATAAGAACACGCTGCTCAAAGAAATCAAGAAGATTTATATCATGAAATTTTAAAGTGGGAAGGTGCCCCACTACCCTATTGGAAGTTGCGATCTCATGTTCTAGCTCATCTTTCAAAAGGAATTCATCTACATATTCTTCCATGCAAGACTTAATAACATCTATCCTACAGTAGTTAGATGTATCGCTAGTGAACTTCAAGATGTGGTAAATTTGACTTCTTCATCATTAGCTTATAGAATAAGGGTATCATTTTAAACTTCTATCATATCCCTACCAGTGGCCAAGAACAAACAAACAAAAATAAGTGGTACCTCCCTACTTCCATGTCTAGTACCACAAAGTCAATAGAAAGAATAAATTTGTCAACATTAATTAGGACATCTCTCACAAATTCCCTAAGAAAGTTCAGGAAAGATTAGCCATTTGAAGGGAAATTTTGGTGAACTTGATCACTTCTATTCCTAACTTTTCAAAAATTATGTATGGTATTAGATTAATACTCAATCAAAGGTCACGTAATGCATTCTCAAAGTTTGTTTTGCCAATCGTGCAAGGATTGGTAAAGTTGCCTATATCCTTCATCTTTTGTAGAACAGTTGGAAGGTCCATGACACTATATCTCTCTATTAGTTTGATTATCCCCTCTTCAGTCCATGTCTTTTTCTTGGACGTTATTTCCTTCATAAACTTCTCATAGTTTGGCAAAAGTTCAAGTGCCTTTGCTAAAGGAATATTTATGTGGATCTTTTTAAAAATTTCTAGAAATTTGGAGAATTATTCATCTAAATTTTGTTTGCTAAAGTGTTGAGGAAATGGTGGATGTTGATGAAGAGAAGGAGAACCTACGAAAGTTATTCCGTTATATCGAGGTTTTTTTCTCTCTTTTTCTTTTTGCTTCTCAATTTCAATTGGCTTTTTATTCTTTGATGAATTTTTAGATTCTTTTAGAGCTTTCTCTTTAGATTGAATCAACAATTCACTCTTTATAGTTATGAATGATATTGATTTCGTGGATTGGGTTCATTGTCAGCTGGTGGAAAAGATGTAGAGGGTTTTTCTTTTAAAGCGTTGGTTAGCTACCCCACTAATTTCTAAATTTTCAATTGAAGTTTCTAAACCCCCCATGTGGGTTTCTAAATTGTCAAGCCTGGTTTCAGACTTTTTATACATTTCCTTAGATTCTTTGATAAAACAAGTCACCAAATCTTCTAAAAACGACTTTTTTTCAGGAGAGGGCTGATTATATCCAAATGAAAGATAGAGAACATTTCTCCAATTTGCATACGAGAAATTCATATGATTTCGTAACTTAGGATGATATTGATTTGAAAAATTATTACGAGTAAAAGCATGAATATTTGTATAATATGCTTGCTCTATCACCCAAACCATCCCTAGTAAAAGTACTTGCCATAGTTTCAATTGATTTTCAAAAGAGTCCTTAGCAGTCAACTGAGTTATTTGGTTGCTCAGGTTAGAAACTTGAGCACTTAGTGTCATCAACTAATCAACCTTAAACATGCCTACAGCAACTCTTCTAGATTGGTTCCTTTCATTTGACCAATGGTAATGGCTTCATCTACCGTCATCTCAAGCATACTACCACTAACAACAGCATCAACTATCATCTTAGTTTGACCAATAAGACCATTATAGAATAGTTGAATTGGGAACCGATCTTGATAGCCATGTAAAGGACATCTACAAAGTAAATCTTTGAAATGTTCTCATGCCTCATACAAAGGCTCATAATCCAACTATCGAAACTATGCAATCTTGCTATGAAGCTGAGAGATTTTGGGAGAAGAAAATAATTTATTTCAAAATTTTTAGGCAAGTTTCTTCCAAGAATTTATGGCTATGTTTGTTTTCAAATTTGAAGCCAAAAAATGTACACTCAATTATTACACTTTTAAATTTTATCTCTTTCTCTCTCATACTTTTATATAATTTTCGAGACAAAAACACTTATAAACACACACCAAAATTTAAAAACAAACATAATCTATGCTGTCGAGCTACAAAGAATGCAGCCACTCTCTCACTTTATCCCAAAGTGAGAATAGGGAAAGCCTCAAATAGTTCCTCGTGAGACAGTCCCCCATATGGGTTTTATTGCACCATGCTTATTAGTGATGGCTTCAACATAATGTTGTTAACTTGAACAAGTTGTCATTGAATGCTAGGGAAATTTTGGTGCATAACGGGTTGGTAATAATCCTAAAGTGCTCTAGGTGCATTACGTATTTAACGAGGTGGTTTTTCAATGAGTTTTGGACTATTATTATCTTCTTCCATCTCAAAATTTTGATTCCTTCTTACTTTAGTCTCTTTCATTAACCTATGACAAGTTCTTTCAATTGCGGGATCAAATTCGAGGTCTTCTAACCCTACATTTCAACACATGAAACAGTGAAATCCTAAAAAGAACTTAATTTTACTAACCTAACCTAATATCTACCAAGAAATTAAGGAAACTACTAACCAACCTACTAGACTTGATCCAGAGTTCAACAAATTTCATAATAGTGGCACCAAATGATTAACTCAATCTCTGGAAATGGCACTAGAAAACTTGATCATGCGAAAATGGAATTCACAATTAACCACAAATGCACGACATCAAATTATAGTACTACAATGACTAAGAGTATTTTCTCATAGGGATTGGAAATCAAATTAAACTAGCTATTGCTACTCGATTCAAAGTTCAAGTCAAGCAAAATCGGTGAAGCAAAAATAATAATGGTAAACAAAGAAAAATCAGCTAGCTAGCAAATATTTATTCACCAAGCACATACGAGAATACAGAGACAATCAATATACTAAAATCACCTTGGAAAACCTTACTCTTCCTCACCAGATTTAATTATTTAATCAATTTTTAAGACTCATTTTATCCAATTATTAATCCAGGTTTTCAATTTTATTCTCAATACTTCTCTCGAGTGTTTAATGGAAACCTATGTTGATTAATTAGAAATCTCCTCTCAGTCTCATTCATTCTAAATATATACATTTAATCACACTTTTTTAATTCATTAGGATTTATCAACCTCTCAATTCAAAATTTTATCTAACGTGTATACTTCAATTTTAATACATAAAATTGGTTTTCTTAAGTTTACAATTTCACACATAACAAATGATCCAATCACATAGATACAACTGGAATTCAACATAGATAACACAAATAATTTAATAGAAAATATTGTATTAAAATTGAATAAAATAATCAAATTGTAGTTTGAATTTGTTTGAATGATTCCTAGGCACTAGAAATTTAGCTAAACATATTTCTAACTACTCCCATCCCAAAATTTATTCAAAAATTCAATATTTGGGAATAGAAAAGAAAAAGAAAAAGAATAACTCAAGGATTGATAGTTGAATTGCCAATTCGCACATCTCGTCTTTGAATTCTTTGAATTTCTTCTCAAAATTTCTATTTTGATCTTGTGTTGCTTGGATCAAATTCTTCTCCAATGGTTTTATCTCTTCCAACGGCTTTCTATGTGTCTTTATCTCTTTCCCATGCTTTTTTTGTAGTTTTAGAGGAGTTTGGGTCGTTTGGTACTTGAAATCCCATTCTTTTCAAAATTTTTAATGTCTGGATCGATCTAACAAGTTCTTGGATCGATTTCATTACATCCAAATCAATCATTGTCAATCTATTGTGTAGCAATCGTAATTGCAGTGTGCTTCAAATTGTTCTTCAGCTATGTGTCCTTGTCGATCATGCGTGTTGCAATCGTCTACGATCAATCACGTGGTATAGTGATCGTATTTTCAGTGGGTTCTTAGGTTAATCTCGCTGCTAGTGCAAAGGTCTAAATCAATCTCAATTGATCCCATCCACCAAGGTCGATTGCTAATATGTCCCAGATCACTCTCATGCCCATTTTTTCTTTTTTGCATCTTTTTTATGCTCCAATCTACTTTGTATCTATAATTAGTCACTTTGCACTAATGTAAGGCACATTTTGACATAATTTAAGAATTTTGAGCACAATTATTACATCAAATCCCTATCATTGCATGAGAATTATCAACAATTCACTTAATTACAAGGTAGTGTTTGATTAACTTATAGTATGCTATTTATATTTCAAAAAAAAATAAAATCTTATGTTGGGATCCTGCAGGAAAGTAATATAATAATAAATATGGAATATAACATAAAGTTCCACTAGTAGTACAAATGAAAGTCCGGAAGAAAATTACTTATTTACATACTGCATTTTGATTAGCTAATAAAAAGAGAGTTTTAAAATTTTAAATGATATATCTTACATATATTATTCATGATTTATCTTAATACACATTTTACACGATTCGAATAATATTACTGCAAAATTATAGTTAATTTTTTTTTATTTTGCCGTAGTGTATTTTAATCATATAATTTAATAGACTTTTATGTATACATCACGCAAGTACATCCATACTTTGTTCAAACGATGCATAATTATGTCAATAAAACATATGAAAAGTTTCGGTTGAAATTTATTAATATTTTTATGAGTTTCCATGATTTTTAAGGTATCAATGAAATTCTTGTAAATTTACAATTTTAAAATATGCACATAAATTGATTTTTAACAACTTGCTCACGTCTACTAAAGTAATGAAAATAACAAAATATTTTAATGCAAGTACTTATAATCAATTTAGGTTAGAGGATAATTTTGCAATGATTATTTCATTTTTCGACGTGATTTATTCTAATTGAACTTTCGTGAAACTTGGTTTTCTATCACCAAATTACACTTTTACTTTTATATATTTATTTCAATATATTTTAATCATATAACTTTATTAGAACTTCTTGTAATTAAATATAACTTTAAAGATGCGTGATTTTATCAATGAAATGTATCGAAGTTTCATTTAAAATTTTCAAACATTATTTTAATGTATTTTTTTATGATTATTCTAAAATTTATACTAACATTATAGGTATCTCCAAAATTTTCATGAAAAGTTTTGTAAATCTGTTACTCCAGTGTAAATATTAAATCATACGTTGAGTACATTGTTCATGAATAGTAGCAGTCACAATTCATAAACTAGTTTTCAGTGTTTGTTTGAACTTGTATTGTTAGCTTGTAATTTTCTTCCACAATTTTAGACTTAAAATGACGTATTAAGATTTAAGAGAGCATTTGGTTGAGTTTATAAATTATTCTAAAATGTTTGGATCTTATTATTTCTTTCAATACTTATGTTTGATTTTAGGATTTTGAAGAGGTGACGAAATGTCAGAGAAAGAAAATAAAACTAAAAAATTCAAATTTCTATATTTTTGGTATGAAAGAATTTTAATGATAAAAACTAAAAAGAAAAATTAAAATTAATAAAATTTTAAAATTAATGTTAGCGTTATTCAAAACATGGGCTGTTAATTTATCTTGCATCACATACAAATATAATTGAAAAAAATAGAAACAAGAACATAAGAAATTTAATATGATTCGACCAATATGACTTTTGTGCATGAGAGGAATTTTTTATATATTATTCATTATTGGAGAGGGAAAGTAGAACCATAACAAGTGGTTCTGCCCTTCCCAGAAGAAGACAAGCGAAGGAAGAAAAGCCCCTCTAAATAATTTATTAGTTTTCTAAAACTTACTTCCCACTTTTCCTCATTCTTAGCCACTTATACAATAATTAGAGCTATCAATTACAGACATAACCTATTGTTCCAACTATATGTTATGTAAGTAGCTCTAGTTGAACTTCTTGGACGTAATCATCTTTTAGTCATGAGTTTCTTGACCAGCATTAGGGTAGTAATTAGAGTTATAATTATGAACATAACAAAAAAAAAATTATTATTTGAAAAATATAATCAAGAAATTGATTAAAAATTGAGGTGGTGAAATTTTTAAAAAGGAAAGAGAGTTAAATTAGTTTTCTTCTCATTTACCAAAAGAATGGCTAGATTTAACAAAAGTACAACAATATTTTATAAGTTGTTAGATATCATTTTATCCAAATACCTTAAGGTTATGTTTGGAAGCTAACTTTTAATTCTAAAACACCATCTCAAACATTAAACTATCAAGCATGCTACTTAACCAAACTTACATGTAAATTCAAATTCAATTTTTCACTCTCCTATATATTTAACCAATTATTTTTTTTAATTATCAAACATATTAACAATCAAATCAACATTTATATATATTACACACATACTCACATTTATTTTTATATATACTCCAAAACTTAATTATTATTTTTATACACTATGACATCAATCAATCAATATTATATATTTTATAAATATATTTAAATAAACCATACAATTCATCTCATGAAAACTTTCTTTCCAAACATACTAATCACCCCAACATAACTCTCACCAAACATTTTTTTTAACAAAGACCCCTCTCCCAAACATAGCCTAAGAGTTTATCTTTAAAATAAGTTTGAAACTTACAAATTTAAAAGCATCATATAAAAACTTATAGTCCTGGGAATTAACATAGCCGAACACCCTCTAGAGCTACGAACATTTGAATATAAAAAACCATATAGTTTTTTTTTTTTTTTTTGTTGGGGGAGGGTAACATACTGTGAAGGCAAAACATTCTGACACGCGGTATACAGTAAGAGTTCAAAAGATTTTTTTTTTTTTTGAAAAATCCAGAATTTAAACTTTTGTTTCGCTTGTTTCAAGGAAATCGGTTAAGGAATGCAACGATGGCCGAAGCAATGGATACTTTCAAGTTAGAAAAGAGTCTCATATAATCATTTTACCGTATTACTCCACGTCTTTGGGCAAAGAACACTGAAAATAAATGAATAAATAAATAAATAAATATGAAAAAAAAAATCCCAAATCGTTGTCCAAGACAAGATTTTATTTCGTCAATTCTTAAAAAAAGAAAAGAAAAGAAACAAAGACTCGGTACAATCCACAAACTTTTATGCAAGTAACTTGAAGAAATAAAGAAAAACCATTAGTCCCACTGATTCACACGACAACTCAACCATGAACAGTAAACTTTATTTTATCACTGTGGCATCCAACTCCTATCGTCCTGTGAACTGGCTAATGGAGGCAGTGGCATTAGAGGTCGACGACCCCGTTGAAAGTGAGCTGACGTTACCACCGCTTAAAGAAGGCCTATTTGGAGGCTTCTGCTCCGCCGATCGATTGCTGAGAAGCATCACCAGAACTTCAGACATGGTTGGCCTTGATGAAGGGGGTGACTGCGTGCATGTCAGGGCAATTTCTACCATTTTCTTCACGTCTTCAGGTGTACATTCGTTTGAGTCCAATGTCTGGTCAGCTAGCATCTGATGCGTGCCACTCTCATACAACTTCCAGGCCTGTGTGTTCAGAGACAACACGTTGCAAGATATAATCAATCCAAAGTACACAATGTAATTAATTAGAAGTTTGATGGGGAAGTGTCGGCATCAGGTACCTCTTCAAGTAGGTATTCAGTATCCGAATCAAGATTCATGTCGCTGCTTCTTCTGCCACTGATTATTTCAAGGATCACAACTCCAAAGCTGTAGGTGTCGACCTTCTCTGACAGATGCCCGTGGACTGCATATTCTGGCGGCGTGTAGCCCCTGATTCGTACGTAGTTAGCAATTCATCACTATGCTGTCTTAAATTCCTACTCCAAAGTCGAGGGCCTTTCTGCCCAGAGCTATCTTTCAACAACTGTCTTGCACTCCCATTTGTAGATCTTTCGACATAGCGAGATTATCTTCTTTTTGTCTCTGGATGTAACTTGACTTTGGTGAACCACTTAAATCTTGTGTTTATTATCTATGCCACATATTAGGGACATGGGCCATTTGTTGGTTGCACAATATTAAAGTCCCATATTACCTTACTTTTTATATTTTCTTTTTACTTTTTCTCAATTTTCATTTATTTCATTCTCTTCGCTCAATTTTAATTATTGTATTCTTTTTCTCTTTTCTCAAATTTAATTTACTCTATTGATCTCGTTCCTTAAGTTTTTTCTTTTATTCTATAAATATTATATAAAGCTTATGTTTAAATAGTATCGTTAATTTATTTGCATAATTATGCACCCACATCAAATGTGTTTCTTATTACTAGTTTCTTAATATGCACTTGTATCCTGATATTTATCATACTAATTTAGAAATTAAATCTAAAATACTAAAATGCAAACATATGGCCATTCATATAAATTCTAAGTGAAATTTCTGTTGCTCGAATGAGCCTTTTCGTTGTTCTGAGCCAGTTCGTAATAAGGCCATCAGCAGTTGAATATGCAATTAAAGGGCATGAATGTAGTAAAGATAAGAATAACACAGGGTAAGGGCATGAAAATGGTGAACTTACAGTGTTCCTGCAAACTTAGTGCTAACGTGACTCTGATTCTCTGGTAGAAGCCTTGCTAACCCGAAATCAGCAATCTTAGCTTGAAATTCCTGGTCCAGTAGAATATTGCTAGGCTTTATATCTCTGTGTATGATGCATACGTGGTATTGTTCATGCAAATACGCGAGGCCCCTTGCAGTGCCAAAAATTATGTCAAACCGCTGTTTCCAGGTGAGCGCCCCTCGCTTGTCACCTATTAGTCATGCAAACAAATATACCTTAGAAGCACTAGTCACCGGTTTCACATAAGTCAAGATCAACACACCATATAAGAATCTGTCAAGGCTTCCATTTGCCATGTACTCATAAACAAGAAGCAGCTCTGATCCTTTGCTACAGCAGCCCAAAAGGCGTACAAGATTGCGATGATGAGCATTGCTTAAAAGCCTAACTTCAGTCTCGAAATCTGTTTTTGCTCTGCTGTAGCTCATGTCCAGTTTCTTCACCGCAACCATATTCCCATTTTTTAAAGTGGCCTGTTGAGCAACTATCTTTCACTTAAGCCAGTAAAAATCAAAAACAGCATCCCAGAATGTGAATTTGGAGAGTCTACATATTCAAGTTGAAATGAAGGGCCATTGCAGCAAAAGCAAGAAACATTAAAAAAGGTCAACAAATTTACCTTGTATACATCACCAAAAGCTCCTTCTCCTAGTTTATTTTCTTCAATAAAATTCTTTGTTGCAGCTTTTAAATCTTTATAACTGTATATATTTGGACCTTGTAGTTCGGTTGCCCCCAGAATGTTACCTGGAGCAAGATAAAAACTGGTATTTTGTGACTAAAATAAATCCAATAAAGGAAAGTAAATCTAAATGTTCTTTGGAGGGCTCCCGGTGATTGATCATACAACATGGAAATATATAAGATCTTCTTGAATGAATAATCCAGTGCTAGTAAAATTAATTAAAATCACCTTTTGCAGCTACTTGCGGCTTTCTTGAAAAGTTGTACCATATGAACAAAGCAATTAAAATCAGTATGAAGCCTGCACCTCCTACAACTCCCCCAATAATTGCCTTTTTGTTGCTTGAATTCCCTGAAAACAAAGATGTCATCAATCCAAAGTCCTGTTGGTTTATTAAGAGTACGGCATAGAAGTAAATGCATCAGATATAGAATGAAATCGTTTGTTGACTTGATCCAATTGAGGCAGACTAAAAAATAAAATGTGTGTGAAGAGCCACTTAAAAAGAATTGGAGAGTGAAAAATTAGGATAGAGAACTGAAGAGATATCAATTGAAGAGACAGAGCCAGAAAAGGGCTTGACCACAAAATCAAGTCCCCAGAGCTACGCTTGGTTACAATTTTTATCCTTTTCCCCATAAAAACATACAACAAAAGACAACTTCCAAACATACATTATTTCAAGAATAATTTTCACTCCCCCATATATATATACTAGTAAAAGTTGCATACTCTATGCATGTACAAATTTATAAATAAATGAAGTTATTGTAATTTAAATAATAGATATAAAATTATTTCAAAAGCATAATTTTTTCTAAATAAAAAAAAAAAAGAAGTTGAAAAGATAGAAAATTTGAGAGAAAATACAAATAAAAATAATAGAAAAGGAAGAAAAATAAAAGAATTAAAATAAAGGTAATTTTATAATTTCTTATTATACATCCTAAAAATTTTATTTTTGTATATAACATGGTAAAAATATAAGTTAAAAGTAGAAAAAATAAAAAAATAAAGAAAATTGTGGAAAGTGAGAATATTTGATAGTAAAGTACAAATAAAAATAATTAGTTGATAGAAAAAAGAAATAAAAAAGGATAAAAAAAAGTAAAAGAAGTTAAAATAAACGGTTGTGACCTCAGCAACAAGACTTATTAAAATAACAATATAGTATAGATATATTCGAAATTCAACAATTAAATTTACACACGATCATGTTTTTATATATATATATATATATTAAAAACTAATTATTATCCTTTCAAATTATTACATCATTATAAATAAATTAAAATACGAACTTCTCATTTTTATATTATTGATACAAAAAACACGCATTATTTTTCATCCCTTAAAAATTAAAATCAAACAAACACTCAAATTGTCCCCATAAAATTTTGAAAATGTCCGCCCATTTGAACAAATTAGTCAGTTGTCCTGAAAACTAAGATTACATTTGTTTTTATTTTTGTCTCCTCAGAACAAACACTACAATCATTGTATTTTTTAAATTTTATTTTTATCTATCTCTTACTTTTACATTACACAATTCCCAATAAAAATACACTTAAAAACACATACCTAAAAACAAAAAAAAGCATAACCTAAGAATTTTGGCTTCATCCCTGCTTGGTAACATATCAACAAACTGTGAAAATAAAACTTTGTAAAATGAAAACATACGAAAAGAAGCTAGAAGATGGTTTCTACTGTTGGTCAAACACCGCACAAGTCAACACAAGCAAAAAATATGCGTTAATTTGACAGAAATGCAGAAAATTATTACCTCCTTCCCCTAGAAAGGGTGTGATATCTGTAGTCTGGTTCTCAGCAAAAAATGGCGTGTCCGAATATCGAAGAAAGCAGCCTGCATCGACAGCTCTTCCATCACCATCAGGCAAACAACTCTCTATGTTTCTATACGCCACAGTTAAGCAGTCTTGGCAGCCACTTTGGCTGACTGTTTCAGCACATTGTGCCACCCCATAAACTGTTAAGTTTCCGCCTTCCGAGACTTCCCTCTTAGCTGCTGCAAAGTAGCCATTAATCCTGGGAGTTGCAACTTCAAGATCCCTGAGCAGTGTCTGACCATCTGCATTGAACGCTGCTGCCTGAGGCACTGTCTGGTTGCCGCATATTTGAACATTTCCAGGAAGGGTTGTTTGATCAGAGAAGTTGTTGCTCTCATACCTTGGGTCAAAACATGAATCCATAAGATTATAATTTGAAATTTGAATTTATGACCTAAGATATAGAATGCCAGTGGAAATTTCCCGTAGTATAGGATGTGAAAACACTAAAACCACGTCGGTTGATTGTTTATTGTTGATAATTAATTAGATTGTTGCAGTTGTTAATAATAGATTTGTTGATATAATGATGTATATAATTTATTTTTATTAAAAATAATTAAGATTATCCATGCTTTTCAAATTTGAAGTTTCTCCTTTTACACTTTAATATTTTTCTTAACAATTAAGTTTCAAAAACTTTTCAAAAGAACAGGTGCGTTTAATAAAATTTACATCGTCAAGTAAGGTAATTTATATGCTAAGAACGACAGAAACTTTTTTCAACCAATCATAATGTTTCTCAATTTTCTAATTTAGCAAGGTAAAAATGAAAAGCAATCCATAAAGTGTGACATTAAATAGGAAATGACCAACCACCTAAATTATTTCTTTTTCAAACTGTGCAACATTATATTATCAATTTGGAAAATATATTTTTCTCCATTTCACAAATGATGACATCTTTGACTTTTTTTCTCTAGAAGATTAAATAACTTAAATTTGGATCAATTTTTTCAAAAAATTATCATTACGTCTTAAAAATGCAAATCACATAAAAATGTAATAGTGAACTTCTACTGGTACTTGTTTAATTTTTTCCCATGTATGGTTATTACATATGGCAAAAATTGCATTCTCTCACTCATTATATTAAAATAATAGGCCACAAAGATATTCAACTTGAAATTATTATAATTTATAATAAGAAAAAGGTATTACGATGAATAAGAAGTCCAAACATGAACAAGATAGTGAAGTTTATTTTATCTCTTCCTTTCAATCCGATAAATATATGAAAGCAAAATATATAGAGAGAGAATCTACAAGAGAATGATTTCACTAAATGCTTAAATAGCTCTCTCATTTCACTTTATATGTGTAGTTACAATTAGACAAGGTAACTTTCAGAGTAGATTTGGTATAGTTTTATCCCTTAGAAATCCTTTTAGATAGTGTTTTCTTGTGATATAGATCACCTATGTAATCATTTAATCTCTAAGACAAGGTTTATTCATTGTCATCTACTCTTCTAAGGATATGGCTTACTCTTGGTGAGGACAAATATCGGTACTAATATTTTATGATGTATGTTATGTTGGTACAGAAACTTAAAAAGTAATGTGAGACTTAATTTTATCATATCTATCACATTATTATATCTATACTATATTGTTAAAAGTTTGAATTCATTTTGGTTGTGCAATGTAAAATGATATATTTATCCTATTTTAATTAAACAGGATGAAATTGCACATTCACTCTTTATTTAAGTTCTTTTATTCTTCTCTCTTTGATTTTCTCTTTTTCCTTTAATTTTTCATTATTCATGTTTTCATTCTAATTTTCTCCTTCCCAATTTTACCTTCCTTTATTTTCTTATTTTAAATATTTTTGTATTTTAAAATTCAAATAATATTATTTTTATTGTTTAAAAGACAATAATTGTATAATTTATAAATAATTTTACACACCCATAGGGTGTGCAATAATATTAGATTATATTGTTTATTTATTTATTTATTTATTTGCTTGTTATGGCTTTTGTACCCTTTAAAGTTCATCAAATTTCAATTCTTGTTTCTAAATTTCATAGTTTAAGAGATGCAATTTAAAACATTATTGTAAAAATCTAATATAACTTTGTTATAAGCAATATGTCATTATCTACAATTACTATCCAAAAAGTAGGAGTGTTAATGAACCAAGTTTAAGTAGCTACTCGAGCTCATTAATTGCTTAAGTATTGCCCACCTCAATTTTGTAAAGTTCAAAATAAAATTATAAGTTGAATTAAACAATGTGATTAAATCCTAAAAAAATTATTTAAATTTAAATTTGAATTTGATTGGACTTCAAAATATTGTTGAACATAATTGAGTTGGACTCAAATAGCTTACTTTATTAACAACCCACCAAAAACTCAGAGAGCATGTAAAAATGGTCCACTTCTTGCGATTGGCTCAGTTGTTTCAACAAAGTCATCAATATCACCACCAAATATATGACGTAAAAGATCTACAAGAAATTATTCTATTATCTTTCTTTCATTATTAACAATGTGGTTATTTTTTATTTCATAATAATCATGTAGATGCATTACAAACATACCACAACTTTTAATAGTAAAAATTATGATGCTGCTATCTATGTCATATTGATACCTGCATTTTTTTATTTTTTATTTTTTTTTTGAGTGATTGTCAAGTGTTTTAGTAAGAAGATATGCTTACTTTATTGGATAAAATTGTAATTTAAAGGATTATTTTGAATGAGAAGAAAATTTGCATGAGCTAATTAATTTTTAATAATTACGTTTAGCAAATTTGACTATTCAAAATAATAATATTTATTTTTCTATTACAGTCTTAGTATGCAAATAATGCAACTAATGTTATAAAGTTAAGATAGACTTTTGAATGATTTATTAAAGAATTCTAATACCTTCATTATTTTATCATGGTTTTCAAGTAGGATTTTTATCCTACAATTTTTAAATTTTATACTCAGTCTTTATTATATTAAGGGCTTCGATTAATATAAACACAATTGATTAATTTAGACAATAAAATTTAACATGTATTATCATCTAAAATAAACATGGTCTAAATGTCAAACTGAAAAAATTATTTTGGCATATCTTCTAAAATAACAACAACAATAACGGCAATAACAATAATAATATTGTACTTAAAATTTCTATTCAGATTTAATTTTCTTTAATATTATGTTTCATTGTGTTCATCAAATTCAACCAACCAATTTAAGATTTTTCTGGTCAAATTCATTTAAATTAAATGCACATCAACCAGTAAAGTCCAATTTAAGATATATTTCAAGAAATTTACTAATATGTCTATTTACTAATATTTTGAAACTTTCTTTACTAATATGTCTATTTATACTATATCTATGTTATATTATTACTTCAATAAAAATTATTAGTTGCACAAAACAAATTTACACAACTATCATTATTTTAAATTTCACATTCTTTTTTATCATTTTCTTTTCTCTTTTCACCCAACTTACAATTTATATTGATCTGTTCTCAAATTTTATCATTTTTTAAATTCTTTTGATCTTTCAGTATCGTTTATGTTAAATATTTTTACACAATATAAAATCAAATAATTTTTTATTTTTATTCTTAATTTTTCATAATTTATCTGTTCTCTTAAGTTTTTTATTTGTCTCTTCCATCAAATTTTCTCTTTTTTTTAGCCATATTCTCTTGATATTTCTTTATTTTATTATTTCAAACATTCTTTATGGTTTTTAATATTAAATAATTTTATTTTATTAATTAAAATACAATAAATTTATAATTTATAAATAACACACAAGGTGTGCAAATATTACTAGTTTTAAGAGTTTGAACCTAAGTTGACTGCACATTGTCAATATACAATATTATTGTTCATTACTAAATTTATACCGCTAACCTTAATTAAAAAAATTAAATACACTCAAATATAGTTACTAATGTATTATTATTTTATTCTATATTATATATCTATACTTATAGATTATTATGAAAGCAGTATTTTTCCAATTGCATATCATAAAATTATAGAACTATCCTTCTTCAACCTTTTTTCTCTTTTCTTTTAACTTTTCAATTTTATATGTTTTTACTCTCAGAAAATTCTTCCTTTCCAACTTCTTTCTATCTTTTTCTTACTTTCTTATTTAAATATTATTTATGTTTTTAATTTAATTTTTTTATTATTACAGTAATATTATAATTTATAAATTAATTTGTACCTATATAGAGAACGTCACTTTTACCGGTACATATTAAACATATAAAGCTTCCCTTTTGCTCTTATACATAATTATTCAACAATAATACTATACTTTGTGAAAGATTCCAGAAAATAAAAACGGATAAACATGGCCTCAGCTACTGCTGCATGGTAGACTTATATTCTATTGCACTGCAAAAAATATCCAGAAAAATATTTAAAGAAAATTTAAAATTTATCCTAAAACATATATAATAGCTATGATTAATAAAAATTAAATTAAAATATTTAATTAAATGAATGAGAAAAACAGATAAAAACATAATAGTGCAATTAAGCAATACTAATTTGAAAATAAAATAAAATAAACCCTAAACCTTATGAATAAAAAATAAAGTAAAAACTGAATTTCAAATTAAAGTATCTAATAAAGTTTAATTAATAAGGAATTTAAAAAAAGAAAAATAAAAGAAAGAAAACAAAATTTAAAAATAAAATATTTAATTCACTACAATTATTAAGAAATTTAAAAAATGAAAAAAAAAAAACAGAAAATGCCGATCATGACAAGTGTTACGATCTGCTGTTTCTCAAGTGAACTGTCAAAAATACCGATTGAGTCCAATGTTTGACTTTGCAATTGCCCTCCTACGTCATAAACAGTTCTATTATAGACACCTTAGTTATGTAAAAAATAGATCATAATCAAAATAATTTTGTCATCAACAAAGATTAATTTTTAATGCCTATTATAGTAAACTATTTTTTTTTTCAAATTTTTCAAATTTTTCTTTTGTTTTTTTGGATATTAAAATTTAACGAATAAAAAGGAATTATTTAAAAAATTATTCTATTGTTCAACAATAAAATAAAATATCCAGGGCAATACTATTTTATTTACTTTTATAAAAAAAATTTTAAAAAAATATTTTCCAGAACACAAATATTTAAAAAATATGTTTATTTTAATTTCGAAATATTTTATCTTCCTCTTACCATTTCAGTTTCTCCTCGACTTCAATGAGCAAGAAAACAAAAATTCATTCGATGTTTCTGAAAATAGAAGTACCTGAGGAAGCAGCCGTCGTAGATGACCCGAGCTCCATTCGCGGCGGAGCAGTTTCGAATCTGCGACACGGCGGCGTCGTAGCAGGCCAAGCAGTCCCTTTCCGATAGGTAGTTTCTGCACTGGACCAAGGCGTAAACCGGGTTCGAAGACCTCGCCTGCTGCGCGGTGGCAAACCGCCTGCCTCCGCCGCCGGACAGCTGAACTCTCAGGTCGGAGAAGGTGGCGTTCAGATTGTTGAAAAAATCTGCTGTATTTGTGGCGTTGTACTGACTGCATCCGTTGTTCAGTAGATTAATCTGCGGGTCCGAGATCGCCGGTTGCCCCCAGGTCGACACGGCGGCGGCCACCACAATCACGTGGAGCCAGCGGCAGGCTCGACCGCCCACGGCTTCCATATTCAACCAGCGGATTTTTGAAAGGATAGATGTTAATAATTCATTTGTCCTTAAAGTATATAGACAGTGAGTGGCCTTTTGTATTGTTTGGTTTGTATTTTTGTGGGCAGTAGTTTTGATGAGTAGTTTTATTATATTCAACGAGAGTGGAGGAAGCTTCTGCTGGTTTTGAAAATTCAGGATGGACATTCGTCTAAGTCAACTATCTAGTTATCTAATTTGTTCAAATTTATTTTAGCATTATTTAATTTACTCTTTTTCCCTTTCTTGTTCTACTCTGAAATCTGAAATGCAAAATTAGGTTTGGTCTGGGTTGGTTTCACGTGGTTCCAAGCCATAAAATAATTGGCTATATTGAAATTGTTTGATTTTTAAAAATATCTTGAAGGTAGAGCTTTTTCGGGAGTGTTTATTTATTGTTTTGAGGATATAATTTATGATTTGGATGGTTGTTATGTTTTGATGCCTTTGGCAATGTTTGGATGCAAATTTGCATCTCTTAGAAATTAATTCTTCCACATATATTAACTATTAAAATAATAATTTTATTTCTTTTTCCATCTTATTTTACTCTACCTTTAAATTTATGTGTCTAATTTTTTACTGTCAAATTTTATTTTTTAATATAATAATATTATGTGTAGTTGTTGTAGATAACGAACTCTATTTTGGTGTCAAATCAATGCTTTTGCGTTTCAATTTAAACATTTTAAATTTTTTTGATGTCAGATTGATTAATCCAATGCAATTAGACAAACTGATTGAATTCATCGAGGATTTGATTTTATTAAATTATAACTCAGCTAGATTGAATAACAACTTGATGGATCAAACTGCGAAATTAACTTAATTAACCAAAATGCAATCAATTCAACATAAATTTATGTGATTGATTGACAATTCATTCAACTTTTATTTTGAAGTATAAATGTTTGGCGTTTAGTTTTGGAGGCCCTAAAAAATTAAGCAAAATAAATATTGATGGAGATGAAAAAACTTGTTTGGACTCCTGATCAAAGGCATTTTTTTTCACTAATAAAGTGTTTAAAAAAGTAATGTAAGTGATAAATGCAATTTTCGATATCAAAAATAAAATATGATGTTAAAAATTCAATTTTTAAAATTAATCCCATATGATCCAATCCCAATTAACTTATTCTAAAATTTTTAAAATCAAAAACACCGAAAGTTAATTAGAAGGAATCAAACCCATCTCATGTCCGATCATAGAATGGTCGTCGGTAATACTTATAGGCTTTGTTTGGAAGTAATTTTGTTGGAATAAAATTTGGTGTGGAAATTTAGGTATAATGTAAAAATAAAAGTGGTAGACATAAAAAAAATATATTATTTTGATAAGTAATATGTTTAAAAATATATATTTTAATGAATATAAATGGGGCGTTTCTTCTTCTGGTGACATGAAAGTGTAGTTTGTCGACATTAATTATGCCAGAAAAGAAATGGTAAGCAACGACGACCAGACAAATTGAATGGGGTTGAAGGGCTCTACACAAAAGGGCGTAGCAAGCACGGCACATTAATGGGCCATCAAATTTAAAAAAAAAATATATATATATATTATGGTTACGTTGGTTTCTTAATTATGTAGTCTCAAAATACATATTTAATTACTATTATTTTTATTTTTTTCTTATTTTTATATAATTTTTAAAATAAAAAATCTTAAAAATATACACTAAAATTTAAATTCGAAACCTACAATATCTTAATTGCTTAATTGACTTAGAGGAAGTAAATTGATTGAGTTTGAGTCAAATCAGAATCGTGGTTGTAGATTTAAAGTTAAATAAATAATGAACATATTATGATATAATAGTAGTTGTTGCTTTGTGATGTGACGAGTTGATTGGTGTAAAAAGTATTAATGTGACCTGTAAATATAATAAAATATTAATAGTTAGAGTAGGTGTGAAGATGTTGTGATTGTTAGTAACATAAATAATGGTACTAATTATGATGATGATGATGATATTGGCAACATTAATAGTAGTTATTAATGTATTTTACTGAATTAAAATTATTTTTGTTGTTATTGATTTTGTTAATATTTATGTATTTTAATATTACATATTTATAAAATAATTTAAAATATTATTATTATAATTGCCAAATAAAAAATTCCGTTTTAAATTTTTTCTTTATAAGAATAGATTAATCCCCTCTCTTTTATTATTCCTTTTTTTTCCTTCTTTTTTGTCCTTTTTTTTTGACTATTTCCTCATATTCTTTTCTACGCGCCATTTTCTCCTTTATCTATCATCTCTTCCTTTTTCTTCATTCTTACCCTTCTTCTTTCTTCTGGTTTTGGTTTTACCCACCTCGGTCTAGGTCAACTCAACTCGTCGCTAATCGGCAGCCCCCCACCGCTTCTTCAACCTCCTTTCTTTTTTCTGTCTTTTTCTTTTTTTTTTTCTTCTAACATCTTCTTTTTACCTTTCTCTCAACTCGATTTTTTTTTCTATTCAAGCCTATCTCTCAACAATAAATATAGTGAAAATGGATCTTTACTTTTTCCTTGTGATGGAGGGTATAATTTGATGTAAACAATTTTTAAAAAATAGTGATGAATTTGTAGATAAAAAATGGTTTTTGGAAGAGGAAACAAACCTAGCTGTGTTAGAAGAAAAGGCAATGTGGGCTCTAATTGAATTAACTAGGTTTTTGACAGACGATATTGTTTCACAAATTTTCTATGGAAAAGAAAATTTTTTTGACTATTCTCCATAGTGCAAAAATGCTTTTCTAAGGGAAGAAGTGTTCTTCCAATCACAGCCAATGTTTTGTTAGCACTAACATGAAATTATACTTGTATCCTAGCAACTCCAATATTTTAACAACGGGCTATTTATAAATTCTAAAAAGTTAGAAAGCATGCTAGGGCATTAATTTAACTTAAAATGCAAAACTACAAATGTGATGATACTATCGGAATGATAGCAATAAAATTGAAGAAGAATAATAAAAGAAAACTTGGTGCTACTTAGTTGGAAAATGACAGTTGAGTTGGTAATCCTTTTTTTACCTCTTGCTTACTTAGTTTAGTGGTTGGTTATGGTAGTAGTAACTTGTAAATTTACTGCTAGTTAGTTACTCGGTTAGTTTGTGCATAAATAGCAATGGAATAATAAACAAGTGGTCTGATTGATTCTATAACCAATAAGCAATTCCTCTTTTTGCTTTCAATCCTGATTCCTTCTGATCTTTTCTTGATTCTTGATGTTTAATTCCTAATCGAAAACAGACCTTTCTTCCATGATTAAAAGTTTTTGAATCATTGGATAACCACCTGTGTTTTATTTCTCAATTTCTTGGGAAAATTTTTCTAAGAGATATGGCTAAAATTTGACCATATCTCACTTTTTCTTTATCTCATTTCTTCGCAACCCATACTAGTATTCACGCCTTGTCTCTACCTATTCTCACGTTTTTGTCTCTCTCTTCTCGTCATTCTCTCTTCCCAACCCGCCCGCCAACCCATTCCCATCGTTCATCCTGGTCGGCGATGACGAAAATGTCGCCGTTGTTGACACCAAACAAATGTCCTTCTTCGGGTCTACAAATTAACATCCATTTAGCCCCTCTTGTCTGACCACATATGCAGCCCCTCCCACAACCAGTTGCCACCGCCGTCGACAGACGAAGAGCTTGTTAGAAGTGCGGTGGACCCGACTACAAACTCTGATTGAACCTTATTAGGCCAGAGGATAAGTCTAATCAAATTGGGAGCATCACCCATGAACAACGTATGTTGGGCCTAGAGCGGAGTCCAACGAAATCGGAGAGAACCGGTCACGGGCCTGTACGTGGACACGTATATAAGTAGACTTGACACCATGTATTAACCCAAAACCTTAAAGCTGTGAGTTATGGGTTAAGTATCCACTTTATATACAAATCACTTTTCTTTTTTTCTACCAGTGTGGGATGCCACTTTTTCTAATTCATATGAGTTTCTTCCACTTGCTCCCCCTCAATCAGAAATTTTTTTCCAGTTGCTCCCCTTCAATCAGAAACTTTTTGAGTATATCACGGTCTCACCAAGTTACTCATCAATGCCCATCAATTCCGTGGGCCTTCCTTCCATAGGGTATGAGCTTCCCATGAGATCTCCGAGTATACTTGCATGCCCATCACTTCCGTGGGCCTTCAATGGAATATGAACCTCCTATGCGATCACCGAGAACTGTCTTCATACTCATCCCAAGCTGAACTATCAGCTCTGATACCACTTGTTGGGAGTGCGGCGGGTCCGACTACAAACTCTGATTGAACCTTATTGGGCTAGAGGAGAAGCCCAATCAAATTGGGAGCATCACCCATGAACAACGTATGTTGGGCCTGAAGCGGAGCCCAACGAAATCGGGGAGAACCGTTCACGGGCCTGTACGTGGACATGTATATAAGTGGGCTTGACACCATGTATTAACTCAAAACCTTAAGGCTGTAAGTTATGGGTCAAGTATCCACTTTATATACAAGTCACTTTTCTCTTTTTCTATCAGAGTGGGATATCACTTTTTCTAACTCATATTTGTTTCCCAACAGAGCTTTCATCCCTCTTGATGATGGTGGCAGTCAATTGAGGGGCTTGTTTGTTTGGGGGTATGGTGTGCACCTAATTTGGTTTTCCTTGCGTATCTTGTCAACTTGAATTCCGACTAAGGCGGTGGTCGTTCACCAGCAATCAGACGGAGGTGGCATGAACATGACGGGGAGTGGAAGTAGCTACCATTGCTGGGTGCTCCTCCTCTTCCCTTCCGTGACAGCTGCCAATCTGTCTAATTCTGATGGGGTTTTATTTGCATGTTGCTTTTGGTGAGAGGCGGTATTTCGGAGTGGCTCTAATGATAGTAAATAATATCTATTACACCCCAATACTGATTGCATGAATTATAGGAATAATAGTAATAGTAATAGTAATATAATAGCAATATTAATATTAATAATACCAACATTAATAATAATATTACTGAAATAAATATTATTACTATTAATAATTATATAATTTTTTTTATCACTATCAAAATATATAGAAAGACATGAATAATTACTTGTCACATTAATCGTATTTTTCAACAAATAATTACTTGCTATATCATTATAATTTTTATATTATTTCACAAACTGCTGAGTAATTTTTACTTGTTTACATCTAATGTCTCTAAAAAAAATTCACTTTTTCCTCATTTTTTCTCTGGAAAAAATCTTTCCAAAATGGAGTTCTCATCCAATTGCAGTTTTGATTTTTTATTAAAAATTCTAAAATACCCTTGTAATTATAATAATTTATCCAGCACTTTTTATTTTTCAAATATGCTCTCTTAATTATACAAACGTAATTCTTCTGAAATTTTAATAATATTTAATACATATATCTTTATAACTATATTCATTATGTATATATTTTAATTTATAAAATTTTATTTTATTATTGAACCACAAATTATGTTTTGTTACAATTAATGAAATTGTTTAATTTTTACGAGCAGGCACACACATAGCGTTCAAGTTTTACTAGTACTATTATATTATTGTTAAAAAATTTATTTGATCTTTTAATGATTTTTCTAAAATACCTTTCATAACTAATTATCTATACTATTTATGCTATATGTTATGACTTTATCTCTTATAACTAACTTTAGTCATTTTAATAAATTCTTTAAGATACTCCTCTTCATAAATTATTTATATTATTTAATAACTACAATAAGTTTTAATATAAATGAATGAAATTAAATTTAGTTTTTTCTTTTCTCTTTTCATTATTATTATTTTAAATTCTTTCTCTTTTTTTTTATTAAAATTTAGTTCCTTTTTTCCTGACCTTTTTATTACCTCTATTATATCATTGTGTCTTTTGAAAAAAATATAATTAAATAGTTTTATTTTATTATTGAACTATGAAAAATAAAATAATTTCATAGTTTATTATATTAAATTATATATTTTTTTATAAATATTCACACATTTAGAGCAAGTGAGTTTACCAAAATTTAAGAATTCAAACGATTGGATTAAGACAAACAATTTATTTACCATGGTCAGCATGTGAGCACATTGTATCTCAACTATATTTTCTTCGTATTTGGTGCCTAACTTCTGTAATAAAAGAATGCAAGTTGTGTGATAAATTAATGAGAACACCAGGATTATGTTCTAATAAAGCGAAAAATAATAAGTAGTTTCTGTATATTTCCAAACTTATAAATCTATTTATGAGTGCAAATATTTCTCCAAACTTGAATACAGAAGCATGGTCCTGTATTGGTGTTGATGCACGGTATTTTGCAACTAATGATAAATAGATGTTTAATTTTAGAGAACAATAAAATTTAAAAAATTAATGGTGCTTATCTCAAAGAGGAGGGGGAAAAAAATACATAGACGACGAACTATTATTATTAATTTCACATATCAACCAATTTTCAATCACTACACAATAATGGCAGTAAAATTCAAATTAAAAGGAAAATCAAGGACACGAACCATTCTGATGAAGAGTGACTAACCTTTATTTCCCCCCACAGAAAAAAATGGAAAAATCTTCGATGGGCAGGAGTATGTTTAAGGGTAATAATGGTGGTGGGGGGGGGGGGTGGTGGTGAGAGAAATGAAGTATAAAATGATTTGGTTAAGAAGAATTCCTTTTCGCTATTTCCCAAATAGGTATGGCAACAGACACGGGATAAGAAGCTACCATGCAATTGGGCCAATGAAGCATGGGATTAATGCTCATTGAGATTATTTTGTAGGATTAATTATTCACATTTTCAGTTATTTTATATTGGATTTACATTTTATTAAGAACTTTAATTGATCATAAAAAATGTGTGATTAATCTTGATAAAATAATTCATCCAACTTAATTATTTGAAGTGAATATGGCCTTGGAGTGTGCTATTACCATTTTATTTCTTTCATTTCTTGTTTTCTCTCTTTCCAAGGAGAAGGATATCTAAGTATTTCTACTTTGTGTATACAAAACAATTACTAAAGGGGCCACAATCTCAATAAAACGATAACAACAACTACTACTACAAGTAAAATTTATACACTCTATGCGTGTGTAAATTTATTCATAAATTATGAAATTATTTTATTTTTATTAATAAAAAATTGAGTGAAAACACAAATAAAAAGGAAAATTAAAAATTAAAAAATTAAAATGAGTAAATTAAGTGATTTTATTTTATGCAAAGATATTTAATATAAAAAATGATGAACGATAAAAAAAAAGATAAAATTTGATAGAACATTTAAATATAAATTGTAAGTCGGATAAAAAAAACTAATAGAAATAATAAAAGTATTTAACATAAGAGTATTTGTGTGAATTTACTGTATGAAACAAAAAATAATATAGCATAGATAATAATAATTTGTTTTGAAGCGAATTATTGTGCATGGGAAAGTGCAGTAACTTCAGAATAGTATAAAAATAAAGAAAAAAAGATAAAATAAATTATTCGTTGAAAGTATAAATTTAATGAGATGAAAATGATGACAAATTTGCATCCGAAACCAAGAAGGAGATGTCTTTTAATTGAATGAAGGCTTAGGGCATGGACTTGGTCGGGGGGGAGAAGCCCACTTTGATGAGAGGCCCGCCAAATATAAGCTCACCCGATCAGGTCACTCGCATCCGACATTCATTTCTCACGCCTGAACTGAATCATTTGAGGAGAAGAGGACAGAGCAGCGACTCCGAGATGAGGAAATTCGATCCGTGGCCAGTTTTCTTCAGAAGAGAGTTTAACCGCAATTGGCCATTCCTCGTGGGATTTGCAATTACTGGGACTATCATCACAAAGTTCTCCTTGGGGCTCAGCGGTTAGTTCTTTACCCGATTTTTTTATGTTTTTGTTTGGTGCGACGATTTGCATTTCTTTCTTTTTATTCCTTTGTTTCTTCTCAGAGGAGGACGCAAAGAACTCCCCGTTTGTGCAGAGGCACCGCTCGAAGTAAGTTTTCGTTCTCTTTTGTACCTTTTTACAAACCCTAGAAGTTGAAATGTAGATCTGAGCATTTCCTTTATCCCCCCCTAGATTTGGATGATTTCTGATGCTTTCGTGTTTAGTGTGCCTGGGTATTATACTTTTTAATTTGCATTCATGTTGATCTATCCTAGGTTGTTTTATCCGAAATCATGAGGGGATGCTTTTCGGAGAACACACAGTCATTGTTTTTCAATTTATTGCTTTGGTTTATCTGGTTTTGTATTAGATGGTTCGGCCATGAACAGCACTTTCTCAAAATGAGAGTTTAACACGGAAAAGTTATATGAATGATTGTTGAACCCGGAGAGGTTACATGCTATGAAGTCCAACTCATTTGTTGTTCTTTCATGTCAAGCATACTTATTCTATCGAAGGTAATCTATTAAACCTTTGTTGGATGTTTCCTATTGGTGTTGGAAGGTTTTTATAGGATATTGGATCGTTCTTGTAGTTGGTATGATGACTGCATGTTTCCTTGAACTCTATTACTTGAATGATTAATCGAATATAATTATTAATTGATAAATTTTAATAAGACTTGTGAACGTCATGGGAGATGGCATGGTAATTTCAAGTCGATATATTGCCATGTTTACGCGTATACTTGACAATGTCAATGTGAATGCTGTTGGGTCTATACTCACAGAATTCTCCCTATTGTCAGTTCAAAACCTTCTCTTTAACAGCCCTGCATGTGACATAGTTTATAATGGTGCCAATGTGCAAGGCGCTAGGCTATTGCCATTGGATGGCAGTGATGCAGAGCTTAACGCGCCTGGATGCCTTTGTGGTGGGGCGTGGCCAGAGTTGTAAAAGGCGACAAATGGCGCGCTCTATGCACAGTGAATGGCGACCATCTTCACTCTGGTGTGCCATAGGCACATCAGAACGCCTTTTGCCCAGGCGTTTTGGCGCTGCCATGGCGCGCCAGATGAAAGTTTTTTTTTTTTATGTTTTTTTCCAGTGAAACGCACGCTTTTGCCCTAACAACCAAACCCGTTGCCCTTGGTTTCCCGACCACTGTTGCCCTCAATTTGCCCAGCGCCGACACGAAGGAATAGGCCTAGTGCTGACGTGAACGGAACACATGAAGGAACACAGTGCCGACCGAACAGGAACCCAAAGCAGACACGAACAGGAACACGCCCAGGAACATGCACGGCGCCAATGTGAACAGGACCACGTGAACAGGAACCCAGCTCCAAGCTGCCGACAAGAACAGGAACATGCCCTGGAACACTTTATATGCTTCTGGCTTTGTGTGTGACTGTGTGTGCTTCAGATTTGTGTGTTGCAAACTTGCAATTGCTTTGTGTGTGCGGTTATGGGTTTTTCTTCTGAAATTGAATTGAAATTGAACTGAAATTGAGTTTGCGTGTGTATGTGTGATGTACTGCTGTGTGTAGTGTGTGTTTTGTAATTCTGAATTGTGTGATGTACTGCTGTGTGTGTGTAGTGCAGAGTTGTAGTGTGATGTACTGCTGTGTGTAGTGTGTTGTTTAATTCTGAATTGTGTGTACTGTACTGCTGTGTGTGTAGTGCATTGGGCTGCGAAAGGAATTTGGTTATTGAATTTTATTAAGTTGATATCGTGGTTGGCACTTGAAACAAAATATTTATGCCTTTATCAATACTATTTATTTATTTTTAATTAGAAGTTGATATATTTTTATGATTGATCTATATTTCAAAGGCCTATATTGGAGACAAAACTATTTTTAATTAATTTGATTTATTGTACGCCGTGTGCCATGGCTCTAGACGGAGTTTGCGCCACGCCACGCCACGCTATTTGCCTTTAGAACCATGGGCGTGGTGCACTATTGATGCACCTTGAAAAATTCTTTGCTGTTAAGCATTTAGAAAAACAGAACAGAAAAATGAAAAAGAATATATGCGCGAAGGAGATGCCACCAAGATCCATGACCACTACCAGAAAAATCTCCAGATTAAAAAAGCCCTGCTCTGCCCACTTTTTCTTCTCCTCTTCAGCTTCTTTCTTCTTCCTCGTGTGCTCTGCCTTTTTGTTGTTTTATATATTTTTCAAAATATTCTCTTGACTGCAGTTTTGGCTTGGGTTTCTCTTATTTCTTTCCTTTTTTTTTTTCTCTAAATTTTAGGTAATTAGAAATTTCCTTTTTTTCTTTTCCTGAAAATGTGGGCTTTTATTTTCTTTTCCTTTTTCCTCCTAGAATGATGGGTAAATGAAATTTTCCTTTTTTTTTTCTCTTAGTGCTGACAACGTGCCCTTCTCTTATTCTTTTCCTTTTTTTTTTCTCTCCAAAAACTTGAGCAATTAGAAAATTGCTTTCTTTTTCTAATGTTGGGCTTATAATTTTTATTTTTCGTTTTCCTTCCTCTTAGTACAAATTTGGTTATGGATTGTTGGGAATTGCTAAAATTTTATTTTTTCGTCATTCTTTTTTTAATTCCTAAAATTTGGTGCTAAAACTTGCTGCTGAATCGCTAGGCACTACTGAATCTTTTTCTTTCTTGTTCTTTTTTGTTTTTGTAATTTGATATTTGCCTATATTGATACTACATTGTGGGAATTACGAAAATAATTAGTATTCATTAATTATTTCCGAATTCTCTACGTTAAATTTTGTGTTAGCCACTTGATTATAGTTATGCTATGAAGCTTGTTGAAATTTTTTGGAATCATATATACAAATATATAATTAATTGTTATCTGTATTTTTTATAAATATTTAAAGTTGAAATTTATATATAATTGTTTATTTAACATAGTTTGTGAGAATTTCTAGCTGTATAAATATATTTTATTATTATGTAATTTGCACCATACTTCAATATGGTGCGCTCCATGCCATGCTCTGTGCGCCATGGCTCCAAAAGACTTCTGCTCGATGCTGTGCCATTAGTCGTTGATAACTATGGTATGTGAGAGAAATGACAAAGTGATTGAATGAATGTACTCTATAATGAGATCAGGTTATTAAATTGTGTATTTTATTATTTGGATTAGAGTAGAAGATCATTCGATTTTTATCTTGATTGGTTGATCTGTAATTTGCTTAGAGTACAACAAGAATCTCAAGAGATTCCCTAGTTTCTCCTACTTTATAACTGGAAAATGAAAGTTAATTTAATATCTAACATTGAAAAAAGTTTCATTTTTAGGGGTGAGGGGATTGGGTTTCAACTCATAATCTCTCAGCCAATTCATCCAACAGAGGGTAGTCAAACATATGTTAGCAACTTAGCATGTTATATATTAAATTGATAATAAATTAATGAGAGTGGTCTATGTTTGCCTATTCTGTTAAGTGTTAAATGGATTCTATAGAGTGGTTGTATGCTGCTAAAACTGTAATGTTTAGATTCTTTTTATCTTGGTTGATAGATCTGTAAGATGCCTAGAATACAACAAGAATCTCAGAAATTCTTTAGTTTCTCCTACTTTATAACTGGAATTTGAAATTTTAATTTGAATGAAAAAGGTCGTATCTTTTGTTTGTCTTCATTTGAATTTTGCATTCTAGTCTACAAGTTCAGTTCTCATTGGGATTTTCAAAAATTTTAGTTCATGAAAATTCCAAGTAAGCTTGGGAAACTTTTATGGTTTTATCCTGGTTAAATATCAGTGTAGTGCCTTGAGTGTACTTTCAAAAATGTAAGGTGTACCTCTAAAGAATAGATTATTGTATTAAATGAAAGAAGTTTTTTGTGGTGTTGAGAGAAAAGGAGTTCATTTTTATTAACTTGATGATACAGAATGAGACCCCCAATACTATACATAGACATAAATAACAAGAATTTATAAACCTAACACCATATTAAAGATGCTTATTAAGTACCTAGAATACAATACATGAATATTATTATACAATATTGATTTTCAAAAATAAACAAAATGAAGAATTGCTTGTATGCTGATAAAATATATTTGCATTATGAAATTTGTTATTTATGTTTCACTTTGTGTAGCTTATTTATAAAGGAATGTTTCAAGATTTATGCCTGGAAAGAACATCGAGTGCATTGAAAGCTTGATTGTGGACGAGGACTGACTTTTACCTTTGTTTTGGAAACAGGGAGAATTGAATGCTGAAAATTAGCACTTTGGAAAACATAAAAACAAAAATTAGGTTGTGTTCTTTATTTGCCACGGGCATGTGCTGGCTTGCGAAGAAATAATTACAGAGAATGGGTCCTCCGGAGAACTTGATAGTGAGAAGATTCTGTAGGAGCTTTATCGTAGCAATAATTAGGCTGCTTTGTGGGGAAAGTAGAGGTTGCCTGGCTACCACGACTTAAATTTCCTTCTTTAGATTGATGGGTGCACAACTAAAGTTAGTGTAGCATTTTTCCATTTCTAGCATTATTTTTGCTTCTTGAGATTTTTTTAGTTTACGGCTGGATTACACACAAGTAATGGTCAACAAAAAGGATTTACAGTAGCATTGAAGAGATTAATTCTACTCAGGAACATTAAATAGACACCTTTGCTGGGAAGTGGTGTCTGGACAATGATCAAGAGACATTTGGTGCCTAGACAATGATTAAGAATACATTCGTTAAACATCTGCATGCTTTTCTTGTTTTCATCTTTCAATATAATGTGAATTATAAATTTGTATTTTTTCTCATTACTATAACAAATAAATAGAGCAAGTGAAAACTGATACCTGTTGGACTCAAAGAGTACGGACAGGCTTGAATGTCTCCATTTTAGCATAATTACTGCAATCTTGACGTTGTGTTGTGCAAATTCACACTTGTATTCAATCTGACTGTTGTGCTCATTTTTTGCTATGTAGGTGAAAATGTTAGTGCCTGATTTGCGTGGTCAATGAAGAAGGGGTCTTATGGTTTAGGCGTCTTTTTCATTTTTTGCTTACTTACTTTTAATATCAGTTGTCACCTGGGTGATGTATCAGCCGAATACTGATGGCTTAAATCTTTTGAACTTTTCTGGTGGAAGCCTAATTTGTGTATGATTTTGTGAAAGGATTGTGTTCTGGGAAATAAAGAAAATGAAATGTTCTTCTGCGTTGGTAAGCATGGGTGGCTGATGAATACCCCCACTATTTTATCACCTGTCACTGTGGTGCTGTATGTTTGAAATACAAATGCTGTGCTCCAGTAATGAAGTTGAAAAATTAACAAAAAATCTTGCATTTTATTCGTTTTGAATTGACGTTGTTTGTATTGATCAGAATTATTTCAGGGCTAGAGAATAATTTTTAAAATCTAAAATGATGTTATTTGTGAAGTATGTAATATTTTATTTTTGAACTTATCGAATTTTTAGGGATTTGATGCGATAAATATTCTGTTGCCGGCAAATCATATAGAAGTTATTATTGTCCACGTTAGGTTATAAACATTTTAAAGGTATAAACAGTGCTTTAACGTTGAAATGCTGAGAATAACGGATGAGTTTTAATAATGTAAATATAACATTGAAATGCAGGATGTAGACAAGTTTTAATAGTTGTATCATATGTTCTAAGTTATAAATAAAAATAAACTGTAAAAATAATATATTTATAATACTAAAACGTGTGAGTATATTTTATTTTCAAAAGTTATTTAAAAAATTTGAAATGTATATAACTCTAATTATATAATTTTACAAAGTTATCCAGTTAATTATTTCTACAAAAAATGAGAAACATATCATAGAAGAAACAAGTTATAATAATTTTAAATTTATTTAATTTTTGTACAATTAGTTAAAATTAATGAGTTTGAGATGAGTCGATGTGGGTCGACGGTGTGATTGATTTCCTAGCCAAGGATATCTGAGATTGTACCCAAAAAAAATAAAAATTATTATACGGGATGAAAGAGATCTTGTTTGTGCTCAACGAAGGAACGGAAGACGCTTCACTTGCTTCTGGAACTCCATTTCCTATAAGAACGATGAATCCTAAATTGGAACTCCACTTTCACGTCTGGCTTGATTTGGTGATTATCCTTAGGCAGGGGAAATTCTAAATATTCCCTAGGGGAAATACAGAAATTTAGATTGTGGCGAACAATTGATAATTTAGATTGAACAACTTATTATTATTATTTTAAATAAATATAGTGTATTTGAAATATATAAATTACTTTGTGAAGAAATATGCGTGTGTGCAGTGAAATTAAAAGAAATTCAAACCAAAAAAAAAAATGAAAAGAAAAGAATGGCTATGTTTATATTTTTAGGTGTTTTGTTTTTGAAATTTGTTAAAAAATTAAAAAATATAATGTTTATAATATGCTTTAAAGATGAAATAAAAAATCTAAAGCAAATGGAGCCCACAATTTTTTCCCTCAGTGTTCCCAACCCCTCCCTCTCGGATGCCCCCCCGCCATGATGAAGTGATTGACCATTTTCCCCTTTCACCGCAAACTCCAACTCTTAAATGTTCATCTTGTGACAGTAGCAAGTCAAAATTTGACTTCAGTGGAGGCGCGATATGTGGTGTAATTTATATTGAATATCAATTAAAAAGAAAATTTATTATTTATATTTTAAAAATTAAATTAAATACTATTTTTAGAATTAAATAATAAAATAATTAATATTTTATTACGAATATGACTGATCAATCAAATTGAGATAAATGTGAATATTGACTAATAAAATTGTAACAAGTGTTAATAATGATAAACTAAATTGTGATAGTGTCAAAGTCGATCAATCAAATTACACCATGTGTCGAATATTACCAATTTGACAGCCAAACCAAATTTTCTTAATTTACGGAAGGAGAATAATGATGTTTTGGCAAGATGAATTGTAATCATGTGATTAAAGAAAATGATATCAAATCGAATATACTCAGCTAACCAAAATTTGCCACGTCTTATGAATATGGTAAGGATGTCTTTCCTACCCCTATAAATAGGAATGGTATTCACAACAACACAAGACATCAAGGGAAAAAGTCTTGAAAGAAGTTCAAATCCTCTTTTCAAATTCGAAGGAGTTCTTCGACGTTCTTTGTGGGATTCCATCAAATTATAACATTTGATTCACATTTGGGTTATTAAACTCGTGAATTAAGTTAAACTTGTGAATTAAATTATTTGGAGTTTCTAACAGCTTTTGAAAAGATCAAAGCTCTAGAACTCTTTTATCTTCAAGAAACATTCAAGATGTTTTTGCAAAGTTCAAAGTGTTCTTTACAAAATTCATTAAAGTTTAGCATCTAATTTAAGATTGTGTTGTTAAACCAAAATTTATGTTTCTTGAAAGCCCGATGAACTTTAAAAAAGATCAAAACTATCCATGTTTCAAAGAATTGCAAGAATATTCAAGTTTCTTTAAGTTGAAGGAAGAATTAGATGATTAAATTATAGGTTGTATTCATAGAGATTCATTTGATCGAAATTTCAATTGTATTTATACAAATTTATTGTTGATAGAAATTTAATTATAGGAATTTTGTCCACAAGTTTTTCAACACGTCCCATGGGATCATCTTTATCTCTCATCTTTCTTTCATCAAGTTCAAGAAATATTAAATAACTAAAGGAAAAGCAAAATCATCAAAGGTTGCTGATTCAAGTTTCTCAAAGATTACTGCTAGAGGGATTGGCAGTGTCACAACAGATGTGGTAAGAAAGTTGGCATACTTTGAGCTAACCCCCATCTCTGATGTCGCTGATAATCCACTTTACATAAAGGAAGGAAATAAAGAGTGTAAGGATAGTTTGGCGCCCTCCAATCCTCGCTCAAGAGTCTCATCTGCCTCGAACACAACTCCAGTCATGATGACTAATGCTTTGAGTCTAGAGGATTAGATTGCTGCTCTAACCAAAGTTATTTAGTGTCGCAAACATGTACAAAAGCAAGAAACTAAGATTTTAAAGTTGATGGAAAAGGTGAACAATGTTGAGGCTAGTTGTACGTAAGAAAATCCTTAAAAAATCTATGATGAAGTCGAAACATCAATAAGGTAGTAATTAAATAAAGATAAAAAAACCTGTTGTTGAGGAGCTCCTAATCTTTGCTGATGGTTATATTCCTGTGGATCAACTAAAAGATTTTATTAAAGGAACTATCAAAAGCAAGTTCGGAGAGACAATCAAATCGTTCCTAGCTTATGCAAAGCCTTATATGTCATAAATTAATAACTTGAAGACGCTAATTGACTATCAGCCTCCTAAGTTCCAACAATTCATTGGAATGGGAAATCTAAAGCAACATATAGCCCCCTTCATCAAAACTTGCAACGATATTGGAATCTACAGTGACCACCTTATTAAGCAATTTGGTTAGTCACTAAAAAGGAATGCCTTCGATTGGTAGACCGATTTGTAGCTTGGGTACATTGACAGTTCAGAGCGAGTTCCTTATTGGTTTTATAGCACCCAGCATACAATCAGTATAATTGAGCTCACCAATACCTACTAATTGAAGGATGAGCCCATTATTAAATACATCAATCGTTATAGAAATAAAAGTTTAAATTGCAAGAATAGGCTATCCAAAACCTTTGGCACTAAAATGTGTATCTATAAGATACACTAAGGGTTGAAATACATCCCACAAGGAATCTAATCCAAAATTTTTGAAGAATTAGCCACCCATACCCATAACATAGAGTTGAGCATCGTAGCTAATGGAGTTTATGGTCCACCTGTACAAGAATACCAAAAGTCCAAAGAAAAGTCAAATGGAGGTAAATTCTCTCCCTAAGTTCTGAGTAAGAAATCAATGATAGTAAAAACAAAGCCTACTAAAGTACAAGAGAAAGACAAGGTTGTAGAGAGAGAGAAAAAAAAAAAAAAAAAAGAAGACCCTTAAAGGCCAAAAAGATAAACCTTGAGGGAAATACAAGTCAAGACCTACCCCTTTCTTAAATCTGATATCTTGGGAATATTTGATGATATACTTAAAGTAAATCTTATTGAGTTGCCTGAAATGAAGCAACCTCTTGTCATTGGAAAGGTTAACGACCTTAAGTACTACAAATATTATTGCCTAGTCAGGCATTTAATTCATGATTACTTCATTTTCAAAGATAAGATCATTGATTTTATCCAATAACGGAAAATTACACTTGAGGGTGATAGTGTGAATGTCAATCCTATCACCCTTAATGATCAAATTAAAGGAGACGTCCAAATAGAAGGTCCTCCTAACGAAGTTGGTGGTTTCCAAATGCAAAGCCACATATTTGTTGAAGATTGCATGACCACAATAACCTTCACGAATGAAGATTTGATGTTAGGTTTCCAACTGCACAACAAGCCCTTGTTTGCTTCTGGTTATATCCATGAGCAAAGGGTTAGTAGGATCTCAATTGATGGTGGATCTGCAGTAAATATTCTACCTCTCTGCATGGTGGGAGATTTGGGGATCCTCATAGATGAGCTATCGAGTAGTAAATTAATGATTTAGAGGTTTAAACAGAAGGGGCAGAGAACCTTGAGCACCATAAGGGTGGAATTGTTGATAGATGACATGAAATGTGGAATTGTTGATAGATGACATGGAATCACATTCCATGTAATTGACACTAGAACATCATGCAGTGTGCTCCTTGACAAGCCATAACTACAAGACAATGGTGTGGTTCCTTTAACATGACATCAATACTTTATATATAGTCACAATGGTGTAGTGAAGGAAGTGCTTGGTGACAGTAAGCCCTTCATTGAAGCCAAATCACACATTACAGATGTCAAATACTATTTGAGTAAGACAAAGACTTCAAGAGAAATCTTTTCTAAGATGGGGAAGTAAGGAAAGGCCCAACCAAATGGAAAAGAAGTAATTGCTTCATCTTCTTCTAAAAGTAGCTTAAACAAAGAGTTATTGCTGAATGATGCTATCAGATGTTTGGTGCTGCCCTTGACCCAGCTTAATCCAAAGAGGCCACCTTTTCTAAAAGGCATCTAGATGTACACTAAATAATTGAGAATTCTTGAAAAAAATCAAAGAGAAAAGAAAATATCTAAAAATACTCCTTTATATGATTATAAATTACTAGAAGTGAAATTAAATTGAAAGCTTTTCGACACAAGCATAAACTGTCATGCTAAGTTGAATGCTCCTCATCGCAAGTATCAACTTTCATGCCAAATGCCACTAATTTTTATTGGTCAAGAAGTGAAACGGACTTCTTGTCAATGATTTCCTATCATCAAGCTTTTAACTTTTTGCAATATATTTATATAAAAATCAATCTTAATTTCATAATTTACGGATCTAGTTTTCAAAATATTTCTATATTTATTGTTTTAACAAATATATTTATTTAATTTGGCGAATATATATTTATCAAAATATTTTTATTTTACAGTACCCTCTAAAGTTTTTATTCAGTTCAACTTCTTAACAAACGAAATACAATTTTTGGAAAAATTATTGAACTTGCTGAAATATTTTTTATTTTTCAGTTTAGGTTCATATTTTAGAAAACAGGATTTCAAAGTTGAAATAAATTGTCAATTTTGTCTAGTGGTAATTATTAAGTTTATTTAATATAACTTTTGTATGGCTAAAAATTAAACGCAAATATCTGGAATAAAAAACACAAAAATAACATCTTCTTAAAGATATTTTAAAATTACAGTTTTTGTTTAGAATTCAGAAGTTAATGGCGCTTGTGGTGCTCGCAGATTTTTTTTCCTCTCTCAATTTTAACCAATTTCAATTGGCTTTTGACAGAAGAAGTAGTTTGGAGTCAAAATTAATGAAATCGAGATTAAATATGACAACGTATACGACATTTGGAACGATATTTATGGCATTTCATGATATAAGATTCGGACACATAAGAAGTGCAGAAATTGAAAATTTTGATTCTGATTGGCATATGATGAAAATAATTTTGATGTTTGATATTTCGGTCATTGATTTTTATTTACAAAATAAAAGAAAAAAATATATAAGGGAGGAATAAAAAATAAAAATGACTATATTAAAAAAAAATAAAATTAAGAAATGGCCACATTAATAAAATTGGCAATATTAATAAAAAATAAAAATGGGCTTTCTTTGTTATCGAATCCAAATATTGAAATCAAAATTTTAAAAACTACAATACACTATGTATTAAAATTTTAATTTCGATTCGAGTAGGGACTCTCAACAATTCAAACATCACCTCCTCATTGTTGGGCGTTGATGATGGGGCTGCGGGCAGGGTGGAGGAAAGAACAACAAAGGTCTGTTGCAAAGTTGTATTCCATGTGATGATGCCGTCTCTTGAAGGGTTTTTATCAGAGATTGTAATCTTGATGGACTGCACTTCACCCCTCAACCAGGCAGGAATCATGAGGATAACAGAACAGCTCATGATGTGGGGGTTCCATCTAAATTATGAATTAAATGATTCATTTTCCTTCACATTTCCTCAACTAATGATCCGACGTCTTCAGTTCCAACTTTTGCTGCAGTTTCCAATTCTATTCTTTCGACAGCTAAAATCAGAACCTTTCTCCATTCCCTGGCACGCCTCTTGGCATCAAATTCTGGGTGACATCAGCTGGAGTTATCCTGACTTTTTTCCCTACCAAACTCTCCGTAATGATGCCATTTCAAATCAAGATAATTCTTTGCCGACACCTTGAATCCCTCGTTGCTGCAATGCGACATCTCAACGTGCTTGCCAGTCTTTCCACATAATTTGTCGCGAAGACGATAAGTCTTTCTCCCCCGGCCGGCCCGCAGGCGGACCAGAGTTCGTGTTAACCCTGAAAGCGTGATCTTGCTATTCCTCTTCCTTGGCCATTCTCTGTTGGAAACTGGCTATCTCACCTACAGGCCAAAGTCATGCAGTTGGATAGTCAGAAGAGTATAGTGATCAGAGCTCATGTTCTTTGGAACCCCAGAGGATGTTGCATGGAAGATTAAGATGTTAGCTATCTCCTGGAACCATTCACCTTGACAAGTCGTCACAGTTCAGCAGCTTAACTACCTACACTACCAACAGGGATCATATCACGTTATCTTTGCCCTCTGCTTTGGCTGATGGTATTCTTTTTTTGTGCACGTTTTTTGTTCTTTTTTTCAGAATTAGTTAAGGGCTTGAGTGTAGATGATTCTAGAAGCAATAGCACGTTTAAAGGCTTGGTGGTTAGATAGGAATTTAAAACCTTGGTCATTATTCTGCAGCTCAGATTTCCAGAGAATAAGATCATCTGCCTTTTTTCTTCCTTCCTTCCTCACACGCCTGTTGTCACCTCACACTAAACACAAAACTTCACATTCTCTGCGCTGGATCATCGTCTTCTTCCCTTTTGTTGGCTTTCTGTCCTATGAGGTCTGCCAAGCAATCAATATACTCAATCACAACGATCGCCTCACCAGATGTCGCAATCAATAGCTTCTTCGACTCAGTGTTGTCTTTCATGGCTGTTAGTTCAAGATCATAGCCCCATGGTGGTGATCATCGTGGACTTGCTTGTGCTAGGAGGACCATAAAGAAGATACCCTCTTTTCCACTCCTACCGGTTCTTACATAAAAATCACGGGCTAACAAGTCATCCACAATGCCCCTTTTCTTCTTGGGCTCCATTGCCGGAGTTTGAAAGGTTGCAGGGCGCTCGAATGGCACGTGGCTCCAAGATGATCCGCTGTTGGCGAAAAGCTTACTCTACCGGTTTCTTACCTAATTGACTTCCCCTCTTTCAGCATATGGTTCGGGTAATTCTTAATGATGAGATTCCTGTGCTTTTTGTTGTTGAGGATGATTTAAAATTTGTGATTGCTTAATTTTTATAAAAGACGAAGAAAAAATTGAATAATAAAGAACATATCATAAAACTTTGATCTTGGACAGCACTAAATTCCTTCAAGTATTGATTTATTTTCTAGTATTAGTTTTCTTTTATTATGGTTATTTAGTAGGTTAAGTAATACTATAATTATGTTCTTTTGTATTCTATAAATAGCAGTATTGTGTAGATGCAAAAAAAAGAAGAGAAAACAAAGAGTGAATAATGAGGTAGAGAAGAATACATGCATCAGCCCCTTCTCCCTTGTGTAATATTGTTAGGCCTTGTTTGGTTGTTGTTTTTAGTCTTTATTAATAAAGTTTGTTCCTTTACCACAAAATTTTTTATATTCCTTAGTTTCATGTAATTTCATCATTCTTAGTTTATTTCTTGCAACTCCTCACGCATTATGTTCATTGCAAAACTAATATTTTGCATTTGAAAAATCCAATAAGCGGTATCAAAGTCACGTTGATTTTAGATTGAGTGTAATACCACGACAAATTTTGCTTAACCTTTCTTGTCAATTTTTGAGGGAAATAATTACGAATTTTGGAGTATCAAAATAAAGGATTTGCGAAGGGGAAGAAAACTTACAAGATGATAGAAAGAGGATTGAAGAACTTGAGCATGAAATGCAATGCTTAAGTAATTGCATGGAGAATACAATTTTGAATCTAGGAGGAGTGTTGAAGATAATTCAAAATTTGTGATTGAATAATTTTCATAAAAGGTGAAGTTTTGGGAAGTAAGGGGTGAAGAATAATGAATATACCATAAAATTTTGATTTTAGAGAGCAAGACTGTCCTTTGAGTATTGATTTATTTTTTGGTATTTAGCTTTCCTTTATTGTGGTTGTTTAGTGAATTAAGTAATACCATAATTATGTTATTTTGTATCCTATAAATAGTGGTATTGTGTGGATACATTCTATAAAAAAAAGAAGAGAAAACAAAGAGAGAATAGAGAGGTAGGGAAGAATACATGTAGCAGCCGCTTCTCTCTTGTGTAATAGTATTAGCCTTTGTTTGGTTGTTTTTAGTCCTCATTAATAAAGTTTGTTCTTTTGCCACAAAATCTTACATATTCCTTAGTTTCATGCAATTTTATCAATCTTTGTTTTTTGCAACTCTTCACATATCGGGCTTACCACAAAACCAATATTTTACATACAAAAATTCCAAATTTGTGGAACCTCAAGCTATACAATCTCTTCTCATCAATTACTAGTTGGAAAGAAAAAGTTTAGTCTTGGAAATGTTTTTACCTAAAGCCCACCAAACTTTGACACTTTCAAATTCATCAGCCATTTCTGCATTGTCGTTCATGCTCAGAATTTCTAGAATTTGGTCAAAATTGCAAGAATTGGTCAAAAGGCACGCTTGCTATATTATATGATACATAATTTATTCTTTAATTTTTAATCTGGACCACTCAACACTGTGTGCTAATTTTTTTTAAGGAAAATCGAATGTTTTGACTTTCTATAAATCATAATAATCTAGTAGTTCAATCTATGTATAAACATCTATATTTCCAAGAATTAAATAGTTAAAATCAAAAAGCATGAGCCTTTATTTTAAAATTTTTCATTGTCGAAGTGAATTTTTTTATTAAAATTATGAGCATCTTATTTTTTAGAATGTAATTTTATAATTGAAAAACCAATATGCACGGATTTGATTGTAAGAGAGATATAAAATCTATAAAAGTGAGTAATAATTTTATTTAATTGGTACTAACTCTTTCTTACACAATATATTAAACAACAAGAATTTTAAAGTTTGAAATTATTAAAAAGCTCCAACTCTAGTTCTAACTTGAAATAATGCATATAAAACTTGTCCTTTGTCAAATCAATCCCATTGTCAAATAATCATAAATTGATCGATCTAAATCATTCAATTTGAAAAGATATATAATCTGTCATACTTTAAATTTTTCTACATTTACCTCCACCATTGTGTAGAATTTTTAATATTTAATTGACCAAACAAGACGCTCTAGCACCCAAGTTACGATGTGCTGAGTGTAATACATAGATTCTTCTTAACATAATCCAACACTCGCTTACTATTCTCCTGTGCATAGCGTACATAAGTAGTTTTTTAAGGTTTTTATTATTTTATTTTTCATCAAGAGTAATGTTTTCAATATTTTACACCTTGTCCACAAAGCTTGGCTATTGTCTACAATTTTTATTTCCTTGAGCAGCTAATTCCTTTTATTTCTTTCTAAAAATTTCTTTACAGAAACGAGCAATAGAATTGTTGATATAGTCAGTCTAAACTGTCGCGTGTTTAGTGTGTCTTCTGAGGACCAAATCTCATATTTTTATAAAAGGACAAACAAACAGAGAAAAGGCTTTCCTATCCTACAACCTTAAGCATTGAGTAATACCTGGGCTGTCCACACACCGTCTTACCATTGAGTAATGCTCGGACAGTTCACACACATGCACGTGTGTGTGTGGGAGTCCCAACCCTTAACATTTAGGCTAGTAACGCTGCCGCCAATCGTATCCCAAAAACTTTTCCCCCTGTTAATTCGTAGAAACATGGCCAGCATCCGAGGTAGTTGTCACGTGCGGCCCAATACCACATATCACAATCAATGGCAAAATGATTGGTCAATTACGTGTAGAGGAACATAGGAGAATGGCAAGTGCATTTTTCTGTCCTTACATGTGAAAGCTGCATCCTGACATCGTACTTTCTGGGACCAGTTAGAGCGCGGAGACGTGGTGCAAGAAGCATACAAGGTGTGTCTTTGCTAGCTGTGTTCTATTTGTATGTAGTTAACCAACAGGAAACAAAATTCAAGTCATGCAATGAAGTGCAGGAAGGATAGATCTAAAACAGTACCTGCAAGTGCAATCAAACTTGTGGAGGAAAGTACAGGAGATCTACAGAAAAATTTTTATAAGCAGCAGATTAAGTTTGGCAATAAGTATCATTCTTAAAGATGGAAACAAAACCAAATAGAATGGAACTAAATAACGCCCTGGAAGTTTTAGCAGTGGTAGATCTCTTTATGCATTGCCACTTTAGTTAACTCTTTAAGTTAATTAATTAATTCTGCCAAATTGATTTTCTTGATGATTATCAAAATATTAAGTTGTTCAACAATATGACCCTTCACGGAACATTTATATTAAAAGAAAGTAGAAATAGGATAGACAATAGAAAGAGCACAAAAAACAAGTACTAGTCATGTAGAATAAGCCATTATTACGTGCATCTGAAGCTCTATGCTCTCTAGTCGATAAAGGGAAAAACAAATGAGCACTGCACAGAAGTAAATTGATGAAACCAAACTAAAATGGGGCTAGAGCTTATCCAGATAGTTGATCCACGAGAGATTAATAATCAAACCTAACTCTGAGAGAGTTCTCGACTGCGCTTAGCAGCTGCAAAAACTGCATTCATCAAAATCCCACAAAAACCAGCCTTCTCCAATTCATGGATCCCGGCTATAGTTGTACCCCCAGGCGATGCAACGTCATCTTTCAGCTGACCTGGATGCTTGCCCACATTTGCTGCCATTGATGCTGCCCCCAATACCTAAATCCAATTCAGATTTACTAGCCTGAGAATGAATTTAGTTCATTTGCACAAGTTCAAGGACAGACACATGATAAGTTGAACTCATACAATCATAAAAATGAATGTGCAGCTAATTCATTCTTCGTAAGAGACAGAGTTAAAGATGTTAAATCTTGGGGAAACACAACTATATAAGGTAAATAATTAGATGTATGCAGTGGCTTACACTTTGAGAAGCTAGACCAAGTGCAAGTTCCCGAGGGAGACCAGCAGCTACGCCTCCATCAGCTAAAGCTTCTATTGCCAAATATATGTATGCGGGTCCACTACCACTGAATATTCCAGAGAAGAACATCTTAATGAAAGGAGCCTTGCTTAGACTAATACTCCCTCTCTAGGAAGTAGACGGCAAGGGTTTAGGGTTTAGGGAAAAGGTTGGGTGCAACTCTGAATTAAGAAACAAAAAATGTCTTCACTCAACCAACCACTGTTCCTGAAGTTGGAAGATGTACATACAAAAAAATGCATCATAAGTCATTCACTTTAGTGGACCATGAGATGAGCAGCAAACCTTAGGCCAGTGATAGCATCAAACAGTTTCTCATCGGCAGTCCACACTTTGCCAATTGCTCCAAATAACTTTGCAATTAACTCTCCATCATCCTTAGTTGCTGCAGCCCCCAGGCTGATAACTGTCCATAGATAATTTGTTTAGGAAAACTGCACATTTATACATTACAGTAACCACGTTGGGCATAAGATTCCCAGGAAAAACAATCCATAAGAGATGTTAATTCTATGTTAAGGACTCAATAAGAAGAATCCAGAAAGTTGGCTAGAACTTCAGGTGCCGATCAGTCTTGCACAGTAGGCCATTTCAGATATCGGTTGAACACACACATATTTTAAATTAATTTTTAATTAACTTAATGAACTAAATTTAAGATCAAAATTATTTTAAATTCAGAATAACTAAACCAACATAAAATATGTTACTTCTACTTTTATCCAATTGTTTTCTCAGAATTATATTCGATCTTGTTGATTTTGAAAAAAATTAAAAATAAAAAAAAAACTGTTTAATGCTAGTTGTCTATTTTATACACAGTTATATTGTTTTATCCTTATTTGTCTTGTATAGTCATGAAATGGCTATATTTAAAAATAATGAAATATTTTTATTCATCTGATATAATATGAATTTAGTATTTTTTATGAGTTTGATTTATAATTATGTTATAATTCGTGAATGTTTGTTTTATTACTGCCTTTGCCATCTTGAGTCTTTTATACTTAATTTTTTAAATAATTTCTGAAGAATTTAGCTAATAGTTTTATTTTTAAAACTATTTTATAATTTTTTTAATATCTGAAATGTCAAATTTTCTGGGGCCTATTCCCTGCATCAAGAGACATAGAATGCTTGGCCCATGCCTTTGTCTTACAAACACTATGTGCCACATAAGGCGCCTTTCATAAATCAGAAATTCTCCCAGCCATTTGATCACTAGCAGTTCTACATACCTTATGTGTGTAAAAATTAAATAAAATTATTTTTTAATATAATAAAAATCTGTTAATAATAAATGACAGATACTCCATTTATATAAAATTTATTTTACCTAATTTCAATAATAATACAAAAAATTATATTATGATATTTTATATTTAAATTCAATTTAGATATTATAAATTATAATGGCTTTATTATGATAATTTTTGTATTTATGTATCCATATATAAGTGTTTGAGAAAAAAAAACTTTAAAAAATGGAAAGGCACAAAAATCAGCATAAAAGAAAGAAAATTATTTGATGGGAATAAATTATTTTCTCAAATTTATTTTATATTCATTAATTAAGAAAAAAAATGAAAAAAACTTTAAACGACTAAAGAGAGTTACTAAGGACATACTTGGCAACACATCAAATGACCAAAAGGCAAGTTACTATATTGGTTTAAAATAAATAATAAAATATAGATAAATCTCCGGTCCTAGCCATTCTAGAGTAGATGAAGGGTCAAGAAAGGAAAGAACTCGTTAGCACAGCTTATTTGTCGATCATCTGCATAGAGGGACTTGTGACTGGATGCTTTAAGTGTAACACAGAATCGACCATATAATTCTAATCCAACAGAAAATTTACTACAAATCATCCGGGTTAAGCGATAGTGCAATACTCTACTTTCAAACATGGTTTCTAAATTTACAAGGAAAAACATAAAGGAGAAATGGAAATTACTGTACCTGATGCGGCCACACCAACAGCAGCAGGGGTGTTGGGCATTACTCTGATAAACCGGCTCTGACCGGCCCACTCCTACATAAATCAAGCCCATGTATCAGCAATAGAGGCAAAACGACCCACATAATGCAACGATGGTGAATATTGTGAAAAGAGAGAGAGAGAAAAAAAAAAAAAAAAAGGAAGAAGAAGAAGAAGAAGCTTGCAAGTATCCAGAGTCCAGGATTAACACAATTCAGGCAGATAATAACTAAGGGTTGCAAGATTCCATATTAAGTAACCTGAAAAGAAAATGTGGATACACTGTCAAATATGATAAACTGGCAGAGCCATATGAATTTAGAAACCTCACCCCTCACAGAATATGAAAGGGATTCCATTTAACAAACCTACAAATCTTTCAGCTTGACTCCAGCAACAACATACACCAAGACCTGCTTCTCTGAAAGGAGTGGCCTCAATTGCAGCACAACATTTTTAACTACATATTTAAAAAGCATCAAGAGAATGGAGATGGTTACAATGCCTAATATAGATTGTGAGTACTGGGTGAAGTTATAAAAAAAAACTTAAAGGGAGCTGGAAGAAAGTAGAGATCTGGTAGATATCTTGCAAATATGTAGTTTCCAATACCATGAGCAAATGTTTGCTTTTGTCTAGCAGTTCATATGCTTCAGCCAGCAAAGTAGACCAGAATGTATGATAATCTAAATAAATAGGTGAGATATCAATAATCATTTCACATGATAGTCAATTCACTAAAGCACCACAGCAATACTTCTAGCTTGTGTCAAACAAGAAATATCCTCATATCTGACCAATTATACCAGACAAGATAAAGAATACTTCACATGTAGGAACTTGCACTCCCACCGCTTACTAGAAAACAAGTAGAGCAAAGACACGCATGAAAGCAGGCATGTGCTTCTCTCTACAGTGAGAGACCAAGTCTATTTGAAATTAATTATTCAATCAACTTATTGCTTATGCTAAGATACAAATTATGTTGTCATTTCTTATCCAAAAACAAGAAAGCAGCTTTTGCAACTAACATTACTGAGCTCATAGAAGAGAGAGCCCAAACAAAGGCAGATGGAGAAGCAAAACAACAGTCAAAGAGCCAATCTACAAAGCAGGGAACATACCAACTTGAGGTTTCACTGAGAATACAATCACATCACTCTCTTGGACTACCTGCAATTGAGACACAACAGATATGGAACATAGTTACAGTTGTGACAAGTTATAAATTCAAGATATTAATCAGATTTTTCTACAGCCAATTTATCTAAAGAACAAGAAATCTTTGCAACATAATGACAACCGAAAACATATCATTTTAAATTATCAGTTCATGTAAAGTGCACAAAGGAGCACCTACCTCCAAGCATTTAAGATGATAAGATAGCAAGATCAAGTGAAGATAAGTATATGCCATATATAAGTTAGAAATGGCTATGCATGAAAACATATTAAGCCAGTTCACAGGATACATCAGTGAGTGGGAATGGTTAATTATCGAGTCAACATCAAAATAGAAAGGCAGTAATAGCAGAAAAAGATTTTATACAGATTTTCATGAATTCTACATTTAACAGTCTAAACTCAAAAGCCAACAATATGTCACAAACTGAGATTTATTTTTCATATAAAATTCAGAGGGAACAGACTCATTTGGTATGCAACCTACACAAGAAGATTGTTGAAACGTGAGAAATAATTTAAGAGAGAAATCATATGTATATCACCACATTACTAAAAATTGTTGTATGTGTGTGTTCAAATGCACAGGAACCAGGAAAGTCATAAGCACACACACAACCACAAAAAAAAATGGGTCAACTGCACAAACACAGAGGGAAGTGTAGAGAATACTTCACTGTTGTCATCAAGGACTTTGACACCAAATGATTCAAATGCAGTGCGTCGAGCCATGCCAAGGTGTGCAGTTCGAATCTGGGAAGCAGGCAACATCCCTGACTTGACTACACCTCTCGCAATGCTTTCAGCCATTTTTCCAGCACCAATAAACCCTAGATTGTAGGAATCGGCTGGAATTGGTAAGATGTTGGCCATCTCAGGGAGCTGCTAGAATCAGTGAAGACCTAAAAGATGTTCTGAAACAAAATGCCATGAAAAAGGTGTGGTTATATTGAAAGCAATCTTTAACTATGAGGAATCAAATACGCAGCGCGCAAAACAAAACCTCAGGTTCAAAATGACAAAGTAATTTCTACAACAAAACCTGATACCTACCGCATGCAACCTCATTAAAACATCTAACATTATGGCATACAACCCAGTGAAAAAGAATCACGAGCATATCAAAACTTCCTCAAAGTACAATTACTTTCTCACACTGTTAATTTCAAATTTATTTCAATGTGGGCACCAATCAGATAACCATGTTTTGGACTGACGCAACCAAAACTTACTTCCCCAAGCGTCTTTATGAAACTGGCGTGATCACCGGCCAGTAACGGGAGGTGGTGTCACTGAAAAATTAAGTCTGATTTAGCACTTTTTATGCGAAAACCATTCACTATTCCCAAAATTAACAACAAAAATTCAATCTCGGCCACACCACACACTACCGACCAGTGGCCGGCGTGTCAAGACCAAGATGCACACTTCTGAGCAATAGGTACAACAACAATGTTTTCCAATGTGCTTCACAACCTTGCAATAGAAAATTAAGAGAAACAGACAAACACGCAATAAGACCCATACATATCTCATACAATGGCATTTTTAACAACACCTCAGGACACAGAGATAGTAACCGAAAATCGATCGGCAAAAGCATATACCTGTCTTTCTTCTTTATAACAGATAGTTTGCGTTGCTGCACGGCCGAGGCGGCGAGGAGTGGGAACAGGAAAGGTTAGCTATGGAGTCTCTTGGATGTCTCTCTCTCTCTTCTCTCTCTCTATGCACACACACACGTATATATATGTAATACGATTCTGCGTGAAACGGGCTAGGGCCGAAGGCCTCCGGTCAAGACGCCATGGGCGTATAATTAAATGGAAACTAGGAATGGTTGTTCATAAATGTATAATTATTTAAAATATATAAAAAATTTTAATTATAATAAATATAAAATTATTATAGTTTCTAAAATTTGAACAACAAAATAAATTGATTTAAAATTAAAATTATATTTAAAATTTTCAAAGAAGACAGAGAAAAAAGTTAGAGGTAATATAAAATGAGGAAAGAGGGTAACCAAATGCTAATTAAAAGAAGAAGAAAGAATAAAAATAATAATAAGGAAAAGGAAAAATGAGGTTATTTTAGTCCATCCACGTTTAGAACTAAAGGTTTATTATAAAATTTTAGCCTTAGTTAAATATTGTAAATTAGAGAATGGAGGAAGTGATTATAATAAAATTTATTAAGGGGGATATTTTAGAAAAATTATTAAATAACTATATATAGGCTTTGTTTGTTTTTGAATTTGAGTATGTATTTTTAGATATTTTGTTTCGAAAATAGTATAAAAATAAGATAAAGAAAGAGATAAAATTTAAAAAGTATAATAATTCAATATATTTTTGAAAGAGCATAATTTGAAAACAAACATAGTTATTAAGGTTTTAACAATAATAGTATAGATAGATAACAAACTCTAAAAATAATTTTTTACCAAAACAAAAACGTATAAGAAATATTTCTCAATTAAAAGAATCAAACGTTCACGAAATCTATTGTTATGGTATTTTAAGGTATATTTGGACTTTGAATTTTGGTATGGAAAAGACAAAAATATTAAAGAATAAAATAGAAAGTAGTATCATCAGAAAAATTAAATAAGCATGAAATGTTGGTATTTTTTTCCTAATAATTTGGTTTCCTTTGCAAGATTGCTCGTAATTTGTCCTTCATTTATGAAGTAGGTATCAATACGTATCATGTAGTCATGGCATATTGAATGGTGAGACTAAGAGAAATGCTTTGCACATGTTCAACAAATTACTATAGCAAGAAAATTTTGGGCAAAGTGTTGGGATTAAATTTGAGATTATGCTTTTAAAGGCTTTGTTTGCCTATCTGAAACAGAAACAAATCAATTTAGTTTTTTCTTTTCGTATGGTGGACATGGAATTTCACCTATTATTAATGATGGCCAACATGGCAGCTCGTTGGCCTATTTAAATGCTTAGCATTTAACTTCTTCAATTAATTTTTGTTTTTCTTCAAATGTGGTAGACAATGTTGTAATGGTGTGGGCCAATTTTTGTTCTTCCAGTGGGCTGATGAAAATTTGGCAACTTTGAAGCCCAAATTGTTCAATTGGGCCGGTCAATGTAATTCTGATTGGCCACTTAAATGGAGGGCTTCGGTGATATTTGTTGAGGCTTCAGGGGTCACTTTGCAATTAAGGTTGGTATTTTTGTGGTTCTAGATTAAGTGACTAGGGTTGAGGGTATGTTGGTCAATTGACTTGTGTAGCGATGATTAAAAGGGCTGGTTTGTTCCAACGCCAACAAACACCTTTCTCCATTCGTCTTCGTTCTCTCATTTCTGTGAGGGTTTCTTCTTTCTTTGAACCACCATCTCTGCACGTTGGAGACTACCGATGCCCTTTCCCTTTAAATGAAAATGCAGCACGCACATTGTTTTTTCATTTAATTAGAGCAAAATTTCCGTTGATGCTGAAACAGTTCTCAAACAACTCTTTTTGATGGCCGACCTCAGTGTTATTCACAGTGATACGGGTTCTTCCTTCTGAGTGAAATTCATTGAGGCATGATGATGTGATTTAGAAGTTTAAGAAAGAGAGATAAGTTTTATTCTTCTGCTTTTTATTATTTTCTTACAATCACAAGCTCTAACTATTTACAAGACTAACTAGCATGTTTTTTCTTAACTAGAGGGGGTTTCGGCGCTATGATGTTAAGCAAATCTAAGCCTAGCCATTACAAATCTTGGGTTATCTTTCTATTTTTATTATTGAATTTCTCCTTGGATTGTAACTTAATGACCCTTGTATTTATTTCTATCTACTCCTTACTTAATTATGATTTGATCTGACCTACTTATTGATTTGCATGTTGATTATGCAAGTCATTCTAATTTGCTGGTTGATTTACTATTAATCATGCTTTATTGCTAAGTAATTATTTCTTGATCTACCATTAATTATACTATTGATTCGTTAGTATGTGACAACTCCCTTACCCTTCGAAGTTGGTCTGTGTCCACAGGGGCTGTTATTGGAAATTGTCATTGAAGGATTAAAATGTCCTCTCAGGTGGCATTAGCAGGGTCCAGATTAGACCATTAAACTAAAAATTGAGTCGTTGTGCCTTTCCCTCTCTTAACTTGTCTTTTCACAAGCACAACAATAAGCTCCATCTTGACTTCACCTTGATCTACATAAGGTAGATTCTCAGTGATTTAGGCCTAAAGCCTTACCTTCTGTTTTAACTAGTACATATAAAATGTTGGGTGTATGTTGATTCCTATTGGTAGGTTTAATTTGTAAACAACCTTCTCCACCTTCTCCAAAATCTTGTAGAACCATAATTTTGAAGCCAACTTTTGGTTTAGCCTTACTGCCACAGATGTTTATTTGTAAGGTTATAGCTTGAGGTATACTTCATCTCCAACATTGAGACTTCTTTCAATCCTCTTTTGATCAGCATATTGTGTCATCCAAGCTTGAGTTTTAATAAGCTTATCCCTTAACAATCTCAGTGTTGTATTATGGTCTTTGATGAATCTGTCTGCTTCCTCATTAATTGTGTCTAAGGTAGAGTCAAACCTATATTGTGGTGGTGCAATGCCATACCTAACTTGGAAAGGTGTAGTGCCAATGCCACTGTAGTAGTTAGAGTTATACCACCAGCCAGGGGTAGCCATTGTGCCCATTTTCCTAGTTTAAACCCTATCATGCATTTCAAGTAACATTCTAGACATTGATTGACCTTTTCATATAGACCATCTACTGAGGAATGATAGGAAGTACTCAAGTTTAGACTTACCCTAATGGTCTAAAACAAATGCCTCCAGATGCTGCTTGTAAACACCTTGTTTTTGTCGCTCATTATTGTTTTCGGTAACCTATGTAGCTTATATACATGAGTGATGAATGCTTGTTCTACTTGGACAGTTGAGTAAAAGTGTGATAGGGCGATGAAATAGGCATACTTACTGAGCCTATCCACCACTGCCATGATGGTGTCTCTTCCAACTGATTTTGGCAATCCCTTTATTAAAATCTATGGCTACCTTTTGCCAAATGCCTTAGGGTATGGGTAAGGGCTGTAGAAGGCCACGATGATTAGATCTTTCTACTTTATTTCTCTAACAGGTATCACAACTTGATACTAGGGACTTCATATCTTTGTACAAGCCTCTCGAATGGAAAATTACTCTCAGCTGTTTATAGGTGCTTAGGATCCTCGAGTGCCCACCCATAAAATCATTATGCATGTTTTCAATTATTTTTCTTCTCAACTAAAGATTGTTTCCAATATATATTTTACCTTTGTATCTAAATACATCATTATTAAATGTATAGTTGGAAATCGAGGGATCTATTGATCATAGCTCTTTAATGATGCTTTAAATGTCTAAATTCTCCTTAGAAGTTATAACTCTCTTAGGCCTCCATTAGCCATTCTAGAGTTACCACTAAAACTGCCATTAATTTTGCCATAGTATTCCCTCTCTTGGAGAGAGCATCGCCATGGTATTTTCTTTCGCCTCGTGGGATTGTATTTTATAGTTTAACCCTAATAATTTCATCATCCCCATTTTTTTGAATAGGAATTGTAATTTTTTGAGTTAGCAACCATTTGAAGCTCTCATGATCTATCCTTTATGATGAACTGTTGAGCTTCAAGGTAGTGCCTCCACTTGGTGACTGCCATCAGTTAAGCCAAGAACTCCTTTTTATATGTTGATAAGTGTTGATTCTTTGGTGCTAAAGCATTGCTCATAAAGGCTATTTGGCACGAGTCCCGCATTAAAATAGCATCAATGCTATTTTCACTTATGTCAATTTCCAAAATGAATGTCTTATCGAAGTCGGGCATGGCCAATATTAGTGCCTATGTCATTACTGTTTTTACTTGATTGAAAGCCTCCATTACCTACTCATCCCACTAGAAAGTGTTTTCCCTTAATAAATTGGTTAGTGGTTTGCATATCTAGCCAATTTTTGATAAATCTCCTAGAGTAACCTATTAGCCCCAAAAAATCCCTTAGAGATTTAATATCTTTAGGAGCAGGCTAGTTTACCATAACGTCAATTTTTTGTGGATCAATGGCAACTCCCGTGACAAAAATTATGTGCTCTAGGTATTCCACTTTATTTTGTCCAAACAGGCACTTCTTTGCCTTCACAACCTTTGGAATACCTCCTTTAAATATTCTAAATGTTGCTCCAAATTTGAGCTATAAGCTAAAATATTGTCAAAAAACACCAAGTAGAATTTTTTGAGAAAATCTAACAAAACATCCTTCATTAAACATTGAAAAGTTGCATGAGTGTTGGTCAAACCGAAAGGCTTTACTAGAAACTCATAATGCCTATGATGCATCTTAAATGCAGTCTTAGGAATGTCTTCTAAATGCATTTGTATTTGGTGGTATTTAGATCTAAGATCCAATTTTGCTGAACCAGGATGCCCCATGTAATTCTTTTAGTAGCTCCTCTATTAGTGGAATAGGGAATTTATCTTTCATAGTCATTTCATTTAGTTTTTGGTAATTAATGTATATTCTCATTGACTAATCCTTCTTTTTCACCAAAATAACTAGAGAGGCATATGGGCTTTAGTTCTTCTTGATAATTCCATTTTCCAACAACTCTTTGACCTGTCTTTCAATCTCTTCCTTTTCTTTATATTAATATATGTAAGTTCTAAGGTTAACAAGCTTAGCTTCCAGCTTCAAAGGAATCTTATGATCTTGTTTTCTTTTTAGTGCAACTGTTTTAGTTCTACAAAAATTCCTTCATAGTGTTCAGTGACTAGCCTTAATTCTTTGGATATTTCTAGCATGGAGGAATCATCCTGTATGCTGGACAACTAGATTGCCTATAGGTTAGTAAATGTGCACCAATTTGTGACATTTAAGCTTGAAAGTAGGGTAAGGGCTTCGACCTCAAAACACAATGTTTTCACTTTTATACTTGAAATGCAATGTAAGTATATTGAAATCAAAAGTCATCGGGTTGATGGTTTGTAACCAATCTATGCCCAAGATCATGTCACAATTACCTAACTTCAGCAGTCAGACGTCAAATTGGAACTTGTGGTCTTGCATGGTCCAGATAAGGTTTCTACACTCCCAACTCCCAATTGCTTATGAGTTGGTTACCATTAGCTACTGTAACCGCCATAGGATAGGCTTCGACTTGTTCCTCTGATGTTCCCATCAAGGCCTATAGGTTTATGAAACTATTGGTACTGCATGTATCAACCAATGCCATAACTAAATGACCACAAATTCTAGCTTTAATTCTTATAGTTGTGGGTGGAGTGTTACTTGAGATTGTATTCAAGGTGACTTCCCTTCATTGTGAACATCCTCAAGGCTAATATCCACTCTATTTTCTTCCTCATCCATGTTAATAATCTCGACTTCTTCTTCTTCCATCAGGTTCATAGTTTGGACTTTGCACTTGTGTCCTGGAGACCATTTTTCTCAACATCTAAAACATAGACCCTTCTTGATATCAGCATCTTTCCTTAGAAATGGTTTTGTGGGCAGTTTTTGAGGTACTGGTTTAGTGGAACTGCCACTCCTACTACATCTAGTTCTAACTAGAAAGCGGTGTCTCTTGAGGGCATCTATTTTCTTTTCTTCGTGTTTAGCCAGAGAGAATGCATCTCGTAAGGTTTGTGGCTTGAACATCAACACTGAGTGGTGTATTTCTTCATTTGACTGAGTGGCTTCTATTTTTTATTGCGTGCTCTTAATCTAGTTATTTAACTCCTCCCTCATTTGATTGAATCTTTCCTCAAATTTGCTTTCCAAGTCTAGGTTCTTTTATACCATTTGCTCGGACCTTGTCTTGCTAGCTATTAGGTCACTGGGAAGGGGCTCTAGTACCACTTCGTAATGGTGTGAGCCAATTTTTGTTTGTTTAGTGGGCTAATGAAGATTTGGTAATTCTTAAACCCAAGTTGTTAAATTGGTCCAATCAATTTTATTTGGATAGGCCAATGAAATAGAGGGCTTCGATGATATTTGTCGAGGGTTGGTATTTTCGTGGTTCTAGATTAAGTGAAGGGTAGAAGTGGGAGAAACGACTAGGGCTAAGGGTGTTTTAGTCAATTGACTTGTGTAGTGGTGATTAAAAGGGCTGTTGACAGACACCCTTCTCCCTTCATCTTTCTTTCTCTCATTTTTATAAGGGTTTCTTCTCCCTTTTGAGTTTTCGTCTCTGCGCGCTGAAGACCACTGGTGGCCTTTCCCTTCCAGTTAAAATGTAGCCCGCACCTTATTTTTTCATTTAATCGAAGTAGAATTTCTATTAATGCTAAAATAGTCCTCGAACGATGAAGGACCAGTGGTGAGTATCAATGTACAGGTCAAATTGTCTAGGAAAATACTGAGCAACTAAGAGAAGAGTTTAAACATGTCTTGGTCAACCTATTTAGGACCAGTAGAGCTAGTTTTGTGAGCCCTTAGGCTAAGAGGGTTGCTTGTAAGTTGGGGAAAAGGTTGAGGCCAAAGGGGTTTGGTCTTATGGAGAGTTTCTTTTGAAATTTAAGTGTACTCTTGTTGAATTTGATATAGTAAGATCCTTTATTTAGGCATATGCTCTGCAAATCTAGGAAGTTGGCTCTGAATTTTGTTATCAATTGTTGTGTTCACTTTATTTATATTCTATGTGTGTGTGTTGGTGTTCCAACATAATATATTCATAACAATACATGGTGTTGCAGCACCTAGTTAGAATTATTATATTCAAAAAATTCACTTCAAGTAGATAAAGAGATGGTTATATATATATGTATGTATGTATGTATGTATGTATGTGTGGGTGAGTGTGTGTCTTTGCGCGCGCGTGTAGATTTTTTTTTAAAAAAACTTGCACGTAATATTTTTGTGATATAAATCAAATTAAAACTATTTTTTCTTATGATTTAATATGTTAACCATTTAATCCAAACATGCACTTATGCTCATTACTTGTTTTACTTTAGGATAACATAATAAAAGATAATCTATACAATAATAAAATTTAATAATGTATGAAAAACGGTTTGTGTTAAGATAAAATTAATTGACTTTCATAAGTAATTTTACATAAGGATCAAATTTGATTTCATTTTTAACTCTTAATAGAAAATGATCTTTTAATTATCTTATTATAGCATTAAGTTTCACTTTTTTTTCTTTCAATTTTATTTGCTAATATATTTTATTTTAAAATCGATACACTGTGGTAAAAAATTTCTTAATTGCTTGACATATTTGTTCAAACTTAAAATTAATCTTAATACTAAAGTAATTTGGGATGCATTGTGAATTTCTATAATTAAATTGTTTATAGTAAATATCTATTGCTTGCATAGATTTTAAATAAAATCATTTACATCAACATTAATTAGATTGAATTTTAACTTATTATTTCACCACCCTTTGTGTATAAACATTTAAAATTTTTAATATAATTTTTGTCTATACATTACTAAATTTGATTTCACTGTTATCACATATTTTTCATCTTTATGACTTAAATTTTCATAATGAATATGTTACTTGTAATTCATGATTTTTATATGAAAAGTTATAAATACAAATGAATTTGTTCAAGATAATTTTGATTTGACAAAGTATGTAGATTTTAGTCATTTAATCGAGGCAGAATCTCTGTCAATACTAAAACAATTCTCGAATGACTCCTTTTGTCAACTGACCTCAGTGTTATTCATGGTAATGAAGGATTCTCCCTTTTGAGTGAACTTCGCTGAGGAATGATGGCATGATATAGAAGTTTAAGAGAGGGACTGAAGAGATAGAGAGAAAAGAGGGAAATAAAGGGGAAAGAGGGAGAAATTGAGATAGGGAACTTAGATAAGTTCTATTCTTCTACTTTTTTTGGATTTACTGACAGTCACAAGCTCCAACTATTTATACTACTAACTGGCATCTTTTTTCTTAATTACAGGAGGATTTTCGGGGCTATGATGTTAAGCAAATCTGAGCCTAGCCATTACAGATCTTGGGTCAATCTTTTTTGTTTTTACTGATGAATCTTCCCCTGGATTGTAAATTAATGATCCTCCGCTGTAATATTGCACTGGTTCCTGAGCCTATTCCTTGTTTGCCAGTGATTTGATCTGATCTGCTTGTTGATTTGCATGCTGATTATGCTAGTTATTCTAATTTGCTGGTTGATTTACTACTAACCATGCTTTATTTCTGAGTAATTATTTCTTGATATGCCATAACTAAATCAATAATCCGTTACTATGTGACAAATGTATTATCAATTCAAAAATTATTTCGACAAAGTTCAAAGTTAAATCTTTCTTGAACAAAATGAAACGGGCGTTTAGAGACGCCATATATGGGTAACAAATAGTTCTCTTAATATTAACTTAAACCTTTACTTGAGTTGCTAATAACCAACCTCAAGATTCCAGATTAATTCCTCTAGTTGGAGGGTTTTTGCCAACGAGATTTTTCTGTTAAAAAATCTGTTTCTTGTTGAGTTATACCTCTTGTTGAGAGTTGAGCAAGGTGACTTTTCTTGTTTGTCCTGCAGTATGAAATTTGAACACTCTCATCCCACTAAAGCTTGATTGAACTGGAATCCCTACACAAGTATTGGAAAGAGTTGGGCCATCAAGGTGAGAGACGCCATCAGTTTCGGCTGCAAATATATGACGAGGGTAATTGAACAAGTTGGCTAAGCATTTCCATGTAGGTGATAAGTGGTGTTCAGGCATGATGAATGTTCCAATCTTGTAATAAAGCTGCTATGTAGACCGTGATTTTTTAGGTAATGACAAAAAATTTATTGCTCATTGACCACACCCCGGTAGCTGCTTTTAGGTGTCATCTCTGTTTGCATTAGCGTTGTCTTGGTATTTCTAAAACTTAAAACCGAAGAAAATTGCACAGATAAGTTGAATAGCAGCATTTCATTACTGAGAGAGAAAAATATATATATAGGTATCATGCATATTCATCCCCGTTGCCATAATTCATCAGTAGAGGAAAATCGAGTGGCTAGGTTGAATAAGAATTTCAGATATTGGTTGTTTTCCAAAAGTATTCAATCAAATCACGTGTTTTTCCAGACAAATTTACATGGAAAGCTCATCAATTCCAGAAATTTCCACGACACAGGTTAAAAACCAAGACAATGCTAAAGGATCAAGCAGGGAGATATAATGTCATTTCTACATAAGCACCAACAGCCCAGAAGAACAGCGTATAGCCCAAACAATATTTGGCCTCAATTATATCAAATCAAGAGAATAATGGAAGCCACATACATCAGCCAGATATCACTCGGAAGAAGCAAGAGCTGACTGCAAGACATCTTCAAGGTACTTCTCAGCGGCAGCATACTGCCTCTTCTTATCCTCAATTGCCAATGCTGCCAAAGCCTTGTCCTGGAGGAAATAAGAGTTCCGTGATCAGTCCCCAATAGCAAAGATTATGAAATGGAAAATATGGCAGATAATTAGTAAGGAAACTACAGGAGGCAAGTCTTGGTAGCTTCTCAAGGTTTCGAGGATTGGCTTTGTTTTCTTCTCCAAGTCCTTTTTGTGCTCTGCCATTTCAACCAACACTCCATGACTAATCTCCGGGCTATAACCAACTCGGTTGAGCATTGCCTGCAATTTACATAATTGAAAAAACATAATGAACAAAAAAAAATTCTTTAATTTTTCTATTTCTCATGCACTTCAGACTAAAGCAGTCATTATTAAGAACAATATTTTGAAAATTGAACAGAAAGAAGCATCCACATGGTCTTGGTCAATTCCAACGAAAACAATAAATAAAATGAAAAAAAAAAACACAAAGCAACCTGCATTAACCCACCTAAAGTGATAATGACAAAACAGGGGCCAAGAGAACAGAAAACTTACAACTGATGGAACCCAAGACCTAACAAAATCATACCTTGTAATTAGAATATTGTTGCAGATACTGCCTTTCCTTAGATTCCATTATTGTCAAGTTTGTCTTCCAGTGCTCCATTTGAGCTTCACAAGGAGGTACATCATCTTCCAATTGTGCAAGTGTTCTAACAAGAAAATAAGTTATTTAATGGAGGCTATTGTGTAGGTTAATCATGTTTTAACAGCTCCCAAATGCAGTTGCCAAAGGGGAGAAGCTTATTTATACTTGCCAAGGAGGAACCAAGAATATAGAGATTAACCGTTTTAAATAAGTCAATCTTGCTATTGCCTTCCGAGTATAGTCAAGAAGTTCTTTGGACTCCTGCTGCACTTTAGCCCTCTTTTCTTCTACAGCTGTTTTTCTTAGTGATAGATCCGCCATTGCTACAAGAAAACTAAACAAGTTTCTTCCTGTAAGTCAGAGGTAACTCTCCAATTTAATATGTATAAGCATGAGGGGAAAAACCCACCTACTTAGTTCTGTGTCCCTAATATTCAATAGATTTGCCATGCTGGCAAGAACTTGGGAAGATGACACCACATTTGCTGGTAAACTTTCTTGCACCAATCCCACGTGCTCCAGTATCTCTCTTATCCTAGCAGCTGTGGTCAACAAAAATTGCAAAACCCCAATAACAAGCTCAATGAGTATCACCAGAAACAATGTCTACAAGTTACATTACCTGATTTGACTAAAAATCAAAATATCAACTATTACTTAGATCTATAATTCAGAAAGTTCCAGAGCACTTAATGAAATCAATCTCCTAGTGATTACTTTTATACTGAAGAACAAGCTGTAGATGTGGGAAAATAACTCCATGAGAAGGAAAACATTCAAGAATAAAAATGGTATGCTACTAAACAGACGTTCAAATGCAAGAAAATAAGACCTTGAGAGTGATATTCTGCAGCTTTTTGACGGAAGTCATTTGCTACAATGGTGGCAGCCTTAGTTTTAGCTTGGGAGAGGGTGGCAATGTTGTGTAAGTGAGCAATGCTCCGAGGAGTGTACTCAAAATCAGGAATGTCTTTGCCAACCACATCAAACTGGGAGGCAAGCCATGCTTTTACTTCTGCAATTCTATTAGCATCAAATCCACTGCTTCCACTGCTTTTCGTGGGATCAGATGATGTAACTGATAGAGGTGGCGAAGGAGGATCGGATCCCCCTACAACATCACTCATTCTTTTGCTCTTCCTCCTTTCTCACTTTCCAAAATTTGCATTCAAAACCTTCACCCACAAAACAAAATTGATGATGAAGTTGATGAATCACACACCCTGCAATCACAATATTGAAATCTTACAGCAGATATTCTTAGACTTATTTATTTAAAAGAGGATATGCCAACCCAATTTATTAAGAATAATATCAAATTAAACCAAAAAATTCTACAGTAACATACTCCTGTTAGCGCTGATTTTTCTCATTGCTTTTATATGTCATTTATCAACAAATACTGAAAAAATTAGAATATTCTTTAAGCGGTAGACATATGATAACTAAACGAAAGTACTTCCGAGAAGCGGGAAACAAGGAATCGCATCAAAAAGTGATCCTTCTTCAAATGAGATCTAAAATAGAATTGGGAAACAAATAGAACAGAAAACGAAAAAGCCAAGCAAAATAAAAAAATCCTAAAATGCATCTCTCCCATGTTCGACGCAACAAGATAATTCAAAACTGCATCTTGTGCACTAGAAGCGACGTAAATAAACCATAAAAGAAAAAATGGGAATTGACTAAATTGGAAATCTCACTAAGTAACAGAAAAATTAGAGCTTCCTCCCAAATGGGCATGGATTATAAACATACATCGCAGCAAAATATTGGAAACCAAACCTCAACCTGGAAATGGCAGAGGGCTACGGGCACGAGAGGGGACTGGGAATGGCGGATCGCCGGCCAAAGACGGGTTGGGGGGTTGTGCGGCCTGTTCGGCTGTTCCCAGGACCAGTTTTTGAATTTCGTATTATAAACTGCGGTATGGCTTAGTCGTGTTTTCGGTTATGCGACTTCTATTATAAAAAGTTACTAATGAAAAGATGCGAGTTGATTATCATCACCAAGTCGAGAAACGAAGCTTTTAAAATGAAAATCGTGGTCAATTTTTCCACCAAACGTGGCTCTGATATACTTTTAATTATTTTATAAAACTTCTTAATTTTAATTTTCAAACGAATTATAAAAAATTTCAATTACACATGGCACAATCGCACCCATCTGGCCATCAAAGTGAAGCCTAAAGATGATTGAGATATTTTTTTCTCTTCTAGGTGGGAAAGATGATTGAAAATTTAAGTGTCAGCAACCTCTCAAGTTAAGTAAAAAAATAGTGGACGTGCTCCTACCTGTGTGATTAATTTATAAACCCAAACATTTAGATTAAATTTGATTCAATTTATTTTTCTTTTCCTTCTTTATATTTCTATTTTTTTCAATCTTCAACTAATTTTTTTTAGTTTGTTTCTTTCTATAAGCCCTTTCCCTCACGTTTTATACAAGTTTCTAATACATTTTAATTTTTAAATCATTTACTTTTCATTACTAAAATATCATAATTTTATTGTAATTGTTATTCAAATTATCGAGCACGTATCTAAAATATCTGATTGTTATTAAATAATAAATTATAAAAATAAAATAAATATGTTATACAATTCAATTATAAATTAAAATATACACTACAAGACAATACAAAATATTCATAGAATAAAATTATAATTTTATGAATACACATTATGTATTATGTTTTAAATGTTATATGTACAGATATTCAATTTGCACCGATACTATTAATAAATGAAAATAGGGATAATAAATTAAAAAGAAAAGATAATGAATTATCAAGAGCATTATGGTTATTGCATAGTTAAGAACAAAAATAATTTAAGAAATAATTATAAAAGAATTTAGACGTATAAAGGGAGAAAAAAATAAATATTAAGAAGGGAGTGACGTTTTAGTTAATTAACATTTGTCAACCACTTTTTTACAAAGTATTAGTTGTTGTTACGTATTGGATAAAGTTGAATTTAATTTTGAAATATAATTAATGAATTTGCGCAAATGCTGGCATGATGTCATGAGGCGGTTATGTTTGAAGATATATCTACATGTAGAGATGTGTGTGTGTGTTCGATAGGAATGCAAGTTGATGTATAAATTGGCTAGCAGTATAAAAGTGAAAAAAGAGAGACAAAATGAAGGCTATGTTTATTTATATTTTTTGGTATATATTTTTTAAAAAATTATATAAAAGTAAGAGAGATAAATAAAAAAATTTACAAAGTATGATAATTGAAAATTGTGTTTTGTTGTGAAAAAATTGTAAATAAACAAAAAAAAATTATTATTTTGATTAATAGAATATTTGAATAAGTTCAATAGAAAACACAGTATTTTATTTTTGACATTGACATGAGCAAAAATACAGAACCATAACGCGTCTCATGTCAACTAAAAGGCTATCAACTAGAGGTGTATTTCAACTAAGTTGCTCGACTTGACTCGGTCGAGCAACTCGGTCAAAGCTCGACTCGAAATATTACTCAAGTCGAGTTCGAGTATTTCGTGGGAATACTCGAGCTCTACTCGAACTCGATCGAATAGCTCAAGTTCGATTTCTAATTTTAATTTTTTTTTTACGATTTATGCCAAACACGTCCTAAGTCTCATAAAGCAGTCTTGCCAAACACGCCCTAAGTCTCACTTTTCAGGCTCGATGGGCTCGGTCGAGCTCGAGTTGTATAATTTTTGCTCGAGCTCGTTAATAATTAGCACGAGTCGAGCTCGAGTAGATTACTACTCGAGCTCAACTCGATTCGATTATGCCCTTACTATCAATTAAAGCAAATATTACAACATGAGAATACATCGAAAGCAAGGTTTTTAAATGCAGATTGGACTGATGTGTTTTACCTATTTAACTTGAAATTTGTAAGCTTTGATTGATAGCCCCTTTTTAGAAGAAGATGAAGATGAAAAGGAACAATATGGGATAAAGATGAAAGAGGTGGAGGAAATGAGAAACGAGAATGAATAGATGTGATTGGAAGATACCTAAGAAGGATAAGCAAACAATAAATAATGAAGCAATAGAAAAGAAAGAAATATGTTTACATGTTAATTTTTAAATAAATAATTATTATTTTTGTCCTTTTATATGATTAAATAATTAATCTATACTCAATAATTAAGTTATTTAATAATTAAAAAAAGAATTATTAGTTATTTAATCTTTAATAAGAAATAATTCATGGCACATTCTACTCAATAATGATCCTAAGCTATTTTTATACTAATTAGTTGTGTAATTTAAAATGTTGATAATATTTTTCTAATATTTCTTATTAAATCAACATGTGTGTGTGTGTGTGTGTTATATTAGGTCAACCTATTTTCTAGATTTAGTTGGACTAGTGATTCAATAAACCAATGTACTATTCAACTTCATCGTCAATCTAATTTTTGAAAATATTAATGAAAATCTGTCCTAACAAATTAATTTTTCAACATGTTTCTTATTTTTAATATATTTTTAAAAATTGATCCATTCTCTTTTTCTCATACTTTAACATCATAAACATGAAACCATGATCCATTAATCTTTTTTCTTCTAAAATTAGTATAGAAATATGCATAAAAACATCATAAGAATTAACTTGTTGATCCATAGATATGTATCAAACTTTAAAAAAAATAAAGGAAAATTAAATAACATAATACAATTGCAAGAAAAATAATATTACAACACACACACACACACACATTTATACATGATATATGAAATTTTATTTTAAAAAAATAAGTTTATTTTGTTTGTTTTCATTTTTGGGTATGTATTTTTCATTATAATTTTTTTGAAAACTACGTAAAGGTGAGAGAGATTGAAAGAAAATTAAAAATATATAATAATTATAATGTGTGTTTATAATAAGAAAGAGCAAAAACAAACATCATGATATTTTGATATAGTTTTCTTAGGATGTGGATTTTAAACTGGACAACAGTGGGCATGTAAACATGTGGACAAAAAACAGACTGTCATTGATAACACATTAATCACTGTAATAAGATTTTAGCGTGGGTGATGATGAAATAAGCTTTAGAAGTCCCAACTATTTAAAAAAGTGCAATGGATAATTAATCATGTGTGAAGCTCCCAACTAATAATGTGTTGATTTGGCAATTGGGCATATTGAAGATTTCTACAAATAGGAGTTTGGGCCACCATTGAAGTTTGGAAATTCTTTTTAAAAGCATTTGGTGAAATTTTCTTTCAAATGATTTCCATCTCTCATTTCTTCTTTGCCATTAGCCAAAAGATCAACTTTGCATGGATTTACAAATTGTCATTTATGTATTTAGGTATATTTCCATATTTATAAGTTCTCATGCAATCTATAGGTAAGATACTCATGTCTTGGGTACACAGTTAAATAAGCTCCACCATTATATATTAAATCCTTTATTATCCTGGAATTGCCTGAAAGAAATTATGCTTGAATTTACATCATAACTGAAAAATAGGCATTTGCATTTATGTTTGAATACAGGATGTTTTAGAGTTCAGAAAAATCTTGAGTCATGTTTATGGACAACATGGTTTAAATGTCACAGTTTTGTGCACAGATGTTGGGATATACATATAGATATAGACAAACATAAAATGAATCATGTTCTATTTTAAGGGTTGGAGTGACTAAACACATGGTTGTATAGTCTACTTAGGAGAATATTGAAAGGGAATTTCATGCCATCTTTGTGCAGGGTTTTTTTTATAAATAACCTAAAAAATAATCATTTATGAAAATACTCAAATTATAAAATGGTTTGTGAAAATAGCCAATTTCCATGATTTCATATTACGGAATGAAGTCAGACCATCAGGAAAATTCATAAATAATTATTCTTATATTTAAATAAATAAATAATTTAATTTTATATTAGTTATCTTTTTAAATAATTTAAATTTTATATTTTATAAATTTGAGTATTTATTATTATACATAGAGAATAAATAAAAAAATTAATATTAACAATTTAAGAAAATTTAATTCTTATTTTGAAATTACAATTAATACAAAAAATAGAATTAATCACTACAAAATTATAAGAAAATTGCACATGTGAATAAATATAGTTTAATGCTATTATCTATTTTTAAACAAATAATATAAGTTTTAATTACAATCACATGTTTATTTCTAATTTATAATTAAGTATAGTTGAATAGTAGGTAATAATATTAAATGTTACAAATATGTGCAAGTAATAAATAATGAAACATGATAATTTGAAAATTGTTCAAACAAATATATTTATTCAAATAATTTCTAATAAAATGTTAAAATAAAGTACCATATAATTATATCTAAATGTCCTATGTCCCCTAGCGTCATGTCTAGGAACGTGTCGATCTCTATGAGATCTTGAGGTAAAATCATCATCCTCGTACTGTGACGTGTTGTCATGTAACGACGTAGTGGAATGGTCGAATGTATCTTCTTGCTGCACCTCCCCAAACAACTGATAGTTACTCCATGGAATAGGTGATATATGAAAAGTACGTCAATAGTTCTCCGGAGCCCTAAAGTACTATTTGGACGGATTTGGTAAATATAAGGAGCCTGCATCACCTGTACTGAGTATGGACTGTGTATAGCTAGATTAGGCGGAGCAGGTATGTAAACATTGTCATGTTGTTGTGGTGCAGTAGGCGTGTAAAAACCCTATGTTGTACTGTAAGCCGAAGTGGATGGGCTTGCATAAAAATTTGAAGGGATTGTAGTATGCGATACAAAACGACATCCACTGCGTTGCTCCACCCTAGGCCTACTCGTGAACGGGCGCATCTCTACAAATGCCCTGTGTGTCGTAGGGATGACATCCACCTCAATATAGGCACGCAATCTCCTGACTTGCCTCGCACGACCGCATGACAAAACCCGCCTACAATGACTGACATCGCCATCAATAAAAAACTATTTCAACTTATAGACTTGAAAATGAATAAGTGTTTCAATACACATTAAATTTTTATTATCCTATACACAGAAGTAGACAATAAATATTATTTGTGATTACGTATCACATAATTAGTCCATGACCCATCTCTGGGTTGAAATCCAGACTCTACAAAGGCGGTGGATAGAGTAATCGTGCGGCAAGTGATCCGATAATACCAATCAATGTATCCATTCATTACTTGGTGCACATCATTGTGGTATCTCTGTCGACGTACAACCATTACTAAATTCTGCTAATAATCCATATATGCCTGATGATATACCATCCAATCTCTGGCCGTACCCCCTCCACGACGGTCAATGGTGTATAACCGATCCTCATCGAGTCGGGGAGTAGGTGGAATGTCCTGCACCATCATAAACTGGCATAAAACTCGCTCTGGCCGATGTATCTCCACAATGTCATATAGGATGAGTGGAGTCGAGTACGTCTACATATGATGCCTAGATCTCCCTAGTAATACAGTATATCACTCAAGAGCATATGATCGTCAGTTAAATTACACATTGGTTACAACGAACATCTTATTATGCTTATTTCAGTCAAACATTGTACTGATAATATAAAATAATGTATGTTTTAATAACAAACTTGTGCGTGTGACTCATAATCTAAAATCTCTCTAAAAATTCTTACACTGTACCTATTAGTCTCAGTCATCTGTCTCCATGCACAAGACCATCTATATATTTATGAAGAAAAAGCGAAGGGAAAAGAAACATATTATATATTTCTAGAGCAAGTAATTAAAAAATTAATAAAAGTACATTAAAATTATATGTAGCACCATACGATGCTCCCAGAAGCGCTTCACTATCAAGTAGAGTAAGTGGACTTATGTCAGAATGGTGGCCTGCAATTTGAGGTAAGTTTTGGTATTTGAGACCATGCCCATATCTGTGACATTGCAATATAATAACCATCACAATCTAATTCATGCTTGGAATCAAAATTCTATTATGTAAATATAAGTTGTGCAAAACATACCTGTAAAAGAGGCAATGGGCCAGAAATGGATGGGCACCCTCTTTGGCAAGCAACACAAAGATTCTTGTACAGACATGCCAAAACTACACTACCCTAACTGTGTTTGTGTGCACTATCCAAGTCAATAATCAAGTCAAGGTAGAGCAACTTAACTTAGTTGTTGGGACCAAACTGCCACCTAATAGTAATAAAATAAAGCCACGAGCCCACTGCTGTACATTTAGTTGTGTATTATTTGCATGCAATAGGTGCAACTGCATGTACTGTGTGATTTGTGCAAGGGGAAGGTTGTAACTTTTGAAATCTTAATCTCTCGGTGCCTAACCTAATGTCCTTATGCAAATCTACATCCACTGTGCACGTGTCAGCCAAGGCTATGTGCCAGTGATTGGGGTCGCCCTCCACCAGTAGATGCCATATCTGTGCCACATCCTCTAATGTAGTGGTAGCCTCCTCGCGCATGAAATGAAATGTATGTGTCTCTCGATGCCATCTCTCAACTAACGCCGTGATCAGATGGCGATCTAGCTGCAATGCACCACATTTGTACACGCTATACAAGTCGATGCAGTGAAGTATATGAAGCACTCTAGGGTCTACATCCTTAAAACGTAGCTATTAGCTATCAGGTACCTATGGGATAAGGCATCTATTGAGGGTGCCAGCCTAAATGTCTTCCGAGCAATGATTTTCCTATAGATGCAACACTAAGCTGTCAATCAGACCAGGGTGAGCAGAGGTATCTACTGACATCCTATAACAAAATCCAAAAGTAGGTGTTACTTTAAAAATAGATTTTTGAGTATTTCAAGTGAATTAAATAAAACAAAAATGACAGAAATATATAATTAAAAAGAAAAATACTTAAAATTATTGGCTACCCTGTGATTTCAATTACATAAATGTTTTTGTGACACTCATCCATAAGTGAAAAGTGATTAAATTAATTGCTTGTGCATGCGAACAAAAATATAGACATATTAAGACATTTGCGTTATAGAATTAAATTACATATTTGTACATTTTCAACTAAATATACATATTTTAGTTAACAGCATATTAAAATATGTGGCATCGCTACTAACTATCTAGATTCTCCTATGTGAACTTTCTGCATTTGCACGTCTAATAGCCTGCCTCGCACGTACTTGTCCACAATCCATCTCATTTGTAATGCGAGTCATTCGGTCCCACCCTTTACCCTGAATTCGTCGAAGTTCTGCATTATGCACTAACTGAAATGGTGTAGGGTCCCAATAGTTTTCGAACCACACTGCTTGAAATTCACTATAGTAGGTCGCCATCCATACATTAATTAAGTAATGGGTGCTGACAAGCTCCTTCGGGTTTACACGATATCGACGGCACATGTGGATAACATGAGAGCATAGAATCCTACTCGAAGTCCATTTGCCAAAACCACACTCGTACCGCGTGAGACAAACAACATAATTAGTTCCACGATGTCCACCACGGTACACGGTTCGAACGTCAGTGGAAAGCACACGCTTGTCAATAATTGACATATGTGCCTAATAAACTCCCTCTTTGCATCTCAGTATTTGTTTGCAGGCCATACTGGTTAATTACAACCCTCTTCCTTCAAGTTTATCGCCTTCGTAAGTCTATCTAAAAAGAATCCCTCTTCCTTCAAGTTTATCGCCTTCGTAAGTCTATCTAAAAAGAATCCAACAACATGATCAAATATAAGCTGAACAATTGAGGTTATTGGAAGCCGCCTTGCACTTTTAAAAACTCCATTAAGGGATTTTAAAATATTTGTTGTCAGGATCCCTCTATGTCATCCTCCATCATATACTAGTGCCCACTTCGCTTGGTTAATTGCCATAAGCCAATTCTATGCATCATGATTGATTTTGTATATCTCTTCCATGAATCTATTAAACTTTGGTAGCTCGTGCTCAAACCCCGCCTTCCAACATAGATCATTTAGAGCTTGACTCTTAAATGCCTTGTTGAAGTTTGAGTAAAGATATTTCAAACAATATACATGTGTCCCATGTGGTTCTTGGAAGGCAGGAACCATTTCTACAGCTGCAAGTAAGCTCGCATGACGATCAGAAATAAGGCAGGTACGCTCCTTATCGCGCACAACATAACGGCTGATCAAATCCAAAAAACAGTGCCATGACTATGTACTCTCCTCATTCACAATAGCAAAAGCTAATGATAATATTTTGCGGTTCGCATCCAGTGCCATAGCGATCAATATTTTATACTTGTACCTCGAATACAAGTGTGTCATATCCACACTAATTACGTTACGGCAGTGTTGATACCCATCAAGACACAATTTGAAAGCCCAAAAAGCATACCCTAATGTGTATTGACTCTCAACACCACTCTCAATGTGGCGCCACTCCACAATAGTTCCAGAGTTATACTTTTGCAAGGCGGCTATATACACCATGTGCTATACACCATCTCAACAGCCCGTCTTAAATCATGCCATGCCTTAGTATAGCTAACTTCAAACCCATACTTGTCATTTATTGTTTGAATGATATATTTGATCTCGTACGATGGTTTTTGGCGAACCATACCCAAAAGTAATCGAGCTATGGTTTTCTTGTCTAGGTTTCTGTAGTCCATTGACATCATACTCGAGAAGCAAGTGTGTGGACCTTCATACTTTGGAATTTGCCAAAAAGCAAAAACCCAACCTTGGTTTCAGAATAGCCCTTAAACGCCACTTACAGCCTTCTTCATTTTGCTTGCATTTCACCTTTTACAAAATTGATGTACTCTTTACCCCTTTATATTCACGTTGTATAACACTGAATGAGTATTCTTTAATAGGTGAATTACATGATTTTTATCATTGAAGTTCATACCGTGAGTAATTCTCCACTATCCTCATAAAATTTACCTCACGCAGTAGGAGGAATAACCTGAGAATCTTGGTCGCAATCATCAGGAATGGTTTGCAAAAATTCAGTGGATAAGTACGTATATTGCCCTAAACCTAAATCTACCTTCATCTAAGGTTGAGTTAATGTGCTAACGTACCATTGGCTAATTCGTTCTTCTGTCTGTTCCATCGTAGTCACATATGCAATTCTCTTGTCATCATCCTCCTCTATGTCATCATTTGACGGTGTATTTGTGGCGCCCCAATCTTGTTCAAAACTATCGCCATATGCCCTTGACACATCATCATACAATTCTGTCTCTAGGTTATCCTCCTCATTCAATGTATTATCTAATTACGGAGTCACATGTGAAGGTCCCTTATTATAATTATGTTCTCTCAAACTTCTGTGAACCTCCATCTGTGCCAAACCTTTTGTGATTTGCGGTAGTTTGCTTAATTGCTCATTTATGGGGTACAGGCGAAAAGGATAATTTGCTTGAGGATGTAAGGTCTCATAAAACTCCAAATATAGCTCAAAAAAATAGAATTCATTAATAGGGTTTGGGAAGAAATGTAGATTATCGTTGGTGTTCATGTTAATTACAGTGGCTTTATTGTGCCCATGTCTATGGCTTAATACAAATGGTGTGTAAACTCTCAATTCAAATCTATTACTATCAATACCACTCAATTGGTACAATCTTGAAACATGAATTTGTAAATAATCTCCACTAATCTAATATATCACGATTTGTAAATAATCTCCACCAATCGATATATCTTTATACAAACAAATCACAAAGAAAAAATATTATCAACCCATATATTATCCAATTATGTATTTCAACTAATAAATTATTTTTCGTATATTTCTAATTATACTTCATATTAAACATCATACATATCAAACAGTAAAGCAGCTTACTGAAATCTATAGACATATCAAACAACAAAATATCCAAAAAAAATCAATTACGACAACCAACTAAATTATTAAATTAATTTATAAATATTTTCTCACTAAAGTATCATATTAACATATTTAAATTGATTGAATATTATAATATTTCTATATATACCAAACCGCATACACACATAATCGCCAAATATATTTAGATATTCTATAACATATGTGTATATACCTTATATAACCAAACTCTATCTGACTTTAAAAAGCAAACGCGGTATTAAATCTCAACCCCGACCAATTGTTATTTCTCCACATTTAAACCATATAAATGTATTACACTCTAACATACAATACATCATATGTAAATAGATATTTAAAATAAACTCTAATTATTTGTTATATATTTAATTAAATATATATTAAAATTATTAAAATAAATCAAAGTATGTTTAATTTTTGTAAAGTATACACATGTCAATGTGTCAAATATAAAACAAATTGTTAATTATATTGTTAAACTATTAAATTGTTAAATTAATTCAAATACATTTTTTCAAGAAAATAACATACTCAAAATCATCAATATATATGAATATCATAACATTTACAAAATTATTAAAAATATAAACATGTAATAAAAAATTTGAAACTATATTATATAACAAAAATTTAATACATACTTTAGAATATATTACATAATTTTTAAAGTTGTAAACCAAATGTGGCTTTACATAAAATTTGAAAACGTAAATTTAATTTCAAACTAAATATTTTCATGCTCCCTAATTTTAAAATTAAAATTAAAATCACATCAGATACAATTTTAAACAGTAAATTTAATCAATTAAGCAATAATTTATTTTGACTAAATATAATTTTAAATTATTAAATATTGAATTCATTTTTAATTTAATTACAAATTAGTGTATAGGAAAAAATTTCAAATCATATCTGAACATTTATATAATAAACACAGTTCTAAACATATAATTTAATAACATAAATAAAATTATGCATCTTAACTATAAAATTAATTTATAAATTTATGAAAATAAAAAAAGAAAGAGATTAAGCAAATGAAAGGAACAAACTAATCAATTATTATTGCAAATTGAAGAATGCCGTTGTTGTTGACATGCTCCAAAATTACAAATTTATCAAATTAAACACAATATTGAATATATAATTTACATACATAAATAAAATTATGTAATTTAATCATGAAAATTAAATTATAAATTTACAAAAATAAAAAAAGAGATAAAATAAATGAAAAAAACATACCGATTAATTCTTACTATAAATTGAAGAGTAATGATTAGTTATTGAAAAAAAAACCGATTATTACAGGGAGAAAGATTTTTAAAGTAGTAAGAAGGATTTTTGAAAAAGTTAATCGGACAGATTGAGAGAAAGATGAGAAGAAATTAATAAAGTGAGGAAAAAAAAGAAACCAGATGTAGAGGAAATTGAGAGAAATCGATTGGTGAGGTGAAGAAGAAAGGTCGGCGAAGAAGATGAATAAATATCGGAATAAGAGAGAAGAAGACGAATAAATGCAACAGTTGGTCAAAGTATCAGGTTGGTGGCATGCAATTCAAGGTGATTTCGTGAACTCAAATCGTAGAATTGATTTTTTTTAAAATTAAAAATCCAATTCTGTGATTCTGAATCATGGAATTACTTCGATTCGGGTGATTTCTGTAATTTAAAATTACGGAATTCAATTTTTAATTTTTTTTAAATTCCATGATTCTAAATCAAAGAATTACCTCGATTCGAATGATTTCCGTAATTTAGAATCATGGAATTCAATTTTTATTTTTTTTTTAAGTTACGTGATTCAAAATCACAGAAATTACTTCAATCCACGTAATTTCTATATTCAAAATCGCATAATTCAAATTTTAATTTTCTTTTAAGTCCTGTGATTTGAAATCACGGAAATCACCCAATTCCATGATTTCAAATTACGGAATTAGCTTTTTTATTTAAAAAATACTAATTCTGTGATATATAATCAGGGGTAATTTTACAAATCCCTCCCCAATTAAGTTATTTTAACAAATATATATATTTTTAATGTTATTCCAGCAAAAAACCCTCTTTGTGTTTGTGAGTAGACACATTTAAGTGTGTTGACTCACATGTGAAGTCATTGATCAAACATTAATCATTATAACAAAAGGTTGTGTGTCTAACTAAAGTGATAAATAAGGCTATTGGGTCTATTTATTTAAAGTAAGGTGTAAAGACTAATTAATTGTATATAAAATTTCATAGGCTCAATTGCCAAGCAATGATGGTCGAGTTGGTAGTTAAGCCCTATTTTATATAATTAGAGATTTGATTCTAATTGAGGTACTTAAATTAATTTAAAAAATATTTAGTGAAGTTTTCATTAAGAAAGCTCATACCATCGGTTAAAAGATCAACTTTTTTTGTTCTGTCGAATTCCGTAGATTCAGGTATACTTTGCAGTTCATCTTCTGCCCATACGATATTTAGATAAAGACTCAGATCCTACTTAATAAATTTCATCAAGTTTTGCATCCAAAAAATAGGCATTGTAGAACAAAAATAGTGTGTTGGAAATTGCAAAGCCAAGAAATTAATTATTATCCACAAAACTTGTAAAACAATCGAGATAGCCATTATGTATCAGATTCTAGGCGTCGCAAATGTGGGAAGACTGCTGTTCCATCGGATGATTAATTTGTGGATGTTTGGTTCTAGGATTTCATATTAGGAAAGAAAATTAACCCTTTACATCTCCTGTGCGGAAATTAAAAATACTAACGAAGGAAAAGTTAAAAAGGAAAGAAACTCAAATTCCTAAAAAGGGAAAGAAACTCAGACTTGATGTAGATACGAGAAATATAAATATATATAAAAAAAAAAAATGAATGAGCAACTCATGCATTTTTAATTGATTTCCTTCATTTTAACAAATCTTGTGATTTCACTAAGAACAAAAAAGATAAAATTCTAAATCCAGTTATTTCACCTTTTTTGGATTAATTTAAAACATTAAATATTAAGTTTTATTTTTTAAAGCATGTAAGCAATAATATATACAAAGTAAATTAGTATTATACAAGTCTTTTAAATATAAATTTTCATCAGGTTTTCTTTCAATTAATTTAGTTACTGTTAATTGACTCTCATATCTAATTATTTTAGTAGCATTGTTTTGTCGATTTAATTGTTTTGAGCAAATTAATAATAAAAATAAAAACTTTTACTGTCGCATTTTGATTTTGTAAAATGTAACATATTAAAAAATTTAACGATACGTGATAAGATGAAAAACATGCAATATAGACGTTTGGTACATAATCAGAATAAAGTAATATTGTAAGTTCCTTCAGGTAGCAATTAATGAAAAAAAATAATATATTACAAAAATGATTAAAAGTAATTTGCATACTCATACATATGAATACTTTCTGATAAAAGATGTATGCATCTATTTACTATTAAAATTTCTTTTTAGTTCTAGTATTTATTTTAGAGAGCCAAGCAATAAAAACTAATTTAATTTACATTACATATGTTAATATATACAATAAATTATATATTAGGTTTAATTTTTTCATTTTTTTTTTGTGGGGGGGGGGGGGGGGAGTGGAGGGCGACACTTAGCCTCTCATGGATCCGTCATTAATATTATTAAAATGACAAAATACAAAGACAAAACACAATATAGATGTTTGGCACAAATCAAAACAAATTAATATTTTTAAATTATTGTTGCAAAATCAGTAGTAATTAATGAAAGGAATAATGTATTACTAGAATTATTAAAAGTAATTTGCACACTCATAAATATGAATATTTTTGATAAAAAATGTATGTGTATATAGAATATTAAAATTTATTTTTAGTTGTAGTATTTATTTTGGAGGGGCCAAATAATGAAATTAATTTAATTTGTATAATATATGTTAATACATACAATAAATTGTATATTACATTTTTTGCTTTTTTCCGTGAGGAGGGAAGTGGGGTGAAGATTGAGGAAAGTAATTTTCCCTAGAACCTCATTTCACTACCAAAAATTTCTCAAATTGAGATGGCTAATTTGAAACTGGTGAAGTCTACCCCAAATTGGGGATGACTTTGGAGCAATTCTCATACATCCATCATAAAATTATCCCTAATCCGTATCAAATTATGACTTAAAAGACCCAAGAAACAAAAAATAAAAATAAAAAAACCCAAAGATGTCCTGGTTTTTGGAATTGAAGTGGAACTGTGACAAAGCTATCTCAAATTAGACAATTTTGGCATGGATTTTTTCTTTTTAAGCACAACCCGTACTAAAGTTGTACCAAATTAACTTTTTTAAAAAATGTCTTAACGCCGTGCCAATTTTGGGGTGGCTTCTTAATATAGGGTGGAAAACCGTTTCCAAGCCATGATACAATATTTTAAAATACTAAAAAATAAATTAACCCTAAAGCTATTCTAAAATTTGAGATGGTTCTAGAACAACTTTTTTAGTGGATTGACATGTTCGTCCCAAAACTATCCTTTTAAAAATGATTTGCCCAAACTATACCAAACCCGTCCCAATTTTAGAATCGCTTTGGCACAGTATATTATGCTTGATGCAAGCCCCATCCCTAAACAGTGTCAATTTTATTTATCTTATAATTAACCCAAACCCTATAATGTTGTTCTAACACTGTCCCTTGTCTAGGATGGCTTTGTGATAGTTTTGAGATAGACTAGACTTTGGGTGCAAATAACCATCCCAAAGCAGTGTTAGAATTAGTTATAAAATATAACCATTAATACTGTTCTAATGGCATCTCAAATTTGAGACGGTTTTGAGACAAAGTTTCTCTTGATCTAGAATATCAATTCCAAATAAAAAATTTGAAATTGGGAAATTTTAATTGTGCCAGTGTTGTCCCAAATTCTAGCACAGTTGCAGGCCGTCCCAAAACCATATCAAATCACGAAATATAAGCAAACAATCTCTAATATTTCCAACATGTGAATGACTTTGAAATTGGAGATTTTTCATACATCCAACGCGGGGAAGATGCTATCTACAGGTGAGGGATGGATTTATGATAGCGTGACTTGAATTATTAATTTTATTCATATTTCATAAGATATATACAATGCACGTGCGTGTGTGTTTCTATCTTTTTGTTGTAGATTTGTATCCCATTTTATGTAATTCTTTTCCTTGGAAAGAATGTAAAGAACGGGTACCTCATTTTTGGTAAAATATGCGTCAGTTTTTATTTTCATGTGTTGCTTTATAATTTCAACCAATTAATATTATTAATGAAGTATTTTATGGTACTTTTGTATATTTCTAATGTTTAAAAGAAAAAAATAAATTGTGATTGTCCTTGCAATTGCACACTTAATGTGATTTGAAAATTTTAGTTAATACGGTTTTGTGGTGTTGCCTTTAAAAGTTTTGCGTATGATGAGTGAATATGAAATTTGTTCATGATATTTTTTTTTCTATGGTGTAAGGGTTTCTTATGAAAATTTAAATCTTTTTATGGTTTTCAAATAAGATGTTCCACAATAATAAATCCTTTTTATGAGAGAAATTATTCATTCTAGAAAGAATTCTTTGATTTTGCTTGAATAACTTATATTCAAGTGATTATTATCCAAGAGGTCAAGTGTTTTTTATTCTCTACATCCTTGAGAAGAAAGATACCAAGGACGTTAAATGAATAGCTAAGTTTCCATCTGTTCACCAAAACCATTTAAGTGATTAAGTGAAGAAACCATCATTAGGAGAGTAATCTCGCCAATTATTGCTAGTAGTAGGAGTTAAAAGGAAGTCATAACAAAGTAGATGCAACGAGACTTGTTACTTGAGAAGCTAAAAGAAAGTCATAACAAAGTAGAGACAAGGAGACTTGTTACTTGGGAAGCTAGGCTAAAACATGTTAACAAATTGATCTTAAAAGGAGTTTAGGTTAGGCGAGTATGTGTATTGATTTAGTCAATTGTTTTAATATTTGTTGGATCGTTTGTTAGTGAATTTTTTTTAGGTGTGGCCCCGCAGATGTAAGTGGGTTATTTACGCATTGCATGAATAAATTCTTGGTGTCTCCTTTTCTTTTCCGCTGTTTGTATGAGTTTATGGTAACAATTGTTCTAACATAACTTACAACATTAACCAATAAACCAACTAACAAGTTACAAGGAATCTATCAGTCTAAAACTATTAAATTTAAATTATCATAAAAAATTTATTTTGATTGGTTGGTATTTTGAAATTTACTTTGATTCAAAATTTTGTCCTAGATAAAACTTAATTTATACTATCACAGGGAATCTATTCAAAATAGTTACATTTAAACTAAAGCAAGAAATTTACTTCGAATTGGCAGTATTTGCAACTTACTTTGGTTTAGATTTCAGACCGAATAAAACTTATTTATGTTTTTACAAGAAATATATTTAATTGAACCAGTCAAATTTTATGCTTGTACAATGAATCAATGGCACGAAAATTCAAAAATTCAGCTCGTAAACCTAGCAAAATTCAACATCACTATGAACCTAGACGTTCTTTAGGGTCTCCTTGAACCACGAAAGCTTTCAAAGCTAGCGGAGACTCCCAAGAAAACAATAAACAGGTGAAGTATGACTATTTCTAAATCGATCCATCAGATCAAGACTCGGAAGCACAATACAGTATTCATTAAGTTTCATCAGCCGACACAAAACATTTGCTTACTTCATACACACAGACACACACACGCACACACACTTGTGAATAATCATATGTAATTTTTTGAGCAAGTTTTTTTTCTTTTTTTAACCTCAATTTTAATGTATCCTGCCCATGGTCAGCTGCAAGAATGAATAAAGGATATAGCCTACTCTGGCAATTCCCATATTACTGATATAAAATATTAATTTCGTACTAGGACGATGATATTCTATTTTTCCAGGTAAAGAATGCATACTGCTGCCTTGATGCATGTTACAATAATATGCACATTATAAAACATCAAATGGTAATTTTTTTTTTTTTTTTTGTTTAATGTACGCCGTAGTTGGATTCCCTTTTCAGAAGGCAACTTAATATTAATAATTATACATACATATATATATATATATATATATGTATGCATTAGGCAATACCTGGCATCCGCCGACGGAAGACGACAGAAGACATAAAGGTTTGGACCCGAATGCAGAGTTTTGGGTCATACGAAATAAATGTTGAAAAATTTATGCTTTTCAAGTTGCTTACACTAATGTTAATTATATATATTTTATACAATGATCAGGTCATAAAATAATATTAATTTCTTACGTATTTTGCGTGTTTTCATAATTCATGAATAATATAGTTTAGTAGCGCACAACTGGTTTACATCATAAGTGAGGGGTTATTCATACTGTCATTCATGTCAATTGGGTTGGGCCGGTTCGCCCCATTTAATACCTTCAGATGTTCTGAGTAATTTTGTCAAACATTTCTCTTGGTGCATAAATTATAGGTACCAAAAAATATATATGTAAAGTGTAGGGGTCTATCCTACAATTAAGTGAATGAACTTTTCGCCAATTTAATCTACATAGTCCAATAATTGCGCCTTTATTGGAATATAGTATGCTAAGGTCATGAAAAAGGGGTTTTGGAGACACTGCTTTATAATATGACACACATGTCAATTATTATTATAAATTAAAAAGCTAATTATTAAGAGTTTGGATTCATTTTGATTACACAAAAATTAAAATTATATATTTATTTATTTTGGATGCGCACATTTATCATTTATATTTTATTTTTTTTAATTTATCTTTATTTATATACGTTTGCTTTCAATTTCTTTTCATCTTTTTTTTTTAATTTTCTTATTTTAAATAACATTTACTGTTATTAGTTAAAATACAATCTTTATAATTTGAATTTAGTTTTACACATATATATAGAGTGTGCCAAATTTACTACTATTAAAGAATGTGATTTGTCACATTACAACATGCTTCAAGAATTTGCACTAAATGCAACATCACCTACTCTGAAAAACATCTAAATTAATGATCTTTTATATATTTGAGGGATGAAAATTATTACAATCATATGCCTTAGCTTTGTGGGGGTGGTGTACTTTGATATCTATTATAAACGCCAAACAACCTTTTTAGCTTTGGGCTTTTTGTTTTTCTTTAACACGTGAATGTTGTCATAAATATGTGTGAGTGTCGAAGAATCTTTTCAGCTACAACAATTCCCAGCAAACCCAGCAACCAATAACTAGGGTGTACGTATTTGTGAGCTACGTTGTAATGTTTAGGCCGGTTCTTAGTTTTACTAGGATGAAGTCGTGACAATTGCATTGGGCTGAGGGAATTGATCTGCCAAAATTTGATCAGGTCGGTATGATCATGAGCCCTTTCTGAGGCCTTCAAGTCATTTGATAGATTGGTATGCCAAAAAGTGGTGAATATGACAGATAGGATAATTTATTTCATAAACAAAACAAAACATAAAGCATCATAAGAAGCAGTCGCTATCATTGAATCATTTAGGAAGCTATTCACGGTATCAATTGCTTATATTTTATTATGTTTATAGCGTGAACATTCAAAACCAGCCTAAGGGAATTCATGGAAAGAACCTTGAGGGAAACTAATTCAATTTTACTTAAAACTAAATTTAGAGTGAAATATATATATATATATATATATATAGCAATAATCCCGACCTTCAATTCTATATATAAAGTTTCCTCAATCTCTTGTAATGACTAGCCAAGGCATCTTATTTGTCCAAGAATCTTCATCGTCAACCAAGCCTGTAATTTACCTTATTAGACTTCTCCCTAGCTTCCTTTCCATCTCAAGCCAAAAGGGTTGCAGAAATACTGAGAAAGAGTAACAACTAATCACCCCAAGAATGGAGTCTTGACGTTTCAAGCTGGAAGAACATCAGACTCAGAGCCTTTCATTGATCAATGGGCATCAGAAGAAAGAAGCTAAACCTAATTTCAGGAATGTTCATAGCAATGAAGCTGAAAAAGCACTACACCGGAGTGAGGAAACGGCCATGGGGGAAATACGCAGCGGAGACAAGGGATTCGACGAGGCATGGGATGAGGGTTTGGCTTGGTACATTCAACACAGCAGAAGAGGCAGCTTTGGCATATGACCAGGCTGCATTTGCTATGAGAGGCTCCTTGGTTCCCCTCAATTTTCCCTTAGAAAAAGTTGTGAAATCACTTGAAGAAATGAATTATAGCTGCAACGCGGGTTCATCGCCTGCTAAAGTCTTGAAGGAGTCGCACAAGATGCTAAGCCGATTGTCGAAACAAAGGAGTTGTAAGAGGGAACACGTTAGAGATGAGGATATGGTGGTCCTTGAGGACTTGGGATCTGATTTGCTGGACGAGCTTTTGTCCGAGTATTCGACTAGTGAGTGAACAACAATAATTTTATGGATTTTGTGCGTGTAAATCGTGCATTCTCTTATCAAAGGATAAATATACTTGCTTTCTATGTACTATTCACTCATTAGTTTCCTTTATTTCATTTGCTTCTCTTAATTTATATTTATTCTATTTTTTTTATTTTTCAAATTTCTTTCCTTGTTTATACAATCAAACACATATTTGTCTTTTACAAAAGTTCTATGTTAACACAAAAAATTATATGTACCACAGTTATCATTTCCTTCACAATCTTTTTTTCTTTTTTATCTTCTTTTTGAATGACATGGTTTCTTTGTCTTTGTTCTCTATTGTATATTAGCTTATTTGTTAAAAATTGAACTTCTAGGCCGTGAAAAAAAAATGATAATACTTTTAAATTGATAAACAAATAATTTTTTGATGTGGAAGCCTTTTTTAATAGGTGGATTTAATTTTTAACCAATTTAAATGTTGAAACATATAAGTATGTCAATTGAGTTTTTCATGCATAATTGGAAGAAAATTTATCATATAAGGACAATTTTTTAATTATAAGTAAGTTCATAATATTTGCGTGTCCATTTTTATTTTCCAATTGTGGGAATAAAATTTTAAATAACAATTCTATTCCTTTCTCATTTCTTTTATATACATATATTTGATAGTTTGGGCTTGTCTCAATTAATCAAATAAAATTTAAATATAGAAAGACAAAAAAGGAAAAATGTGACCTTTGCTTGTTTTGCTTTTCACAAAATAAAAATACATGCTCAAACCATTACATTTTAAAAAAAAAAAAAATTCTCTCCTTTCTTGTTTTTAAATAATTTTCAAAAAAAAGAAAACTCACTCACTTAAATTTAAAAGAAAAACATAGCCATGAGTTATTATATGTCATAATAGCTGATCAACCCTAATCCCATAATCTTTCCATATTCTTATGATATTACATGATAGACTGTTCTCTCAACCTAACCTAGTGAAAATTTTATTATTTTTTAGAATTTATTATACCAACATTCTTTGAATTTAGTATGATTATAAGTTATACCCTTCATCTTTATGATATTATAAAATTTTTCCTTCCATGTTTGAGATATTTACATCATTTTTTTTCTGTTAGATGGAAATTGGTGAAAACTTTTTGCTTTAACTTTTGATGCATTTAACTCTTTCTTAATATTACTGTATCGAACAGTTCGATCGGTAAATTAACTTGTGCACACCCTACAAAATAACTTAATTTCTAGGCTTAGTCGGTATCTGCTTTTTTAGTGTTCAACTTTCCTAAATAAGTTCAAATGCATGTTGTGAGATGATGATGATGATAGTTTAGTTATTTATTTTCAAGAAATATCGGTGGGGCACGAAACCAAATTCCCAACTTTAGGCACTCATGAATGGATTTATTACTGTACACACACACACACACACATGTACAGAAACAGTTGTGGGAAAAATTCAATTTTGGAATCCTAACTTTAGGTGACAGTCGTTTCAGGACATCTATTTCAAAAATGGCGATTCAGCATTGTAACTGAAAAAACAAAAAGTGGCACATTAAATGTGTATATATAATATATGCTCTTGATTTTCTTCTAATTTATATAAATATAAAGCTATAAATGCAAATAGGTAGAGAATACTTAAAACTCTGTAACATACACGTGCCTAAATATCAAAATTCATAAGTAAATGAACTCGGAAGATGTGACTATTCTTGGCCCATGTTCTGAATCAGAGGCTACAAAACCTCTCTTGTCATTAAAATATTAGGGTGGATAAAAAATTATAAATAGGCTAATATCAAGTTCACTTTAAAAGATGAATGTTCTTGATTAATCAGGCGATAACTCTGAGTTTTATAGTATTTTATCTATCCGTTATCAATGTTTTTGCTAATTTCTATATTGTTTTGTGTGTTAATTGTGGACAAATTGATTGCATTTGCTTGAAATTATCATTTCGGTGTTTTTGAGTGTGTTTTGGTTGTCTTTGGATGAAAATAATTAAACTTGGAGCATTCCATACACTCAGAACGTTATAGGTCCTGATCGTGAGTGAAACGTCTACAACCATAAGGAGCTTATCTACGATTGCCAGGAGACATCGTGAAGGTAATTGCTGCAATCAAAGTCCGCAATTATGAAATGGAGTGCCATGATTGCGAGATGATGTTCGTCGATTGTGAGAACGCTTGTGATAGAAACATATTCTCTGTCATGTGAAGTGTCGCAATTGCGAGTTGAAGGGTCGGGACTGCAAGAGAGAGCCCCATGATCTCGCTACAAGAAGCGAGAGTTACATCTGTCTCGCTATCAAAGCTCACGACAGTAAGGGGGAAGTCCCTGATCATGAGGGGCTTTCATGAGCACGGATCGAGTTGTAAGGAATACGCTAGCTACAATTTTTCAAGGGAAATCATGTTTTTGCCACCTCTTCTCAATCGAAGACGTGTGGAGATATAAAAAGGACTAAAAATTTGATCAAAAGGGATATTGGTTTTGGATGTTAAGTGGACTCTTGACGTAAGATACAAGCAACTTTGGGGAAGGAGGTGAATGCACCATGACCAGAATCACACCATTCTCCGCATCTCTTAGCCTAATAATTTTCTATACTTTTCTTGTGTTTTTGGAGTTTGTGTTGACAACGATGGATTTGGATTTAGTATTGGTTATGATTTATATATATATATGTGGATTGCTAAATTTTATTTGTAGTACCTTGTGACTGTGATTGTCTATGAATAGATGAGTTTTTTTTTGGTTAATTGTTTAGATACTTGCTATTTATAATTGATGAATTGATTTGTTGCTAAAGGGCTTAATCAATCCTTAAATTAATTTGTAACTATGAAGGGATAGCGATAATGAAACCTGCACGTTAATTTTAAACTGTGTTTTTATGCCTCCCCATTTTCTTCAACATCAACATAATTTGAAACTCCATTTAATTATATATTCATGCAATCGTAAGTCGTGTAACTGCTTATTCTTTTAATTCTTTATTTTAAAAAAATTCATTCTGTTAAGTTCCTTCAAACTTGATTCTTGTTATTATTCATAAGTGTTTACAAGAACCATTTAACAGTAACCGAACCAATTATTTATTTTGCACTTCCCCCTTTTAATGTATGCATAAATGTAACCATAAAGTCTAATCAACTATTATCATGCACTTTTGTAAATTATGTACCTACTGGTTCTTTTAATTAATTATTGAAAAATTCATTTAGTAGGATTGAGTATTCCATCAATGTGTTATCAAAGGAATTATTTGGAATACAACTGTTTCAAAAAATCTTACAGGGTAAATGCCAAAATTCTTGGATGAAAGGAGTCACTGTCAATGATATGCCTCTAACATCAATTATTTAATGAGAAATATTGGTTATAAATGTTAGCTGTGTGTCCATATGATTGTGTTCAAAATTCTTATTTATAATAATTATGAATATAGATACAAAACTTCTTAAGACACAATTTTTAAACTTGTTTGTCATTCACAAATTCTCTAAATAGTCATTAGAGAATCAATATGACTTACACACTATATATTTGTATGGAGAATTTTATTATATCACTTGATATAAGATATTATGGACACATGTGTACTTATATCACTAGGAGATGATGTCTCCAAACAATTACTCGAAGATCAAAGTAGAGAAAAGAAGTTTACTATTAACTATCAATGTCTTACTTTATGATTGTGTTTAGTGAGTGTGGATCTTAAACCTTAAACAATATGGATACTTACTATGTATGATAATTGACATGTCATTAAGGCATTTAAAACCAAAATTTATCTTGATATAAAATATATTTATGAGCTAAACGTGATGTTGGCTAAATATGTAAGGAGGCATGTATGTGATTAATAAGAGATTTATTTCCTTACAAGTGAATAAAGTGTTTGTTCTATACGATAGATGTTTCACGAGATGGAAATTCCTGAACAAGATGATGTATAATGGGGAAAGAGTTTCGATAGAACATTAGTCTCATGAAATAACATTAATTTGATCATATGATTGAATCAGTGAGTTTGACTAAATTCATAATTATTGCTTGATCAACAAATTTGCATGTGATCCATTTACTTCATTTTAGATAGATTATGATATGTGTTATAAGTTAGATGTTATCTATATCCTCGAAACTATATTTGTTCACAATTAAGAATTAATCTCGATAGTTATATACATTAGAACAAGTTAAATGCAAGAAAGCATTTGTGAAGTAAGGCTATGAATGATACTTGAGAAGCCTCAGGCGAAGTAAATTTAGTTGCAATAGGAGCTGGCCAAATGGAATTATTTATTTCTTATTATATTTACTAATAATGAGATTATTAACTAAAAACATAACGAGCCTTTAATTTAATTCATATGAATTAATTAAATTAAAGAGTAAGACACAAATAAAATTATTTCATTTCTATTATGTTTATTAATAATGAAATCATTAACTAAAAATATAATGGTCTTTGATTTAATTAATGAGATTAATTAAAAAAAATTAAAGTTTCAATGAGTTTTAAGTATATGTTGGATTAATAATTAAAATAAAATGGGCTTGCATTAATTTTAAGGTCCTTGTAAAAGCTCATGAAATCCTTCCTATATGCCCTAATTTGATGTACATGGAAATAGAGACCCAACCACGTAAATATATTATATCTTGTAAATAAATCAATTGGAAGAGTTTCAAAAACTAGGAAGAGTATTGTAGCGTCGCTACTATTCACACAATACAATTCATCAGCCCACTTTGCACAATAAAGAGAAAATATTCATTGGCTTACTACATATTTTCTCTTGTAAAATTTTTTAAATACAAAAAGTTTGTGAGATTTCTTAAAGGAATTTGTAGAGATTCGTTTGAGGAGCCTTGTATGTGCATTGTTGGTGTGAACAAAACTAAAGGCTGTGACTGTGACTAGAGTTTCACTGCTTATGGATTATAAACAAAATTTGCTAAAAATTTAATTCTAAATAATTATCTATACAACTTGGTTTAATATTTATAAGTTACGCGAAGAAAAAGCAAACTAAGTTATGATTTATATTTTCCGTTGTGTAATTTCTGTCGTTTTGTGATTTTAAATTGAAAGTTCTAATTTACAAATTGGATGGAACCCAACAATCATCACAATCAAGGGAGTAATAAAAATATTTTTCCTCGCAAGTTTTGAGGTATATATCCCGACAAAAAATAGTTAGAACCTTCACACCACAATTATTTCTGTCTGGCTAGCTCATATCTGAGGACACAAATAGCTGCTCTCGTCGAATCGATAAGCTAGCTACAAACCATAACTGTCTTCTTTTAGTACCCATTATATGACTACTAACATTTCACATTGAATTATTGAGAGTTCTAATAGAAAAAAAATAAAATTCCTAAAGAAAATTATCATTTTCCTGTAGTTAATGAATCAATTACAATTCCAAAAGTTTAGAAAAATGAAACATTGTTATACAAATTAGGAGATTATACTTAATTATGAAAAAGTAAACGTGCTACAAAGGATAATGCAATTAATCATATGATTTCTCTGTAACTTCAACTTTCGGAATTATTAAGAGTTAATTGGTCTAAAGGAAAATTCAAGGAATTGAATAATTTGAAGCGTACAACAAAGAGAGAAAAATTAAAAGTATATACAAGAAGGTTAATTTTATGTCTTACAGGATTAGGAACTTGAACTTGAAACTTAATAACATATAAGGTCTAGTTCAAGTGGTAAATGGTTCCTTTTTAAATTCAATCTGAACTCAAATACAACGCTTGGTTCAACAATTTTTAGATAGGAAAAAAAATATTAGGAGAGAGAAAAGAAAGATAAAGATATTTAAAATCCCTCAAGTTGTTTGGTTGACTGATTTTTACAAGGAAAAATATTTAAAAAAGAAAATTAAGGGTAAAATAAAATTTTAGAATTTTTTGAGTTTTTAGGAGAAATACGAGAAATATGAATGAGAAGAATAAAAATAATGAAAGTTTTGGAGATCGAAAGAGAATTCAAATGGCTTTTCTCTCATTTTTTTCACCATTTTGTGAAGAAAATGGATTACCTTCATTTAAAATACACTCTCCTTTACATTTTCCTTTATTTAACATTTTTTTCATTAACCAAACAAGTAAAACTATTTTCCTTGCCATTTTCTTTTCGTTTCCCCAGTAGAACCCTTAAACCAAACATATATAATACTAATTTTTGGTTTTGTATCAAAATATTTAATCCCCAAAAATTAAAGACATACACTGTGTAAGCTTGCAAAAGTTTTGAAATACAAAATATCATAAAGTATTTCTTCTTACTACATGGTTTGCAGCAGAAACTCAAGATACGTTATTCTCAAACTTGATAAAAACTAAAGCGAGCTAGAATCCTTCTTTCCAATTGTGGCACTACCATCCCATGTGTAATCCTCAGTACCCTCATCATATGCAAAAATAATTTGTTTACTTTGTAAGTGAAAGGTTGCCCGATAAAAGATTTACCTGTTTTTATGAGATGTGAACAGGATGAAAAACACTTTAACATGTTATTAAATAATCTTTTGTCAATGTTTCGTTGTTCATGTCATGTCAAACTATTTTTTTTCTTTTGTATCCATTTGCTCATGATTTAAACAATTTGTGTACCAATTACTAATTAAGGCCTTAATCTATAACTTCGATTAAGAAGGGTCACATGTAACCGAAACAGTTGTCTTAATTTATAACATTGATTGAGTGGGTGACTTGATTTTCAATCTTTAACCCTAATTTAATGAATCATATGGCTTAATTTTTAACCCTAATTGCAACCAAATTGTTATTTTCAATTGAAATAGTTGCCTCAATTTATAATTTGAATTGAGTGGGTCAACTTGATCTCAGTTGAAGGGCCCAAACCTATTCCCGTGCTTGCGAGGGTTGGAACTCATTTTTCTATATAAATGAACATCTCAATGAACATTTATGAGAAAGCATTTTCTTTGTAGTTAACGAGATTCAATAACATATGTCTCAGAACATTTCATATAAATTCATTACATAAAACAAGCTTTTGTTTATTAGGAAAATTTTAGCATTTTTTTTTTCAGTACCAAACATTTTTCAATTCAACACAGCATAGCTCCTTTCAAAAAACAACAAAACTAGTTGACAACTATTCAAAAATAAATTTTTCCAAAATAACTTGTAAATTATAAAAGTCATAAAAATATCAAGTAATCCACTTACAAATTTTAATTTGTGTGATTTTGTACCTCACCAGCTCAAGTCCTCAGGTCCCTATTGAGTCAAAGTAAAACTCAATTAATTCTAATTCTAATTCTATATAATTTCATGACTTATGCAATTCACGTAAATCATGTCCTGGTGTTATTTCTCGAATAAAATTACTATGTAAAAATTCCAAACATTCTTCTAATTCATCACCTTATGGTTTTTCATACTACCAATTATCTCATATCATTATTCTGGACCCAAAAATCTAATTAAAATAGAAGAAGATACTAATTATATAAATTATGTTTATTTTCTTCACACAAAACCTGCAGTTACTTATAAAAATAAATTAGATTAATATAAAAATATTTTTGCTATGGGTGTGTGTACGGTTGGAAAGCTCTACGAGTCTACTTTAATATGCAATAAATTGTGATTAATTTTGAACCTTTTATAGAAAGTTATGGTCGTTTCTTCAAAGTCACATAGAATTTATCGGGCAGTCTAGAAGCTGTTTTTCATTCAACTTTAAGCATTAAACTGCTTTATGTTAAACTTAATATTACGGTGATCTATATACAAATGAAAAGATCTACGAATCTATTTTAACATGCAATAAACTTTGATCAATTTGGAGCATTCTACATAAGGTTATGGCACCTAAACTTGAGGGTTCACTAGGTTCGGTCCTTGGACTCCCTATTACATCAAACAATAATCGGTTTAAGCCCAGTTGTAAGAAGATTGACTCTTACCGTACTTTGAAATGTAATTGAATTTCTAATCTCGTGACACCATTCGTGCCTATGTGGTCTTGTGTGGGATCACTTCTATCCCGACCTATACATCAACTTTTATAGCGATTATCCCTATTTGGCTCATGTCAAGCTATCCCTATAAGTTTACGCTAAATTCTTGTTTGGAATTTGTCCTACGTCTCGAAGATTCCAAGGAGACTCGTTGCCAGAATTTTTCTGCCATTATACGGTTCAAACAGAGGCTGCACATTTGTGAAATAGAAGTAAATAAATAAATATATATATATATATATATATATAGATAGAGAGAGAGAGAGAGAGAGAGAGGCAACATGGAGAGTTAGAATCAGAAGTGCTTCATTTGTCTTCTGCTAAAATAGAAAATAGAAAACTGTTACGTGTGAAAGCAAAGATTTTATGGTAATTTACAAGTTAGAGAGAATCCTCGAACCTAACACAAGGATGCCTAAATTATGGTTCTCTGCTTGTGGACATGCCTTCCACTTCAGTTAAAACAAAATCCTGCTTTTCGGTCCGCTTGTTTTGGATTCCTTCTTTTTTCTTGTTCTAAACTATGATTCTAGGTTTCCAGAGGGATTGAAACCATTATTCCAAGATCTCATATTACCGAGTTCATTACTGCTTAGTCCTATTTAAGTGTTATGAGATTTGGCCTAATTGAGGGAAAGCTTCGGCGATAAAAGGACTATCATACAATTTACTAATCCGGATGCTAAAGTCATGCGATTGTTCGTGTAATGCTAACTCCACACATACACTTGATAATTCTACTATCCTATTTACGAATCTCCGTTCACTTATCGAAGTTCTATTCACAAGTTCGTAAGATCATTTATACCCGAACCTCTCATCATATGACCTCATCTATTTCCTTCGCATTCTTAGCAAGTACCAAAATCTTAATATTCCAGAATTTCATGAATACTCTATACAGAAATCAGATCGTAAAATATACCTAAACGTAAATTCTTCCGAAACTATCCCCTCTTTCTCTTTCAGAAGTTCTCTCAGCAGCTCGACATAAACCTCTTCTGCTCTTCTCCCCTTCTCACGGCTGTTTCCTTCTTGCATGAAACAACACTCATGAAACAATACACATATCCTTATGAAAATGAATCCGAAGATTTCTTTTACGAGGTCTTCTTTATAAGTATTAACAATTGAACAGAGATTTTCGATTGGTAACTCACCTACGGTTTCTTGAAGTCGACAACTTTTTTTTTCTTCTCCGTACTTCTTCTTTTGGTAGCCGCTCAAAATACTTCAAGAGCTTCTGTCGGTACTTCTCACTTTTTCTCTCCTCCTTACTCTCTCTCCACTATGAGCATGCGCTATGCAGGAGCTGTTTTGGCTTGCCCAAGTTATTCCTTAGTATGTTATATCCACTCACCATAATGATTGATCAACTATTGTATAATTTGCATTGATACGTTACTACGGTTTCTGCACTTCAATGAATTGTGTCTAACCGCCCAGATTCCCCTAGCAGCCCGTTAGCACCCAGATCAACAGTCCCACTTCTAATCCAGAGGTTTTCTTCTTATAACCGAAACAAGCCAGCCCCAGTGGCTTGCTTACATTCCACCAGTCTTACTTACCACTTAATTCAGTTTTAGTGAAATTGAATCAGTCCTCCTTTTCTTTTGCTCTCCCTTAAGGTGTGTTTGTCCAGCTCTTTCTTTTCTTCTCCTCTATTCAGGCTGCTGACTTTGGGAAAATAAAGACGTTCACACATACTTGCAGACATACATAGCATAGACATATGTACATCCATTCATTCAGGGTAAAATGCACAATCACTTACTGCCATAACCTGAGCGGGTATTACAAGAAAATGAATAATACATGGCTTGATTGTGATCTAGGGTTTAGATATAAGAAGTGAAAGGTGAGAAAAATCAGATGAAAGATTCATTTACTTACTAGTTGAACTCTCAGATAGAAGCTCGTCCAATAAATCAGATCCCAAGTCCTCAAGAATCACCATATCCTCTTCTCTAACTTGTTTCCTTTGACTGCTCCTTCGTTTCATCGATCCATTGAGCATCTTGTGTGACTCCTTTAGGGTTTGAGCAGGTGATGAACCCTCCTTGCAGCTATAATTCATCTCTTCAAGTGATTTCACAACCCTTTTTAGGGGAAAATTGAGGGGAACAAAAGGCCCTCTCGTCGCAAATGCAGCTTGATCATATGCCAAAGCCGCCTCTTCTGCTGTGTTGAATGTTCCAAGCCAAACCCTCATCCCATGCTGTGTGGAATCCCTAATCTCTGCTGCATATTTTCCCCAAGGTCTCCTTCTTACTCCGATGTACCGTTTCTCTTCCTTTCTAGGCTCTTCTCCGAGATCTTTAGGCTTGGATGGTTCAGCTTCTTCAACTGTAAAGGTTGGAATTGGAAACGAAATGAAGTTCCGATCTACTTCTTTATTAAGAGGAGAGGAGGAATCCATCTTATTTTTTGACCCAAAAGGAGAAACTTCACAGGGATAAGGGTAAGAGTTGTAGCTAAGGAACTAATATGATATCTTTAAAAAAAAAAAAAAATTGTAATGAGAGCCAAGATTCTAGGATTCTAGGAATAGTTGTATTTCTGGGCTCCGATATAAAAGTTTGGGAGAATTTTTATTTCAGGTCAATGATGAGGGCAAAGTTGTACTTAATTATTTTGCATAATTCATGGTCAGGAATCAGGATAAGCTGTAAAGGGTGTAAGAGTGAGGCTTCTTATATGTACAACTTGTAAATGATTATAATTTATATTACATTATTAAGAATATTGTAAAATCATTTTGATCATATAATGTGAAATTACATAATTATTCTAATTACAATTTTTTATTTTTCTATCACTTTTATTGTAACGTATTTTTATTTGTACGTCTTTTGGCTTCTTCCGTCGGCGGATGTTTCCTGATTGCTTTCTTGGATATGACAAAACCATTCGAGCCACAAAAAATTATTGTAAAAGTTTAAAATCCTAAGAAATCCTCAGCAGATTGAAGCTTTTAACATATAATAATGAAGGTCAGCTAGTCTTTTAAACTATGCATCACCTCATTTATGAAATCCTGAAAGAAGATCTCTATGCGTCATTCCATTTATTATTAACCAGTTAAATACGTACTCATCGCGAGTGCTTAATTTAAAAAAAAAGATAATTTTCTCTAATTTAAAATTAATTCTCAAAATAATATTCAAATTAAGAAAAAAGAAATAAGATGATTGCTAAAGACATAAAAGATTTTAAAAATGAAAACTGAGAAAAGGCAAGTGATAGAAAAATAGGAGTATTGTAAAAAGTTTATACTATGGCCCTTGTGCACTTAATATATAAAAAAATTCATAAAAAGGAAAAAAGCGAAATTAATTATGACTGGGGTAAGAGATTAGAAGGAATAAAAAGAGAAAAGAAAAACAATATGAGAATCGGGGTATGGTAAAAAGTTAACTTTGTGATTTTGAAAATAATTAATATTGGGGCCACACAAATGAATTAGTACATATACTTCTGTCATACTCAATTCATCCTGTTTCTGTTTCTGTGAGTGTATCTCATTGACAATGATTAATTTCTCCTTTTTAAACTTCTTTCTTAAATCCTGATTCCGGACTAAGGGGAGACACGGAAAAGGAGACAGACGAGGAATTAATTAGAGGAAAAACTAAACCAAATTAAAGAGGCTAAATGAAAGTTAATTCGCGTACATATAGTCATGTTCTTTTCTTCTTTTTTTTTCCACAGATGCACACTGAAAATAACTGCAGGAAATCGTTTGACGATGTAGATTGCTGTTTCTGAATGATATTCCAAAGTCAAGATAATTGGTTGAGATTTTTGAGTTCACTTGAAAACAACTACGACACATTAATATGTTGCATTATTTGCTTTTCGTCTATTGATGAAACCAACCATGATTGCCTTGTTAAACTAAAACTCTCTCTTGGGATTCTTCTGTTTTGCCTCTCCACAATTGATAAGGAATAAGAAGGAATATTATAATACAAAAGGAATATAAATGTGAGAGGTCAGTTGGTTTCTGGGCTTGGCAATGAGATCATTCATGCATGTTCAAAAATTTATTACTAACCGAGAGAAATTTTTGACAAAGACTTGGTCAATTAGTAAGGTTTCAAAATGAAAAAGTGATCGAAGGAAATATTTCTAAGATTTAATGAAATTTCCGTGATTACCTTCACGAAATACACATTGGGATCATATATGTCTTTCCAGGCCACGGAGCATGCATGCTTGAAATCGTTGTCGCACAAACTACATTACTGCAATTAGTTATCCCTCTTCTTCATCCTCTCGATATCCCTTCTGTTTCATTGTTTTTTGGTGGTCATTATATAAGTCATACCCAATTATTTAAACATATATCATACCATCAAGAAAGCCAAAAATTTATATTTTTTCTAAGCCATTTTGTCCCTTCTTAGATCTAAACCGAGAATTCGTAACGGCATATAATTGGTCCTCGACAATTGCTCGTCCAGTTGCGTCGGCTGTGGAAAGAGATTGATGTGATGAAAATTAGACTCATGCCTAATTGAAGAATAAGATGCATACTGCGTTTTTACCTAAATCATACAGGTTTCGTATCATTGGTTAATTACACGTAATGTCATCACAATATATAATTACCTATAGGGTTGTGGATAAATTTCAAAGGCACGCGCCTTGAAAAACATGTAATGAGATTGCTTTTTCTCTCTGTTTCTGGAAATAACTACACATAATTAGGTTTTCATCTAATATGGCTGTCTTTTCCGTCGGCTGGTTGACCAAATATGACGTACTTCTTCCTTATTTTTCCACTTCCACAAATAATGTACACTAGCGATGAAAAGGACGTTCGATGCGTAATTGTGTAAATAAATAGTATATACTTAATTAAAATAAGAGATAAAAAATTAAAAATACAAAAAATTATTAGAAAAGATTGTACAAATATAACATTAAAATAAAAAAATAATAATTGCTTATGAATATAAATAAAATGATAATATTTTTAATATAAATTTTATAAAATTATAAAAGATAGAAAAATACATTGAATAAATTAAATTAAATGCAAGTTCATGAAATAAAATAAAAATTTTACAAAAGTTAAAAATGAAGATAGTTTAGTACGTTGCTAGAAAATGCTAAGATTGGGATAGCTAAAAGTTGTCCGGAATTGGGAGGCCTTTGAGGACACCCAAAAAAATGTCCCAAAACCGTTAAAAGAAAAGGTCACGCAAAATTGTTTTAAATTTGACATGAAAAATTATATTGTGACAAAAATTATTCCAATTTAGAACGATTTTCAATTAAAGACGAGTTTTGCAAGTAGTTTCAATATTTGAGACGGTGTTTAGAAACCTTCTTAATTTGGGACAGCTTACACAAGCTGTTGTGATGACTTTTGACGGTGGTCCCAATATTTGAGATGGCCTACAAAAGCCATCTTAATTTAGACTACAAGATTAGGCTACGGCCAAATCAGACCAAATAACTAATTGTGATGCAACAACGTTCTGCCTTGACTCAATAGACACGTAATAAATGTAATATTCATCTCGTATAAATGATTGTTTGGTAAAAATATTATTTAATTTTTGTTACCGGGCAAAAATTTCTTGACTTTTGAAAATTTTGGCAATTTTCAGACTAATTGTCCTAATTTAGCCAGATTTTCGCACGCCTGATGCACTTGATAATTAGCGTTTTCTGATAATACATTACATGCTGTCAAGAAAAGTACTAAATAAAATGATGACATGTAAAAAAAAAAATACCACCTAAATGTCTAACGTATAAAAATTCAAGACATTTTTGTCATTAACAAAAATTAAAGAACATATTGCCAAATAGTTGTAAGATTGTAATTGTTCCTTCTAGTTAGTGTCCTTTTTACACGTATGTCTAAGTGGTGTTTTTTTTCATTTCATGGTTCAACCTACTGTCTTCCTTAACAGAGTGTGACGCGTTGTCAAAAAGTTCCAAGTTGGTGTGTTGTATATTTTGGGTGTGTGAAAGTCCGGCTAAATTAGGGCATTTATTTTGAAATTGTCAAATTTTTTTAAAGTCAAAATATTTTTATCAAATAATTATATATACTAGATAAAATTTCAATCTTCCTAGACACTATTGGCCACTCACATCAATCGAAACATGACGAAGATGGTGACGATGGTAGATTAGACACCAATCAGTGGCTTGTTCGCACTAACGCTTAATTCAAACGGACTAGTGTTTTTGGTTTTACATTATTAATGGCTGTAGAGTAACAAAAGCTTGACATTTTGGCATCATTTAATGCCAAATCAAGAGTGTTGAATTTGATCTTTTGCTCCTACTTACATTTAATTGAAAGACAAAAACTTGTCAAATTCATTGCAAAGCAGTGGCAAGACCTCAAAAAGTCATATCAAAGCCTGCCTAAAATGTCATGTCAAAAATAATTATTTTAAAGTAATGTAAAGTGACTCATGTCGAAGCCATATCGGAGTGAATCATAACAAAGTTATGTGAAAAAATCTATTTGAAAGTTATACCAAAAGAAATAATCTCAAAGTCATGTCAAATTTTAAGATAACTCCATATAAGCTATCTCAAATGTCTTCTCAAGAAGTCCTTAAAATTTAAGAAATTTTTTATAGTGTTAATTACATAATGTACAACCAATTTTTTTTATGTTAATAATATACAACTATTAAAAGTGGCATGCTACGTGTTACGTGCGAATTTATTTATAAATTATAAAATTATTACATTTAAATAATAAAAGTTGTACAAATTAAAAGTATAAAGATTACTTAAAATAAGAAACAAACAAAGAAAATGACAAAGAATGGAAAAATTAAAAAAATAAAATTAATTATGTTTATGTAATTTTACAATGTACAATCAAAAATCTTTATTTTTGTAATATTATAGTATAGATATAGATTAAAAGAAAAATGCTGAAGAAAGATGAAAAGAAATTGAAAAGGTTCAAAATTTAAGAGACAAGACAAATAAAAAATAATAAGTTAAAAGAAAAGAAAAAAATAATAAAAATTAAATATTTGTAGTTTTATAAAGTGCGACTAAATAAACTTTATTTTTAATATAATTACTAATATAGAAATAAATTTGAATGTGTTGGATCTTTTTGATTGTGGCAATAAGATTTTAAATTTACAGTGTAATACTATGTTAATACTCTCTTCTTAAAAATATATTATAGATACATTGACATAGCCTGCAGGTTCGCTGGCATAGCGCTGGGAATTAAGAGGGGCTTGGCAGACCCCAGATTAGGAGCATGGACCAAGAAGAGTCACATCTTGCAAGTTCATTTACTTAATGAATTTTTATTAGAACGCAGATGCATGTTTACAAAGTTTTAAATATTCTATATCTTATTACATTTTTAACTTTATATTAGCATAAATTGAAGAAAAAACAAGAGCACATATTTATACCGTTTTTTAACTAAATTTCTAACAACTACAATTATATATATGTATGCAGGTATTGCTATAAATCCATGAGGACCTAAAGTTGGGGATTTGGTTTCATACCCTACCCATTTGTTAAATAACAACAACAACAATAATTAATAAGAGTAGTGGTAGTAGTTGTAATTGTAATAATAACAATAAGAGTTGTAGTATTAGTAATAATAGTAATACCGCAATGTACAGTTAAAGTTAATAATTAGGAAAGTTTAAAATATTAAATTAGACATTCAATAAGCCTCAAAAATCTAATTATTTTGTCAAATCCATGAGGATCGCATATGCTTAATTTATATCCCCAATTGAAAAGGTCATATACATTTAATTTATAACCTTATTGAAAGGATCACGTGTAGCTTGCCAGCTATCTCCATTTATAATTCTAATAAAAAAGGTCAACTTAATCCTAACTAAAGGGTCCAATACTTTTACCCTAATTAGAAAAATATATTACCCGATTTCTCACAAATAAAACCATGCACTTCAAAGTTCAGAATAAATAACTTGACAACTAGTTCACAAACAAAATTTAGTTCATAGTAAAACATTTAAAATTTAAAATAGTAGAAACAACAATTGGTAAGACACTTCGTTGGGAAATCATGGTATAAAGAGTTCGACTTGAAAAATTAATTTGCAAAAAAATCACTTTATTGAAAAGGCAATTTGTAAAAATTGCAAGATAAACCCACTTACCCAGCTTTAATTCACATGATTCTGCTGTTTATTGGCTTTGGGTTCTTGGATTACTATTCAAACAAAATAATTTCGTCAATTTAATCCTAATTTAACAATAGCTTTACCTCCTATATGCTTCCCAATGCAACTTAACCTTTTGAATCTTGAGACAATTCTTTCCTATATGACTTCGTACCCATCCCCATCTAGTTAAGCTTAAATTCTAGATACTTAAGAAGTTTTTAATCATTGATTCGTATATTCAATTGCAAGATAGACCCCGGTACATTCTAGAAATTGTCGTGATTAAGGTTCACGACTGCTAAAGCCAAATTGTGACTGCGAGTGGGACGCAGTTGTGGTACCAACCTCGTCACATACTGGGGCTGCCCACAGTCGAGGCTTGCTATTACAGGGCGAGACGTCACTACTACACACAATCCTAACATCTCATCCTACAATTACACATTCTACACAAGTTCTAGAGATACAAAGGGAACAAGGATTGAAGGGTGATGATAGTCTACATGTTACGTTATGCTATGTTTCATGCCATGATTCCTATATGTACACACCTATTATCATATTTCCACCTACATGTTCACTCAATCTAGCATGCAAGCATATAAAATTCATGCATACATTCCTTGGTGTGAGGATACTAATTTCTTATGAAAACGTATTGAAGATACTAGAAAAATTACCTCAACTTCTTCAAGTCTTAAGGTTGAAGTTCTTCTTCTCTCCTTTTCTCCTCCCTACTAGCTAGCCAACAAGTTTCTAAGGGGTGGAAAAATGCAAATTATTCCAGTCATTTCTCAATAATTGTGTTTTTATACTTAACTGCATGTGTGGTGTTAAGGTATGGTTTATCCTTGCAATAAAGGCAAGATTTTCCTATGTTCTCCATACCAAAATCACCTCCCCTTGTACATGGTTTTTTTTTCCTCCATCAAATCTTCCAAGTTTGGTAGATTTTGACTAACCTCTATGTATATATACCTCCTTCCATAATCCAATTATCACCATATCAAAATAGACAATTAAATAAATAGGTAACTACTAAACAAATAAATCCATTTTTTTAATACAAGGAACTAGACATTACATTCTTCTCTCTCTCTCTCCCAAAAGTTTCGTCCTTAAAACTTAATGTACCTCATTTACTAATCTACACATATGTCCCTAAGACATTACTCCTACTTACCCAAATTTTCAATCGTTGAACTTAGCATAGAGTCGTTTCTCTCTAAGGGTTTGTAAGGCTATCCACAAATGTTTTTTCATATTCTTTTTCACTTAGGGGGTAACCCAAAATGTCAACAACAGTTTCCATTACCATTATCCAATTAAGGCCTAAGTTCTTAGTTCATGTGATCCATGAACTTTACAAGGACTCAGCTAACTTAAGTAATAGCTCCATATAATTTATAATACCTACTTCTACCTGCTTCTTAAGGTATATCCTCAATTTTTAATCTTAAATTGTTAGTAATCTGATCTCAATCTATTCTTAGAAAATGCTCTAGCTCCCTCAGATTGATCGAGTAGATCACTTATCCTAGGTAAGGGATAGTTGTTCTTGATTATAACTTAATTGAGTTTCCTATACCCTAAAATCAAACTTATGTTGCTACTTTTCCTTTTCCCCTAAATAGGATAGGGCCTACCCACAGTTCTGCCATGCCACTCCTATTCCTCTGTCATTGTACTTCTAGTTCCTTTACTATCGTCGGGGCCATTCCACATGATGGGTGCAACTCTCGGCGTTAGGTTAGTCTCATATCTTAAATCCCAAGGTGTCCAGCAGCTTCCTTGAAGATAAGTGAGCAAGTAGTACCTTAGTCAAATAAGGCATACACTTTTTAGGTTATTGGTAGGTATGTTATGACCCTTTACATTTTTAGTACCATCCATCTCTTTCGGTCAAGGTAAATATCCTGGCATCCCCTTTTCGGCTTATGTTCAACTTTTTAGCCCTAGAGTTGGGGCTGGGCCTGCTCTTGGACTCTGACTACCTGGACCCCTATGGTGGTTATCATAATCAAAGTCTCCTGCCTTAGTCTTGTTTGGCCAAGAAGAGATTGCAATTGGGGTTATACCAAGGAGGGGTTGGAGGATGGCCAAATGATACATTCATTGTCATTGCTCCTAAGGTAGTGTAATAAAGGCATTGTGTGGTATACCTTGAATACCTAGCCATTTTCTACATAATGAAGGTTCTTTGATACTTATTAATAAAAACTAACTAGTGCTTTGTGGTTGAAGAAGTAATCAAAGCAAGCCTCAAATATCTCAAAAAACAAAAATTGTCATTATTCCACCACAATACTGTTAAACATCACAATTGGGCATCATCATGTCAACAACGAGTCATTATTTTCATCTTCATTAACCCTATCATTCTCACCCAATTCCTAAACCCCTACTGCTTGTGTTTCGCTCGATTAGGCTAGTTGTTGTTGTTGTCTATAATAGGCCTTGGGGCCTTGTTAAGGTATTATGGCCCGGTGACCTTATCGACCGTATCTAAAACAAGCTCTTGTTGTCCAATGACATATTCCTCTATGCCTATGGAGGCACAGGGCACACCTCACTGGATTGGGCAAGGTTGTGTCATTTCTTATCTGGTTAGGCCTTTTTATTAGTTGATGGCAAGATCTGGTATTCTTGTTGCTTGTTCCTTGACTTAGGACCCAGCTTGGGCCTCCTCAGATCATTCTTGTTTTCTCTCTAGTCTTTCTGTCCAGTCTCGTCTTCTACATGCCTCCTCTTAAGCTCATCATATGTCTCTCTCAAATTATCTAATTCAATTCTTAGCATTCTGTTTTTGACCTCATTTTTAACCTAGGGTAGTAAAGAGAAGGTCCATGACATCCTTAGTAAGGATGTCATTGCCTGTGAGTGTACACTTTTCTAACACATTATCTCCTTCCATTATCTATGCCAAAATATCAAATTAAGTTAGTGTATTATCAATATCATTATTCTTAATGTCTAGGTGCATGTGAACTCATAATTTCCCAACCTTATGATTTGTGCCTAGTGGTTTAAGTTTCTATGGTCTAAGCCTTGGTTCAAATGTCTCACGTCTAAGGTCATAGCATATGCTTGGTCCATGATTCATGTCACAATGTTAGCCTAAATTAGTCACTAACCAAACTAGCATCTCAGATGCACTTGCAATAGTGATCTAATATCCCAATGAGTTATATCTTCATACTCATCATCAATGTCAGGTTTAAAGCCTTATGCACCTAAGTTCAAATCAACTTCTTATACACACTTAAAGTCATGATAGTTAAGCCCTACATGTTTTCCCACTCCCATTCATGGTAGAAGTCCCTTTGTGTTGATAAATGGCTAATGAATGTCTTGTAGTCATGTGACTTATAGGACAATAATAGGAAACGATTACTACAAGGAAAAATTTTGATATCATTTAACTACAATACTATTGTAACATCGTATTAGCATAGTTTTGCCTTGACATCTAGCAGTCACCAATAGGCACTATTCTTATTCTTACTAACAATATCTTCCTTGTTTTGTGCCTACCCTTACCCTACATTCGATGCATGCACCTCTTCTTCTATATCCTCCTTCGACTTCGATATCAACTCATGCAATTGTTCACGTTGCCTACCATTCTCAATGAGATGGGCATTCACTTGTGGTATCAACTCATGTCATGTCTCCATCAAATCTACTATCTTATCCTCTTAGCTAGCCTCCGTGGCTACATGATTTCTTTCGAGGGTTGTGAACTTGACTTCTGTCCTTGTATACATCTTCTTCGGCTCCTAGTATGCCTCTATCAAGCTCTCTAACTTCTCTCTCAACATCTCAACTTCTGCCTTGCTCTTATCCCTAAGGCATGAAATAAGGTCCTCACATGTATGTCTTGTAGACATGTTAGTTCATTCCGTTGTCTACACCACAAGGTCAAATTTTTAGTTAGTATCATTTGTCACTATTATCAATAGCTTTTGAACATGTCGTCACTCAAAGTTGATGATTCTTGTCTTAATAGTCTACGTTTCTAGACCTAAGGTTTGAGTTCAAATGTCTTATGCATTAAGATTAAGGCCTAGGCTTAATATACTCTTAGATTTTGTACATGCTTTAGGGTTGAGACCTAAGCTCTAATAGCTTGATTCCTATGATCTGCATCTATGTTTAGGCATCATATCTATCTAAGATCAAGCCTAAGCTTTAATAAGCATCTCATGCATCTAGAATCGAAGCTCAAGCTTTAATACTACTTCTGTCACACCCCCTAACCTAAGGTTGCAATATGACAATATCCGCAAGCAATTATCTAAATGAATAATAAGTCCACATGTTAGAGTATATAATTCATAGAAATAGCATTTAATCCAAATCACAAGTTTATTACATTATTGTAGTGGAGATTAAAAAGAAATAATTATTTAGTTACATCCCTTATTATTATTGTTAAAATAAAAATACCTATGGATCTATCACTCTCTCTTGTGTCTTAAGGCTTTGCCAAACCCCAAGCGTACTCGACTATGTTGGCAACATCTCTAAAAGTCTTTTCAAGTGGGTAAGTGATTAGTCGCTTAGTAAAGTGTTTACTTGCCTTCTTTGGAATATAAACATAGCAAAACATTTTAAAAAATTTCACATATTCATTTGAAACTCCATTCGAGGGTAAGAAGAAAATTTAAATATTGTACTACTGTCCAAAATTATTCCAATTGTACATTTTGTTAGTTTTCTCAAAGACTCGAACAGTTTATGTACCAATTCATTAATCAGAACCTTAGTCTATTTACTCCAACTAAATAGGGTCAAGTGCAACCTTGTTGACTATCTAAATTTTTAAATCTAATTAAGAGGGCCATGTATTCCAATCTATAACCCAAATAAAAAAGGTCATGTAAACTCAATCTATAACCTTGATTAAGAGGGTTACATACAGCCTATCAATTGTATCGATTTATAACCTCAATTGAGAGGATCAGCTCAATCCTAGCTGACGGCCCAATATTTTTATCCCAAATGGTAGGGTTAGAACTAGTTCATATATACTACTGTCTATCCCCATAAGCATCACATCACAAGATCTCTCATAAATAAAACCATGCACCTTGAAGTTTAGATTACATTACGTGACAACTAGTTCACATTCTAAATTTATTTCGTGGTAAAACATTTAGAATTTAAAGTAGTAGAAACCAAAATTAGTAAGACAATTCATTGGCAAATTATAGTATAGTGAGTACGGCTAAAAAATATAATTTGTAGAAATATCACTTTATTTAAAAAGGTAGTTTGTAAAAATTGCAAGATAAAACCCATTTACCAAGCATCAATTTGCATGATTATGTGGTTCACTGGTTTTAGGTTTTTGGATTCCTATTCAACCAAAATAATTTCCTCAATTTAATCCCAATTTAACAATAGTTTCACCTTCTATATGCTTCCTAATGCAACCTAAGCTTTTGAATCTTAAGACAATTCTTTCCTATATGATTTCGTACCCATCCCCATCTGGTTCAACTTAAATTCCACCTAGTTAAGGATTTGTCTATCTTTGATTAGTATATTCGATATTTCCCATATCCAACAAGGACCAAATTTAAGTGTTTTTTATGTGTTTTGGCATTAAATGAAGCGAATTTGGACATTAGTTACATATGCCTACTTTCCAGATCTCGCGACCATAAGAAAGTCATTTGCGACTGTGGAAAGTGAATCTGCACTCTCAAGATAGACTGCAGTGATTTCTAAACATTGTCGTGGTCAAGATTTGTGACCGCGACTAGGAATTTTACGACCACAGAACTAGCCATATCACATATTAGGGATGCCCGCAGTTAAGGCTCATGACTGCAGGGTGAGATGTTGCAACCGAAGGCCAACTATAGTACACACTAGACGTGCCCACAATTATTGAAGGGTGATGAAAGTTTATATGTGGGTTCGCCTACACCGTGTTTTAAGCCATGATTCCTATGTGCACGCACTTGTTATCATAGTTCCATCTACATATTCACTCAATCTAGCATGCAAGCATATAAAATTCACACATACATCCCTTGGTGCGAGGATACTAATTTCCTACGAATATGTATTAAAGATAAAAGAAAAATAACTTTAACTTCAAATTTTGGGATTGGAATTTTTCTTCTCTCCTTTTCTCCTCCCGAGCAGCCGGCCAAAAAGTTTCTTGGGGGTGGGAGAATGCAAAAATTTCTAGCCATCTCTCAATAATTGTGCTTATATACTTGACTACATGTGTGGTGTTAAGGTAAAGTTGACCCTTGCACTAAAGGCAAGATTTTCGTATATTCTCCATACAAAAATCACCTCCCCATGCATATGGTATTTGTTCTCCATCAAATCTTCTAAGTTTGATAGATTTTGACTAACCTATATGTGTATATACCTCCTTCCATAATTCAATTATCACCACACCAAAATAGACAATTAAAAAAATAGGTAACTACTAAATAAATAAATCCATTTTTTTCTAAATATGAGGAATCGGGAACTGGGCATTGCACAAAGGTACAATAAAAATTAAAAAAAAATTGCAACGTCTAGATGAGAAAATAAACTATCATATATATACTTAATAAAACAAATATCATATAATAAGAGTATCATGACGTTCACGGATGAGGTTTATTGATGATCATTTATGGTTTTTGTCCTCGTCATGTTGAAATCCTCCTATGTACAATTTTTCGTATTTAAATTTTAAAAAAATGATTTGAAAAGAAATTTCAAATAACTCTAAAATGATAAGAATTTTAAATCTACTATAATTACAAAATCATAGTTTAAAATGAGAATTTAAGAATTTGAAATAAAGTATAATCTAAACAAATGCAATAAATTCATTATTATAAACTTGAAATTCATTCCATATAATTTTACAAACCAAATGAAGCCTTCGTTTTATCTGAATGTGAGGTAAAACGGTCATATAAAAACTAAATGATAAATCTCTTAAACACGTAAATAAAAAAATGGTTTGTCAAAAATATGAAAAAGAATTATAAGAAGCCTATTTCGCCTCAATATTCTCACCTCCCCCTTTAATTTCCCTTATTGCAACATAAAACATTTTTGCTTTCAAAAAAACAAACTCGAATGCTTTAAAATACTATAAACTAGCTAGTAATTCCCTTTTAGGAAATTAAATTAACTAAACTCATATAAATAAGATTAGTTTTAGAAAATGAATGTCGTTGTATTAGAAATATTGTATTTAGAAAGTCCATGTGTCTTTTGATTTTATTCATGAATTAGGCAACAAAAAAGGATGATATATCGTTTATGTACTAGAAGAGGGGAAGAATCAAACTAAATTTGATACTGTATTTAGGTTACTCTCACATCTGAAAATGCCTGAGGCACATGTACTCCAATCATTGGGTATCAAGCAAATTAAAGTTGGATTCAAATAAAATTATGCGATTCACTAAACTCATCTTATGTGTTTTAGTGTAAAGATTTCAAAAATTTCAACAATCCCATCATAGAGGAAAATTACGAGTAGAATCAAAATAATATAACCAAAGGAATCCATTCCAAATTAAGCAGCAATTGACGCAATCAATCACACAATGAAAACAAAAAATGGATAATAATAGTGTAGTTGAACCCAGACTCAAATCCAGGGGAGCAAACCGAGCAAAATTACCCGACCCAATGTGGTGGATAATAAGTTGAACCCGATGCAGACAACCACAATCAACACACCGAGGGTTTATTGACACGTCATGACTCATATAAATTACTCTGGAATGACTCGATTTGGGAAATGTAAGAATTCGCAAGGAATTGACAAACCCTCAAAAACAATTCTCTATTCAAAATGTCAAAAGTCCTTATAAATGAAGAAAAATGTCCTATTTATAGTAACGTAATAGGCCTTGGGCCCATTCACCTAAGGATCCTAATGGACCCTATAACATGAGGCCCAAAAACAATTATCTTATTAAGGCAACCAAAAAAAAAACTTTTATTCTTCACTCATCGATCCAATATAACACATTCACTCAGCATTCTTCTTTGGGCTCTTCAAATATGTGCTCTAGCATTATGCCTTCTTGAATATCTCGTACAAGTATGTTGAATGATTCTTTGATCTTCTTCGCATAGGCCCTAGTCATCAGACCACCGAGGACCTCCAAGGAATCCTTTCGGTTACGTGTTGCACCCACGTCCAAGTCACTCCCCTCTCTTGAAAAGGAATTGTCCTCAATTCAGAATCCTATTCATCTCTTGCATCAAACAAACTTAAGTCAGAGACGTTACAAGTGGCGCTAATGCCATACTCACCTACGAGCTCCAACTTGTAGTCGTTATCGTTGATTTTCTGTAGTATTCTAAATAGTCCATCTCTTCGAGGTATTAACTTGGACTTCCTTTACTCAAGGAATCTCTCCTTCCTTATGTGCACCCATACGCAGTCTCCAAGTTCAAACACTATCTTCTTTCTACCCTTATTTGCCAATTATGCATATCGTTGATTCCGCTTATCAATGTTCTGCTTAACCCACTCATGCATCTGCTTCACATATTTGGCTCGCTTCCTGCTCTAAAAACTTAAATGCTCATTGCTAGGCAATGGCAACAAATCTAGCGGGGTTAGCAGATTAAAACCATATACAACTTCAAAAGGGGACACGCTAGTAGCCAAATGAACAAACCCGTTATAATCAAATTCTACATATGGCAAACTTTCTTCCGAACTCTTAATATTTTTTTCTAATGATAGCATATAACAAAGTGGTTAAAGTTCAATTAACAGCTTTAGTTTGTCCATCAGTTGGGGGATGACATGTTGTGGAAAATAAGAGTTTAGTACCTAATTTAGCCCATAACATCTTCCAAAAATAGCTCAAAAATTTAACATCACAGTCAGACACTATGGTCCTAGGTACATCATGCAATCGGAGCACTTCTCTAAAAAACAAATATGCTACATGTGAATCATCACTAGTCTTATGACATGCAATAAAATAGATCATTTTAAAGAATCTATCCACAACAACAAATATAGCGTTCTGCCCACTCTTAGATCTAGGAAGTCCAAAAAAAAAATCCATAGAAATATCAGTCCACGAGGCACTAGAGACTGATAAAAGGTGATACATACCATGAGGTTGGCTGCGGGATTTAGCCTCCTTACGCCAGATGCATTTCTCCCTAAACCCTAAACCCTAAAATTCTTTGCATACTTATAGTTGGGTGACTATTTTACACAAAAAGATTAACAGAAGTCTCTGCATAATCCCGTTTACTAAGTTACTCCAACTAGTAGAGTAGACCCATTTTTTGAGCTCACTTCTTGTGTTTTTTTTTTCCACACAATTTTCTTTCCACAACCATTTTCTTTCTTTTTTTCATATTTTTTTCATTTTTCTATTGAATATTTTATCTCTCATTCCACCTACCATTTTCATTCGTGTTCCAATGGTCCGTGAATTCCCTAAAGTAAGAGTTACATCCACAAACCTTCATCCCTTTTATAGCAATAGAACTTTTCAAGCTAATTAGCAACTAGGGGTAGGTTGGTGAGCCTAAAGATATAGGGATCGCATGTCCAACAAATAAACCTGAGAATTGTCATGTCCAGGAATAATTAAGAACTACAACACAAATTAATCAGTCTAGACTTCAACCTCAACTTTCATCATAAATTTAAATTCGGTGACCTTGGAACCATACCTTTTCACTGCTGCTCATATCATCACATTTTGTTATCTTCAATTTTTTAACTACAAAACGTAGGACATCAAAGCACACAATGCATGCTTAGACATGGGAGTTAAGCAAAATCAAATAATCCACAAATCTAACATCCACAGAATACAGAGATACAAAGAGTCAAAAGTTTAAAGTTTACAATCTATATTACATCCCATATAATTTCAATTAAATGGCCCTCATTACATCAATTGTTTGCCCCACACTTAGATGGTTGCATTGTCCTCAATGCAACTAAAACATTAAACCTTAAATGACAATAGTAAAAAGAAGGAAAAACACAACCTGGTAGACCGAGGATAAATTCCACTATCTCACTCCTCTAGAGGGAGGTTATCATCATCTAGCTCATCATAATAGGGGTCAGCAATGTTGCAATGGGCAAATGGCTCTTTAGTCAGCGATTGAGGTAGAAAGTGTTGATACTGATACCGAAAGTAAGGGATAGGGGCAAGCTGCTAAAAGGGTAGAAATGGAATATTTGGGAAAGCCTATTAGAGGTATGCCATCATTTGATCCTGGAATCTACTAATGGCACGAACTTGGCAGTCCAACATAAAATCCATATATCAGGCCATCAACTCAATGTTTTGGTGAATCTCAACCCAAAAATCTTAATCTTTTGGTTCTAGAGCTGGTTGCCTATAGCACTACTACTACTAAGGTGTTGCACCTCCTTGGGCCTCTTGGCCACCCCTAATCTTCAACAAGTTGATAAGACCCACGGGTGGATCATCCATATAGAAGGCATTCATGTCAACCCCAGCTTATTGCCATGACTATGTGATGACATAAGTGTGTGTCGTGCTAGCCTTTCTTTTGTCTGCAGCACGTAAGATGTTATCAAAAATTAGTTAAGCCAAATCCAGGGATACTTGTGCATATGCCATATAGGATAACGAATTGATCAGTGTTAATGATGGTGTGATGCTAAGTAGGGTGAATCCTCCCACATGTAAAAGGTCACCAAACTCTGATCGACTGAGGCAAACTGTTGTACTAGAATTGATAGTGGCTACCATCTATCCATTGGATTCCCTCGAGCGCACTAAGCCTCCTTGAAAGTGTTCGTTTCCACCAAACATTCTAATCGGCTCATAGCCACAAGATTTAAGCTAAATAACCTATTGATTACAATTGGACTAGAAGGAATAGACACACCTCATTTGGTGACCAAGTTATCCACCCAGTCTGGCACATTGGCGTAGAATTCCTTGAGCAATTCCTTCGAGGACTAATTGGTAGGTTTCACTATAGCGATGTCACATCCCTGTTCAGTCACTAGTTATGGGAATGACAGGTCAACATTACTTGCTGAACCAAATCGTCTTTGGGCTAGAGCCTTCCTATGTGTCGTATAGCTATAGTATCTATCATGGGCCTCCTTCGACATGAAAAGTGGTGTCATGGACGGGTCCAGTAGGGCAAGTCGTGCTCGGGAGGAACCAACACCTCCAACATTATAGCTTCTTTTACTTGCTCCTTTAAAATAAATCAATCAACAACATGATAAAGCACCGCACCAAATAACCACATGGCCAACTCCCATAGTATTATTCAAGAATAAGACCATAGAACAAGGTGTAACCACATTAATAACACACTGCCCCTTGGACAAGTAACAATTTAGGACAAGATACCCTATATTTCAAGAAACATACAGGAGATTACGAAAACACGCACGTAACTCAAACGATGTTGCAATTTATGTACTAAATCAAATAGAGAGGATCAAAACCAAGCTAACTGTCACTCTTAGGGCTTTCTTCAAACTCCCTTTCATACATCAAGGAAGAGACACACATTGCAACTAAACCAACCTAATTCAAGGCTTACTACGACACATTAACAATGAAAATTAAAAAAACTCTGAGTCAATTCAAAAACAAGTCCATTAGGGGATTCTATCAAACATAAGGCATGTGCTCCATAGGGGTTGGAATATTCATTTTGAAATTCCAAAAGAACTCACCCATTCATTCACAATTCATCATGAGACGTGCATTGCTCAACAAATTCCTAACTTTTTAGCATAATTCATGCATAGAAATACCCAAAAGTGAGGTCATGATGTGGTCAATGGAATTAAATAACCCAAGCCCTAAAATAGACCAACTTAAAGAAAAACCAAAAAAGGCTATAGGGATTCAATAAAAGCATCTACAAGCCATTACCAAGAAGAGAATATAGAAGTAGGGACGAAGATTACCTAACATTTTTATAGGGGTTTTGTGGCGAGGCAAGTAGATACAAAGGAGATATTCTACTAGTGGCGATTGGAATGTGTGTGTGCATGGCCTGAGAATGAAGGGAGGTGAGCGTGTACAAGAGAAGGGCATGGAGAAGGTTTACAAGTGCGCAAGAGTGTAGTGTAGTGGTGGGAGAGGGTTTTGCGGTAACTATATGGTGTAAAAGTAAAAAAAAAAAAGGTACAAACATGTTTCTTAAAAAAACTAGGGTGTCATCTGTGTGTGTCTCTCACAGTCATGAGGTCAAGTCTTGCATGCACGAGATAAGATACAACAAACACGAGAAGAACTGGGTACCTAGGTAATATGTCATGCAGTTCTGACCGGGCCATGCTGTATGAGTCTATGTGCACAGGAAACTTATGTGCAACTGCAATGATGGAAATTGAAAATAACAAAATACTTTGTAGTCACAGATGCGCCCGCGGAAATGTTATCTACATCTGTAGTATTTAACTTACCAACTACAATGTTCAATAACAGTAATTTTTAGAAAGCTATGCAATTGATCTCAAGGATGTAAGAGAGGTGCATGCAGCCACTAAGTGGTATCTTGCGACCACAATGGGGAATGACAAAAATTCCAATGAACACGGTGGTTGATCTCCCAGACGCGGATGGCTATTTTGCGACCACAAGTTGCCCTTCAGCACCATTTTGCATAGAAAAATCCAAACAATAGCAAAATTAAGCCCAAATGACTCCCAAGGATGAAAAATCCAGAGAAAAAAACAATATACCAAAATAAAAATAAAACTAAGCTAAACAAAAGTGAATAAAAATATGGGTTACCTCCCAATAAGCACTACATTTTATGTCAGCAGCCAGACTAGATTCTCATGGCTTAAGGTGGATTAATGGAGGACATAGGGATCCATAACCCCCCACGAGCTATGCTTCTTCTCCTTTTTCTTACTCTCTTCTTCCTTTTCGTTGCACTTCTTACTAGGCTTCACTCCTCCATTATCCCTTTTAATGCTTTCTTCAAACTCTCCCTTATATTTTGCTCTTTCCAATTACCTTTTTCCTGCATTAAAGCTTCTTTTACACTAGAGATATCACTTGAAATGTTAGCATACACATCAAAATCTTATTGCATCGCCCCATTATCTTTAACCTTATGTGAATTCTTTAGAAGTTTAGAATATATGAAGAAAGTTACCTGGTTCGAACCTACTTGCAAAGTGAGGTTGCCCTTCTCCAAAATTAGATCACTTGCCTTGACTAACACATTCTCTACCACTCCTAGAGGCTTTCAGGTAGATCTATCAGCAAGTTTAACAACCAGGCATGTTGGCTTCACCACTTCCATGCCAAGTGCATGAAATGCAAAGCAAAACATGACATTAACACTGACACCTAAATCACATAAGATATTTTCAAAAGAATTACTCCCTATGGTGCATGGGATGGTAAAACACCCTAGGTATTCTAGCTTAGGTGACAAAGCATGTCCTTGCTTTTGCGCATCCTGCATATCACCTAACTTCAGTATCCTAGAAGAAACTTATTATGGAGATCTGCAAAGTCTAGGCTTTTCTTAGGTTCAATCAAATGAGCATTCATATCTAACTTTTCAAACTTATTCAAAACTTGCATACCTGCCCCCTTGCTTTTGTTAAAATTAGCCTTTAAGAAAATGGAATTTTTAATTTATAGGGCAATGGGTTTGCGTGATTCTTCTCCTCCTCTTCTTGGTTTACGGGCCACATTTCTTCTTTCTTTGCCTGTTCTGTGAAAGGCTATAGTTCCTCGTGCTTGAGGGTCATTAATTGCATATTTTTAACATGTTTAATTGGATTAGTTTCGATTATACTAAGTAGTGTACCTATAGTCTAGAAGCTATCTCTTTCGCCAACTATCCTATTTACACCTCTAGATTTCAAGGGATGAGTGTTGATTCCACAAGAGTCTGCCAGTCCTATTCATATAATCTTGCATAGTTTTGGCTAGGTTGCCAATCATTTCATTTGTAGACTTTGCTTGCTACTGGTTTTGCGTTTGAAACCCTAGCAGGCTTTGTGAGTTTCTCAAGAGAAGTTAAGGTGTTCCTCCAACCAAGCTTGTAAATAATAGAGTATGGATTTCTACCTTATCCAGCTTGATTCCCAACAAAGTTAATTTGCTCATTTTGGCCATTGCTTATCCCTTCGCCTTTACAGTCATGTGTTGGATGCGGCCTTACTCACATATCACAACTTTGAATCCTAAAGGCTAGCAATGTTTGAGAATTACTTACCAGTATGTCGTTAATCTTTTTGGACAAGAGCTTCACTTTAGCGGCACGGACTATTACAATATCTACTTCATGTATGTCGGAAACCCTTCCTGTCATGGACCTCTCAAATGGCCATTGATAGGTATTTAAGGCCATCTCCTCTATCAATGCTCATGCATCATCAATAGTATATTCATCATTACACCACCTACAGCTGCATCCAAAATTATGCGTAACTGACTAGGAACCCCACTATAAAAGTTTGTACCTGTATCTAGAATGGGTAGTCATGCTGCGAGCATTTCCTAAGTAGCTCTTTAAAGTGCTCCTACCTTTTGGCAAAGTTTTCCGAGTCAAGTTGTTTTAATGTTTCAATTTCAAGCCTTAACTAGACAGTCTTAGCTAATGGAAAATACTTTATAAGGAATCTATTCACCATGTCTTGCCATGTGAGTATGCTCCCAGGCAGTAGAGATTGTAGCCATTGTTACACCTTATCCACAAGAGAAAATAGAAACAATTTAGCTTTAATAACATCATCTAAAACTCCATTAATTTTAATAGTATCACATAATTCAAGGAAAGAGGCTAGATGTGTATTCGCATCCTTATATGTAGCTCCATCAAATTAGTTTAGCTACCTTATATTAATTAAGACAAGCTTCAATTCAAAATTACTAGCATTAGTCGGTGGTCTAACTATGCTTGTTATGTGAGGGTTAATCACGAACAACATATCATCCTTATTTGCTCTTTGACTTGGTGAAGGAAGTTGTGCTTAAGGCTCCAGTGGCGATGGGTTGTCTCCTGCCATCTTTTGTAGTTCTTGCTCACATTGGAATAAGGCTTTGTGTCTCACATGGAGAGTTCTCTCAATTCTTAGATTAAATTCGTATCTACACTCTCACTCCTATGCATATAAGAAGTCTCCAACCCAAAAGTCAATTCCAGAAACACAACAATAAATATTCAAAAAAAATGGAAAAAGAATGAGAGAGAGAGAGAGAGATGAATCTCTAAAGAAAAGAAAAAAATAAAAGAAATTAAAATGACTAATCCAACGGTCCTCTAAAGTGTTTTATAACACTTGCTGCCCTTCTCGGTAATGATGCTAAAATTTGACATAGGTCATTACCATACCAAAACTAAATTTATAATTAAACATAGTACTGTGATGAACACAGGTATCATCCCATGAGGAGGAGTTTGGTGTTTATTAATGAAACTAGGTTCCTATTAGTTAGACCGCAAAACTGAATGAGAAGAATGGGAACAAACTAAGACGAACACCAAAAAATGAGACACGGGTCAAATTAACAAAGTACCAATAATTAGAGAATCTAATCCCTTGTGCAATGATAATTTCCAATATGTGCTAATTATTGTTAATTATCAATTCAATTGATGTAGTTATAAATTATTAATCCTGAGGTTTATAGAATATTCTCCTATAACTTTAACTCAAGATTTAACAAGTATTCCCAAGTGCAATGGAGTCAAGTTATTTGATTCTGTGATTAATAATATGTTGTCTGTAGTAATCCTATAGTTTCACTCCTATTATTCCCACAGATTCACTCCTATTATTCCCACAGATTAATGTTTACAAATGTAAATCTAGAGTGCAAATTTCACTTTTATTATTCCTCACATAGCCACAAATTAATTAATGAATTGGTCAATTTCCTTAATTATTAATCAAAGTGACAATTGCAAATAACTCACGCAAGGACAATTGATCAAATCCTGCACACAAATTCCACTAATCAAATACACAAGGAACTAGAATAAAATTTAGAAAACCATATTATAATCAATGAAAACCATCACTAAATTAGTCATCATCCAAAACAACTCAAAATTAAAGGAAAACTTTTAAAAAAATTAGTCTATAATTTTGGTGCTACTTGGACAAAAGAATTCTCTCTATGAATGGTGTGAATTCCTTCCTCCACCTCTTCAAACTTGTGTACTTGTGTTTCTAAGCATTGAGAATGAAAAACTAAACTTCTAAAACTTATTTTTCACATCTTTTTATATGTAGGTGGTTAGGATTGTGAAAAGTGTCCCAAAGATCGCATGAAAATATGCTTCCAAAAATTGTTTAGATTGTTGATGCTACACCTCTCACGATTCCAACTTCAACTATTGCACTCACAAACCCGTGTGCGCTAATTACATAAACTCTGAAATTGTGACTCACGGCCACAACCTCTCCTCCTGAAATTACGATATCCATCTTTACGTCCATGACTCTTGGCTTGCTGAAATTCCAGTGTTATGCAATCCAGCTTGCGGTCGTCAACCTCTAGCTCATAGTCACATAATCTTCTACTACGATCTCAAGGCTTCCTGTGCTAGTTCCTACAATGCTTCTGCTAATGCTGGCACACTGGCTTCGTTTATGGGCCTAAAACCAATGTTCGCAACCGTGATCCACCTACAAAATCAATTGTTGCTAAACTTTTGCCCAAAAATCATATTGTGCCATCCAAATTCATCAACTTTCATCCCTAACACGTAAATTTTAATTATAAGCATTTTCACCATGGATTTTAACACTCAAAATCACAAATAGCCACAAAAATTACTCAAGTGCAAGGCTAAAATCACTATAAACTCTAATATTATCAAATGACTACCATTGAAATGGCTTAACCGATTCTAATTATGATACTAATAGGTAGACATTTTTTGCAACTCAAACCAGGATTCATGAGATGGAACTAAAGCTCATATGTGTATATCGAGTAGTCCATCAATTTCAAGAACGAAAGTCACAATCAGTTCTTACATATGGAAAAGCAAATTAAGATTTCACATCTCAACAAAAAAGACAAAAAGGAAAAAAAATGAACATCATCTTCAAGCTGCTACATATATTCATGATTAGAATAAAGATGTCGAAGTACCCAGTGTGAGCTAGCTGTACAGGTTATGAAGTGAATGCAATTCCTGCTCCAGTTGGCTGCATACATAAATGGTGAAGTATCGGTGCAATGAAACAGTACAATCCTCATAATTGATCTCTTAATAGTCAGACATATTTGCTTCCACTTCACCTTTACAAGGGGAATTTAAGTATTGAAGCTTATTTTTTAAGAAAAGAATAAACAGCTGCTGCGGTGGGACGCTTTTCAGAGTCCCCTTCCCGTCGGTATTACCAACTTTATAAAAGGTATACAAACATAGCATGAAAGTACTAAGTTTAAAAAAATAACATTATTGTAGTTTTGTTAACGCCAGAAATATTCAGTTTATTTTTGTAACAACATATCATTAGACTAGAACATAAAGTTCATGATCAGGAAAGGAGGAACGGATCAGCAAGTTTCCTTTGGCAGCTAGTTTTATAGTGAATGTTCAACCAAATTAATTGCTTAGGTTTAGTCAACCTGGACAAAATTCGGAAAAGTTATACATACACTACAGACCTTCAAAATTTCCGAGCCCAAAACAACCAATTGATGAGGTCTTCCATGTGAGGACTAATTGCCCTTCACATGGTTCTCGAGAGTACAATTCAATTTTTTTCTATAATTTTATGCCTTAATGGTGAAACATAAGTCATGATAATGATAAGGACCATGAGAACTTAAAGGACTCAATGAAGATAGAGGTGGGAAAAGAAAAGTTGGGACTAAAGAGGGATATCAACTCTATTTTTTGAGTTGAAATTTCTCATAGATTCAATTTCACATTCCCTATGTAACTTGACAAAAACACTGATAATTGGGTTTATAGAGATATAGGGTGCAAAAGAACTGAATACAAAGATTTGACAGAATTTAAGGAAGCTAAGAGAGTGCGCGCAAAATCAATAAAATTATTGCTGCTCACTCGCTAGTTGAACTCTCGGACAAAAGCTCATCCAGCAAATCAGATCCCAAGTCCTCAAGAACCACCATACTCTCTTCTCCAACTCGTTTCCTTTTACCGCTCCTTTGTTTCGACAATCGGCTTAGCATCTTGTGCGACTCCTTCAAGACCTTAGCAGGCGATGAACCCTCGTTGCAGCTATAATTCATCCCTTCAAGCGATTTCACAACTTTTTCCGAGGGAAAATTGAGGGGAACCGAGGGGCCTCTCATGGCAAATGCAGCTTGGTCATATGCCAAAGCTGCCTCTTCTGCTGTGTTGAATGTTCCAAGCCAAACCCTCATCCCATGCCTTGTCGAATCCCTTATCTCCGCTGCATATTTCCCCCATGGCCGTTTTCTAACTCCGATGTAGTGCTTCTCAGCTTCATTGCTTTGAACATTCTTGGAATTAGGTTTGGCTTCTCTCTTCGGATGCCCATCAATCAATGAAAGGCTCTGAGTCTGATGTTCTCCCAGCTTACAAGGTGAAGACTCCATCCTTGAGGTGATTAGTTGTTACTCGATGTGAGTATTACTGCAACACTTTTGGCTTGAGATGGAAAGGAAACTAGGGAGAAGTCTAATATGCTTAAATGTTTGGTTTTGACATAGAAAGAGCCAAGAATCTTGGACAAATAGGATGCCTTGGCTTCATGATAACAAGAGCTTGAGGAAACTTATAATGGGGATTGAAGGTTGTGATTATTGCTGTATTTTATAATCTCACGCTTGAAACTAGCTATAGGTAAAATTCAATTAGTTTCCTTCAGGGTTCTTTCCATAAATTCCATGAGGCTGGTTTCGAATGTTCAAACTAAAAACACAGTAATATATAAGCGGTTGATACCGTGAAGTGCTTCTAAATAATTCAATTATAGCGGCTGCTTCTTATAATGTTTTTCTGCTGTAGTTTCGAAGTCTTCTTGATATGGTCTCCATCAACTCTATGTTTGATTTGTTTTGTTTATGAAATAAATTATCCGATATTGTCATATTCATCATTCTTTTGTTGTTTGCCAATCTGTCAATTTGAAGACCTCAGAAAGGGTGGATTAAATGTATTTTTTGTCATTTATCTGTCACAATTTGGCATTTTGTTCTTTAACTTTCACTCTTAACAAAAATATCCTAAAATAAAAAAAAATGTCAATTTAAAGAAACAAAATTCCAAATTTATCATAATGTTGTACGTGAGAAGTATGTATCGATAAAGTTGCAGACTTTTTGACAAAAAGCACACACCATATTACTTTACCAACAGTAACATGTAATTTTGGCCACAGAACTACAAATTTTTGATGAAATTAGGTTTTTATCCTTAAATTGCCAAATTTTCTCAATTTTTTTTAAAATAAAAAGTTAAGAAGACAAAATGCCAAACTGAAAAGTTAAAAAACAAAAATTACATTTACTCCCAGAAATGGCTATTGATCATACCGATTAGATCAAATTTTGGCGCGCTGGTAAATCCGAGCAGCCAAATTCAATTGTCACGGGTTTGTTCTCATAATATGATCCGATCTAAACATTACAACCTAGCCATCATTTGCCTTCACAAACTCATAGAAAAATACAAAAATAAAAGCACAAAGATAAAGTGCACTAATTACCTTGTAGATTGATTGGTTGGCATTCATAATAGATATCCAAGTAGACTAATATACCATTGTGATTGTATTTGAGTGGAATCATTTTCATCGCTTAAATATATAAAAGATCATTAATCTAGATGCTGTTTTGCAGTCTAGGTGATGTTGCATCTAGTGAAAATTCTTTGAGGCCGTGCAGTCTGACAGTGTCACATTCTTTAATAACAACTAATTATTTTTATCCTATAATAATGATGCGAGATGCATCATATATATTATAAAGCATTATTGAGTGTTGTGCTTCCTAAAACCATTTTTTATGACCCTAGCCTACTAGATTCGAATCAAGGCGCAAATATTGGACTATGTAGATTAAAATATACAAAATACGTATGAAATTAATATTATTTTATTACCTCATCATTTGTACAAAATATATACAGTTAATAGCAAATGATATTCACTTTTTTTATTAGGATTATAATTTAAAGGATTATTTTGAATGATAAAAAAGTTTATATGTATAAATTAATCTTTAACAATTATGTATACTCAGATTGATCATTTAATATGATTACATTTATTTTTCTATTATAACCTTACTTTGGATATTATTCGATTAATAATATTAATGTTAAAATAATAATTTGAATAATATATATGTAATTTCTATTACCTTAATTATTTAATCATAACTTTTATTCAAGATTATTTATCCTATAATTTTGTGATTTAATAGCAGACCCTTACTTACTCAATAACTTTAATCAATCAAAGTACTCAAAGTGAACACACCCCAAGGCTAATCAAATGTTCGCTTTAGGGTTTATTCACTTAGGGTGATTAAACTTAATTAATTAATTTATCTATACTAATCATAGGTTCACTTAGAAGGATAAGGCCTATGATAAAGCATGGGTCCGGCACTAAATGATAAAAATCTTGGACAAATAATTAATCTCACTAAGTGTGATAAAACAATCCTAATTAGTTGGCCCATTTGATATTTTATGTAAAAGACAATTTTGTCACTCAATATGATTATTACTAATATTTTTTATAACATTTAAAATTAAATATAATTTTTTAATATTTATAAGTGAGGAAAAATATATAAAATTTGTAGTAATTTAGTTTTGTTGAATAAATATCAAATAGAATGATGTAGTAGATATGACTATATTGATTTATGAAGAGATATAAGTAATAAATAAAAGATATATAGTTTTTTAAAAATTTTGAAGTAAGGGTATTTTAGAAAACAAAAAATAGTCACATTAAATAATCTAACTTAATGAGCATATCATTAAATTATCCCGTTATTAATTTATCATTTAAAATAATGCTTAGAACTCTAATCATATCAAGTAAAGTGAGCATGACTTTAGGCGATAAAACTCGTGATAAAATATGAGCCCATTATTTAATAAAATATTGAATAAGATATCCAACACAACAAATTGTGATAAAATAATCTAAACATATTAACCCATTTAATATACTTATTTTTAAGTTTTTCTACATTCTATTTGATATTAATAAATACATTACTAAATTATCATGAGATTAATTTATTTTTTAAAATAATTTTTAAAACTTTAATCCAATCCATCAAGCAACTTGGATCGCATAAAATTTTACAACGCTTATTTAGTATGCCCAAAACGCTTTATTCGGGCCTAAACCTATCATTTGTCGTCTTGCGTCGGCAGATGCCACCTATGACTAAATATATAGAATATTATATCGATGTGTGTGTGTGTGTGTATAATTAGGTAGACTTCTGAAAAGGAGACCCAATATTAAACAGAAACATACCACTTGATGTTTTATAATATGCATATTAATACGTGCATCAAAGCAGCAGCGTGAGTTCCTTCCCAGGCAAAGTAGAATTTCTTCGTCCTAGTACGAAAATATTATTTTATACCAGTAATATTGGAATTTCCAGTGGAGCTTATATGCCTCATTCTTTCAGTTGACCCTGGGTTGGGAATAACAAATTTTTGATTAAAAACTTGCTAAAACGCATTAAATATGATTATTCGCAAGTATGGTATGGGTGCATAAGGTAAAGCAAATGTTTTGTGTTGGCTGATGGAACTTTATGAGTACAATTGTGTTCCTGAACCTTGATTTGACAGAACAATTTAGAAACACTCGCACTTCACATGTTCATTGTTTTCTTGGAGTCTCCCGTAAGGAATTTGAAAGCTTTCGTGGTTCAAAGAAACCCTAAAGAAAGTCTAGGGTCTTTGTTAAAGGAAAAAAAAAACATAAAATTTGATTGATTTAAAGTAAATTTTAAAACACTAGCAGTTTTAGATAGATTCCTAGTGCTACCATAAATTAAGTTTTATTCAATTTGAACTCTAAATCAAAGTAAATTTCAATACACTCGCCAACTAAAAATAAATTCATGGTGTCAGTTTAAATTTAGCTATTTTGGATGATCGTTGTGCTGGCATAAATTAATTTTTATTCAATATGAGACACAAATCAAAGTAAACTTCAAAATACTAACCATTCAAAATGGATGTTTTGTGATCATTTAAATTTAATAGTTGTAGACAGATTCTAATGCAAGCATAAAATAAGTATTATTTTATCAGTAAAAGAAAGTTTCAAGATACTAAGAATTCAAAATAAATTTCCTGTGTTGGTTTAAATAAAACTCTTTTATAATCAAATAAAAATAAACTTCAACTTGTTAAATGAATCCATGGATAAATATGATGCAATTCATTCACCAAATTTATATATCTATTAAAGCTGCATATTAAAATTAAATAAAGTGCTAAATTCCTCATCTGATAAACTTAAGTTCAACAAAAGTGCAGCTAGAGCAAATTAGCTTCTACTTTAATTAAGTCACAATTAAAGTAATATATCTCACAAGGTTCGAAATTCAAATGAAGAAAAGGGAAAAAAAAATGTCAACCAGTGACTCAAGAAATATACATTAATCTAAAATTATATATACACTGAAACATGTGTGAATAAATGAATCAAGACATGCCCTATGAAGATCCAGTTAGATATAACAACACACAGTTACCTAAAGCATGATGTTGGAACAGAGGAAAATAGGTAAAATACACAAAATTTGTTGACATAATTTGGAGCTCAACTCTTACTTTTGTGGAGATCCTATCTACAAGAACAATCTACTATCAACCAACAAAAAGTAAAGCAAGTACAGGTGATTCAAGCAGCTTCACAAACTAGCTTTTCCATTCATAGGTAAAGTACAACTCAAATTCTTCCCACCCTCAACACTAAACTAACCCTCTTGTAAGTGTCTAAATTTGAGTCAAACACCATTAAATCACTCCACTCAACTAGTTGCTTTACATCACCAAAACCTAAACTAAACATGACACAAGTAGAACATGTGTGAAGGACCAAATTTTCCAACTTTTCTCTAATAATTCCCATGTTCCTCCATTTTTGAGCTGCTTCCTACTGATATAGATCAGTCCTCAAATGCTTTCAAACTTGAAGCAGCAAATCTAACTCAAGAATCAAAAAATAGTTTTCCTGCCCAAATTTGTCGAATGCTATTGCAACATCAAATTAGAATCCTGGCTGTGCCAGATGTTTCAGCTCCTTGAAAGTAAGGATAGATAAGTTCATCTTTCTCAAATTTTATCCAATTCCACCAGTTGTTGACTTGCTGAATTTAGAAAATACCAAATCTTTTTTAAAAACTAATGTATTGAAAGCCAAGATTCTAGGACTAGTTGTATTTCATGGCTCCAGTATAAAAGTTTGGGAGAATTTTTATTTCAGGTCAATGATGAGGGCAAAGTTGCACTTAACTATTTGGCATAATTCATGGGCAGGATTAGCTGTAAAGGGTGTAAGAAAAGCGAGGCTTCTTATATATGTGCAACTAGTGAATGATTATAATTTATATTATATTATTAAGAATATTATAAACTCATTTTGATCCTATAATGTAAATTACATAATTATTCTTATTACGATTTTTTATTTTTCTATCACTTTTCTAACTTTTCTTGTAACATAATTTTATTTGTGTTTTCTTTTTTTCGATTTCTTCTTATGTTTTTATCTTCTTACTCTAATTTTTTTTTACTTTTATAATTTATTAATTATTTCATACATGCATAGGACGTACAACTTTTATTGGGAAAATAATCAAACAACATAAAACAACGAATGTTAAGTTATATTATATTTTAATAGTTTTCATTAGGTCGTGACCGATATAGTTATTCTATCTTTAGAGAGGTTTGGAAAGTATAAATTAAAGTTGCCATTGTACTATATATATATATATGATACACTTAGGAAAAATGCAAACAAGACATGTGCTTCTTTTTTTAATTCTTATTCCAACAAATGCAACTTGCAAATATATATTGGGCGAAAGAATTAAAGTCATTATCCATCCATAAAGTGCGAACTCATCATCCAAAAAATCTGAATTTTTTTATTCAGAGCTATGATTATTTATTTTTAACCGAATCACCCCAAATGTTCTGGTCAAGAATTGTTGCATTCTGTCAACTGGTCAATTCACTTGATGACCTCTGCAATTGAATGGTTTTGGGCTTCGCCATATCTTGCCTTCTTCCGTCGGCGGACGTTTCTGATTGGGGTGTTTTCTTGGTTATGACAAAGCCATTCAAGCCACAAAAAACTTATTGTAAAAGTTCAAAATCCTATGAAATCCTCAGCAGGTCTTTCAATCTATGCAGCACCTCATTCATGAAACCCTTTAAGAAGATCTCTAAGCGTCATTCCATTTATTATTAACTAGATAAATACGTACTCTTCACGTGTGCTTAATTTTAAAAAAGATAATTTTTTCTTAATTAAAATTAATTCTCAAAAATAATATTCGGATTAAGGAAAAAGAAATAAGATGATTGCTAAAGATATAAAAGATTTTAAAAAAGAAAACTGAGAAAAGATAAATGATAGAAAAATAGGAGTATTGTAAAAAGTTTATACTATGGCACTTGTGCACTTAATATATAAAAAAATTCATAAAAAGGAAAAAAAAACAGAAAGCTATTATGAATGAGGTAAGAGATTAAAAGGAATAAAAAGAGAAAAGAAAAATAATATGAGAATAGAGGTATTTTGCAAAGTTAACTTTGTGATTTTCAGAAGTAATTAATATTGGGGCCACACACATAGATTAATATATATACTTCTGCTATACTCACGTCATTCTGTTTGTGTGTATGTTTCTCATTGATAATGGTTAATCTCCTTTATAACTTTCTTTCTTAAATCCCGATTCCAGACGAAGAGGTGACACGGAAAGAAGAAACAGACGAGGAAATAGAGGAGAAAATACTAAACCAAATTAAGGAGGCTAATAGAAAAGCTATTTTATATACATATAGTCATGATTTTTTTTTTCACAGATGCATACATTGCAGGAAATCCTTTGATGATGCCATCTCTGAATGATTTTCCAAAATCAAGATAACTGGTTGAGATTTTTGAGTTCACTTAAAAACAATTACGACATATGAATATATTACTTTATTTGCTTTTCGTCTATTGATCAACCAACCATGGTTAAAATTTATTACAAACCGAAAGAAATATTTTGACGAAGTCTTGGCTATTTAGTAAGGTTTCAAGTTGAACAAGTGATCAAACAAAGGAAATGTCTCTAAGATTTAATGGAATTTCCACGCATACCTCCACGAAATATACATTGGGATCATATATATATCTTTCCAGGCTACGAAGCATGCATGCTTGAAACGTTGTCGCACAAACTACATTACTGCAATTAGTTATCCCTCTCTTTATCCTCTCGATATCCCTTTTGTTTCATTTTTATTGTGTGATCACTTTACAAGTCATACCCTGTTATTGAAGCATTTATCATACCATCAAAAAATCCAAAAATTCATATTTTTAAAACAATTTGTCCCTTTATATCTGAACCAAAGATTGAAAAATATATAATTGATTGAATTTAAAAAACACTAATTACAGTTGGAAGTGTTGCAGCTACAAGGAACGGCACACTGAACAGTCAGGGTGGCCTTTTAGGGCAAATTGGTCCATTCTTTGTAATTCTTTTACTATACCTATAAATTGAGAAGTAAAATATATTAGAAACGCAATTTTTTTAGAGCTTTTAGACATAAGGAACACTTAGAGAAAATGGACAAGGCACAATAAAAGCAAGAAAGGAGGAATCCGCATGAAATTGAAGAGATTGCTACATCTCAGCACCACCCAGCAATCAAGACCAAGCTTTTCTATTCTTTTTCTTTTATTGTTGAGTTTGAAGGACGATGATACAATTAGCCATGGTTTTTGTAGAATACTTTATGGATTGTTAAATTATTTCCTAGTTCCTTGTGTTGATGTTTGGTTATCGATGGATGCATGATTTATAATTGACTGTTGTTCTTATTCTTTGCAATTAATGAATTGAATTGTGATTAAAGTACTTAATTAATCCTTTAATTAATCTATGGCTATGTGAAGAATAATGGAAATGAAGCTTAAGCAGTGCACATCCAATTGTAAATATTGGTTTTATAGAAATAACAAGAACAAAACTACACAACTAGTGTGGGTTCATATTATTGATCATAGAACTAATTTTCAATTAATTGGATTGTGAGGGGACATTGAATTTTAAATTGAAGTGATTAGAGAGTCTGGGGGATATCTTAGAATTAGCATTTTATAATAAGACAATTAAAATAATAATTAACGTAATTCCTTATATATTAAGAACCTACACAACACAATAAATGAAATTCTTCGTCATTGGAATTTTGTTGTCGATTGTTAGTTGCTTTGTTCTTGAAGTGTTCATTAGTTGACTTTTTTTTTTTGTTATTTTTCTTAATTATTGCCCTGGCACGGCCTTACTAATGGCTACTTAGTTATATCAACAAACACACACATGCACACTCCACTTGTAGATAAGATATTCGTACTCATTAAGTATTACCCTTACATATTTCTAATTTTAGTGTGGTGATAACACAGATTATTAACAATCCCTAATCTTTGACATTTTTTAACTCTTGTCACTTTGTTCATTTTTGGGCATTAAAGCCAATATTCATCAATTTTTGTCTCAATTTTGTCCCTTCATACAGATTTTGACAAAAACCCATCCAAAATAAGTCACGGGATTTGCACTTGTCACTATAACAAAGATATTCCTAGTTATATTTATTCAAAATATCTTTAATAAAAAAATATCTCAAATGTTATATATTTCAAAATATATAGAATGAATTATAAAATATATTGTATATGATATAAAAATAATATATTACACATTATATAAAAACTATTAATATATATAATATATTAAATATATTAGATATTATATATGATATATTTTATATTCATTTATAAATATGTATATATATATATATAATATTACACCTAATATATTAAAAATAATATATACACTATATAAAATATGTTGTATATTTATAAGATATATCATATATTAAATATTTTATAATGTTATAAAATAGATTATTAGATTAATATATTGAGATTTTTTAAAATTAATATATAAATATATATACCAAAAAAAATTACTACTTCCAAAAGACAAAGTTGATAATTTTTTTTTAAATTTGAGGGGACTAAAGTGAAATTTTAGATAGTATTATGATAATTTTACATCTAGTAGACTAACGCGTGCAACTTACATGACTTGTATTTAGCTGGACCAAATTGAAACGAAAATGAAATTTTAAGCACTTCAACATCAGAAAATGAATACAAGGGATGAAAGTGACAAACATGTAAAAGATCAAGGACCGAAAATTATGTTATACCCATATAATATGTAGTGATGATTCAATGATACAATAGTATATAAAGATAATAATTATTTTTTGTGTTATAAATATGTGTGTGTGTGTGTGTGCATGGGCATGATTGTGAATATAATAATTAAATTTTATATGTATATATAAGGGATGGAGTAATTTGAATTTGAAATTTGTGTACATCTTTTGATGAGAGCAAATGTCTAGATTGTGGATATTTGATAGGAAATAAAATTCTTCCAAATTCCCAACCAAACATATTGTTTGTAATTTATAAATAGAAATAATTTCAGACACCTTCCCTATAAGTTAGCAAAATTACTAATTTTATCTCTCTTTCTTTAAAATAACAAAAACACCCTCCGCAAGTATATAGTATTTATATATTTTTCAACTCTAAGTATCTACTTTAAATTTTTTTAATAATATATTTCAATTCAAAAATACATTTAAGTGTTTTTTAAAAATATGAACTTATATTTGTATTAGATGTACCTAAAGATTATATACAAGATTGAATAAAAATAACAATCCAATTTGAAAGAAAATATTTTGTTTGAACATTATGTAATGTTTAAAAATTTGATGTCGAGCTAATGTCTTGACTTTCATTTCTAAAATGATGTAAATGTTCTTATGTTTAATCTCATGAGGAAAGTATTTATAATTTTAAAAGGCAGTGCTGTATAATCAATAATTACATTAATTTGTAGGAGAGATAGATGTAATCTGTTTTACCAGCCAATGATAAACTATATCTACATTACGGCTCTATTCAATTTAATAACTAACTATGGGCATTTTAATAAATTTTTTAAAATATTCCTCTTGATAGATCTATTTATAAAGTACAATAACTACCTTTGGTTTTAAAAATAAATGGGTTAAAAAATCTTTAATTTTTTCTTTTTTCTCTTCATGACTATCATTTAAATTCTTTTTCTCTGTTTTTTTTTTTTGACTAACATTTTGTTTCTTCTTTTATCATTTTTATTTCCTCTAATTTTTTATATCCTTTTTAAAAAAGTATAATTAAGTAATTTTATTTTATCATTGAACTACGAACAATATAATAATTTTATATTTTATAACAATTAATGAAATTATAAATTTTTTATAAGTATGCACACACATAAAGTGTGCTAAGTTTTACTAATATAGAGAATGCATGAAAGCATTTTTTTGGTTTTTTAATAGAATTTGTAAAATACCATCTTTAGTAAACTCATTATAATCACTTCCTTTGATTCTCCAAAGGGAGAAATAAAATAAAATAGAGGATTTATCAATATAAGCATTTCCTCACATTCATTAGAAAATTATATTATATAAAGCAACTAGTTTTGGTTATCATAATAGATTCAATTAGAACCTCTTCATTGTTTGCTCTATTCTCCAATATAAAAAGGGAAACATATTAGAGAGTTTATTTGTAAAATTAGGTCATCTCCGTTATTAAAAAAAATAATTATTTTGGACTTAATAATTTTTGACTTTTTTATTTTTTAACAAGTGTTCACACCAATAACATAAAATATATATTTTATTCAAAATATACTTCTTGTTACACAAGCAACAAGTGGTGCTGGGCCCCACGATTAATTTTGATGGGATTCTCTAATGGAGCGAAGTATTGAACTCCCGTTCAATCTTTGCAGGAAGAGGTATTTTATAGCTCAGTCCAAGCAGCAGTGCACAAAGCCGAAGCTCCAATGGATTTCCAGGCAGCTATCATGAAATGCCTTTAATCCTCATTGATCATATACAACTTTTGTCCGTCTGTAATCATATCCACCTCTAGAATTTTACCTCCATCTTCTGATAAAATACACGATCCATCAGCCAACTTCAGCTGCTTTGATGCTGCTTCTATTAGCTCTTCAATGGTGTTAGGAACCCACATTACAACGCCGTGTCTTCTGCCTTCTTTAGGATCAAGCCACGGATGAAATGGGAACAGTGTGCACTTCTTTCCACGCATTTTATCTGTTGTAGACCAAAAGTTCTACAGTTTAGAAGCTTTTAGCAGTATCACAAACAAGTAGCTGAATTTGCGGACAGTTTGGAATTGGGATTCCTGCATGAAGCTTCATAAGTACTGATCATTAACCTATATGGCATTTGCACGGGCTGTCGCATACCGGATCCACCTAGTAGGCTGCTATCTCGTCATACTCATCCACACTGAGCAATATTTTTCTATCTTGTAGATTTTAGTTGAATGTTCATCGCAAGTATTGTCAGTTATAATCGCTTGAAGTACTGTTTCTACCTTGTTCTGAAGTGTTAATCGTAAGAATCGAGGAAAAAGGTTAATGTACCTGTAACCGCTTGTGAGTAATCAGCAATTTCTGATAATTGAGCCATCCTTGCCTGTTCGAGAAGTCTAATCATGTTTTTGTTTCCGCACATTCGCCCTTCATCCAATGCAGTGTTTCCATACCTGAAAATGTTGTCCTTCACAAGTCAATGCCTGAGCTGTTGTAGTGAACTTTAAGAATAAATGTAATCACAGCGCATATACATTAATTTTCTGATTAGTGCTCAGTAAGATATCAAGTTCTAAAGAAAAGTAGTTCAGTGGAGAAATCTGAAGCTTGTAATGCAGAAAAATCTGGAAGAGATGCCCAAACAAGAAGAACCGTACCTGTCCTTTGGGAAAACACTGGCTCCTGCTTCCAAAAGCAACTTTGCCATCAGATATAAACCCTGAGATGCAGCTACGTGTAGTGGAGTTCGATGATCATAGTCATAGGAATTCGGATCAATGCCATTAGACAACAACCTTCTGAGCAAATCTGAATCACCTCTTACGACCACGTTGCACAACTGGCTACCAGGATTATCAATCTTCAACAGGGCTCCTTCTCTGGAAAGTAAGGAGGCGACTCTGTCATGTCCATTCTTGATGGCTTCAAATAAGGGTGTATTACCAAAATTATCTGTCCAAAAAAAAAAAAAAACCACTGCTATAAGCTCCGCCTGCATTTCTAGTTATGAATTCTATGAAGTGAGTAAGAATGGTGAGCTAACCTTCCACGTTGACATCTACACCTTCTTGTATAAGGAGAACAGTAATATCTTCATATCCTCTTGATGCAGCAAGATGCTGGGGAAGAAACAGACACGTTTTACAGCTTATGAATGTCATGCCTATGGGTTTCTACTCTTGAGTCAGGAAATGAATATATGCTATTTCGAACACAACTCATCTTAGATTCATGAAACCAATTTTGCGTTAATTTTTTATTTTATATTGAACTGACTGAAGACAGACATTATAGGGATTCAACCATACCAAGGCTGATCTTCCGTCATAATCTTTCTTTTTGGGATCTGCTCCAGATCGAATTAGGCTTTTCAGCTGATACAGGTCACCGTAACAAGCTGCACTGTTTACTCTCAAAGCAAGTTCAGCCTCTTGTTTTCCAATATGGTATGTAATATCCGACTCCAGTTGCTTAACACGAAGATTAGATTCTTTACCCTATCACAAACCATTGCATTAGTTATCTGCACAACCTGTTGTTGATTGCACAAGTTAACCGAACAGAGATGCACACACAAAAAAGTTACACAAGTATTCAATAAGCTGAGAATGTGCTGGCATGTTAGCAGAGTCTAGTTACCTCCAATAAGTTAGTCAAGACTCTGCGCCCGTCGTGAAAATATATCTCAAGAATATTGGAGAAGGATTGTTTATCAATGCGTAGGAGACGACACAATTCACAAACACGAACAGTGTAAGGCTGAGGAATATTGCAAAGAATAGAGATAACTCCAAATAAACTGTTAGGCTGCAGACGAGACACAGTATATTCTGATCCATTGTCCCCCATGCCAATCTCCTCCTGCAAAGACATTGCTCTTTTCTGTCAGTGCCACATTCAAACTTTAAGACTTAACACATTTGATGCATAATATGAGTAATAACCATAAGTAACAAGACTGGCTGCCCAACTCATGAGAAACCTCGAGATCAGAAGGGAAATGATTACAAAGGATCCAAATTAAAGATTCACCAAGAGCATCCATGATATAATACCAAATTTGGAGTACAGATATTTGCTAACATATTGTTTTTGTTATCTGATGGAACAAGATTATTATGTGTCCTAGGACTGTTCATGAGCATACAGACGCCCAATCATTTTGTAAAAGCTGACAAGTGGGTATAAAAATTTTGGAGGATTTTGTGGATTATAATAAAAGCAAATAGGCAAGGTCAAATGTCTCACCAGAACACCATGACAAACAATATAGAGTTGATCTACAACATTTCCTTGTTCCATTATCACTTCTCCAGGGAGAAAAAATTCTTCACGGACCCGAGTTACCTGCAGAGAAATGATTTGTAGGGTAAGCATCCATTGTCTGCTCTGATCATCAATTTATAATACAATATTCAACATTGAACATTGACATATCGAAAAAGACAAACACAATATGCTCTTAATTTGGCCATCAAAGGCTAGCATGACGGTCCTGATAAAACACTAAGATGTTCTTCAAACTGCACAAGAAACAATATTTTAATATCACCATGCATCCATGTAAAAATTGAACCTCAGAAGCACACAAATGCGCAGGTGAAGACATATTTTGAATGAAATCCCTCAATCATGAAAAGAGAAACTTACTATTTGATTGATGAATTCTGTGGAGCAATCCTTGAAAAGAGGAACATTCTCCACATATGACTTGTACAGATTCTGAGATATCTGCAAGAAGTAAATGGCTTCGCCACTGAAAGAGCTCATTTTTCAACTACTATTACAAACAGATCAAAGGAACCATCTACCAGTGTACCAGAAACAGGGTAAAATTGCTTGCCACTGGAGACATGGCTTGAAAAGAGAGCAGTGAACTGAGATATATACCAAATATTTACAAACGGCACTTGTAAAACAAGCAAAATAGACAAGGAACACAGTGGGTATGGCATATGAACGTTGTACTGCCTAATCAATATATAACAAGGTAGACATGAAAACAGATAGGAGTCACTGTGTCATTGACTTTTGTCACATGAGACTCAATCCCAAACCATCATAATTTAACAAAGTAATTGGATCCAATTGAGATGCAGCGAGTTCCTTTTCAGCCAACAAGAGTGTAGTGGCATTAAAAAAATCAGATGAATGCGTCTTAATAGTGAGATCTGGACTACGGGATTCTAATTTGGTATAGAAGTACAAGGACACAGCATTGCCAAGCAAATAGACAAATGAAATAGCTTTAAATCATCTATCTTCTTGGTTTGAACTTATCCGGAATCTTGTGTGAACAATTTCAACAGGAAGAAATGCATGGTTAATGGGGGTTCTCAAAATTACACAAGTAGGAAAAACACAATAGTTTGTAGCACCTTGCAATTTTCTTCAAAAAGAAAAATGAAAAAATCAACCTTAGTTTGCTATCATACTGCATACAAGGCTTTGAGCTGCTTACCTTTGCACAAATAGAGATTGGGATATCTTGGACTAAGGTTGATTTTTTCATTTTTCTTTTTGAAGAAAATTGCAAGGTGCTACAAGGCTTTGAGCTGCTTACCTTTGCACAAATAGAGATTGGGATATCTTGGAGAACAGCAGCATCAGTGTGGCCACTTTCATATTGCAAGCGCACATGGCCTTTTATTTGATTGCGGAGGTCCCTATCCAGTTTGTTTCTGTTCATATATTTGATCAGATCTGTCATTTTATCCCTGTATCTTTCTGTTTTTGATCCTTTCACAATCAATGCAGTCATGTTACCGATCAAGTATGCACCAAGAATCATGTCAAAGGAGGCATAAATCATAATGAATATCATCTCTCTCACGTTGACTGCATGTATATCTCCATAACCTGCAAAAGTTTGCGATGAATAGGGACATACATGTCAAACATTGCACTTAGTTTGGTAAACGGAAAAGGCATATTAATCAGAAAAAGATCGCAATAGAAAGACTCAATAGAGCAATCACACACAAAGCTTAAGTTAAAAAATTGGGACCGACCTACTGTTGTCATGGTGACAATGGCAAAATACAATGAAGTAGTGTATCGTTTCCATATATCTATATCTCTGAAGTGTGAATAACTATAGTCTCCCAATGTCAAAGTCCCAATCCATGTATATGCTTCCTTCTCTTCAGGAAGCGTAGTAGCTAAATAGTAGAAAATGCATGCTGCTGTATGCGTGCAATAAAGCTCCACAGTAATAAGTTTTACTATCCTGGTAAAGAGATAGTTGATTCTGATATCCTTTTCCATCCTTCGGAAGAAATAGACAACTTTGCGAGCCCGAGTCAACCTGATCCATAGAAGATACCTCACCGCTTCCTTGTTCCCAGAAGCCTAATTAACATGTTAGATGTCATCTATTTAGCCTAACAAAGATCTTGACATGGAGAAAACAAGATACTAAGGCAAGAATATATTCATGGCAAAAACAATATGTCAACCACCTCAAATGAAACATATCCAAGGAATCAGAGGGGCAAACCTTGTATATAACATCCCAAGGCATACAGCCAAGAAGGTCAGTGAAAAAATGAGACTTGAAATACCTGAAGGGGGGCAATGGCAAGCATAAAACCAATCAAAGATTTAAAAAAGAAAAAGTGCATTAGACATGCCGCAATCTTTTTTAGCGTATAAAACAATGCAAAAATGAAAAGCACTGACCGGAGGGCAATAAGGTTATGGTTGTAGACCATTATGTAGGAATTGCTATCTCTGTAAGACACAAAAAATTGCAAGACAATGTCAATGAGAAAAGCCACTTGACCGGCAATGTCCAGAAGGAAGAGGTTCTTGGGCAGTCCTCTGAAGAATCCGAACTCCATTGGAGTGAAGAATGATGAGTAAATTGCCCATATTAGTATGAATTTCTGCCATGCCCTGTATAACCTGAACTTTTCCAAGAATCAAGTCGAGATTCCGGTTGCCAAAGTATGTATTATCACTTACAGGTGCAGTGATTCTACTTAAAATGTAGCAATCATACCTAAGCAAATTGCCATATTTAAACAGAAGTTGTTCAACTGTTTTACAGTTGGTTCCTATAAAGAGAAACAATAACGCCATAACTGCCATAATTCTTGAAATCATAGTTCTTTAGTGTAAAAGGCAAGAACACAAATAATTGCTCCTACTTGAACAGTAGTTTATGAATTTAATTGCCAGTCCATGATCCAAAAATTGGTTGCATTTGCTTTTTCCCTTTATTCTTTTTTCTTTGACAATTCATCACTCATCATTTTAAGCATAATTCTTTTTTCTCATTATTAAATTTTAATAAACTAAAAATAGTCAGCATTGAAAATCTTGGAAATGATAAAAATACATGGGAAAACGATGTAAAAAAAATACTTAAAAAGCCAGAGAGTAACGACTTCTTATAAGGTGTACTTATCCAACCTTCTGGCAGAAAAGGAAAAACAAATTTGAACCCTGCCATTCTACTAACTGAATGCATAATTTTCCTTACAAGATACCTATATAGAATAGAAAGAATCATTACAAATTTTCCTTACGAGATACTAAGATAAAGCAGAAAGAATAATAACTAATTTTCCTTACAAGATAATAATATAAAGCAGGAAGAAGAATATTGGCTACTTGAGAACAATCCATTATATACCCTATATCTCTGTCAAGGGCTATAACAATGTCCCATGTGATGTATAAATTTTGCTGGCAATTTTGTGTTCAAAACTTCTGAAAAAGCCCCTACTGATTGAACAGATATTCATATTAATAACAATATTGGACAGACGAGAATCATGTATTAAATAAATTAAATAAACTTGAATTTTCAGCCACCCAAAAAAGGCCAAAGTCAAATAAGGGGTGGGCTCAGGTATTTAAACTCAAACTCACAAGTAGATTCTTGCCATGTGTCCACCAAATCATTGACTCCTAATTTAAGACTTAACCTATATACTACCAAAATGCGTGAATGCAAAAAATAAAAAAATTAGAGTGAAAAAAATTAAAAATAAAAAATAAATAAAAAATAAATAAAAATTGATATTCGCTGAATAGAATGTCTAAAAGTATGGATTTTGACAGATGGAAAATTTTGGATAATCGGTGTTCAAACATAGCTTTATTACGTTTTCAATAAATATCTGAAATAATACTCATATTTGTAAACATCAGTTGACACAAATCAAATATTCACATGGTAAAATCTCTTTCTTGTCTCACTTTATTTATGTACTTCTGTTGTTTTAAAACGAAGGAAAGTTAGCCAAAAGCTACACAAAAGAAGTAACTGCAACTTCTAAACTTGACAAGATTCTAAGCTAATATGCGTATAGGAACAATCGGCGTACGTATAAGCATACCTGTTTTCAGGATTGACGAATAAGCCCTGTGAAAGGTCTTTCAAGCCATTGAGGACGCTCTGTCTGCTGGACCTCCGTCGCGCGGAGTCGAGCTCCAGCTCGTTCTCTATCAGCGTAAGTTGGCAGCCTCGAGACGATTTTACTCTCTCCCTCAAATCCTCCACCACATAATCCTCTCCCCCATTTTTACTGTCCTCTTCTCTATCGGCGCTCTCGTCTGTACTCTTGAACGATAATTTCCTGAAAGACGGCATTTTCGTTTTAAAGGAGGGGTTTGACAGAGAGAATTTTGATCACATATGTCGGAAGTAGCCGAAATTTCGGGAGAGAATACAGGGAATGGGCTGTGTGAAATGGAGAAGAATTTTTGGCGGACAAAAATGGAGCAGGAAAGGCCGAAAAGGGCGAGGAGTGAGATTGGCGAGATGTGATTGGTCTGATTTTTAAGGAAAGGAAGACAAACTTCAAGTGGAGAAAGGGTTCTCTTGCTTGGCGTTTCCTCAAAATATATATGGCTGGGGATGACACAGTTAGAAATGCCGGGCTTGGCAGTGAGGTATTTATAGGCAGCTCTGAGGGTTTCGATAAATGCAGAAATCTCTCTCTCTGTCTGTATTATTGTATGTTATATATTATACTTGATTTATTTTCAGCAGTTAATTGACAATATGTCTTTTTTCTATTTTTTGAACTTTTGTAAAAATTAAAAAAAAAAAAAAATTGAATGACGTAATCATAGAAGCCAAACAGCCGACAGCAGATGGGATTCTTACCATAGATTTGCAGGTTTAGTTGTCCGTTTTGGACAATATTAGTATCATGAAAAACGCAAATTTCAAGCAGATTAATTTTTTTAAAAAAAAAAAAATTTACTTGTATGTTATTTTTTATTTTTTATATCTGATATATATATTTTTTAATTCCATTATATCACTTCCAAACTTAACTATTGATTTTTGAACATTTTGGGAGGGGACAGCGGCGATGTGTTGATTCAGGCGGGATTATTATACTAACTATTTATCATCTGACTTGATAAGTTATTCTAACAAGGTTGGTGAACCAATTAAATTTAAGTCCTTGAACGGTGTATATATACTCCATTTGCCTGAAAATTATTGGTCCTTGAAGTCAAATATGATTTTTTTATGGAAATTAAAAAATGAAAACGTACAGGCTTTGCCACACAGAGTATTTAGATATAATCTCAAAAAGGAAATAAAAATTACGAATATATTTGGTTGACTTTTTAAAATGTTCTTTAGTAGTTTTATTATTTTAATTTTCCCCCAAACACATCTCAAAAGATTGAACCTCTGGCCTCCCACTTGTGAAGATGGGAGTTTGTGAGTGTTGTTTTATAGGTTATTATTTTACGGTTTGTATTTTTAGTGTTGTGTCTTGAAATGCTTATTTTAAATAAAATAACACTTAGTATGGTAGCTTAGTTTCATTAGTAAGATTAAATTTTATTATTTACAATGTCTTTCGTTGAATTTAAATATTTTAAAATTTCTATAGTTGTCATGTTGATCGATCAAACATAAAAATATTTAATCGATTGAAAATTCCACTCAATTCAACATGATCGATCAAACATCGAATTGATACGATTGAGAATTCAAGCAATTGGATATTAGAAAAAAAAAATCGTAATGGATTAAAAAATCATTTGAATTTTTGTTTAAAAGGTTTCGTTTTTTTAGATATAGTTTTGAGACCTCGAAATTAGGCAAAAATAACATTAGGCTTGTTTGGGAGGTAAAAGTAGGATCCTCAAATTGATATACAAACTTTGGCTATAATTTTATGGTCAAACGGTACAATTTGAGAGTAATTCTTGAATTTTACATTTAATGAGGGGACATAAAATTCTCATCCATACACAAGTTTCTTTATTTACAAATAGTTATTGAATGTGTCCTTTTGTTAATATAAATGATGGTATTATTATTTTCTTTTAATGCTACGTGTTATGTGATCTCTATATGGATATAATTAAAGACCAATTTAATAAATTAAATAGTGTGAGTTGTCACCTAACACAAATTATTATTTATTTCTTTGTTAAGATCAAATCCGTGATGTATGAATCTTTAGAAAATGGATTACTAAAAAATAAAATAGTTTATTGGATTACAGACAGGCCACGTTTCAGTTGACTATTACTATAATTTATTTCAAAAAAATGTTGCAGCACACAGTCGTGTTATCTCATATTTCACAGATTAGTTAATTTATTCTCGCAAATCACTCAATGACACTTGTAAGTCATCGTAAAGTTTTGAGGAAATTAAGCTAATCTACAATAGTAGACAGTACATGTAATGAAATTAAAAGATGTAGTGATTGCATTTAATCTTAAGCTTTTAATGAAAAAATCTGTATCTATATCTATATATATAATAGGAAAAAGGTATTTGACTAATTTTGACTTAAGTTTTTAAATTTTTAATGATTAAACTAATTTAATTAGAAAACTCAAAATTCTAGAAAATTAAAATTAAACTTTTGTAGGTCAAAATTAGTCAAACACCTTCTAAGGACTAGAATTTTGAAAATTTACTGCTTTTTATTAATTTTTTATTGTAGTTGTGTAGAAAATATTCCCTAACTATTAATAATTTTTGTTAGAATTAAAAATATTTATTTAAAAAAATTATGTATTAATAAAAATAATAATTAAATATAATTGATCCATGTATGACATGAGTTATACTATAGTAGATATTGATTATACTATACCTTTACCTTTAAATAAATGCAGACACATTTAATGTTTTTTAATTTTTTGTGCATACATGCTATCAAAGCTAAAGATACTGTCTAATTAATATCTACAAGAGAGAAAACTAGCGCTACACACGAATTAATCATATTTAATTGCTATTATTAATGTGTAATTTTTGAAATCAATTTTTTTAATTTTAATAAAAATTGATAATAGTTAAAGAATATTTTACACACAATTGCAATGAAAAAGTTACTTGAAAACAATAATTTTTTAAAATTATAGTCACTATGTACCAACAAGTGTATGTAAAATAAAACGAAGCTTTCTCTTTTTTACAAAACTTCAATGAATACACACACACACACGAGTGTATGTATGTGTGTGTTTGTATTAAATGTAAACATAACTGAAATACTTTTGAAAAATTGAATACAAATATTAAAAGTAAATTACCAATTTTATGCTTAGATTTCATCTCTCTCTCTCTCTCTCTCTCTCTACACAAACACACAATTAGAGTATAACATGTTTCATGTGTATGTCAATCATATTTAATTTTTATTATCAACTATCGACGCGAAAATTTTTAAATAAATATTTTCTAATTATAATAAAAAATTGTCAATAGTTAAATAATATTTTCTGTACAACTACAATGAAAAATAATTTAAAAATAATAAAATTTTCACAATTATATTCATTGTGTACAAACACATGTATGTAAAATAAATGCAATTTCCTCATTTTAGAAGACTGCAATAAATGTGTGTGTGTGTGTATTTGTATCACATGTAAACATAATTGAAAAATTTTTTAAAGGAAGAAGGTATTTGATTAATTTTCGTCGGCTAAAGTTTAATTCTAATTTTCTAAAATTTTGAGCTTTCTATTAAATTAAAAAATTTATTGGTTAAATTATTCATGACACATTTAAAGGTTTTTATTTTTTATTCTTAATGAAATGTAGCATTAATCCAATAAGAACACGTTTTTGTAGCTTTAAAAGCTAAAAATATTGTGTAACCAATATATCTATTAGAGTATAACCCTTGCTATGCACGGATGAATTATATTTAGTTTCTATTATTAATGTGTATATTTTTAAATAAGTGTTTTTCCATTATAATAAAATTGTTAATAGTTAAATAATATTTTCTACACAACTACAATGAAAAATTAATAAAAATAAAATTTCCAAAATTATATTCATTACGTACAAACAAGTATATGTAAAATAAATGTAATTTCCTCATTTTACAAAAATTCAATATGTATACATATATATTAAATGTAGACAAAATCGAAATATTTTTGAAAAATTAATTGCAAATACTAAAAGCGAACTAACTTCACACTTAGAATTCAATAAGTTCAAGTTTTTAATATCTAACCAATAAAATTAAAAAATATCAAATAACTATCAAAATAAAAATTACACATCATTATTATTTTTTGATTTCACCTTAATTAAGGCAAATTCTAATTATACGTACACATACATATACATATATCTATATTATCCTGCATTTCTTTCTGAAGTGATAAATACCCCAAATATGACAATTCTTCTGTCACTTGTGAGCTCATTATTAGAAAATATCAATTTCAATATGAATTGATTAAAGCATCTTGTTCCAAAAGCTTGATTGAGCTTAATTTCATTTCAATCCACATGATATCTTCATCTTAATCAATCTGATATCATATCAATGTGCTACTAATAGTCCCTTCCTGCTTTCCATTTTAACAAAATATGTATATTGAACAAAGTTTTTTATATATACATATATATGTACTTATGTATGTATGTATGTATTATATGTACATACATACATGCAAATCTATAATCTTTTATAAGGTATGCGACTCATAGATTTAAGATTTGATTGGCAAAAAGAGAATTTCTTAAATTACTCTTATATTTATGTTTTAAATTCATCTTCTAAAGGTTAAATCAATAAGAGTAATTATCTCCTTTCTTTTATCCAAAAACAAGTTTTCTAACTTTGCCACTATTTCAAAACTATCCATAACCCTTATCATTTAATTTTCATTCATTTATTAATTTCACTTTCTCCTACAAATAATTTCTATCTTTATGATCAATTAAAAACTACAACCAAGCTTTGAGTAATTAAATTTTAATTTTTAAAATTACTCGACATATGTTCTCAAAATTTATATTCTCAAATAAATTTTATGCAAAAAATGTCTTTCACACACTTTAATGGTTAAGATTATTTGATATATATTCTTAAATTTATTGTACACACGTGTCGGGTGTATGTCAAAAGCCAGTATCAACTAATTACCAGAGCCAGCAGTGCTCTCACGCCCTCAGAAAACAACACGTGTCCTACTGTCGTTCCTTCTTCCACAGTGCTACATTCGTTATTCTTTTACTTTTGATTTATTTTATCTTATTTTGTTTTTCCTTCTTTATTTATTGTAGGTTTTATTTTTATTTTCTGTTTTTTTGTTTGGGCATTTTTCTGCTTTCTATTTTCTGTCGATGCATGTTTATTATCTGTTTTTCCTTTTTCCTTTTTCTGTTTTTTTTTTTTTGTTTATGTATCTTTCTCTAATTCTTCAAGTTATTTATTAATTTTTTAAATTTAATGTTTTTAAAAATTCGTAACTTAAAAATTATAAAAAAATTGATAAAACCCAAAAATCATGATATATGAAGATATTTATGTATAATTTATAAAAGCTCATGAAAGAAAAAAATGGAAGGATAAATTAACAAATGATTCTTAAAGAAATGAAAAAACAATATAGAAACAAAAGTAAAAAAGCAAAAGAAAACTCAAAAATAATTTGAAGAAGTCTAAAAATATTGTAAATATAAAGCAGCAATGATATGAAATAAAAATAAAAATAAAAAACAAAAGGGGAGAGAGAGAGAGAAAAAGAAATGAACAAAGTAAAAATTAAAAACAAAAAAAAAAAGAAAAATAGAGAAAGGGAAAGGTATGTATAAAAACCACACAAGGCAACACTTGTCTTTGTTTTCTACAGCAACAACACTGCTCTTCAAAGTAGGATCTGTTAAACATTAAAGATAAAAATTAATATATGAAATTAGTCCCGGCAGTTGCAGAAATTTCATTTTTGTCCATGATGCATTTAATTACATTAAGCTATTTTGCTAAATGACGGAATTTATTTATATTTTTTTTGGGATCTAACAAAGTAAATGATATTTCTCTTCTAAGGAATTTTACTTATTTCTTTTTTAAAAAATTGATGAATTAAATGATATTTTTGCTCCAAATTTCACACTTTCTTTTCACTCTGAATCTCGTCTTAGATAAAGAAATATAAGAAAATAGGCATTGTCACCATAGAAAGAAGTGAGATTATTGCGAATAAGATATATTTAAAAATTTGCCAATATTTTTCAGTGTAGAGGCTTTCACTACATAATTAAATGTTTGACTTGTGGAAAACGCACTAATCCAACCAACGAATAGCCCAACTCATTTCTTAAAAATTTCATGATAAAAGTCGAATTCTAGATACGCAAATACAAGAAAATAGGGCTTCACTCCATAAAAAGAAAATGACATTATTATCAAATTCTTCCAATGAAAGAGACAATCGATGCATAATTTAAAGTATAACATATTGAAAAAAATGGGTTAATCCAACCAATCTTGTTTGCACGATGGAAAGGGCTGAAACTTTGTGTCTCTATTGAATCAAATATAAATATATATATATAAATGTGGGTACTTATAAATTAAGATTAAATGATTTTTATTTTTAATACACAATTATCAAAATGCTTTCATTTCTTTACATATTTTCTTGTCCTCTCATTTTGTACTTGTGTCGTTCTCTTTGCTTGATTTCAAATTGTTATAGTTTTTTCTTTCAATTAACTTTCACAATTTTAATTTATTTTACTTCTCTCTCTCTCTCTCTCTCTCTCTCTCTCTCTCTCTCTCTCTCCCTCTCTCTCACACACACACACACACAAATGATATATAATTAATATTTAAATTCCTTGCCAACGCAAGTGAATCAAACTTGGTTTTTGTTACTAGTACGAGTTTTGGCCCAATACCAGCTTCGGCCTCTGTTGTAGCTACCCTATGTGCTCCAATGTTAAATTACTCGAATATCTTTCATTGTTTATATGTTTTCACTTTCTTGCTCTAACGTTGATTTATCATAATTTCTTCTTTCACTTTCTTCCCATTACTTTAGTCTGTTATAATAATAATTATTATTATTTTCTACGCTCACCCTTTATTTATTTATTCTACTTCGTCCTCCATTAATGATATAAAACAGTCACTCAAGTGCCCTGATGTTTATCCTTTTTATCTTTTTATTTCTATTATCTCCGTTAAACTATTTTTATCAGTATTTTTTCTCAAGTTTTCCTTTTCTTTTAATTTCTTTAGAAATTTGTTTCCCGTGCAGTTTTAGTTTTTAATTTTATTTTTATTATTAAAATACAGTATATAATTTAACATATTGAATAAAATTATATAATTTATAATTATTTATTAACCTAAACTAAAGAAAATAGTCAACGGAAAGCAAGACATATTATTGCTTTCTAGACAAGGCTCCACCAACATATAGGTTGTTCCCAATATCTCATAGCATTTAACGATACATAAAACCTCTTACAAACCATTGTTCTAAGAATTTAAATTAAGTAATGCAAACGAAACTCATAGGACCATAATTAATGCTCTAATTGTCTGCAACTTTCAAAGAATTAGTAAAATAAATAAATTAGTTATTGAGGTGCCCACAGAAGAGTTAAGATCTCTCTCTCTCTCTCTCACACACACACACACAAACAAACAATATTATTATCATTAATACGAATGGAGCAAGTTGCAATTAGAGGTCAATTGAGAATTAAGTTGGAATAAAAATTAATTTTGACAATAACTAACTTCAGTTATTGCTAATTGTCCTCAAAAAAGTCAAAAAAATTAATGCTTTATCCTAACAAAGTCAAAAGTTACCATTTTCGTCCCCACTATCAAATAAATCATTACATTGTATAACTTCGATCGCGTACTCTAAAACTTTGGTGCTTGACAATATTATTGAACTTTCTTGGGGATATATCGGTAAAACGCTACGAAAAAATAAGAATATTATTAATAAATATTAAAAGATACTAATGTTAAACCTGTTTCTAATATATATTAAGTAATGATACGAGTGTAGCAAATTTAGTAGTGATAAAATTGTCTAATACGTCACTTTCAGCATTTAGTGATGTATATATGGGGAGTGATAACATAATGGTAACACAAATAATACCATATAATTATTGTGTCAATTTTTTCTACTGCAACTAAATGAAAACTTTTCTCACTAATATATATATATATATATATACATACACTATTGTAGAAAGGGAAATACTCCTATAAAAACTAATTTTTGTTCTCATAATCTGATTATAGTAATACCCCTATTTGTAAATGTAAAATAATTAATAATCTATACTAGTGTGTATACTCAGTGGCAACCTTTGTATTTTTACTTGGTATCTAATTTCAAATATTTAATGCTATTGATACTAACATGGCTTCTTCTTCTACTGGTGTGCAAAGTTATGCTGATCATTAATTGTCCAGTTTCCTCAAAATTAATTTTTTGGAAAAATATAATATATGCATGTATTGTGATTGGAGTTACTATTCTCAAAATGCAAGACAAACCACAAACTACCTTCAACCTTAGTTGTTTCGTACCCAATCTTTCATTTTGGTTATGACTTTTTTGTCCTTTAAACAAATACATATTTAATTCAAATAATATAATTTATTCAGCTCAAACTTTGAAAATAAACATAACCGTATGATTAGCAAGTAATGAACGGCATTCAATGAGACCAAAAAACACAGGAAGTTGTGAGCCACAGAGCGTCATGTAGATGGAGGTCTAGAAATGAATAAACAAACTGAATGTCAATTATTTAAAACCCTTGTACTGATTTACTGAATGAATTGATGATGACGTTTAAGCCCACTTCAATAATAAAAGAAAAACCTACGTGTCACATATAAAATGACGTCAAAGTCCTTGAGAAAAAGGGCCGAACAACTCTGTAGAGTTTGTGATTAATCTTGACTTCGATAAGGTTTATTTTAGTTTATTGATTAATGGATAGATCAAATTTTTTAAAAAATGGTGCCTCATGAATGTACACTCTAATGGGACCAAGCTTTCTGCAGATAATATTATATAATAGCGATCAGAAGTACTGAAGAAACTATTAGGGGTAAAATCGTCATTTCAACTTCTACAGGAAGTTTCGAGTTTTTTAACCTTCTCAAAGTTTTGGGGCTTTTAAGAAAAATTTTACGAGTATGAAATAGATGAAAAGACATTTAAAAAATTCTTATATGTATATTAAAACAATGAATTAAAAAATTCTAAAAGCACATTTCCTAGAACGAGGTTAAGGTTCCAGCCTTAGCTTTCCCGCAAAACAGATTCCGCCAATCAATGTCGGTTTTTTTTTTTTTTCATGGGAATATTAGTGTATATGTTCAGAAAAGAATAAGAAATGCACACACACACACACACATATATATTTTCCTTTGGTCGCATCTTGAATAAATTTCATTTATTAGAATTTAACACACACACACACAAAAGCGCACACTTAGCAAAGTACTCATTTCCAACCAAATTAACCACTGCGATTATGATTTTTAATTCACTAGAATACGTAGCACAAAAGAAAGGTTAACATTTTTTAAAAGGAATCGTAAAGATACACTCAGGAATTTATGTATTGCAATTAAAATAATTAAAAAAAAAAAAGCACAAAATTGATAAAGAAAGTCTATACTATATTATGAGATTATCTTTACGGAAAATCTCGGGCACATTCAAAGGGCACGTACTTGGGTACATGATGATCACTCTGTGGACCTGGGTTTATATACACCGTACGGTCCATGTCTCCGTGAGACTTCTTATGGCTCTTGGGGTCGCATTGGAAGTCGACATTCATATTCAGCCCAATTTCACGAAGGGGAGGTTTCAGCTTCAGGTGTGCTTCCCCTTAGTTGGCGCAAAAATGGCAAGGTAGGCTAGGGTCGGAGATTTTCGAATGAGGCTTCCCAAGCAAGGCCAGTTCTGGGGGTGAGGAGGATTCTCTCAATCCTAGTTAATGCTTGAATGACATACAGACTTTGGACTCCACAGGGAAGAGAGATTTCAAGAATGACACACCTGATCCTAAGCATAAAAACCTTGAGGACGACGTGGACGTATTCTCTCAACATGTAGCTGAAGGGGGGGGAGTTCAGACAGATGAGTTTTGGATAAGATGCATCGGCTTTATCCATGCTCCATTAACAAAGTGGTGGATCCCTGTCCGGATGAGCAAACCATGAGTGGGAAAAAAATAACAGTAACCAAAACAGCCTAAGAGAGGATTGCAGAGCAAGTGCAAGACAAACTAAACGTTGGGTCTGAACCCTTCAGCTGGGGCCCAATTATCAAGGCAAACGAAAAGCCTAGAGGACGACCGAGTATAAGGAGATTGCTAGGCAAGTTGGTGGCAGATCCGAAGTAGCCTCGACAAATGACGGGAATTTTAGTGAAAGTATTCGCATGTAGGGATTGATTCCCCTTCCCTTGCAAAGACTGCATGGCAGTCCCATCAACAGCCATGTATTCCCTCAGCTGGAACTACCAGGGGTTGAGGGGCCACTGCTCAGTTCACCGCCTCAGAAGTTTAATTCAAGATCATCAACCTTCTATCATCTTCCTTTCTGAGATGAAGCTGTTTTCCACCCAAATAACTTCATTTGTGTTAAATATTAATTTTCCTTACTGAAAGTGTTTGGATGTGAATGAGAAAATTTTTGACGTGTTTTATATGAGATTTTATAGAATATGTTGTTGTGAAAAGTTTTATGTGATATGTTCATGGAACTAGTTTTAATCCATCTAAATGGGAGTAGAAACATTCTCAATCAAAATTATAGATTGAGACAATCATTTTATTTAAATGGCCATTCGATTGCATATAACCCTCCCAATTGAGGTTTTAAAATTAAGTTATGTGACTCTCTCAATCAATATTACAAATTAAATTCAAGTGACTCTATCAATAAAAATTATAGATTGAGATAGTCATTTTGGTTTAATGGACATTTCAATTACACGTGAACCTCTTAAATCGATATTAAAGACTAAAGTTCTTATTAGTGAATTTCGTACACCAGGCATTCAAAAGCATTTTAACATGATGATTGAAATGGAATTCTTCGTTGATATATGATACTACTAAAAAATGTTTATTAAATAATTTTGAACTGTACACATCTCATAAAAGTAAGTAATTTCTTACTGAGCGATAAATTGCTCACAAGTTTTAAAATCCGTTTGCAAAAGAAATGTTGAGTACGAGTACACGCAAGCTTGGTGAAGAAGCCATGTTAGAAATAGTCTAGAACTTGGGTTTTCAATAAAATATAATTTTATCAATTTCCACTACGATATGATGTATTAGAAATGTTGATGAATCCTTTTTATGCAAGACTAAATTTTCTGTAAGCCCAATGGAGTTTACAATTAAACGAATGGATTAGTTCTCTAAAGTATATGGATTTTGGTGTCTTTTGAATTTAATATTTTGAAAACAGTGACATATTATGTACTCAGTTTTGGGACTCGACACCAGCAGTATTACAGAGGAAATGAACATGGAATTGCAGCAGCCGAGGTTGTCTTGGCTCTCAAGCCAACGGGACCATTGAAATCCCCTGGCCATAAGGGCATGGCTCCAATTTTCTGTTCGAAGTATTAGCATATTTTTAGAGGACATGGTGCTCGAATACGTGCCAGAATTTTTGAATGGAAGTGGCAACAACCTAGCCATGCGTGCCCCGAATGTCATTCTTATTCTGGAAGTGACAAATCCAGAGGTTCTGTCGCAATTTTGGCCAATTAGCCTCTGCAACGTGCTGTACAAGATGTGGCTAATCGTCTCAAGAAGGTTTCGCAAGCTGCTTTCATCCCGGACAGATTGATTTTGGACAATATCATCGTCGCTTTAGAGATTAATCATTGATCTAGTGTTCAATTCTCTTCTGTGCTAAATAAACTCAGTTTTTTGATTCTTTGCAGCCCCAACGTGGAATTTCCCATGGAGTGGCATGTCCGAGGGGTCCTTTCCCCATTCCAATGGATGAAGTTGTTGATTGAGTCGCCTTCGGACGACCAGTTCGGATTGGTAGCAGTCATTGCGCGGTCTATATCGAATTGTCGGAACAAAGCATTGTAGGGCGAAGCTCCTCAAACAACATGGAGTGTCCCAAGTGCTGAAAAGCATAATCCAAACGCATTTGACGATGCCATGCTACTCTACAAGGATACTCCCTGCAATTTAGGCCTTGCAGACGCCTCGGACAGTATCAAGTTGAATTTTGACGGCGTGATTTCGGCGGGACAAGGTGGCGCCGGGATTGGCGTGATGAGTGGTGAGCGTGTGGGGAGGCTATCTCTATTCACCGCCAGTCTTTTTGGGATGATCAAAAAAAGAGTGATTTTATGATTGGAGGAGAGTTGAAGTTTGATTGAATGGGAAACTCGAAAATGAGACTTCCAAACATAGCCATGGGCATGATGGCATTTCAACCCCAATGGGGACCAAAGTGACTTTAATTGATGATCAGTTGTTGATTTTTAATGATTAAATTAAATGTTGTAATTGCTAACTACTATATTATTATTATTTCAATATAATGATTTATAGTTGTACAAAGCATATTTATATAATTAGTTTTATATTAAATACTTTTATTCTTTCTCTATTTTCGTTTAATTTACAATCTATATTTACATGTTCTCTCAAATTTTATCATTTTTTAAATTACTTTTGATCTTTCACTATTTTTTATTTTAAATATTTTTACTCAACGTAAAATCCCACATTTTTCTCATCTTAATTTTTTATTTTTTATTTTTCATTTTTCTTTTCTTCTCTTAACCTTTTTAATAAATGCTTTCCCTTGAATTCTTTCTTCTTTTTTCTCAAAATTTCTTGATACTTCTTTACTTTGTCACTTTAAATGTTCTTTGTATTTTTTAATATTTAAATAATTTTATTTTTATTAATTAAAATATAATAATTTTATAATTTATGAATTAATCTACACACGTATAGAGTATGTAAATTTTACTAGGATATACAATGTTTATATCCACACACACACATATATATGCATACAATCTACTCGAGGAAAAAAGAAAACCCCACTTTTTTCAGTTTATTTTCAATTCCAAAACTAAATTCAATGCGAGAGCATTTTGCACGCACGAGTAAAACAGAAAATCTACATAAAAACCTCTGCTAGAAGACAATGACCAATGATCACAACAGCAACAGCCATAAACTGTGGATAGAATTTCAGAAACAAGTTACTGGAAAGAAAAAATTGATTATTTGGTTGATACGAAAATTTTAAAGGAAAAAAAAAAGCTCCAAAGAAACTATACGATAAGATTTTCTTCACAAAAGAAGCAAAGAAAATGAGAAAAAACCTAAGCCAACTATCTTCTTTTCTCCTAAATTATTAGGCTACCCTTTGAACTAATTTCTTCCCTAGACAACCTTATCACTTTCCTTCGCTCACAAAACAAGTGAGGAAAATGAGGAAAACTAAACTAACTCTTTCTTTTTTTTTTTTCAAAATTTTTATCACATCTTATAAAAAAAAAAGTTAATTTTCTTTTCCTTTATACTAATATGTTCTTTTTCACCTCAAAATCCAATAACCAAACATAGTGAAAGAGGCGAATAAAAATATAAAACCTTGCGGTGACTCCACTTCTGCTGCATTCGAAAAGAATTTCAGTGGCCTTATTTGTTTTTAAATTTTAATGTCTTTATAAGTGTTTTGGCTTAAAAATTATGTAACAATAAAAAATAAAATTTTAAAAAAATAAATAATAATTAAGTGTATATTTTTTAAAAATGCATAATTAATACGCAACAAACATTGCCAATATAGGGTGTGCCAAAGCCCCAAAACCACTTAAGACTCTTCTTTATCCAGTAGGCAAAATTTGCAGTCTAGCCTGATCCTTTCTCCAGAACCTTGTTCGCACCCAGCTTCACACATAAAACCCAAAGCACAGGTTAGGTATTTGGGCACATTGGAATTCTTCAATTTTCCAACAGCTAACCATCTGCAGTACTCATTCGATGCACAAACGCGCACCAGGGCCAGAAAATGGAAGCTCGATTTGGAACTTAGCAGAATTTTTTGGGTGGAAAGGGCAATTCAGCTGAAAGCTGCTTCAACAAAAGCATTCCGTCTGCAACGATAGTCTAAAGATGCTTTGCCCTCCAATCGACTTTGAAATTCTCATTGTCCTCCTCATCGCTAGATGAGTCTTCATCTCTTGATTCCTTGTGTGTGGTTCTAGTATCTTTTAAACTAGCAGCAGATTTAGCGGCCCTCATCTCCAGCTTCTTCCTTCTCAACATTTCGACTCTCTCTTTATAGGCCCTGCAAAATCAGGAAGTGACATTGTTTTGCTGCACATTAGGCTCAAGTAAATTGTGATAATGAAACTCTTGGTTTCACATTAACAATTCACCTTTGTTCAACCGTCTCCTCCTCTTCAATCATCTCAGCTGCATCAAACTGCAACACCAAAACCAATAATACATAAGTCATAAAGTTCGAACCACATTTTAGGCTTCTTCAGTTTCTTATGCAAGATCAGCGAGAATGTCTGACCTCTTCTTCCTCCAAACGATTATCCACCTCATGTAAATCTTCTTGGATTAACTTCTCAAACTCCTTGTATTCATCCCTGCCCAAATAGGTAATGAACAAAATAAAGGGAGTGAACATTTAACTATTGAAGAGAGAAAAATATGTTGTGCATTGGCATAGAAATTTAGATGAAGGACAGTAGATGAGATAAGTAATATTCAGCTAAACTTGTCCAACATTCACTAACATAATCATTATTTTCACCAATTGGCAAGGGCATGCATGCTTACAGCTGATCAAACACTTCTCTTTATGAAAAGGCACGTCTCCACATCAACACTTCAATTAACAGCCAATATCTAAGCTATAAACTACAAGCTTACAAATGCCTAACTTAATCCACACAAACCTTCCACGTAAGTTTGTTCCATGGAAAAACCCAGATCAAAGTCATGAATTGACCACCTTACCCAAACTTTAAAAAATGGGCCATATAATCGGTTAACATAGTAGCATTCTGCTCTTGAATGCCTTGGTAAGGAAACAGTCTATTTGAAATATTTTTACAATTGAAGAGGTTTTTTGTAATATATCCAGAATCAAATTTCTTGAACCTAAAAAATCAGATAAATTTAAAAACAACTTTCACTTTTGCAAACCAATTATACAGTATTTGGATTAGGAATTTAGCTCTTAGAGCTTTCAGAACAAACTAAATCCCAATAACTAACCAATAAGATAGGAATCCATTAGCAAGTGTTACAAAATGAAAAAGAAAATAGGAAAACTCACTTGACATCTGGCTTCACAGGTGTAATGCCTCGGGCACGCAAATCAGCATCCTTATCATCAAAAAAGCCCTCAGGAAGAGCTCCTTTGACTTGCTTAGCTTCTGAACCAGAGGTAGCTTTTGACACCTGCCTGAAATCCTCGGAAACCTGAAATTCAGGATTTCTCATCTGCGTAGATGCAGCAGTAGATAGTCTGTCGGTACCACTCCCCGAGAGAAAAGCCTCCTCAACCTGAGTCTTGGCAGAAACAGATTCCTTCTTGTGTGAATCAGGATTCCCAGGCTTGCCAGAATCCCTTTCTAGTAAAAAAAAGGGGAAAAAAAAAAGAACAAACTCATACACAGTTTAAAATCCAAGAAACTCTTAGGATGTAGATTACAATATTACAGGTAAACAGTATACAATCAAGGTAGTGGCACCAGTCCACATCCACATACCATATAACTGTATAACACAATTAGTGTAATTTGAAAGAAAATATTTCAAGAAGCAGCAGCACCAGAAGACAAAATCAGGGCATCCACACAATGGAGCTCTAAGTATATTTTGTGAAATAACTGTATGTCCTGCACCTTCAGTCTTTATAGAAAAAAATTCCACCAGCATGCCTTTATTTCTCACAACGGTGTTTATTTTAAACAACATGTAACATCCATTCAAATTTCAGGACCCCACGCGTATTGATGCCACAAAATATCTTAACCAGATTAGAAACCAAAAGCTGACTCATCAAGTATTATTTTTTACTCATTGGTCATCCATTAATTCTTGTATGTCCAATTGAAGTATCGGCCCTATTATATAGGGGGAAATACCAGCAATATATGGAAACAAACCAAACACATGATAATACCTGAGTATTAGGAAAAGACTATACTAAATCATTGTACAGGATATACTCTAAATGCGTTCTACCCTAAAACATGGAACTGAATATAGTCTAACAGTAACATATCCTAGAAGTGGCATATTGCAACCTCTCAAAGAATAAAATTCAGAGATAATAGAGCCTACTTCGTTTTCCATGGAAAACGATCTAAGAACATCAGCCAGACTCCTTCCCACTATCATCAAATCTGTATGGTTAGTTAAACAGACAAATCAAACAAATGGCCTCCTCTAACAGTAGTTTGACAAATAAACAGAGTTGAAAACATAAATCTCAAAACAGATTCCTACCAGTTTTCTGCCTCTTTGTCTCATGATTATCAAAAAAATCTGAAGGCAGAGTGGAAGATCGATGTGTAGGCAATGAGGCTGAACCTTCAGACTTATCATTCAACCCTCTAGATGATTCAGCTTGAGGCTTTGGCAACTCACTAGAAGACTTAGCATTATTTGGTTGGTTTAGTGCAGCAGCACTGGCTTTAAGTTTATTATAAGCCTGAACAAACAAACGTGAAGATGTAAGACAAGTTCAATGTACAGTAATATTCATTGAGGGGGAAAAATATCAGTAATTCACTATGATGTTCAAGTAATACTAAAATGGAAACTGAAAATTTCCGATGTTTTATCATAAAAAACAAGATCTTGATTTATAAATCCTATTTGCAAGTCCGTAATTCATCCAAAAGAAAAGGATGGGGGGTGAGGAGATGCGTCTGTAAAAGATCAATCCTATGGAAACTAATCTTCAACCATTTTTATGGATTATAGAGGAAAAAGAGACGGAAATGGAGAAGTTTCAATGTAGTAACTACATGTGTAGAGGGCGAAGAAGGATTGCTTCAAGAGGTGCAGAACACAAACAACTTTCTTTTCTTTTCTTTTCTTTTTCTTTTTCCTTTTCATTTCCCTTAACCTCATCAAATTAGTGAAGCCTTCAAGAACTAAGACCATTAGAAAGGAAACTTTAGCCATGAAAAAAAGGAATCTCTACGATCCACTAAAATGATTTACGAACCAAAGTTTCAGGAAGGGATCCTCAGTTTCAAGTTATGCACATTAATGAATGTTGCTTCCCAGCAATAATATGTTGTCAAGCCAGTACGAGACACCGTATTTATTATCGATTTATCCAACTATGCTGCGTTTAGTTTCTAAGACTGAAAGCCCATTTATCTTCACTTATCAACAGAAGAACAGGAGCATTGCCCCTGACATGTCAGCCATAGTTTCAGTTTCAGCTCCCCTACAAATTTATAATCATAAATTTGTTATATAACAATTTTTCTTTGTAATTTAAAAGTTTACCTCGTGATGTTTGCGAGAAGATTGGTGTCCAGGCCAAAGTGTCTCAGATTTGATGATGACATCACAAATTCTACATACAAGTTGATCATTTTCATTATACCTGCATTTACAGTGGCCAAGGGATCCAGCTTTTATGACAAAGAATTACAGAATATGAAAATAAAAGTTCACAATCAGTGGAAATATAGTTTCTATAACCAAGTATACTAATCAAGATATAAAAAAATTCCATGAGATTATTCTACGTACAGAACCAATAGCATCATTACACTAAGATTACAACTTAAGTGTGTTATTCTACAGTCAACAAACACCAATAGAACATTACTCTACTAGAATCTAGTGAAACAGGTCCACAAGTTCACTTCATTTTCCATGCCTGCATGCAGCCAAACTTCATACAAGCAAATGCACATGCAACATATAAACATAAACAACATCATACATGAATTAAATATGTGTGTTTGTGTTGGTGTGTGTCTGCATGAGAATACAGCAGATGTTACAATATTGTTATGTGCGTATGCGTACAGCAAGTATTATTTTCAGGTGCAGAACAATCAATACAAATACAACCTTGAAGAAGTTAAAAAAATTCCGGGACTTGATAATAAAATAGTTACTCTTACAAACCTACTCCACTCCTAAAATTACTTTTAAATTCACATCCAAAATAAACACAATGAGTCATTGCCACAGTAACAGCAATACCTTACGAAAGGAGAATCAATCCGTGACTTTTCTTGCTTTCGTGCATTCAATTTTGCTCGAAACAATGCCTTCGTTTTCGCTTGGCCATCCATTTTCAACAATCTTTGTATTAACTGCAAAATACTCAAACAATAGCCCACAATTACTTCATTTTCCAATACAAGGAACCCCTTCCTGCCAATCACATACCCATGTTTTTAATTTGGAAAATAAAAGCTAAAATAAAACATCAACTTTGAAGAGCGTATTTAAGAGAACTGATATCTAGGGTTTTTTATTCTTTTTATCAGGGAAGGTACATATTTAGACTGTATCTTATAATCCAGTAGTATTAACAAAACTGGCAGGCATCTAGTTAGGTAGTGTTGAGGACCAAATATTCCTATAAAAACCTGTTCCAGACATATGATTGGGTTAGAGTTTTTCCAATGCCAGACAGAAGTTGCTAAATCTTTTTTTATTTACATTGAAAAAAAAATGCAGGAGTCAGTAGTGTCCCTAAAGCACTGGCATAAAAGGCAATGTGTGTAATAAATCATTAAAAAACCATTGCATAGTAGCCAAGCTTCTACAATCCAAAGGCGATGGGCTTCCTTTGGCGCCTGACCTCTCGCCATGGCGAGGGCCTTTTCCTGCCAATTTCAAATTTGATGGGTATAGGCTGTATATATACACACACACAAAGACATACAAGCTTAACGATATTAAGAATAAAATTGAAGACGTACTTGGATCATTGTTTAACATTAATTAACATTAACACGTAAGTAGTATCAAACAAATCATTGCATCGAGCTTCAAATTCAATAAATAATGAATATTAAGTCCTCGAAGTTTTCCACAAAAACCCTAACAATTTTACTCTGTCCACTCTCTGAATTCCCCAAACCCTAAATAGACCCAGAACACAAATTAGGATGTGAAAAGCAGAGAAGAAATCACTAGCTCCCCATTTACACAAGATTAACAGAAAATTCTAAATTAATTCCTACATTAACTTAAAAAATTATAAGCAAAAATTTAAAACTAAAAAATAAATTACAAGAAGTGTATCCGACCAACGGTCAATGTTTAAGAAACTCGCCTATACAACACTGGAAGAAATTGTTTCTTTCAGCGTCACCGCATGCGGAGAAATCGTTCCCGCCTTCTCTATGTGTTGAGGAAACGATGGATTTGAACGCAAAAGAGGGAAGCAAATTTACAGAGGGAAAAACACGCTAAGGCCGAATTCTTCACATTTTTTAGCATTTAACTTTCAGAGGAAAGCCCAAAAACAAAGTATTTTCACTTTGGCCCAAATATTTGTATAATTCAATCAGTGCGTCATCAGTTTGCGCAATGTAAATTTGTATAACGGCTAATGACCTCAAATTTGATACTTATCCGAATAGTGCTCATTTATATTTTATTTAAAATTGTTTAAGTTTAAATTTAATTAGATTCTAACATATTTATCAAACTTAATTAAGTTTGAGTAACTTACCTTATAAATAATTCAATAGTTTAATTTTTCTCAAATTTTCTTTTTAAATTTAGGATTTAAGACAATTTGACTTTATAGAACAATATCTTATAGTTCAATTTTACTGAATAAAAAAATGAGTATAAATTAGAGTAAATTTGGATCAAGTAGACTTGTTATTACAAATCTCTAAATTCAATTCTCCAACTCTCTATTAAAAAATAAAATTTAAAATTTAAATAATCTTCAAAAGAAATTTGTTGAATATTCAACTAATGTTATTTCACTAGTTTAACATTTTAAATTAAATGTCAGAATTTGAAGAATTTTTTCGAATAACGTTTTAAATTTAGAAATAAAGGCTATGGGCTTTTTTTTTTTTAGAGAATTTCAAAATATTTGTAAAATTTTAATTCTTCGTGAAATTTCAGTTGCCTTCTTCTTATGAAATTGAGTCCTATTTATAGTTATAAAAAAATAATTTTAACATATCAACACGTTGTCTTAGAACTTATACTTGGCGAAATCATTATCTTCCATATATTTGAAGAGATTTTGTCACTTAGAATAATTTAATTAATAATTAAAAATCAATTATCTTATTATTTATTTTAAAAAATTATATTTATTTAAATTTTTAAAATATAAATAAAATATTTAATTGATATTTAATATTATATTTGATTGAACAAAAAATTTAAGTGTCTACTAACTTATTTATTTATTTACACACCAAGAATGAGTTTTAAAAAATTGGGGTCAAATTGTAATCAGAACAATTTAAATGGACTTGACACTGAATTTCAACTTAGCTCTTCCTTCCCTAATATTCAGTTCGGCTCTACTTTAACAACCGACCGTCGCCAGCTGCCGCTCCAATTTTGCATTAACCCGCTGAACACCGTACAAAATCCAATGAGTGAGCGGGGGAAACATTTGTTGTTACTCGGAGCTGGAGCTGTTATGGGAGCTGCTGCCACTGTTGCTATCTTCAAACTTTTGCCAAGGTACGCTCTGATCTCAATCCCCCACATTCTATCCCTCTTTGTTTTTGCTTTTTCCCTCTCCTTTTGAATAGATTTTAAGGAAATTAATATGTATTAGCAAAAAGGGCTTTACGTGGTTGTGACTTGAATTAGTTTGAGCGGTGAGATTGATAATTTTTTGGGTTTTCCTGATCACCTTGCAGACGGATTGGCAGCCAATTTGCTATTGCTGAGGCAAATGATTTCGAAGGTAGGTTGATTGGCTCGCGTTTCGGTGGTTAACTATGTTGCCTTTTTTCTGAATATGGAGTGGCGTAGGATTTGTTTGAAGACGACTTCTATTTGAAATTTGTTAGGCGTGGGGAATTGCCATGCGCGTGTGTGTTATAGTATCCTCAAAAAGTTGGAGCCTGCTATGGCTCAGGGACTTTTTGGGCAGTTATAGTTGAATTTTGTGTAATTATTTGATTGGAATATGGTTCACTGTCTCAAAGTTCGATGATATATGTTTTGTAAGGGTGCTTACTATAAATTGCATGATTGTGTTCAATTTGGAAAGCACTAGCCTTCTGCAATGTAATTCTGTCCTAGGGCTGAATTCAAGTCGAATCAAGTCGAGCTAGAGTAGTAGTATACTCGAGCTCGACTCAACAACAAAAATTGGAGCTCGAGTCGAGCAGATGAGCTCAATCGAGGTTGAAAAAGAAAGTTCGAACTCGAGCTCGAGTATCGAAGAAGATTTTTGTCTAAAATGCTACAATTAAAAGTAATAATTACAAAACTGCCATCGATCTCAAGTTACTCGAAACTCGTCGAGTCGACACAGAAACTACTTGAGCTCGACTCATTATGCGCCTCGAGTAGCTCGAGATCGATAATGCTCGAGCTCGAACCGAGTTTTGAGTCGAACTACTCGACGAGTTGAGTCGAGTAACTCGAGTCAAGCCCACCCCTATTTTGTCCCACTATTGTAAATCCGTCTGGTTCTAAATAATCAAATTTTAAAATTCATATTCAGAAAATCACTATTCTGTAGCTGCATGATAATATAATAATATAATCAAGTGTGTTAATACCTTACTATAGTTGTTTGACCTTTAAATACTTTTTTGGTTATTTCATTAATAGGTAAATTTGCTTTCTGCACTGAGTAGAATAGCTGTTGGTAAGTTCTGTATCTTACCTGCATATTGGTCTAAATGAGCAGCTTAAACTTTGGGTCGCCACATGGAAGAGTATATGGTATATATTTCTAGTCACTAAACTCACTGGGGGGGGGGGGGGTTGCTTGCGACAGATTCACCGGCTTTCTTATCAATAGAAATGTTAACTGATAAAGCATTTGTTCTTGATACAGGACACAATCTTTTGGAGGATGTAAATCATGGCACAGCTGGTCCTGATCTGCTGATGGATGAAATTGTGTCCGAACAACTTACAAGGTAAATAAGGTTCTTCTCTGATGACGCTGAATATTTCGATGACATGGTTGCCCATGGATAGAGAATTTTCATTGGTTGTTTATGGAATGGTAACTATATGATTCATTTGCTTCTAATATGTTTATATTGTCAAACATACTCTTCTGAGATTCTAGTCTGCATGCTGGATGAGGATATCCATGGGTGGACAAAAGTTCGGCAGGTGGAAATTGTCTTCTGCTCATGGTTTTAGTTGCATGTCTTGTATTCGTGGAATGATGAGTGTCTACATACAATTTTAATAGCATCATATGATGAAAAATTAGTGTGAGGTTAACAAACTATGGTTGATACAGTGCCGTTTAGTAGCTAGCAGCATATTCAAGATTGCAATTTCAACTCAATATAGTTTTTTATTTCTTCAGGAATATTCAGTTCTTTGGATTGGAGCACCAAAAAAGAGTGGTCTCCTCATATGTAGTGGTGATTGGCCTTGGAGGAGTTGGCAGTCATGCTGCATCTATGCTTTTGAGATCGGGTGTAGGCAAACTTCTACTCGTGGATTTTGATCAGGTTTGATATTAAATTCGCAATTATTTTTCTCCAATTATTAGATTCACACATCGTTATTCTCCATGAAGTTACTTCAGAGCTTATTAAGGGACTACTTATTTGCCTTAACCTGGAGTGACCAATATTTGTTTTATCCACTTACTCAATAATTAATCATCCTTTTTTATTGGTCTGAAGGTCTCAGTCTCGTCATTGAATAGACATGCTGTTGCAACAAGAGAGGATGTTGGTACGCCCAAAGCCCTATGCCTGAAGAAGCATTTCTCAACAATTTTCCCAGAGTGCCATGTTGATGCAAAAGTGCTGCTATATGATTCATCTTCTGAAGATGAAATCCTTTCTGGGAACCCTGACTTTGTCCTAGATTGCATTGATAACATTGATACAAAAGTAAGTATACATTGCTTGTCAACTTGTGTTTTTGTTTTTCTCCAATTTAAAACTCATTATTTATTAACTTGAGTGGTTAATACTTTGTGTGTAAAACTCCTTCTATCTGGTTATGCATCTCCATTCCAGGTTTTAAATAGAAAGTGTTATCAGTTGGTTTTATACTTTGTACCTAGTGGACTTGTCCTACATCTTTTTATTACTCCTTTACAGTTATAGTGCTGTTCTTAGCCACTCTTATTGAATTTCATATTGATATATGATGTATGCGCATGGAGCTCTGCTAGTATTGAATGATCAGGAAGTGATGAAGTTTGGTTGGATTGATGTTTGTCCAGAAAAATGCAAGAAACTGGGGAAATTCTTATATGTTATTATTATTATATTTTTTCTGTTGCTCTATAATTAGTTTTTGCTTTTGCACTGGTATAAGCTGTACCTTTAAAATTGTGAAGTTCTGTTTCTCAAATTCAATCACTTATCTAATAAATGATTGTTGTATACTGTCAATGTGCAACATCTAAAGTTGTTGGTTCAACATGGCTTATAGGTGGCACTTCTTGTCGCATGTGTGAGGAGGGGCTTGAAAGTTCTGTCTGCAACAGGAGCTGGGGCAAGAGCTGACCCAACCAGAATCCGTGTGTCTGACTTAAGAGAATCGACCAATGATCCACTATCTCGTGCGGTAATGATTTAATCTTGTGATTTTTATTTTAAATTTTTTTGTCTTTATTATGAATCTTTGTAGCTCTATCTGCGTCTGAGATTGTGAATACTAACATTTTTGTGCTTCATCAGCACTTTTCTTGAAATTCTTGTTCACTGACTAACGGAATTAGAATTTGAGGAGGGCTAAAAGAATGTGCCCAAAGTCAAATAGTTGTACTTTTGTTTGGCCAATTTATTGCATGCACAGTTTATTCAATCTAAGGTGGTCATTTTTATGTTTGTTATAAAAGCATAAAAAAGTTCCATGTTTTGAAAATTCCTACTTCCTCTACCTTCATTTAGTTGTCCTCAATTTCAACTTGCACAAGGTTGTAGGTAAGAGTTGAAACTAAAGGAACGTCATTTAGGTTTCACTTTCACCATTCATAAAGAATCATTGTCAAGAATATTAAGTGGCAAAGTATGGGTTGGAATAATAAGCTGTTATTGTATGAAAGAAAATGTGTGCATTCAGAATTGAACTTACTGAATAATAAGTGTAAATGAAATTGGGACCAATTTTCTTGTATTTCATTGAGAATAATTACAAACACACACACATACACATATGCTGTCCTAGGGTGCTAAGTTAGGAAGTCATACAATTAAAATCTCTCCAATTAAGCTAACTACTATATTTACACTATATTAACTATAATTAAATCCCTAGAATCATTCTTTAATGCTCCTTCTCAACTCGAGTATTTATGTCATGCCTAACCTGGTACAAAGGTAATCAACCTGAGCCTTGTTCAAGGCCTTCGTAAACAAATTTGCCAATTGTTTACTAGTTGTCACAAATCTCATGGAAATCAAGCTTTGTTGTATTTTCTCGCCAACAAAATGACAATTTACATTAATATGTTTGGTGCATTCATGAAAAACAGGATTGGAGGCAATGTGAATAATCGCTTGGTACAGTTTTATGGTCTTCGATACCTAAATGCTAAGTTTAGTCATAAGTTGGTATATCATGCTATCTCACACGTTGATTGTGTCGTGCTTCTATACTTGAACTCCGCATTGGAACTTGATACCACATTTTATTTCTTGCTCTTCCGTGAATTTGCTCCATTTTTACTTAATATCTAGAATTAGATCTTCAATTCTCCTTGGACCTTGCCCAATTTGCATCCAAAGAACATTCCACTCTCAAATAACCGTGATTTTTATACAAGATATTGTGACCAGGAGCCCCCTTTTAAATAGTACGAAATTTGTTCTATAGCTGCCCAATGATTTATTGTGGGGGAGGACATGTATTAATTTACAACACTTACTGGATATGCAATTTCTGAATGAGTCACAATAATATAGTTCAACTTCCCAACCATTCTTTTATATCTTTTAGGATCATTAAATAGTTTCCCTTCTTTTGTGAGTTGAGAGTTGGAACCATCGAAGTACTGTATGGTTTGGGTTCTAATTTTTCTGTTATAAACAGTATATCAAGGTCATATTTTATTTGAGATAGAAAGATTCCTTTCATGCTTTTCATTACTTTCATACCTAGGAAATATTTCAATTTACATAAATCTTTAGCCTAGAACTAACTGCTAAGAAACGCTTTGAGTGACAAAATTCCTATGAAGTCACTCTCGGTAATGACGATATCATTCACATAAACCACCAATAATATAATACCATCTTTAGATTGCTTGTAAAAGACAGTGTGATCGAACTTACTTTTCTTCATTCCGAATTGCCTAACTACCCTACTAAATCGGCCAAACCACGCATGAGGACTCTGTTTCAACCCATGTAGTGATTGACAAAGACAACAAATTTTCCCATACTCCCCTTCAGTAACAAACCTTGGAGGGTGCTCAATATAAACTTCTTAAAGAAGATCACGATAAAGGAAAGCATTCTTGACTTGGAGCTCGTGTAAAGGCCAATTATAACTAGCTGCCATGGAAATAAACAATCGAACAAATGTTAGTTTAGCAATTGGTGAGAAAGTATCAAAATAGTCCACCATGTAAGCTGGAGCATATTCTTTAGCTACAAGGCGAGCTTTCGATTGAGTGATAAAGCCATGAGGGTTCATTTTAACTACAAATACCTACTTACACTCAATAATCATTTTTTGTGTAAGCAAATCTATCAATTCTCAAGTAATATTGTTATCTAAGGCGTTTATCTCTTTTGTTATAATATTATACCATTAGGATAGGACAGAGCTTCATGGATAATTTTAGGGAGACGGAATCAAGTGAGGTAATAAATGAATATGGAGATGCTGACAACTTATTGTAGGATACAATTGAGAAAATAGGATAAGTACACTGGTACTTACCTTTGCAAAGGGTAATTGAAATGTCATCACTTAAGATTGGATATGATGACAAGGGGATTTGTTTAGGACTTGCATTCGGAGGCCTTTGTCTTCTTGAGTAGACATAGGTTATAGGAGATTTTATATGACTAGGTGTGGAGGATGAGAAGGCGTATATTAATAGTTCATCATCCTCCCTTTACTCTTATGAGTGGACGATGACGAAAGTGGTGTAGTTTCAATAAAAGTGACATCAGGTGACACTAGATATCAATCAAGTCTAGGGCAATAACACCAATATCCCTTTTGGATTCTAAAATGCATAAGAGAGATGCGCTTTAATGATTTTTTCAAAGTTTGTAACTTGAGAGCGAACACCCAAAATAAAACAAGTGCACCTAAATATTTTTAGCTTAATTAGGAATATAGACTTAGTTGGGAAAAGCATATGAAATGGAGTTTTACCATTTAGAAACGAAGAGGGCATATCGTTAATTAGAAAACAAGCTGTGGAGATTGCGTTGGCTCAAAAGTATTAGGAACTTTCATGTGAAATAGTAAAGCATGCCCTGCTCTTTTTCTTAGCTTCCCCATTTTGGGATAGGGTTTTAACATATAAGCATAGTTATTAATGGCGAATGGCGCTGCGTGGCGCAAAGGCTTTTTAGAGTCATGGCACACAATGCGTGGCATGGCGCACGCCAGATTGAAGTATGGCGCAACATTATGTAATATGTGAGATATATTTATATTACTAATAGTTTTTTACAAAAATATAATATAAACAATTTTTACATGTTAAATAATAGTTACAAATAATTTTCAACTTCATACTTTTAAAATAAAATAAATAATAAATAATTAGTGAATAACTAACTATTAAATATGTCAAAAAATTAAAAATTTTATAATCTCAAGAATAAAAAATTGAGAATTTTATTAATATTCAACCACTTAATTTTGAAAATTTCAAAGTCTAAGTAAGCTTAATCACTTAATTTGTATAAATTTGAATTTTCTACAATATCCAATTATAATTTATAAAAAATTTTAAAATTTAAATATTGCTTAGCCTATTGAAAAAACAAAGAAGATGAAAAGAAAAAGAGAATAAAAGTCTACCAAAGAAGAAAAAGAAAAAATGAAAAGTGACAAATAAGGAATAAGAAGAAAAAATAAAGGAAAAGAAGAGTAAAGAATATCGCGTACCTAAAGTATTTAAAAGTTGTTTATAAAAAAAAAAGCATGTTAAAAAAAATATTAAATCATTTTAGAAGAAAATGCAGCAATATCATTCAATAGAAGAGAGCAATCATTGTGTTTTGAGACTTGTTTGTGGCAAAAAATGAGATGCACCAAATCCTAAATAAATCTTCATATTTCATGGTTTTTTCTCTCCTTTAAGAAAAATATTTTAAGATAAAAAAAATTTTAAAATACTATCTTCAACATGGTGTGCGCCATAGTGCCATGCGCCATGACGCTCTTAAGTGTGCCATTTTGAAGGTGTTCACCATTTTTAATGTATGGCGCTGTGGCCGCGCTATTTGTGCCATGCGCCATTAACAACTATGCATATAAGGTTTGGTGAGAGATTCCATTTTTAACCATATAGGACTGAAAAGGTACAGATAAGAATTCTTTGGCATTATCACTTTGTAAGGTATGTATAGTGACATTAAATTAGGTTTTTATTTCATTAGAGAAAGCATAGAAATTAGAGAACAATTTAGAACGATTTTTCATTAAATATAACCAAGTAATACATGAATAGTCATCAACAAAAGTAACAAAATATCTGAAGTCGGTCTTAGACATGGCTAGACTTGAACTCCAAACATCCGAATGTGCTAGCTTGAAAGGAGTAGATGCTATTTTATTGACTTAGGATATGTACTAAGACAATTGTTTTAGGCAAATTGACGTGACTCACTTTCTATCGATGACAGACTTTGAAAGTGAGGATATAAGCTTGTGTCCTCTACTAATAATCTTCTTCATCACTGGATTTTAAAACAAATAATGGTCTATGAAAAAGGAGACATAGCAATTAAGTGTCAAAGTTAGTTTATTGATGGAAATAAGATTGAAGGACAATTCAAGTAAACTTAATACAGATGATAGATGGATTGATGGGGTTGGGGTAACTATGTCGGAGCTAATGACTTGAGATGTAGACCAATCTACCAACGTAACTATGGAAGTAGACTTGTATGATTGAAATGTGGAGAATAAGCTTAAATTACCTGCCGTGTGGTCTGTGGTCCCAAAATCAATGCCCCATTTAGAAGATGATGAAATAAAACATGTGTTTGGTTTAGTTGATTTGGCAGTATTTGTAACTGGAGTAGATGAAAACTTGTAATGATTCTTGCTATTGGGAAAATTTTGCAAATTCATCTATACAAATTTGAACGGTTTTCTCAAATGCATCATTTAAGTATGCATGTGCCGATTGATTCCCCTTATTCTTGTATTGCAATTTTCGACGATCACGCTTTATATGTCCTGGTCTGTGACACTAGTGGCACACAATTCCTCCTGGATTTTGTCCTTGAGAATCAACACCTCTTCCCCTCTCATCCTTGTATTGCTGCTTGCTAGACTCAGATTCATTGTTTCAACTCACTAAGGTACTATTCAATTGAATAAGTTGGGAATATTTTGAACGAAGCACCTTACTGAATGTGTCCTACAATAATGTGATCTTTTTTTTTTGAAAAGAAATTGGGATTTGATGAATTCATATTCTGTTAGAAGGCCAGCCTAAAAACTCATAACAGTCATTTGTTCCCATTGCTCTTTGTAAACTTTTATGTCGGTACTTAATGGCAACAGCATGTTGAGTTCCTTATAGTTTTTCTAGAATTCTATAATATAACCTATGAGAGACCTGTCTTGTTTGCCTGTATGGTATAATGCCTTGCACTTCATATAGACAGTATACAGTCTCTCTTCTAGAATATACAAAATCCAAATACTCCATTAGTTCTTTTACAAATTCTACATGATTGATTAAACTAATTACCTCACTTCTAATGGAGTTTTGTAAGAACCATCCTTCTTGAGCCATGCCTGTCTTAATGCAGCTTTCGAAGGATCATCCATCATATGGTCATTCTTATCAATACTCCTTAAATCGAGGCTAAAAAACTTACCCCAATCTAAATAATTAGACCCATTTAATTTGTGTTATTGGAACCACATCAGATACAACAGCAACATTTGTTCAAATATGTTTAGTATTAAAAAAATGAACTAGAAATTACTGAAACCAGGCATGGATATGCATCGACTCTTTGAGGTGAGCACAAAAATAGTGGCCAGAGGTATTTTTCGGCTAAGACGCACCATGATGCACGGGTGGAAAGCACCATGGAAGATTTTGGCGGTGGGCGTGTGACTGGACTTTCAGGAATGGCTGATTGGCTGGTGAGCGGTCCTTGGGTAGGTGGTGTTGGATAAAATTCATTGTAAGTGGTGGGGCAAATTTCGACTCAAAATTCAAATTATAATCTGTTTATTTTTGTCCAAGCCATAAGGAAAATCTCCCACGCACTAACCTTAATTGAGCTTTAATATCATGTAAATGAAATTGGGACCAATTTTCTTGTATTTCACTAAGAATGATTACAAACATATATACACACAATCCTAAGGTGATAAGGTGGGAATCCATACAATTAGATCCCTCTAATTAAGCTAACTACTATATTTACACTATATTAATTACAATCAAATCCTTAGAATTATTTTCTAATAATCAAATGTTATGATCACTGCATGAACTTGGATTAGCATGCCTTGAATTACCTACTTATGTGAATAGAATGAGGGCTCGAATTATTTTCTAATAAGCAAATGTTATGATCACTGCATGACCTTGGATTGTCATGCCTTGAATTACCTACTTATGTGAATATAATCAGGGCTCTATGCATTAGTTGGTGTCACCTTGGTTGTTGATGGCTTTTTTCCCTTTGGGTAGTATGGACTACTGATGGTTGTGTAGTGGAATACATGAAGTTTACACCTATTATTTTATAAATGACTCTGAGAGTGTCTGTGTACATAGCGATCAGGTGTAGAAATTTTATTTTATGTTTTATGCTAATCTCAACACTTCATTTGGTGAAGAGGTCTTCATAAATTGGGAGGATGATATTTTGGTTTTACAGTGATGGGGCAATTGGATTTATGTTATTGATGTTGGGGAATTTTAATTTCAATTTCTCTGGCTAAACATTACGTGGAGATGTTCTTATTTCCAATGTTTCAGGGAAGCAAAATATGCTGGACATGGAATTGGAGAGAAGCCTTGCCCGTTAGCCAAGGCTTCATATTAATTAGTCTTGGAGAACCCCGTGTCTCTTTTTAGTCACATTTCCACTTGCAGTTGATGCACTCTCTGTATTCCAATCAAAAGTGGGAAAAGACAGATCACACATGTACACACCCTTTTATATGCCTTACCATGACAGTGCAAACTTTTATGGTGCCGGATCACAACATTGATAACCTTTTGATTAAAGGATAGTAGAAGGAAGTCTTGATGGATGAAGTTAAGAAACTACAATCTTATTAAAAAGTGTGTGTTAGAGCCACCTAGTTAGTAGGAAAAGAATCGTGTGAGAGATCCTATGACAATATTGTCTGAAGTTGAATTTTTGTTTCTCATTGAATATTTAGAGGGTGTTTGGCTAAGCTTATTTATAAGAGTTTATAAAATTATATAGCTTATAAGATGTTTTTACAGCTTATAAACTCATATATCTTCTTGTAAAAATAAACTAAGAAGTGTTTGGTAAGATCATCTTATAAGATTTTATTAAAATTTATAATTATAGTTTATTGTAATGTTTTTTGATGTAATGATAATAAAAATAACTTATGTACTATCAATAAAATGTAATTTTAGGTTATTTATATTAATTTTAATATATAAGATGAAGTAGCGTATAAGATATTTCAAAGTAAGTTGAGAATATTCAATTTATTTTGAAAGAATTTATAAGTTTTAAACATTTTATTTTTAGAATTTAAAAACTTTTTTCTCAAAAAAGTAACCAAACACTCATGAGGAGCTTATAAACTCTTAAACATCTTATAAGATATTTTGAATAGCTTATAAGTTCAGTCAAACACCCTATTAGACAATGTGTGCCTGAACTTATAAAAGATTTGAGAGCTTTTAAACTCCTTAATAGTGTAGTACAAACTCTAAAAGTGAGATGTTGGAGTTTATAAGCTTATTAAAGAAAAGTAAGATATCTCCAAGTTGCTTTGAAATCTCTCATAAGCTACCTTGTTTATATAGTAAAATGACATAAATATCCTTAATTATATTATATAATAATATTTAGTTTATTTTATCATTTTATCATTATTACAGAAAAATGTTGTATTCGTCATTTAACAACGTTTATATATTTCAAATCTTGTAAGATGTTTTTATTATTTTATCTAGACTCCTTGAAATCTTGTATTTTAAAATCATATCTAACTATTTGTCTGCTCAAAAATTATTTTGTAAGCTGTAAGAACTTTATAAGATTTTAAAATAAAGCTTAGCCAAACATGTTCTTAGTAAGTTTTCTTTACAGTTATTTTGTTTACTGACAAAGTTACTATCATGTAGGATGATTCTGAAGGCTAATTTTTTTATTTATTTAGTATTGGCTTCTAGTCTGCCACTAGTATCATCCTTAATCATTTGTGGACTAAATCCTTTAGTCTCTGCTTCTTTGTTTAATTAATAAAATGCCTTTTCTAGACTTGTCAAGTTTTGGGGTGATATGTTTTAAATTTTTTATTTTTAGCACATAAAGTGCCAGATACTGTTATTACTGAAGGCATGAAATAATTTTATATTGGTTATAAGTAGCCAACTAGATCTTAAAAACATCAGATTTCAGGTCAGACACCGTCTAAAGAAAGAGCATGGCATTGAAGGTGGTATTCCCATAGTTTTCTCATTGGAGAAACCCAAGGCAAAACTGCTTCCTTTCAAAGGACCAAGTGGAGAGGAAGAAAATCCTTCAGATTATCAAGTAAATGCTTTATGCTTTCTGTTGCATTATCTTCTATGTTATGTTTATTAACAAATCATCGTAAAATTAGAGTTCTATAGAATTTGATGATAAGAACTTTTTGTTTTGCCACTTAACCATGCACAATTTTTGTCTGAAATTTGGTTGATCTATTCTACTGAATTTGTTAACAAATGAAATTCATTGAAATTGATTATCAGATTGTTCCAGGTTTTCGGGTTCGCATCATTCCAGTCCTAGGAACCATACCAGCAATTTTTGGACAAGTCATGGCTTCATATGTTGTGACTCAACTGGCAGGATTGCAAGTTCATATGGAGCCATTTGTGAATTTTGACATGGATCATTATCGTGTCCTCCATCAACGCCTTGTTGAGCATGAAGAATTACGATATGGTACATCAATGCAAGTTCAGGTACTTAGTTCGGCAAATCCTTCTACCAAATTCTAGCACTTCCTCTCTGACGTATAAGCGGGAACTGGAAGATTTCTTAAGCTTCGTTCAGTTACCTGGATTTTTAGGAGTGTGGTTCTCTACCTTCCATACTACAGACATAAAATCATCAGTTCAATAGAATTGGTAGCTTTGTGATGTGTTTGACAATTCAATTGCTTTCTTTCATTGTAAAGGGGACTGATCTTTTTATATATATACTTTGGGAAAAAGGGTCATTACCTCAACCATTGGTTTGTTGATTGCATTCCGCTTCTGTTAGATAAATAGCAGAATTGTTGTAATCTGGTACTGATCCTGGTAATTGGGATTCCATGTTTTATTCTGCCTGTCATGCTTTCCCACTGATTTTGTTTCTTCTTTTCTGGTCCGTTTATCTCCCTTGAGTTGGGGAGGGAGAGAAGATATTTCTTGGTTAGAGGTTAGAACGTTTATGAGGATATAAGTTCTTTTCTCTAAGTTCATTCATTGAGGGATGCACAATCAACCAAAAAGAAAAGGGAAATTGGAATAATTCTTCAGAAAGTATCGAATTTCATGATCAAAGTTTGCATAAATTATTTTAGGACCTATTATTCTATTTGTTGCATGAGTAATAAATGGTATGGGAACCGTAAATTTGAAGGCCAAAGCAACTAGAATTAAAATTAAACAGGTTAAAAATTCCAGAAGAATCTATAAATGAAGCGGCCTTAAATTGACTAATTAAGTGTTGTATGAATGCTAATTAGTAGCTTGGTGCTCTTATGAACTGCCAGAAAAAATGTTTTGTGTACCGTCTATTGGTGAATTTTGTCCTGTCATTAATCAGCATTTGTGAACTCAATATATAATACTAGCATTTATCAGGTGTTAGTTATATGCATAACTAATGTCGCATGCTTTCTAATTATTTTAGGTGGATGTTGAGGAGGTCATGTATGTAGTGAAAGAGTTGTGGCATGGCAGAAGTGCTAGAGATCAGTCACCAAAAGATGTTGGACGTGGAATGTGGCGTTCAGTGAATGAGTTAATGCTTATCAGGTAAGGATATTTGTGATTCTTTTCTTTTGTGAAGAAAAGCCTCGTCGGAGAGCTTGATTTGTTATGTTGGTTTTGAAATTATTCTCGAGCAAATAATATTTCATAAATTTTAATAAAAAATATTGCATAAATTAGCATCTGTGATCAATCTAATGGCGTAAATTTGTCAGTAGTTGTGGAACATGTATCAGTTCATTTATGAGGTAGCCTATCGTTAGCAGAGTAACTGCTTATTACATATTCTAATCATTGCTTCTGATCGACCATACTGTTTCAGATGGGATCGCACGAAACCAGCTTCTATCTCAAATTTAATTCTCCTGAAATTTATTGAGGTAATGCATATAACTGGCTTATCTCTATCAAGTAACGGAAATTATCCTGTTTCGCAGTTACATTCTTTGAATAGTTAGCTTGTAGATTTATTAATCTCAATAGCTACTACTTTCAATGTATGACTTACCTGGCAAATGTTTATGACCTTCATTGGAAGGCAAAGATACATAGATTTTCCAATTTAAATTAATTACATGTTCATATAGATCATCCTAAACATGATGACGGATTGGAAAGTTGATATGGTGCAACGGAGTGAAGCTGAAACTTAAGTGACCTGTATGAACCAGTGTGGCGGCCCCAAAGTATTAACATTGAAATAGTAATTGCTGCATGTAAATAATTTTTGTGTTTAATATCTATTTTGCTTCATGAAATTTGATATTTATACCGTATTATGATTTTAATATGAATTCTTGGTTGTACAAAGTGAATTTACCTAATTACCTTCATGTTACTTACATTTAATCTTTTTATCATTTTTTTCTCTTTTTTCATACAACTTACAATTCGTATTTATATCTTCTCTTAAATTTTATCATTTTTAAATTCTTTTGATCTTTCATCATTTTTTTATTTTAAATATTTTTGCACTATGGAAAATTATATAATTTTTTTCATTTTGATGTTAATTTTTTTCGTTTTCTTTTTCTTTTTTCTTTTTTCTTTTTTATTTGGGTATTCTTCAAAAATTTCTCTTTTTTCTTTAAAATCTCTTGATATTTCCTTATTTTATTATTTTAAATGTTCTTTATACTTTCTAATATTAAATAATTTTATTTTTATTAATTAAAATATTATAATTTATAAACAAAGTAGCACACAAGTAGAGTGTGCAAATTTTTACTAGTTTTTCTGTGTTAAGTTTGTGTCATTCTCATGCTGCCAGTTACACTAAAGATTGAAATCCTTTGTACTGTAATCTTTCCAATATAACTTTGGATGCTGGGAATCAGATGGTAAAGGGAAAATGGAAATACGAAACTGATATATCCTTAGAAACTGACTCCACCTTTGCAGGCTGATGAGCATGAATCAAGGACATTGGAAGATATAAAAGAAAAGGAACCTGAATTCTTCACCAGAGTGACATCTGTGTTGAAGAGAGCGGAGTTTGACTTCGGTTTGTGATTCCAATGGCTGATGTTTAACAATTTCCTGTTACACTGCTTGGAACCTTCAAAACTCAAATCCAAGATGGAACCCCAAGAAACACACATTGTGGATGCAACAATGGTTTCCAAAATTGCTTGGACAAGATTAATTTATTGTGACAGGGGAAGTAATCGTTAAGGTTTATTTGTTCTTACTGTCACATGTTAGTTGGTTAATTTTAAACACAGGCATAGAATGAGCCAACAAAGCTGTGAGATAGCTTGGTTTGCTCATCTGTTCATGAGAAAAACATAATCAACTAATGAGATTCAAATCAATATCCCTACTGTCCTATTGCTAGTTTGTTCTTTATTTTGAGATTGGAAAATGGAGATGCCTTTGTCTATGATTATGTGGTTGTTTCATCCGATATGTTTGCTGAAAACTCAGAATTGGACTGGCAAGTGACTGCGCAGAATCTCTGCACTGTGCTTTGAGATTGTAGTAATTGGGTAAATTCACAGTGGCTTGGTCCCTTTGGATGTAAGGACTTCGGTGGTCTAAGTTTTATGTATATATTATTCATTACACTTGTTTCAACAATTTTTTTGAGCCATTATGTCACTGAGAATTTTTGGCGGTATAAAATGAACGTACACAATTACTTTTATTTTAATTTATATTATTTTTTTATTCTTTTTTTTTTAACTTTTATTTTTTTTTTTTATGTCATTTACGTAAAGTCATTCCCAATATAAAGTCTTTTATTTTTCTACTTGTTTATTTCTCTCTTTTCTTTTATCTAACTACTTTTATTTGTATTCTCTTTCAAATATTCTCTTTTTCCAATTTTTTGAGCTTTCTTGTATTTTCTTATTTTGGATATTTTTATATTTTTATTTTTAAATATTTTTATTTTTATTATTTAAAATATAAAAATTTTGTAATTTAAAAATAAGTTTTCACTTTGTGCAACTTTGACTAATAATCAAAAATTTGAATAATACTGACTAGAGATTGTAATATAATTTTTTATAAAAAAAAAAACAGAAGTTAAATTCAAATTATTTTCTAGAATCCAAATATTTCAATTCAAATACAATATTAGATTTTTGGAACAAAATTCTATCAGTAGTTGTTATCATTGATCTTGAAAGTTGAGAATTTAAAGAATAAATTGAAGTTTGGAAAAGATCTTACAAACTAATAATTTTATCTGCACAATACAAAATTCAATCCAAAATAATTAAATACTGAAGCTTAAAAAATAAAAGTAAATTTGTATGAAAAGAATGCCAATAATAAAAGAAAATGATCTAAAAGGCTGTTTTCTTTGTACCAAAAAAATTTGACATTAACCGACATTAACCGGTAAATGCAAGAGCTTTGTGCTTAATATTGCATAATCTAGCCAACATTCAATCAAGAATTTAGACGTTGGAGTAACCACACATAAACCATGTCCAAATTACTAATATCTTGATAAGATTTCATCATCTTAGGCTCATACTTCCTACCAATATTAACTTCTGTTTTTCATTTCCATAAGATTTTAGTCTATATCTTTATTTATATAAAAATATAGAAATAAATAAAATCATTAACACACACACACACACACACACATATCTATACTATATATTATCAAGTGTTTGGATTTACTTTGATTATATGATGTAAATTTACATATATACCATTGCATCAGATTTTTTTTTCTATCCTTCATATTTCTATTTTTTAAATACATTTTGTATTTGTGTAATCTATTAAAATTTCTCATTCTTCAATTCTATTGATCTTCTTCGTTTCTTTTTTCTATTATTATTCCCGCATATAATTTGAATAACATTATTTTTATTATTTAAAATATCATAATTTTATATATTATAAAGAACTTGCTAATTTTACTAGTATAAATTATAATTGTGCACTGTTATTCTATTATAAATAACGGTATAATAATTTGTTAGTTTGGTCAAAGTTTCAGAGGAGTGGATTGATAAAAAACTGGAGCTTCCATGGACTAGGGTTTGAAATTTCTCTCGCAGAAATCATCAGGTGCCCCACCGTTGGTTCGCCATGGACTCCAAGCTCGCGCTGTTGTTCTCTTTGCTCTGCTTTATCTTCCGCTTTTGCCTATCTCTCGCGGGTTCGTTATCTCGTTGTCCATTTTGTTAAAAATAATTTCTAGAAAATAGAGAGCTATGGTTAAAATTTGATTGGTTTGGTTGTTTGTAACTGTCTGGTACAATTGATCGTTTATTTCTTTGTTTTTTTTTTTTTTTTTGGATGGGAATGCTGCAATTAATCGTGGGTTTTAATTCTTTTTGTTTCCATCATTATTATCTTTTTCTTTTTTTGTATGGGTGAGTGCATTTTGATTGGCAAGGATATGTGCCGGAGTTTTTTATTTATAATAATTCAGGACTAAAGGGTGTATATGGGGGATTAAATTTTTATCAGCATCTTAAGATTCCAAATTAAGATTTTATAATTGAAGTTGTGGCGAACCATGTCCTTGCTTGAATTGTTTGCTCAGCTAGTTTCTAGAGAGTTCTAGTAGTTGAATACACGTCTTGGAAACAAGGGATTCGAGAGTGACAGATCATTAGAGAATATGCGCACGAAGTTGACTGCATGAGAATAATAACGAAACAACTCTAGCTATGCGTGGTGAAAAATTAGTAATGCAAGTGGTATCTTGTTAGCAACGGAGACAAACTGTATTTTTTGTGACAAAGTGTTGGGAGAATTTGATATGCAGTAAGATAACTTTTTGGTGGAATATTTTGTTCTAAGTGGCAGATTAACGTTCTTAATAATAACTATTTTGTTTCATGTCAATGTAAAAGTGCAATGGAAATGTAATCCGCTGTGCTGACTAACAGGAGGAACTTCAAAGTTCAAATGACAAATGTACTAGATTTTATGATTCTAGTTCTCCTATTTGAAAAATGAAAAAAATTAGACTGAAATCCTGTGTTGTGTTTTGTCTTATTTCCAATTTGGAGTTGTGATTTCAATTAATTAGTTTGATCCAAATAAATATTGAGCATGGGTTTACTCATGTGAGGACCATTTTTCCTTCGATTTTTCTGGAAAACGGCTTATACTGCTAGTTGGAAATTTTAAGTGAAAATTTGATAGGGAAGTGCACTTATTGTCTTGGTGTACTAGTTCTCGGACTTGTGGGCAAGGCTGGTTCATGCCTGTAATGATTGTTAGCTTAGTTAAATTTAATTGGTTCCTTATTTCTTAAGGTTATCAAGAGCTCATTGTCTAAAGGATATGTCACTGTATGGAGTTAATTGCATACGGCATATATTACGAAATTGCCATTTAGAGGGTACTAATTGACAATGAAGCTAAAGTGTCAGTTTTAAGTTCTTAATTCCAGTTTTGTGTGAAACAATTCTATCATGCATAAGATTCTTTTATCTCTTTGCTTCAACATACATCAGCATTTTATCAAATTGTTTACCTATTGTTGTATGTACATATGGAAAAAGAAAAATCCTTTTGATTAGATTTGCTTGAAATGTACAGGTTAGTATCTTATTTCTTGATCCTAATGAAGACTTGAGTGTCAGGACTTCACAAATGACCAATTATATGTTATTGCAAGACGTTTTCATACTTCTAATGAATCTTATGTCAGAGCACTAGAATGACTTTGGATTGCTTTTGGCTTTTTAAGTGTGATTTTTCTTTTTTCTTTTTTTTACCTGAATCAACTTTCCATTAATATGCTTATCCTGCATTTGAACCTTAATGATTTTGTACATCTTCAGGGGGCACAAACTCATTTGAGTCAGTTCCTGATCTTGAAAAGTCCATGTACACACAAATTGAGGTTTTCCCATGCGTACGGCTGCTCAACCTTTCAGGAGAAATTGGTTGTTCAAGTAGGTATTTTTGTCACATTGTTCATGTAACTTATATATAGTGTGTATCATTCTACTCATTTACTAATTATTAATTTGCACTTCAGACCCTGGCCGTGGGAAAGTTGTTGCTCCAATTGTCAGATTTAATAGTGCGAAGGAGCTGGCTAGATCAGCTGCAATCCTGGTTTCTGTAGATGAATTTGAAAGCTTACTTTCAAGGCATGTAAAAATTTCCTTATTTATGAACTGAAATTATACTGTTTCTCATTCTCTCTTTCAAGTTTTCTTTCTTACAATTATATATGCTTTTGTAGCACGTTTTAGCTCATTTGTAGCATTTTATGTTACTTTATTTCTCTTGTATAATGGGTTGATCATCTTAATTATCTAATATATAATTTGCCAATTTGTTAGTAGGTTTGGCAAGTAGACTATCTTCGAAACTTTATTTGTTTCTTCCTTCATCTTTGTCCTTCTGCTTCTGCTGCATCAACATCTCATTCCCATGCAGTCCTGATAAAGTAAACCATTTTTCACAATTGTCTCATGCTTGTCACCTCTGGAACTGTGATTTGTTTGGGGGTACAATTCAATCATGATATGTGTATAAGCAAACAATATGAAACACTTAGAGGTAACGAGAGCCACAAGAATTAGGGAAATTCTTATGCTAGAATATGACACACACACATATATTTTGAATTGTCATTGAATAGTTAGCACCTGATCTAAAATATTTTGGGATAAAAAGGGAAGAAAACAGAGCAGCTAAAGACAAATCAGATTCCCATTTACTAGCAAGAACTTAGTTTATTGGGATTTTGGGTATAAATTAACTTTATAAAATTTATCTGGATGCTCAAATGCAGTGGAAATGATGATAAGGAATTACCAGCTATCAATCCCTTTACTTCTACGGATGCTATCAAGTTTTAACTTGCAATCGGCTGCTATTGGCAAGCCAAATGATTCTTACTTGTAGCGTGGTTTACATTCAAGCCATTTCATATATGCTCAATGCTTTGGAGATAAATTCCTATCTTCCTCTAGCAATAGAAGTCATCCTATTATATTCTGTATCTTCTTAGATCGCTGACCCTTTCTTTTGTTAATTAACATTTGATTATCAGTCAACGAAGTATCTTTCTGTTGGTCAAATAAAAGGCATGTTTATTTAAGGTATTCACGCTGAAGTTAGTCACTTGAAGGGCACTGAATCTCCTAAAGATGGTGAAGTTGAGGCTCTGTAGTATAAGGTATCTTTGGCATACATCAGGTTAAATATAGGTGGATATGGACCATATGGTTTCATTGAAATGGTAAGATGGGTTTAAATTTGTGAATGCTGACGTTTACTTTTACACGTGAGTCCATAAGAGGTACGAGAATTCATGGCTATGTTTGTTTTCATTTTTACCCCCACAAAACACATACTACAATCGATATGTTTTTTAAATTTTCACTCTATCTCTCTTGTGCTCTGTGCATTCTCGAAGGAAATATATCTAAAAACACACATTCCAAAATGAAAACGAACATAGCCAATGCTTTTTTGTGATGGTGCCAGTGCCTGAAATTTCAGAAGCACCAGGACTTATCTTCCCTAGTTAAAACTATCACCTGCCCAATACTAACATGTTTGTTCCTTATAATTGACATGCCTCAAAGACACAAATGTTTGCAGAATATGTGTGTGTGAGCAAGATCTATTCCAAATTATAACTGTAAAGTTACTCCAGATTGAACTCCTAGTTTTGCCATTCCCTTGCTAGTTACTGTGAGATGGGTGAATGTGTTACAAAGATGTGCATGAATACCTGTTGTTCACTGAATGCATATTTTCTTTTCATTTCTTCTCTGTATGTTGGTGGGTCTCTCCTGTATTTGAAGTTTAGGTTTTGGCTCTTTGTGGCCCCTTTGCATGCACATAGTCTGCATAACCTTGTAGTTAGCAAGCATTTTGATTCCCTTTTTTTTTTAAAAAAAATTTGACATTAGCTGATACCACAGATTCCAATTAAATGATGCCACCTTATTATTTAAATTGATATTATTTTTTTTACTTTGTTCCAGGATATCAAAAGATTCAGATTTTGCCAACAAAGTATCTGGGATTTTGGTTGAATCGCACACTCAGGTTCAAAATGCTGTGAAGGGTAAATGGCTCACACAATTTAGCTTAAAGTGGGTGAAGAAAAGTTCTTCAAAAAGTAATCTATCCTCTTTTATCTTTCAGGATTTTCTCCAGACGTAAAGTTTCCACAGGCAGAATTTGCACCATACCGTACCAACAATTTTGAGTGGAACCCATCTGTATGTTGTGAAAAATGATTAAGATTTCGTATAACCTAGTTTTGTTCCTCTCTTTTTGACAGTGCTATTGAATTACATTAGTTATGCTATGTCTCAATTGAGATGAAGTTCATGGGAGCAATTGTATAAGGTTTAGGGTTTTAGGTTTTATAAGATGTATTGAGTCTTTCTACTCGTAGTATGAACTGTACTTATTTGATCCCCCTTTGCCTGATAAATTGTTACACCTTGAGTGGAGAACAAGGTGTAAAAAAGCTTATGATTTTGATTTTTATCTAATTCCAGTTTGTTATCAAGGCTAGATGAATTTCAATTTTTCAAGTAATGATTGTTTTGACATTTAATTCCAGAATTGATGTCACTGGTCTCTGTGTAAAGACCAAACACTATCTGAAACTGATTAACTGAATCACAATGTGGTATCTGGTTGATTTTGTTCATGTAAGGTAGACTTAAAGACAGTATTAAAAGTGTTGACTGGCACAACTTGTGTTAGATAATACGTACAATAGACTTGTGCAAATTAGAGTACACCATACATGCCTTAGTAAATCTGTTTGAGACTCTGGATACACCTTCCCGCCTGCCACTTGGGTTTGCACTGCTGTGCCTTTTATGTTTTCTATACAGACTATAGTGTAATTTAATAGCTTTCAGATTTAGTACTCAGATTTCTAGTGAATTGTGGTTGAAAACAGTAATATATATGCAGAAAAGTAAAGTATCTAATTTGAAACTGATATTATTCATTAAACCAAAATATTGGTTCTTGATTGTGCTATTCCAAATTCTATTCAGCAATCTGCTGTAATATTCCTGTCTTTGAAAACCTGGTATATTGATTCTATGAACTTAGATCGTTATTGCACATCTGCAGGGATCTGGAATCATGTGGAAAGCTTATTATTTTCCTGTATTTTTGCTCTCTCAGAATAGCACATCTGTCTTGCAAGAGGTAGTTGTCCTTCTTGAAAGATATTTTTCACTCACCACTATTTTGACTTCCTAGTTACTTGTAGACTTTATTTTGTATTTTCAGAAAAAAAATCAAACAACTTATTTCAGATGGAGGAAAAAATAACCGCCTTGGACGAAATGATGTTGTGTTATTCTTGTTGGTGCATATACTGGATGTACATGTGTATATGCGTATATTATATGCCATTTTACGTTTTTCTCTCATTTTGAATCATCCTGTGTTGTGAAAGATGTGCATGCTGCCCAATCTTTAAGGAAGGATCTGAGCCAACAAATTATGCTATATAGGTTTGCATTTCTGTTGATGGGACATGGAAACGCTTTGCTATCAGTTTTAGCTTTGTTACTCTTCTTTTTTTATACTTTCTTGTACCTAAGTTTCGGCACTACTAAAAAACAAACAATTCTGTACTCGCAGGTTGCTTCAAGGAAAGAGAAAAGCACAAAGTCTTATACTGAAAATGTTGCTGAGTTTGATCTAGTTATGCAGGTGAAAAGTTTTACAAGAGAAAATTAATAATTCAACTTGTTTGGTATTATGATATAATCCAAAGTGCGTTGAATATTATTTTCTGATTAGTGTCTGCTCTAATTTTTTACTTAAACTAGACGACAAAATCTGGTACTCATGATTCAGACTCTTGTTTAAAAGAAGGGACTTGTCTCCCTCTGGGTGGATACAGGTTAGTCTCACGAATTCTAGCTAAAATTCATAGAAGAATTTTTTGAGTAATGTTGCCAAGAAAATTATGAGGATGCATATCACCTTTAAGCCCTTTGTCAATTGCAACATGGATCATGATACTTTATATCTCAATCGTTAAATATTTCAATGCTAGTCGTTTACTTATTTTATTAATCATTACTCTAGTTCATGTATATTGAAACCTGGAATATTGAGTTTGCAACTCAAAGGACCCAGTGTCTGAATTTTTCTGCTGTGACTGCTATTTTACTTTCTTGTAGACTACTTGTTCTTCCGGTTTGAAGGTCCTCTTATTTTCTTGACTGGCTTAGATCCTTTGTTTCCCCCACAAGAGTGTGGATGTCAGGAACCCAGATATATCTGCTTAGAGTTGCAAATTGAAGTTCTATGATAAGGGATTTGATTAAAAACTGTATGCTATGTTTTCCAATTTTGGAATTTAAAAACACACACTCAATCAATTCACTTTTTAAATTCTCTCTCTCTCTCTCTCTCTCTCTTATTTTTATACAATTCTCAAGAAAAAGAATACCTAAAAATATACATTAAAATTTGAAAATAAACATAGCCATAGTTACTTTGGATCAGGTATTTGGGCTTGCTATTAGTATAACTACAGTAAGCCCTTTAGATGCTTGCAATTTTGTTACTTAAATTTAGCTTCATGAAAATCCCTATTCATTAGGCCTCGGTATATTAGTGCACTGAAGCATTAAAATCAGACATGGAAAATTAGTTAGCTAGCCAGCAAATTGAAGTTAAGGTTGATATTTTAGAGACATGCGTCAATTTCAGGCTGTCCCATTACTCTTTATAAGATCTGCATTGTGGTGTCAACAGAGTGCATGCTGAATATATTTATGGCTTGACTCATTGAAATTTTGACATCACAGTCCTTAAATGGATAGTTTCTTTCTTAAAATAGACATTTTATCCCAAAGATACCTTTCCCATAAAGAGTGTTTAGTTTAGAAAGTTCTTGTTAGTTAATTTTGGAGTTGCCGTGAATGTTTCATACATACTTCTTTTTCAATTCTTGCCTAAAATCTTCCAGGGTGTCTCAGTCTTGGCTGGAGGGAATTTTATTATGTTTTATCTGTTTCGCTCTCCCAGTTCTGTAAATTTTTATAGAAGCAATTTTTTTCTTCAAAATTTTTTGTAACATTCAAGATAAAAGTAATAAGCTTGCTGGACTTGTCTGCACAAAATAAGACTTTTATGCCTTGCTTTCATAATAGTGTGTGTGTGTGTTCATGTGTGTACTAAAATCATACCAAGGTCTAAGTGGCTTCCCCAAACAAGTGACACTGAAATTCATTATGCAAAATTAAGATTACTGACAAAATACATTATATTTGTTGATTTGAATTTATTAAAATAATATTATAAACATTATCTTTTCCCCTTCTTATAAGTTGAATAAGCATGATAGATAATTTCAAGGAAGGATTGTGTCTATTATTATATTTAAATTCAAAAGATTATTATATTTTTTCAAAATTAAACTATCAATTTTCTCTCTCTCTGTTATCGTGTTCCAGACATTTGAATTGCATTTTTATCTCATTTTACATATAATTAAGCCCATGGATATGTATATTTGAAATATGATTTTATAAAGATGTTTTTAAAATTATCAATATTTTAATTTTGTATTTTTGGTTTTATCACAACTTTCACACAATTGGCCCCCAACATCTCATTCGTAAATCTGTTGCTGGGTGGTAATGTGTGTGTGTGTACACGCACACTTACTAAGTTGTGTGCTTGTGTTTGTCCTGTGTTGCTATGACTTGTTGGAGCGCTTTGCTTTCTATGCAATTTTGGGATTTTGCAACAAATGGCTAGCTGTTTACTATCTCATGAGTTTGGTCATTTTTTTTCTAGCCCTGTGTTGAATATCTTTTATGAGTTTAAGTCTCATGTAGTCCATATCTGGTGTTCATGATGTTGCAAGGCCTGATGTTAGTTTTTCAATCTCAATATCTTAATTTGAAGGGCAGTGTCTGGTCAGCACTTCCTCCAATTAATATTTCATCTTCACCAAAGGTGAAGCCAATTTTATTGACAATGACATCTATGGATTCTGCATCATTTTTCCGTGATAAAAACCTTGGCGCTGAGTCCCCAATATCTGTAAGTTAACTTCTCTGTCGTGTTTCTGTGTCTCTGCATACTTGGTTGAAGGCAATTTCCTATTCGGAGCCAATTTCCTTGTTAAAAATATCTTTATTGTGTAGGGGTTAATTGCTTTGCTTGCTGTGGTTGATGCTCTGTCTCGTCTTGATGGATTGGGAAAACTTAATAAACAGGTTGGTTTCTAATCCAACACGGATTTTCTTTTAGTTTAATGTATCGACTTGTTTTCTGCTTAGATATTTTGCAATCATGGTAGTGTGATATATTTTAAATTGCTTATTTTGGTAATAGTTCCGTTAGCATCAGTCACAATCCCAATTTAGAGATTTAAAAACAGCTTACTCTGTTTCTGTTCTGATTATTGTTTTAGGCAATGTTTCCTTATTAACATATGAGAATGACTTTATGAATCTTCCTAAGCTCTATATTCTAAAATTTTTCTGTTGTATGTGTGCTTCAGCTTGTTTTTTTGGTTTTAACTGGGGAAGCCTGGGGCTATCTTGGTAGCCAAAGATTATTTCTAGAATCTGATCAACAATCAGATGCTGTTAAAGGGCTTAACTTGTCGATGGTTGAAAAGGTATTTCCCCTTGAACAACTTTGCTGCAGATTGATTATGGGATATATGCAATGCCAAAATATGCATTACTGGCTGGATTGTTTGCAGTTGCTCAATTATGGACTTGGAAAGTTCTGATGTGAACTTTGGAGACCTGTTCATGCCAGAAATTACATCATGCTGTATGACACGAAATGCTTGATATAGTGTTGTTTTGAGGTCCACTTTTCTTAGTAAAAGTTGCCTGGAAGGGTAAATGATGTTTTAGCACTTAAATATGGTGATTATATAAAGGGAGTGATAGCCCCCCTCTACATATTCCCCAACCTGAGCCGGGAAGAGATTGTAGATGTTAACCAATCTCTTTCTGTCTGATCCCATGTGTTTTTTGCATGATCTATTTTAAGCACTTCCCTTGGCCTCATTTTTATGATTAAAAATTCTGTGCTGAAATCTAGTTAGCTATGCTCTGAATATTGAAAGGCTTCTTGCACGATGTAAATGGGTGAATGAATATGGTAACTGCTGTTTAGTCAATTTATGATTTTTACGTAGGTAATGGAAATTGGATCAGTTGGGAAGAGCTTTCCTCAGGGCTACAAAACATTTTTTGCTCATACTGCAGGGGTAAGGCACTGCTTGCTCTGGGAGCTTAACCTAGTCACATAGAAACTTTTGTGTCCCTACCTCACCTTATTCTTGATTTCTATCTTTGTTCCATGAGGGAATGAATTGACTTAAAAAGAATTTCAAGCTTACTCTGTAGACTTGGCAGGCTACATTCTCTGTGAATGAAACACTGGATGTGCTACATCGTGCACGAGATTCCTTGACAAATGAAAGCATTGTTGTTAAAAGTGCTAGCAGATCAAATCCTGGAGTGCCTCCATCCTCATTAATGACATTTTTGAGGAAGGTCAGAACTGAAACCTTTTACATGCAAAGTTGGATTATATAACTTCATTTTATGCTGTTTTTGGCATCAGTTTCAAGCTTGCTACTAATGATGTGGAGATGAATCCTCTGATTTAAAATCTGTTCGCATTATTTATCAGTTTTTTTTATAAATTTGAGATTACTAAAGTACCATCTTTTATATTTGAGTTGAATGAAAATGCTTCAAATTGATCACGTTAACTTAAAATTGCATACTAATATAGTGAATATTGATGATTTTACATGAATTTTCATATGCTACAAGACTTTAAATTTTAATTAAATTAGTTGATATTTTGAACAATTAAAATTCTAAGCATAATTCGTGGTTAAGAGAATACATTGCTATTTATTAAGAATAAATGATAAGTAAATTAGACAGATTTAATTTCTTTTGTATTGATGCATGTGCCTAAATTCCAAGTATTGGGGTGCGTTTGTTGGTACAAGTGTGTTTCACGCTGACACAGTGACAGTTAAAATGTGCCAATGTTAAAAAAAAAAAAATTGGATACAGTTCCAGAAATAGGGCACCAGTATATCACATTGACATGAGGACCTCCAGCACCAAACATGATCCTGATTATCTAAGAAGAGTAATTTCATAAATTAATGCATAATATCTAGTTGACCTACCTGTAGCATGTTTATCTCACACGTCCAAATTTATCTGAACCTTAACCAGTTCAAGCATAATACAAGAAGATATCTGGATAAAATAATCCGAGGATCACTGATGTGAACTAACTTACCGGTAATAACATAGTACAGCATAATCTAATCTGCCAGCCAATTATACCCTTAAAATTTGTGAATGGACTCCTTTTGGGGATTCCTCATCATACCAGGTTTTGCTGAACTACTTGATTTCTTAATATTTGCTTGCAGAGACCTCAGATCTCTGGTCTTGTCTTGGAAGACTTTGATTCTGCGTTTAGTAACAAGTTCTACCACAGCCATCTTGATGACCAGTGTTAGTGCAACAAATTCTGCCCTTGTTTAGCTTCCTTGTGCACTAGGGTTGTATAATTTATATTGTATTTGCTAAAGGGTGCACATTTTGCTTTGATCCAGCAAATATAAACGCTTCAGCCATCATAGCGGCTGCTTCCCTTGTTGCTCGATCTCTATACATGTTTGCTGGTGGTGAAGATCCATCTGCTATGAATAACATAAAAATCAATGCTTCTTTAGTGGAAGAACTTCTTGGTTGCCTATTAGATTGTGAACCTGGGTTGTCATGTGGGTTGGTGAAGCACCATATTTCTCCCTCAACAACTTGCCCGAGCCATTACGTAGGTGTTGTTTTAGGAGAACCGTCTTCTGCACCTTACGTGGGTTATGTAGGGGACATTTCAAGATTTGTGTGGAACTTTTTAGCTGATAAAACATCAATCCCATCAAAAAATGTCAGCTCTTCTTGCCCAAAGGGTTGTGTGGGTGCTGGTGAATTGTGTGTCAGAACAGAGGTGGATGGAAAAGGCGACTGCGTTATCTCAACAACCAGGTATTTTATAGTCAGTCTGCTGTTACTTGATAACACAGTTCCGGAGATAGATCCATTGGAGCCATATATATATATATATATATATATATATATATATCTTTATGGTACTTATCTTTGAAGCAACTCTAATTAGATCTTAATGCACACAGATTCCAAACTTTGTATGCCATAACCGCAGGTAGCGACCAAGTTTGGTCCTAGTTACCTTCATCTTACCTAAACAAGCGAGGACTAACCTTACCTGCAAAATAAAATTTTGTTTCCGCTGTGTCTGCATGATGACTGGTTATTTGACTAGCCATAGTTCAATAACTGACCCCATGCTAATGACGTTCCATTTATCATAGGTATGTTCCTGCATATTCAAGTCGTTTAAAGTATGAATCAGGAAGCTGGGCTGTGCTGTCCCGCAATGCCTCAGATACGATGGGTGCGGAGGACCCAGTCTGGACAGAGAGTAATTGGGATAAAATAAATGTGAGGGTGTACACAATCCAAACCACCACCTATGATCGCCTGATTTTGCTGTTGGGTATTGGCGTTACAACTTTAGCTTACATTCTGATAGCGGTAGCTAGAACTCTCATCAGAAAAGCCTTGAAGCAGGATTGACATAGTTACTATTTTTGGTAGTATTTTTTGGTGAGCTGAGACTTTGGAATATAGCCCGTGAGGCGTCTAATTTAATCTCCTCTCAGATATTACCGAGATACTGATGTTGCCAACAAACTGGAAAATGTAAAGAAAACCTTTCTGTGTAACGTTATCCAAAATCAGAAGAAATTCGTGCAGATTCTTATGTAGCATTTTTTAAGCTGCATCCGTGTTTAGACATTGTTGGCAATTGATGATATTATGATATTGAAATCTGAGATTCCTTTGTATATTGTCCTTGTCCATTATTATGTTTATTCAAGTTGGTTTGCAGAAGAGGAAGAGGAAGACTAGGTATCTTGGAAATGAAGTGGGTTTCGTATCTTGTTTTGGTACCAAGCACAAATAATGCACAGAAATGGCATTGAATGTCAAGAGGAACAAGAGAAAAAAAAAAAAAGAGAGATAGGAGAACTAGTTACCATTTCTTGGTATTTAATGTTACCCAATGAAACGGACTCGACTTCTTTAGCTTAATGCTCCCACTTGTCAGGATAAACAACTGGAGATGAATATATTATGATTCGAAAATCTTGGAGTGGAAATCAAAATAAGATGTTAAATGAGGTTGGCAGTTAAGTTGTCAAGTTATTAAGAATAAAACATTAAGGGGAACAATAATTTGAGTTTAAAAAATTCCTTAAAATTTTGAAAAAAAAAAAAAAACAATTTCTAACTTTCTCCTTTAACGGAATATTGACCGCTGACTTTGTTTCCTTTGTTTTTTCCTCCTCGTTATTTAAACAAATGAAACTTTTAAAAAAAAAATTTATTATTATTTTTTTAATGTTTATCTTTCATCATCAAAATCCTTAAACCCAACCAACAAAAGATTTCAATTTTTCTTTTAAATTTTCTCTCTTTCTATTAGTACTTTTCTTAGTAAAATCTTCATGCTAAACGCATAGCAGTTTCTTGGAGTGCGTAGAAACTTAAAAGGCAGTATTTCTATAAAATTTAGCATAAAAATAACAAATTTAGGAATTTTTAAAAAATAGTTCAAGTGAAACGTGGCATTTTTACAAGATCATCAACAATGTTTGAAAACTTGACTATTCATTGAACCAAAAATTTATTTTGACTCTAGATTTATTGGTTCAAACGTTGATTCAATTGTGGTCAAACCAATATTGTTATATTTATAAATATTTTTATTATTATGTTAATAATACATAAAAAAAATATTTAAAATATTTAAAACTATTTTTTAAATATTTTTTTATTACTATTAATTAAATACAATATATTAATCTATAAACACACCTACAAAAAAATTGCTTTAGCAAATAAAAATATAAGAAGATACAAAGAATGATATATTATTAAAATATTTAGTCAAATTCATTTATCCATGGATAGTTTAATTTCCATGAATCATGATTTATTATTATTTTTTTGTTTATCAGTTTAACCACAATTTTACACACTTTTTTGAAATAAAATTATTTTAATATTTGACTCAATAGCTTGGCTGATTTAATTGTCTGATTTGGATCAGAATCCTACGTATAATTTTAATTATTTTTTTCTTATTAAGCTACACGTTTCCTAATTTTGTTCTTTATTTAATAAAACTAAAATGATGATGGATAAATATGTTATGCTAAGTTTATTGTGCAATACCATTTTTATGTACACAATTTCCTAAGGTCTTGTGTCTCTTCTCGACACATTCTTCATCGACATTCTTGCCCGCAGACTTTCGAACAAAACAAAATAGTTGAATCAAAGTATTGCTCTCTAAAACAGCTAAAGCTCATGTGCTTCAATCTCTCACTGCTTCCAATCAAGCCAAACCTATCAATGGTATGCAAACCTACTAATTGAAAATTCTTGGTTGAAAACCCTATTACACTAGCTGATGTGCATGGTGTTTATTAAGCCAACCCGTAGGTGATATTTACCATCATTATGGTCTTTCAACTTCCCATGATTATAGCCATTTTTACATAAAGTTTGAATTTAGTTCCTATTATCTATACTACAATTAGTGAGAATTCGGATTTGAAATTAATTCACCTCAAGTTTGGAATGAAGTTATTTAATCCAATGCATTTATTTGGTTAATATTTGGAATGTGTATTATTACTATAATAGATGTTTGGTTTGTTAACTTTATAGAATGAGATGCGAGAAATTTTTAATTTTAACCTTAATATGTATAAAATTAAAATAAATAAACAATTGACAAAAAACCCTTACACGTGTAAATTATTTAATAACGTTATGCTTTCGTTAATTATAATATATTATGAAATTATAATACTTCTAATAATAAAAATAAAATTATTTAAATTTAAATAATATTAGAAAATAAAAATTAATATAAAAAGGAGTTGAAAGCAAAATAAAATATCAAAGAAAAATAAATATACATTAATATAAAAAGAGGAGAAAAATAAGAAAAAGATTGCTTCGTATAAAGCCTTCAATATAATAATATAGAGAGTTTTGATGGAAAGGAAGGTAAAGGAAAAATGAAAGAAAAAAAGAACATAATCAATTAAAAAATGGAGAAAAACAAAAAGACAATTGAGTCTAATTTAATCATTTTATATTTGAGCAAATAAAAAGTAAGTCTCATCTTTAATCATATAGGTTGTGTGCTACATATTTATTAAATTAATGGAACTTTCATATTTTAGATGAGTTATGAGAAACTAACTTGGATTTTATCTAATATCATCCACTTTACTTCATTACAAGAAATTTGACAGATAGGACGGCTTTTTAGAATGGCCTTTGGGACGGCAAAAAAACCGGTCCCAAATACCAACGTCCCAAATCATTAGAAACAAGTTTATGAAAGTTGTTGTTCCAGACTTTAGAATGACAATTACATCTGGAACAATTTTTTATAGTCATTTCAGATTTTAGATCAACCTTTTTATAATCATTCCAGAGCCAATCATGGAATACAATGTTTGGAGCTGTTTTGGGATGGAAATTTGGAACGACTTTTTTTGTGCCAATTCAAGAAGTGTTGTGGGATGGATGTTTTGAGTTGGATTTGGTACAATTCATATCTAAAATAGATTTGGAACAATATTTATGGGACATAATTATCATGGCTTCTTTTGAAATGAATTTACCACGATTTATTGTGAAATAGCTTTAGAACAACTTTATTTGAAATAGATCTAGAATGGGTCTTGTGGGATAGATTTGGCATGAATAATTTTGAAATGAATTTAGCATGGCTTTTTGGGGACAGAACTAGAACATATTTGACATGGTTTCATTTGGGACAATTTTGATATAGTTTTCTTTGGAATAGATTTAGCACAGTTATATGTTGTGCTACAAGGTTTTGAAACAAATTTGGCCCACTTTTAGCTCGAATATGGAAAAGCTTTTTATTTTTGGGAAAAATAAGCATATTTGAGTATTATTTATTATTTCTTGTATATTACAAATATAATTATCAATAAAGCTAAAATAAAACCATTAATATAGCATTTAACGTAAACAAAATAGACAAACATTCTATACAATCACGTGCACCAATGTTGGAGCACTAATGTTTGAATCCAAAAATAATATACACAACAAAGTATTTGAGTTTGTTTTAGGCAAAGGAGAGCAGGAGAAGATGAAGTAAATGCCACTAGTCATTCATGTTGAGTCTATCCTGTCATTCAGAGTATGTGATGGTCTAAAGGTAGTTTGAGTTGACCTATTTAAGTAGTTGTGCCTCATTTTGCTTAAGTTTCTCTTTCACACTCTTTCATTTTTCTTGAGCAACTTGCAATTTTTCTTTTGTCAAGTGTAGTTTTTACTCCATGTTGTAAAGCTCTAGAGCATGTAAGGCTGTGTGCCAATTGGATCCCCTAGAGAATTGTTCGTGGCTCTTGACTTCTGATTGGCTCTTGACTTCTGATTCTATGTTTAGTAGTCGTCCCTCTTTGAAACTGCCTAGAGCTAACAACATGATGTTGCTATTGAAGGAACTGTTAGCTAATCTATCTTATGAGTCTAGGTCATTTGGATTCATAACATTAGCTTCTTTTATCATTTTTGCCATAATTTTCTACGTATCAAATTTATTCTTATATAATGTGAATACTAAAGTAGGTATTGCAAAATATCTAAAAAATAAAGAAGATAATAAAGGTATCGCTTGGGTCTATACACAAGAGTTTGTCCATTCCTCAGATGTCATCTTCTACACCTTTGAATATAATTCCAATGCAGTTGCCCGCTGTAAAGTTAAAATAGATGGATTAAGATATAGAAATAATTTGACATTTAAAAATACATGGGGAGATGCCACATTATGTTGTATAGATATTTCACTTACCATTCACACGCTATGAGTAGTCATAGATATTAAACTGCTTTGATAGATGGTGGAGGAAAAGTCATTGTTAGCTAGACAATAGTTCCTATTTTTCTCACAAGTAAATGAAAATGTTTCCTATGCCCACTAAGGCTTCATTCCATCGCAATTCTCTTAAGCGATCTATTTGGATTCGTGTTTGAAATTCTCACTCAATGGAGGTGCTTCCTAAGAAACATAGAAACTTTTTTTTTAAAGTTCTTCTTGACTGTAGTCTTATTAGCTAAGTTCCATGCAAAATATAATTGTTGCATGCAGGAATACATTATTGATTACATATTAAAGCCAATTTTTCATATAAAAAAAAAAAAGATGATGCATACATATAATCATGATTCATCCACTACAAAAAATTTTCATAAATGTACACATGAAATACAAATTTTCAGACGAAACATTCATTAAGACCACCAATATTTGCCACTAGGACTTATGTCGTGAACACATCCACCAATATATGCTACACGACCACCAATCAATCATGCTATATAAACCATGACAATATTGAGGAGAAACCATGAATGTATATGACAATTAATCAATCATGCTACACTTGTATATTGGAATGTTTATCAATAAAGTCACAAATAAATCTACATGTTTTCCCAACATACATAAGTATACAACAATAAATCATACAAGTATAACAAATATAAATTTACATGTTTTCCCATCATATGTATGTATAAACCAATAAATCTACCAATACCTTGAATTGCCGAAAGTAGAACTGTTTGGTCTCGAGATCAACTTCCTTAAATCATATCCAAGTGCTATTACTGATGTAGTTACCAAATGTAACATTCTTGATGCAATCTACCACCACTACAATATGGTTCCAATGATGGGCTTGTGCTTGCGAGTAGGTTAAGTGGTGGAATGATGAGGGACTGTGTTTTTGAGTCATCAGGAATAAGGGTGGGCAAAGGCAATGGAAAAGCCGTTCTAAATTTCAAACGAATCTAAGAACCATTTCAAATTTGGAACAATACTGGAAAAACCATTCTAGATCTAGAATAGCTTTTGAAACCTTCTCAATTTTGAAATAGATTCGAGATGGTGTTTTCTTTTCAACATAAATGCATCGGTTTGGAATAGATTTAGAATGATTTTTTTATGAGAAAAGATTTCTATGCTAGATCCGTGCCAAATCCATTCTACATTGGAATAGATTTTTGGGATATCTTAAAAAGCCAACCCAATCTAGGCATTTTCTAGTTGTGCTTGGGTTTTGGCGAATCTTAGGATATGTTCAGTTTCATTTTTTTCACTCAAAAATACACATACTCACACACATAATTATTACACTTTTTAAAAATTATTTTTTTTCTTATTTTTGCATAGTTTTCGAAAAAAATATACCTAAAAACACACACTCAAAAATTAAAACAAACATAGGCTTAACTTTTTAGATATAATTCCCAAATTCCAATTCTCATAATAATAATCCAAGCAACAATTATGTGATTCATTTTCATTCCTAATTCCAAAAACCATACTCTTAAATATCCTTAATTTTTCATATATATAATCTTTTTTCTATTCCCTCAACTTTCATTTATATCAGTCATTTCTCAGTTTAATTTATTCTATTTTTGTCAAAAAAAATTAGTTCTTTAATGTATTTTGTATTCAACACTGTATATCAAGATAAAAGATATAATTTTGATTTTATAATGTTAAATTATTATGATACTCTTATTTAAATAATTTTCTGTTTTTAGTTTTTTCCCATTTTCATCAATATCATTTTATTTTTCCATTATATTTTTATAGTTTTCAATTCAGTTTTTTCCTATCTAGCTATTAATTTAAAATTAATATTATTTTTATTATAATTTCTTTACCATGGATAAAATAGAATAAGTTTTATGAAAATTTACACACACATTTTACTTTTTACTTGTGCGTGGGTGTGTGTATTTTTAAAAAACTTGCAGGAGATTTCATTCAACGACGTTGCCCATCACATCAGTCAAGTGGGTCAACCCGATTACCCGTACCCATACGAATATGGACCCTCCGTTCTGAAAACAGTATTTTGGAGAACACATGCTCGCAAACATACACACGTTCTCCACGCTCTCAGAACTTCTGAAGCTCCATTCCCCGGACAAGTAATCGTCTCTGATGGGATTGGGTCAGCTCGCTTATCGGGCCCTCTTCCGGTCCACCCGCCTCGTCCCACCCAAACCCCACCATCTCCTCCTCAGCCGCGCCGTCGCCTCCACGCCGGAGCTTCACAATTCTGAAGCAGCCGCCGCCGAGGCACAGCCCGGACCATATCTTCCGAAGAGGACCCCCGTGGCAGGTGCCCGGGTCCATTTCCCTAACCCTGATGACACCATCGAGGTGTACGTCGACGGGTACCCGGTTAAAATCCCTAAGGGAATGACCGTGCTTCAGGCCTGCGAGGTCGCTGGGGTTGATATCCCCAGGTTTTGCTATCACAACCGCCTCTCCATCGCCGGGAACTGCCGTATGTGCCTCGTCGAGGTCGAGAAATCGCCTAAGCCGGTTGCGTCCTGCGCCATGCCCGCTCTTCCGGGTAATTTGTGTGCTTTCGGGTGTCAATAAGGATTTTTAGGCCATCGAGTTGGTGGAACTATGTAATTTTGCTTGCTTTGTGATGCTGAATTCTGGGATGATTTTTGGTTCTTTGCACTTAATTGGCCCTGAATGTTGCCTACACGGTCAAGTTTAATGCTTTCTAATGTGAATATGAAATAAAAAGTTTAATTTTTATAAAATTGATAATAATTTCAATCAATGTAGGAAAATTTATGATATTTCTATCCTCACTGATTAAGTGGGATGCTGGATTTGTTTGTTCCATAGTTCTAATGCTTTTTGCTGCCTGTGCTGGGGGAGGCTCCCGATCTTTATAAAGTTATTGATTTTGGTAGGTGCATTGTCAATTTGAGTTTAATTTGGTGCTAAAAAATGAAGCTTGCTAGATTAATTGATTACTTTTTCAGTTCCCATAGGGTATTATGGGTCTGAATAATGAAGAGAAGGAGAGAGATATATGGTGATGTCCAAGCATTCTTCTGCATGTTAACATCCCGTTTCTCAATATGTTGTCTCGGGTTGTATTGATAAAGATCAGATCTTTTGGTAAATGATTGTGGTGAAAGATCTTTCTTTTGACCAAAGGATTTCCGCAATGGCTAGGATGCTTATATGATATGGATTGATATTTCTGTTATGTGACTTTCTTTGTTCTTTTATTTTGGGTGCAAAGATTGTCAAAATCTGCCTTCTTTATTTGATTCTCTCAATGTTCATGCTTGTAATTTATGTTATACTTCTCGGATGACTGTTCATAGGAATGAAAATCAAGACTGATACACCTGTTGCTAAGAAGGCGAGAGAAGGGGTGATGGAGTTTCTGTTGATGAATCATCCACTAGACTGCCCAATTTGTGATCAGGGTGGAGAGTGTGATCTGCAGGATCAGTCTATGGCATTTGGATCTGACAGAGGCCGTTTTACCGAAATGAAGAGATCTGTAGTTGATAAGAACCTTGGTCCATTGGTCAAGACAGTGATGACTCGATGTATTCAGTGCACAAGGTGCAAATCTATTTATTTTGCTTTACTTTGTTATTCTAAACCTAAATGTCCTAAAGCTGCAGAGACATATTTTGACCAGAGTTGCGAAATTTCTATATATATCATGTCAAGTTACGGGAGTCAAATATTTGTGTTTCTTGAAATAAATAAGCATAAATTGGTTTTTATGAAGCATTATTTGAACCAGGCTAATTATACAAGTTAATATTTTTTGGATAATTTTCTTTTTATCCTATTTATTAGCATGACTATGGATTCCTGAAAAAGAAATTTAGCTGATTCCTGTTTTATCTGACAAGCCTTTGCTTGAACTCTTGTATGGGACTTTATGATGCCTGTGTATAGTTGATATCCTAACTCAATTGCTACACTCAATCTGTGCTTAAGAAATGCACCCCTGATCTATTGAAATTGTGAATCAGCTCCTGTTATAATGAAGTCTCCTTGGTGATTTACTTGTTTATGATTATCAGTATTAGACTATCCAGATAATCATTGAACTGTGTTTTGTATGGGGCGTGGTCATGTAATAGGTGTGTGAGGTTTGCAACAGAAATAGCTGGTGTTCAAGATCTCGGCATGTTGGGTCGTGGCAGTGGAGAAGAAATTGGAACTTATGTTGAGAAACTTATGACAAGTGAATTGTCTGGGAATGTGATAGATATTTGTCCTGTAGGTGCCCTTACCTCGAAGCCTTTTGCCTTTAAAGCCCGTAACTGGGAGCTAAAGGGAACAGAGAGCGTTGATGTCACAGATGCAGTTGGTTCTAATATACGAATTGATAGTAGAGGTCCTGAGGTCATGCGAATACTGCCACGATTGAATGAGGTAATTTGAAATTTGTGTTTGTCGCAGCATTTTGCTCTTCATCTTTACTTCATTTCTTGTATTAGAATATTTGGCATCACTTTCCTATCAACTTCCTATGTTGCCCTTTCAAATTCTGTTAAGAAAGACTGACTAGTCAAGATTTGTTGGGCCTGTGTTTGCATAAAGAAGCCTTTTAAAACTTCAATTGTCTCAATTAAGTAAAATTTGGTTACTTTGTGACAATCAATTTGCAGTTTTTCTCATTATTCAAGAACTATGGAACTTCTATATATTCCTATCATTGGAATTTGTTCTTAAATATTCTCTGTGTCATCTTTCCTTTGCTGCAACAATTCATATCTCCGCTAAATGCATGAGTTTTACCATCTATGGACTTCGGTCAAATTGTTATTTTGGTTGATATAAAAAACTTAGGCATCACATATCCTTTTGGCAAGTTGATTGCTAATACATAAAAATTTAATTTTGTTCTTTGTTATTATTTATATTCCATTAACTTCCTATGTGCAAGTCTTTGCATTTTGCTTTCTGCATTTATTATTAACTCATATTGGCCATAGTTCTTTAGAAACTCCTTACTGATGTGATGCAGTGAATCCGCTGATGAATTCTGTGTTCGGGTGTTGTTGTGCAGGATATCAATGAAGAATGGATTTCAGATAAGACACGTTTTTTCTATGATGGTCTGAAGAGGCAAAGGCTAAATGATCCCATGATTCGTGGTGCAGATGGACGCTTTAAGGCTGTGAGCTGGCAAGATGCACTTGCAGTGGTTGCAGAGGCCATCCTTCAAACTAAACCAAATGAAATTGTTGGGATAGCTGGTAAGCTGTCTGATGCAGAATCTATGATGTCACTAAAGGATTTCTTAAACAAGATGGGATCAAATAACATTGGGTCTGAAGGAAATGGCCCAAATCCAAATGCTGACTTGCGATCTGGATATATTATGAACACTAGCATATGTGGGTTGGAGAAAGCAGATGTTTTCCTTTTAGTTGGTACACAGGTAATTTTCTTGCTCGTTAGTATGGATGCTTTTTGAGACTTTGTGGAGTATGCATGTAATCTACTGGGGACTTTGAACTTCTTGTCTCACATTCTTAGTTCCATTTTTTTCCACTCATATCATGTGCTTTTAAATGTGCTGTGCTCCCTTGTCATTTTTAATTTAGTTAAATGGTGTATCCCAAACCCAAGCACACAGTTAATGTTTAGATACTTGACTGTAGGTCTTGCTACAGTTGATTCCTTTCTTGCTATAGTCCTATCTGTTGTCATCTTATTCATAATTATCAATTTTCTTTAGCCCACAAATGTTCATGTGAGGGCTAGGTAGAACCAATATAACAATAGTGGTCATGGATGGGAGATGCTCACCTTTGTCATACATGGCTTTCCTCCAGTTAGGTTGCATTTAGGCAGCAAAAAGGTTGTTAGGTTCAAATGGGACTGTCAAGCGATAAGATGGTGGATTGATTTGAGGTGAATTGCTGGGTGGTTGCAGATTTGAAGAATATGAAAACTAGTGACTTGTGATACAAGATGGGATGTAGTGTACTAGATCTTTGGTCAGAATTCAGAGAACCATGGGATGTTTTTATCATGGAATATCTTGATGATTTTCATTATAACATTCAACATGCTTAAATGTCATGGGTGATCAGAGGGGTATTGGGTTACTGTTGACCAATTTATTAAAGTAAAAGAACTTTAGCATGGATATACGCATAGGTTCTTTTTAGCATAGCTAAATGATAAAATGTGGTGTTGTTTGGGGCTCTTTTATTCATTACATCCGCTGATTATTTTGAATTATTAGCCTAGGGTTGAAGCTGCCATGGTGAATGCCAGAATTCGGAAAACAGTTCAAGCAACTAATGCTAAGGTTGGTTACGTGGGTCCTCCAGCCGATTTTAACTACAACCATGAGCATCTTGGCACAGGTCCTGAAACACTGACTGAACTTGCTGAGGAACGCCATCCGTTTTATTCTGTTCTATCAAATGCTAAGAATCCTGCCATAATAGTTGGGGCTGCTATCTTTGAAAGGAAGGATAAAGATGCAATTTTCTCAATCGTTGAGACAATTGCCAAAAATATAAATGCAGTCAGACCTGATTGGAATGGCCTCAACATTTTGCTGCTTAATGCTGCCCAAGCAGCTGCTCTGGACCTTGGACTTGTACCAGAATCAGAGAAAAGCACTGAATCCGCCAAGTTTCTCTACTTGATGGGTGCCGATGATGTGAACTTGGACAAAGTCCCTGATGATGCCTTTGTGGTCTACCAAGGTCATCATGGTGATCGTAGCGTCTACCGCGCCAATGTAATTTTACCCGCATCAGCTTTCAGTGAGAAAGAAGGCACATATGCAAATACGGAGGGGTGTGCTCAAACAACTTTCCCTGCTGTCCCCACGGTCGGTGATGCAAGAGATGACTGGAAAATAGTTAGAGCATTGTCTGAGGTGGCAGGTGTGTGTCTGCCTTACGATACCCTTGGTGCTATTAGATCCCGAATAAAGACAGTGGCACCAAATCTTCTGCACATTGATGAGAGAGAGCCCGTGACATTTTCCAGCTCCTCCTTGAGACCTGAGGTCAAGCGGGAGATTCATAAGGCACCTTTTGAATACGCTGTTGAGAACTTCTATATGACCGACTCCATTACTAGGGCATCCAAGATCATGGCACAGTGCAGTGCATTGTTGTTGAAGTAATAACTGGATGTCAACATTCGACACTCCCGAATAAGGTACCACCATTTCAATTTTCTTGGTGCACCTTTTAGGATTCATTCATTTTGGGCAAAGGACTGGGATAAGAATGTACCTTGTAATGAATGCCATGGTATTGTGCTCATAAATGGCGAAGATAACTTCAGTCTTTGAAATCTACCTTCTTATGTAATTTAATCAGTACCCTTTTTCTTTTCTGAGATCAACATTTGCACTTGTATTTGTTTATATGGATCGATTGGAGGCCTGTTTTAGGGGTAACTCCAAACAAGATTTTTCATCCTTGATTGACGATTATTACAACTGCATGAGAGGTGGAGAAGTACAAATATTGAATGGTTTATTAGTTTGCAATGTGTTTTGCTTTTTGGATATTTAGGAAAATTCTCGCAATATTTTATTTGTGGTTCAGGACATGAATCTTATAATTACTTAAAATTTTGAATTTATTTGTACCACCTACGCTGAATCTTTAACTGAATTATCACATAAACAGTAATTACTTTGGGCTTTTTCTGAGAATCAACTGGTCTTAATGCGTTCTCACGTTATTTCTATGTTTTTAGACCTGGGTCCTTTTTTCATTTTTCTCCAAAATGAAATTTAATCTAGAAAGAGTTATTGAGGCACTACTGCTTTAATGCTCGGAGTTCATTTTTGTCACATAAAAAGTATTCAATGATGGAAAGGATCGGTCATATTAGACTTAAGGTTCGGAGTGTTCTTTTTACCATTAAAATCTTTTCTAAATTACATTTAGTGGGCGTAGAATGTCAAAAGGTGCAAATGAACTTCGCCCATATAATAAACATTTGGGCCTCCAAACCTACAAAAGTCCATTAGGATAGAATCATCAGTAACCGGGTGCCTGACCTGTAAGGCCCAACACGAAAGGGCACCGAAACAATTGGTCCAGGAAGTCAATCATCACAAGATATTGGGCCTTTCCATTCTTATTTTTCAAAAAATTTTTTACAAAAATAATAAAAAAAAATTTAAAAAATAAAATGAGTGACTTGTATATTTTTTTTAAAAAAAGTTCCAAACATAACCAAAGCTTCTATACACGTGCACCCGCACATACACTATATTATATTATTAAGCTTGCGCTTGGCTGTCCACTCATTTGAATGGTTAATGGATGCGGCCCTGTTGACTATGAGAAAAGGGCCAAGAGTGAGATCCTTAATTCCTAGCAGAAAATAGAGCAACCAAACAAAGCCTTACCACGTCCAATGGCAATGGTCCATCAAATCCTGGCCCACTCAAGACCAATGCTGCCTAGCCCAACCGTCCTTAGCCCAAAGGTCTTTCTTTTCGGCCCACAGAAGGTCCGCCCAGAACTCAATGCCTCTTGTATTTCTTCTTCTTTGAAAACCAGACTAAGGTTTATGCAAGACAGCTGCGGCGCTTGAGAAACGACGACGACCGGCCGTGTGAAGGGTGGCTCGGGTGGAGAACAGGCAGAGACGTCGTCGGACAACGATCAAATTTTGGTGGTGTGGTGGGATTTCTCTAAACGGTAATGGGGAGAAAAAAACTGCAGCAATGCGACGGTTTTGGCTTGAAGTTCGCTGCCACCGATGATTGTTTTTCTGGGGCCGCTTAGGGTGGAAATCAGTGGACTCCCTCCTGCTTATTAAGATTTCAGCCTAGTGGATTTGGCGGAGGCAACAGAAGAATAAAAAATATCAAATATTAAATCCTAAGAGTATAAATCATACGTCAAAAAGTTCGTTCTAATATAATAAAATTAAAATTAAATCTAAAATTAGATAAATTAATATAATAAAATAACTATAATCAATACATCAAAATCAATTAATATGTCAAGACTCATACAAAAATTACTCCTAACATTATTCAACTAATTCCAAAAATACAAAATTCTCATTCCAAAGAAAATAAAATAATTTCATAACTCTCGAATTCATTTTCTAACTAAATAAATAATTATTTATGTTAAATCCTATCAAACTTTAATCTAAAAAAGTTACACAATCCAAAATTATTAACAAAGCTTAATAATAAAATAAAAATAAACTAACAAATAATAAATAAAAATTCAAATTCCTAAATCGCATCATCTAAATGTGATTTTCAAGGCTGCTTTCATCTTTTTCATCCATTACACAAACTCCAACCTTATACACGTATATATACATGTTCTCCACAAATTTTAAGAACTTCTAGTTAAATTTTATCGTACAAACACCTAAAAAATACAAAAATGATGAAACTACTATGAATTTTGAAGTCAATTTCATAAATCTAATATATATATATATATATATATATTGATTTCTCCTTGCATCAATTTCATAAATCTAACATATATTGATTTCTCCTTACTTGATCACTATCAAAGTTAACCGCCAAAGAGATTTTCTTGTGAAGGAACACTATCTAATAAATTTAAATAACAAAACTCTTGCATTCAATTCAATTTGATCAGTTCGTCTTCTATAATTTCCGCTTGTACTCTTCACAGCATAACATCAATGAATGGGGTCGGGAAAACTCAAGATGCACATTTTATGCAACAGAGCACCTCCAAATCTTGTGAGCCTATCTACCTATCATTTCCCTAACAAGCTCAGGAGCATCATGACAACCATGTTATTCCAAATACCTGTATCCTCAAACATATTAATGCTATCACAAGGGTGCCTTCTCTTTTAAATGTGGATATCATCAATCTTCTATTTCTCCCACCTGTACAATGAACTCCATGGAAGCAATATGTTGCTTCGTAGATAACAACTGGTTTCATTGCCCCTTCTGCACATTCTTTTGAGTTGTATCTGATTTTCTCACGACGGAGCGAACAAACAGAAAATAACTTCAAGAATCAGAAGTAATTTATTCATTACATTATCCATTGGTACGGCATTTTGAGGCTTTACTTAAGCTGCCAATTACTGAAGTGTAGGAAGCATAGTCAAGAACAAGTCCCTTGGCACTACGCAGGACAAAAACATCTTCAGGATTTCGATATTTACAATACCCTTCCAGTAGGATGTTATATGTGATATCGTCAGGAACAACCCCTAGATTTAGCATGGCATTAAGGAGCATATTCGCATTTTTCATCTGTCCTTGCTTGCAATAACCATTCATAAGCACATTGTAAGTGACAACAGATGGCATACGCCCATCTCTTTGCATCTCCCTGAGCAACTTGGAAGCAGTCTTAACATCTCCTTTCTTACAGAAGTCATTGATGATCATTGTATATGTTCCATCATCAGGCTTCAGACCCACATTCAACATTTCTCTCAACATTCTCTCTGCATCAACTGCTCTCCCTTCCTGACACAAACCAGAAATAAGGGTCGTGTAAGCTACATTATCAAGCGCAATACTTTCCTTAATCATTCTTTCCCTAAGCTCAAATGCTTTCTCCAAATCACCCTCCTTACAATTTCCATCCATAAGGGTAGTGTATGTGACTCTATCAGGCTTCAATCCCTTCAAACTCATCTCATCAACAAGATCATGCGCTTCCTTCAAATCACCTTTCTTGCAAAGCCCATTGATGAGTGCATTGTATGTGATGAGATCAGGCACCAAGCCTTCAGCCAACATTTGTTTATACATCTCCATGGCCAAATCAACCTTTTCATTCTTGCAATGGCCATCAATCAACGTAGTGAAAGTAACATCATTTGGAGCCAATCCATTGTCCCGCATCTCATTGAACAACTCATCTGCATCATCCATTCTTCTCTCCCTACACAACCCATTAATCAGAACACTATAAGTATACACATCAGGCAGAACTCCGCTTTCACGCATAGCATTTTTCAGCCTAAACCCTTCATCCAAATCACAAACCCTAACATAACCATTCATCAAAGTATTGAAACTAACAACACTAGGCCTTAAACCCCACTTCCTAATTCCATCAAAAACCGACTGGGCTAGTCTTATTTCTCCTCCTATGCAAAATCTGTGCATTAAAATGTTGAAAAAATACAAACTTGCTGGATATCCGCATTCCAAAATCTCCTTATAGAATCCCCAAGCCAACTTGAAAGACCTTAACTTCATCAAATTTTCAAGCACCTTCCTACAAGCATCAAAGGGTACCCGAAATTTATGCTTTTTAGTCAACCTAAAGCATTGAATAGCATCAAGAACAAAGCCTGATTCTATGTAAGCAATCATCAACCCAGAGAAAACAGAAATATCAGATTTTTGGGTACCTTTGGTTTCAAGAATTGCTGCAAAAACATCGGACGCCGAATCTTTCCCCTTTCTCCAAACTACAATTTGAAGTAAACTCTTGGCTTCTGTTAGCATTTGTTGGGTGCAAAGAAAGTGGATCATAGTGCAATAAGAGTAGAGCGTGTGGCGGAAAGTTGAGTTGCAGGGAGAAGAGAGCCATGTAAAAAAATTAAAAAGAGATTCCGGAGATAGAGAGTGGGGATTCAGGCTGATGAGGTTTATGACATGGTGCGGCTTTAAAGAAGGGAGGAGGTGTTTGAGGGAGGCTTCTAGGGGCTTTGAAGGTGAGTTTTGGATGGCTTGAGAGAGGGTGGTGAGGATGGGTTCTGGATCTTGGAGTAGGGTATTGAAGCGAGGCAGTGGCGAATTGTACCAGGCGGCGGTGGAGTAGAGGTGGTGGAAGGGAGGAGGAAGGAGACGGCGAACTGACGCTCTCGAAATTGAGGCCATTTAGCAATTTCGGCCTTCCAAATGCTGAGGTTTCACGCTTTACTTGATATTGGCCTTTGGGCTTTAACTTTATTCCTTGGATAGCTTATAGGATATTTAGAGGGTGCTCGGCTAAACTTATTTAAAATATATTATAATATTTTACATATCATAAAATATTTTAAACTTATTAAGTTTGATTTCAATTTTAAAATAAAAGTTTTAAGGTATTTAGATAAGGAGAAATAAGTTTAGGAAGCTTATAAAATGTTAGTAACTACATTTTGTATAGGTCTTATTAATTTTTATAAGTCGTTAGTTAGTTAAAGAAATGTAATGATTACTAGTTGTTAAGTTGTGTATTAATTTAATTACCGCTTATGTCAAGAAAAAAATGTGCTTCAACCTGATTCCAAATTATATTGTAGGTCAGTATACCTGAATCGTATTGAATAGAAAATTTTGATACAACAGTACATTAATCTTAAAATATGAGATATTTGGTTTGATTTTGGTATATGACTTTTGCATACCATACCATAACAATCCAATACAGAATTTTATTTTTATTTTTTTTCAGTTTTAATGTTAAAATTTTCATGTTTTAATTTTTTATTCTATCTAATACCTATTGATAGTTTTATGCTTTTTTATTTTTTTTAAATTTCAAACCTTGAAATTAATGTATAGCACTAGAAACTTAGAAAATCAGCCTCTTTTTTTTCCTTTTTCGTTTTAAATTTTTATTAGCCTTTTTTCCTTTTTTTTTTTTTTCAATTTTTTCATGAAATTCAATAACTGAACTGACCAAAATTATTTCCATAAAATACCCCACGGAACATTTGATTTAGTATTTGATACACTAATTTGAGATGTCAAAATTTCAATATATTAAATTTTCGATTCCATTTGGTGCGGTTTAACTGAACATGCCTTTATTATATTGACAGTTACATGTTCAAAAGGACCAAGAATTTGGGGGAAAATAGTCATTTTCATGAATTTAATCTTACATTTGAGTGGAATTAATTAGAAATGTTAGTAAGAAAGAAAAAAAATTCCCCCTTAATTCCCCTTACTCTCAAAATCTCTCATAAATTTGTAACTGTATTTCTTCTTAGCTGATATTAACTATATACAATATGCAATTATACTTTAAATGTTTCTGCAGAATGCATAAGTATCTTTGTGTTTATTGTTAGTTTTTTGTGTTAATTAGTTGGCAATGTATGACATAATGGTTGTCCACATCATTCAAAGAAATGAATTTCGACTGTCTGTTCTTTTGATAAAGAGCCAGATCGAGCTAGGAAAGTTGTCTTTGTAGGATATTCTTATAGGAGGAAGGCCATTAGACTTTATATGATCTTGAAACACATGAAGTTTTCATATCAAGAGATATAGTATTTTATGAAAACTTCTCTCTCTTTGTTGAACATAACCAACTGACCAAGTATACTTATGAAATTTAGCCTAATCCTCCTGCTCTTTGTATCATTCTTGAAAATGCTCAACGAGAGGAATACAATGATATTGAAATCTCTAATTAAAGTCCTAGAAATGAGTTTGACTCTAGTCCTTCCTCAAGCAACAACATTCCCTTAAGTTAGTAGCCTAACAACCAACCCTAACTAGAAAAACATGCTTAGATTAGAAGAACATGTAGGCTAAAAAGAATTCCTAAACAGTTAGAAATATACCAACATATCCTTAAATCACTAAACCAATAGCCTTATCATCCTAGTACCAATCATCCCAAAGCCTACCACTTGAATTCTAACAACCTATCCAAGGAATACCAATGTTATCTATTAGCTCTACATAATGTTGAGAAGCCTGAATCATATGCTGAAGCTATCAAACAACTACACTAGAGACAAGCAATGCTAGAAGAGTTAAAGATATTAGAGGAGAATAGTAAGACATGGGAGTTGGTACCTTTATCAAAAAGGCATCATGCCATAGGTTACAAATGCATTTATAAAACCAAACTTAATTCAGATGGATTAATAGAAAGGTTTAGAGCAAGATTAGTAGCAAATGGGTACAATCGAGTTGAAGGCTTTTATTATCAAGAAACTTTTAGTCCAGTTGTGAAGCAAACAATAGTCAAACTTTTCTTAGTCCTAACTACAATGAATGATTAGAGAATGAAGCAACTAGATACACAATGCCTCCATTAATGGTGAGTTAGAGGAGGAAGTTTATATGGGCATGCCACAAGGGTATGAGATGATAAGGAAGTCAAAGTCTTCAAGACAAAATATGGTTTGCAAGTTGACAAAGTCTTTATATGGATTAAAGCAGACTTCTAGGCAGTCGAATGTGAAGTTCACAGAAGCTCTTTATGAGTTTGACTTTAAGCAAGCAAGCTCAGATCAGTCACCCTTTACAAGAGGAATATAAGGAAGAACACGACTAGTGCAGTTGGTTTATGTTGGTGATATTCTCATTGGTAGGAAAGATAAGGATGAAATACACATACTGATAGAGTATTTAAGCACAAAGTTCAAAATTAAAGACCTGGAATCACTAAGGTACTTCCATGGTGTTAAGATAGTAAGATCAAGGGAAGGTGTGTTCTTATATCAAAAGAAATACACAAGGTACATGCTATGTAGTTACAGACTTCTCGGTGCTAAAACAATTGTCATGCCTATGGAGGAGAACAATAAGTAAAGAGGACTAAGAACAACTTAAAGATGACACATAATATAGAAGACTAGTGGGAAGCTTAATATATTTAACTTTTACCAAATCAAACATAACCTTTGCTACACAGACTCTCTTACAATTCATAAGTAATCCAAAGAAGTCTTACTTACTATATTTAGGGTGTTGAGGTGTCTTAAAGGAACACCAGGTAAGGGAATTCTTATGAAGGAGACATGTTCAAATGTTGTGGAGGCCTAATCAGATAATGACTGAGAAGAATGTGTTAACATAAGGAGATCTATAATAGGTTTCTACATTTATCTTGGGAGTTCCCTAATAAGCTGGAAGTCAAAGAAGTAAATGTGATTACAAGAAGCTTAATGGAGACTAAGTATAAGGCCTTGGCACCATGTCTTTGTGAAGTAATGTGGATACAACGCCTATTAAAGGAGTTGGGAATCAAAGTTCATTGACCTGTCACAATCTTTCGTGACAACCAAAGTGCTCTCCAAATATGCAAGAATCCAACTTACCATGAGAGAACAAAGGCTTTGTTTGTTTAGCAATTATCCATCCTCCAAAAACACACACTCAATTATTATATTTCTTTTTTTATCTTTCTTTCTCTTACTTTACACAATTCTCAAAGTAAAAATATCTAAAAACACACACCATAATTGCAAAACAAACAAAACCAAAGCATTTTGACCTTGATCTTCACTTTGTAAAAGAAAAGGTTCAAGAGAAAATGGTTGAAGTAAAGTATGTGCAATCAAGCAAGCAGATAGCAGATGTATTTATAGAAGCCATATGTTTAAGACAACTTGAGGGGGAGTGTCAAAAAAAAGCCGTAAACCATCTGAAGTTGCCAGTAGACTTAACAAGAAAGGGTATGAATCATCAACCAAGTCAGACACAAAAGCATTGACAACAGACTTGCAAGCAAGCAGATGTAGTTTCTTTCAATTTTTCAATTGATTAGTTAAGTAGTTTAGGAAAGTTAAGCAGGTTAATTCTATTTGTAATTAAGTAAGGTATCAATGTATGTAATTGATGTAGTTAGACTCAACCAAATGTGTGAGTAAACTAATGAAACTGTAACATGTAAATGTAGACGAGCTTCCTCCTATCTTCTTCCTAGAGCAATTTTCTCATGCTCTGATTTTTCTCCTTTTGATCTTTCAATCTGTTCCTTTTACTCAAGATTGTTCAAAATGTGTTGCACAATGACTCAAATGCATTTTTGAGAGGGTCTTTGACTAGATATCATCAAGCTAGCTAAATTTTAGACTTCATGTACACTCCTTAGGGCTCCTAACTTGTACCTTGATTATTTAAGCTCAAATTCAGTCCTCGAAGCTTCAAATTCATGGATTGAACTCCCATTGGAGTTGGAAGCATGTTGGTGTCATGCCCATGGTGCAAATTAACTAGAGCCAATTCGTGGAGGATGATGGATTCTCTTGTTTTTCTTCTATCCATGAATGGGTATGTGTGTGGAATAATATGTAGGAAGATAAAGTCCCACTAGTGTGGCGTAGTTGTTGGTATGGTTTTTGTATTTGTGATTGTGGTTTTAGCAGAGAATATTGAAGGTGTTGATGGAGGTTTTATTACTTGGAGATGAGGATCGATGTTGTGTTTGTTGTGATGTCTCATTTGTGCTGCTTGAAATTTGTGGTTAGGTGAAAAATAATTTTTAGTATTTATTTTAGGAATTTAGGCTATTTGCAACTAATCAATTTTTTTTTTACAAATGAGGAGGCAAAATGAAATTAGACCTTAAAAGCTCCAAATCTTTGAAGTGTTCTAATTATGGAGTGGGTACAAATTAAATATCTTTCTCCCAGTTACTTGGAGCGCGTTTTATACTTTTTCAAGAGTGCTAGCTGTGAAATTTTGGAATTGATATATTTTTTTAAAAAAAACTAGCACTTAATGGACATTTGAGAAGACGAAATCAATAATATTAATTGTACATTAAGAGTACAAAAAACTTAAAATTAGGATACTATCGTTGTGTTGTTAGCACAAATTTTTTTGGATGGATACTTGGTCCATATACTTAATTATCATTAGATTGGAAAAGGGATAATAATGCATTAAGTCCACATCAAAACTATGTGGATGTGTGTGTGTGCACGCACATAATTGCAAGCAACATAAACAATTGAGGGAATCATCTCATGGATATATCTATACAACGTATTATATCTGCGCAATCTACATATTATAGCACATCGTAATTAATGAAATAATTAAAGGCTATGTTTGGGAGGGGGGTTTCGTTAGGAGATGATAGTTGATAAGTTGTATTAGAATGAATAGTATGTTTTAAAAAAATACTTAATGTAATGGATAGTATGATTTATTTGAATTTATATATTTAAATATATATATATAATATAATAATAATAATTGAATGATGTAATAGTATATAGGAATAATAATTATTTTTTAAGATATAACTATATATAAATGTGAGTATAAGTATGTGTGTGTGTATATATATATATATTGATTTGATTGTGAATAGTTTTAATAATTTAAAAATAATTAGTTGGTTATATATGTAAGAGAAAAAAAAAATTCGAATATGAGTTTAAGAGAAAATTTTGTAATATGAAATGTTTGTTTGTATGAAATTATAGAAATGAAAAAAGTGAAAGATGGCTAACAAACATAACCAAAGGGATCTTGTGTCTGTGTGGTTGCGCATTTTGATTATGGTCCATGTTACTGTCAATTAAGGTTCCATCATGTAGTTTTAATTGGGTACATTAGCAGTATCTTAGGACCAACTTTTGAGTTGCATGGGTCGAGTCAAGGTCCACTTTTTCTAATTTATGAGGTCTGAGTATGTATCCATTTGTGTTTTTTGAATTTTTGTTGGTAAATTAGAAAAAATCGTAATCATAAACATACCTATGTGGGCCATTATCCAACCCATAATTGTGATTGAAGATTAGCAAAATATGTTAACATAAGGAGATCTATAACAGGTTTCTACATTTATCTTGGAAGTTCCCTAATAAGCTGGAAGTCAAAGAAGTAGATTTGACTATAAGAAGCTCAATGGAGGCTAAGTATGAGGCCTTGGCACTATGTCTTTGTGAAGTAACGTGGATTCAACACCTATTAAAGGAGTTAGGAATCAAAGTTCATTGACCTGTCATAATCTTTTGTGACAACCAAAGTACTTTCCAAATATGCAAGAATCCAACTTACCATAAGAGAATAAAGGCTTTGTTTGTTTTGTAATTATCCACCCTCTAAAAACACACACTCAATTGTTATACTTTTTTATCTTTCTTTCTCTTACTTTTACACAATTCTTGAGGTAAAAACACCTAAAAACACACACCATAATTGCAAAACAAACAAAGCTAAAGCATTTTGACCTTGATCTTCACTTTGTAAAAGAAAAGGTTCAAGAGAAAATGGTTGAAGTAAAGTATATGCAATCAAGCAAGCAGATAGCAGATGTATTTACAGAAGCGATATGTTCAAGACAACTTGAGGGGGGTGTCAAAAAAAGTCATAAACCATCTGAAGTTGCCAGCAAACTTAACAAGAAAGGGTATGAATCATCAACCAAGTTAGACACAGAAGGATTGACAGCAGACTTGCAAGCTGGCAAATGTAGTTTCTTTCAATTTTTCAGTTGATTATTTAAGTAGTTTAGGAAAGTTAAGCAGGTTAATTCTATTCGTGATTAAGTAAGGTATCAATGTATGTAATTGATGTAGTTAGACTCAACCAAATGTATAAGTAAACTAATGAAACAGTAACATGGAAATGTAGATGAGCTTCCTCCCATCTTCTTTCTAGAGCAATTTTCTCATTCTCTAATTTTTGGTTCTTCTTTTGATCTTTCAATCTGTTCCTTTTACTTAAGATTGTTCGGGATGTGTTGTACAATGACTCAAATGCATTTTGAGAGGATCTTTAACTAGATATCATCAAGCTAGCTGAATTTTAAACTTCATGTACACTTCTTAGGGCTTCTGACTTGTACCTTGATTATTTAAGCTCAAATTCAGCCCTCAAAACTTCAAATTCATGGATCGAACTCCCATTGGAGTTGGAACCATATTGGTGCCATGCCCATGGTGCAAATTTAACTAGAGCCAATTCATGGAGGACGATGGATTCTCTTGTTTTTCTTCTATCCATGAATGGGTATGTGTGTGGAATAATATGTAGGAAGATGAAGTTCTACTAGTGTGGCGTAGTTGTTGGTATGGTTTCTGTATTTACGATTGTGACTTTAGCTGAGAATATTGAAGTTGTTGACGAAGGGTTTATTACTTGGAGATGAGGGTTGATGTTGTGTTTATTGTGATGTCTCATTTGGGCCGCTAGAAATTTGTGGTTAAGTGAAAAATAATTTTTAGTATTTATTTTAAGAATTTGGGCTATTTGCAACTAATCAAATATTTTTTACAAATGAGGAGGTAGAATGAAATTAGACCTAAAAGCTCCAAATTTTTGAAGTGTTCCTAATTATGGAATGGGTGCAAATTAAATATCTTTCTTCCAAATACTTAGGCGCATTTTATACTTTTTCAAGAGTGCTAGCAGTGAAATTTTGGGATTGATATATTTTTTAAAAAACCTAGCACTTAATGGACATTTGAGAAGACGAAATCAATAATGTTAATTGTACATTAAGAGTACAAAAAACTTAAAATTAGGGTGCTATAGTTGTGTTGTTAAAAAAGAAATTTTTGGATGGATACTTGGTCCATATACTTAATTATCATCGGATTGGAAAAATGATAATAATGCATTAAGTCCACATCAAAACTATGTGAATGTGTCTCTGCGCGCACACATAATTGTAAGCAACATAAACAATTGAGGGAATCATCTCATGGATATATCTGTACAACGTATTATATCTACACAATCTACATATTATAGCACATCATAATTAATGAAATAATTAAAGGCTATGTTTTGGGAGGGGGTTTCGTTAGGGGATGATATTTGGTAAGTTGTATTGGAATGAATAGTATGATTAAAAAGAATACTTGATGTGATGGATAGTATAATTTATTTGAATTTATATATTTAAATATATATATATATAATATAATATAATAATTGAATGATGTAATAGTAATAGGAATAATAATTATTTTTTAAGATATAACTATATATAAATGTGAGAATAAGTATGTATATATATATATATATATATTGATTCAATTGTGAATAGTTGTAATAATTTAAAAACAATTAGTTTGTTATATATGTAAGAGAGTAAAAAAATTTGAATATGAGTTTAAGAGAAAATTTTGTAATATAAAATGTTTATTTGTATGAAATTATAGAAATGAAAAAAGTGGAAGATGGCTAACAAACATAGCCAAAGGGATCATGTATCTGTGTGGTTGCACATTTTGATTATGGTCCATGTTACTGTCAATTAGGATTCCATTATGTAGCTTTAATTGGACACCCAACTTCTGAGTTGTAGTGGGTTGAGTCAGGGTCCACTTTTTCTAATTTATGAGGTCTGAGTATGTAACCATTTGTGTTTTTTGAACTTTTGTTGTAAATTAGAAAAATTCGTAATCATAAACATACCTAATGTGAGCCATTATCCAAACCGTGATTGTGATTGATGATTAGCAAAATATGTGTTGGGGAATAATTTTTCTTGTCTTGATATATAGTATAAAATGTAAAATAGATAAACGAATTAATAAAGTTTAAAAATTAAATCTAAAAGTGAATAGAGTAAAGATAAACGAGAAGAATTAATGGTGTTTAAGTAATTTCATATTATTCAACTAAATTTCTTTACTATTTAACATATATATAGATATAGATAGATAGTCTAAATATAAATAATTCAGTGCTTTACTACTCTGTCTCTAGTAATTAATTTCTTGGCATTTATAATCATAACCATAAGCGGTTCTCAGTACTCTTAACAACAACTGTTCCCCTTGAGCAACCCTTTTAGAGAAAATGTTTTTTTCCATTTATTATAAGTTATAATAAATAATATAGGTTAATTGAAACTTTATAGTATATGGATTATATACTATATATATATTAATTGAACCTTTATCCTTTTTAATTAAAAAACCAGAATTGTGTTTAGATACAATTTTTCCCCAAAAAGAAAGTGTAAAAATTTAGAGATAACAGAAAAGTAAAAATGGTCCCAATAGTTGCTCAAAGGGCGCCTCAATGGTCTGGTGTTTATGATCTCAAGTGTAAGATAACAAGTTCAAATAAATTGGGTGTATGAGTAGATAAAACTTTTTTAAAAAATAAACTGAAAAAGTAAAATTAGATAAAAGAGTATGCTAGCAACATCATCATCTGACACATTCACCTAATGGAGCACCTTCTCAATCTCATTTGTCTTTAGGTGTAATTCAAAATGGCCACGGTACAGCAAAAGTTTTTTTTTTATTATTATACTTTTGAAAATGAATATTTTTGTGTATAAATAAGAGTGGTAATAAGTTGGATTGAAAAATGAGTATTATATGTAAATTGTCAATTTAAACATAAATCGTTTATTTTTGTGGATTTAGGTTTTTTGACTCGAACTCGATCTACCGATTTTACAGATCACTTAAAACTAATCTACCACTCATGATCAATATATATGTGTGTGTGTGTATATATTATTGACCAAAATAAAGTTAAAAATAAATTTTTACCCACTATAATTTTTTTTCTAATTTGAATAATGTTATTCCAAAGAATATTTCTAAATACGCTCAAAGTTCGAAGTTTATATTTTATTGTCATTTTAAATTTTACTAGACTAAATTTCAATAAAATATATATAACAATGCAAATTAAAAAAAAAAAAAAAAGAAGAAGAAGAAAAATGAAAAGGAATAAGTCAATCCAAACAAAGTCTAATAATTAATAACTTACAAAAATTATAAAATAAAAAACAATTAATATAAAATTTATTAAATTATTTTAATATATAAATAAGTTCATTAATTCACAAATCAATTCAACAAATAACCTAAAATTGACCTATTTTTCCTTCTGAATTTGACTCAATTTCAACAAACACCCACAAATGCTTACTCGGAAATTATTAATCTCATATTAAGTTCCATTCATGTTAAACAATTTCAAGCAATCCTATTTTTCACTAATTCAAGTGAAACAATTACGAGCAATCCTATTTTTCATATACGCACAAGACCTAGAAGAAACAACACTTCAACATTATTTATGATCTCAATATTATTAGGCAGGCTCAATCAAGAAGGTTGAGACAAGCTCAAACCTTGCAGCCAGAAATGCAGAGGTTGTCATAGCATAACAAGTAAACCAGCAAATAGTAAACAAATGCAGTGCTTCCCTAAAGCAAACAATCAACCTTCATCTTATACTAAATAACAATCCATTTCTCCCTTCACAGAAGACCAGTTGACACCAAACAAGCTCAGTGCTTCCCTAAGATGGTGGTCTCGGCTATCATGGAAGTGACAATGTAAGGGTCCATGTTCGAGGCAGGCCTCCTGTCCTCAAAGTACCCCTTGCCTTCTCTCTCAGTGTCCCGACCAACACGGACGGATGCACCACGGTTCGCAACCCCCTGTCCAAGAAAATTTTATCAGCCCACTGAAGTAATTCAGTAAAGAACGAAATCTCCTTACTACTAGGAAAAGTAAAGAGATAAAATGCTTTACCCATTTGAAGGAGTTGATGTCAGCAGTTTCATGTCTCCCAGTGAGACGGCGCTCGTTGCCCTCGCCATAGGCAGCAATGTGTTCTTTGTGCCTGTGTCCGAGCTTCTCAATTGCCTTCTTGATAACTTCAAAGCCTCCCTCCTTCCTCATGGATTTGGTGCTGAGAGAGAGGTTCAGAGATTTCATGACATTATTCAAGGCAAATTTTCATAAACATCGAAAAAATGAATGGCCTACCTGTAATTAGTGTGGGCGCCGGCCCCATTCCAGTCACCCTGAGGGCAAAAAACAAAGGCAGAGACCAACAAATATAAGAATGTTTATGAACTGCTTTGTTAAGAAATCGATGGAAAAACCATGTTACACTGGGACAGAAAGGCTAACCTGGATAGGCTTGGGATCAAAGGACAGCACAACCCCAGCAATTTCTGTGATCCTCTGTAGGCAGTGAACAAATATATCATTATAATCTATCTGATTCAATAGAGTTGTCATTTATTACAATATCTTACAAGAAAACTACCTCCAAAATGTAACGAGCCATCCACAACTCATCACCAGCTGAGATGCCAACAGCAGGTCCAACTTGGAATTCCCACTGAAAATGATGCAGCGGATAACAATCTTAAGTGCTGGACAGAGCAATCGAATATAAATTGAATATCTCCTGAGAAAGAGATGATGAAGAGAGCCACAATGCTTACCTGTCCAGGCATCACTTCCCCATTAATACCGCTGATGTTGATTCCAGCATAAAGGCAAGACTTGTAATGTGCATCCACAATATCGCGTCCAAAAGCTTTGTCTGCTCCGACTCCACAGTAGTATGGGCCCTATGGAAAAGAAGACCAAATTACAGGCAGTGCAAATAACAAAACATACTATCACATTGCCCTAAATATAACAGGACTAAGTGAAATAGGAGGCATGCTATTAAACAACAAAAGAGATTTTGACAGTTTTTGACAATTGCTGTCATGATTGATCATAAGTCCATTCATGTGATACATTGGTAAATAAGAATAAACAAACTAGTGAACTAAAAGTATCTTTTTTAAAACAAATACATGGTATTACAGCTGAACTGCACAACAAATATGAGTGAGACAGGTAACCAAGATGTGAAAAGAAGAGGAAATCTTCAGATTTGAGATGGTGATCACCTGGGGTCCAGGGTAACCTCCAGTAGGCCATCCCATGGGCCACTTGACATTCTTTTGCAGCAAAGTGTATTCTTGCTCAATTCCATACCTATCACAAACAAAATTTGGGAGAATTGGAGGGTGAAGGAATGAGAAAGTATCCAACACCAGAGCAGAATTATTGACATTCAGTACCAAGGCTCTTCAGCAGCAACATCAGGATGGCTGAAAATTTTGGCTGCAGCGTGCCTCTTGTTGGTTGGAATTGGTTCGCCAGCTGGGGTGTAAGTATCACACATGACCTAGGATACAGAAATAAAATCTCGTAATTAGACCAGATTCGTATGCCAGTAATAGGCCAAACACAGAAAAAAAAGTCATATCCGCATATGTTAAACAACACACCAGGATGTTCTTTCCCCTCCTGAAAGGATCTCTGAAAATTGCTTGGGGACTGTTTGCATTGCGTCGTAAGAGGAACAATTAATATTTACAACTTTTTCCTCTGATAAATATCAAAAGGAATATGAGAATGTATGTCACTTACTATAGGATCACTTCACTGTCTTCGCCGGGGGCTTGGCCTGTGCTAGATCCATCATAGTTCCATTTTGGCAGCTTTGAAGGATCGCTAACGGGTCCAGAAATAGTCTGAAAATGAAAAAGAAGGCCTCATTGAAATATCAAGTGGAACCATTGAATGGTAAACATAAGCAGAGATAAAACATTTCAGGAATTGTCCATTACCCTGGCTTTACTCCTAAGGTCCATACCGGAGCCACCAACCCTGTCAACAATTTCACCAGATGAATAAACTTTAGTTATCATAAAATCATCAAATCAACGACGAAATTTAAAGTGACAAAAATTGAAAAATAGGCACCACTTGCAAATTAGACTATTGACCATACTGGAGCAATACAGCAAACAAAAATAAATTTACAATTAACGATATTTGAAGACTGCTAGGTCCCCCTTAAATATACAACCTTTAGATTGATTATTGCATACAGGGAGCAGAAAAGCATATTAAGAGCAATTCACGCTTCCAGGTCAGATACGAATCAATTAATGAGCACAGTATGAATAGAAAGTTCGCATCTTTGGCATCTTAATTAATGATTAACGTGCAAATAACAGCCCCAAAATGGAAAGAACTCAAATGATGTTAAGTGAAACTCAGAATCAAACAACTTAAGAAAAAGGGCAAAAAACCAGATACAAATTTAATGGAAGATCTGATGTCAGAATCTGTGACTACGAAAGAAGGAAAAGCAGGCAACCAAACCAACAAAACGCCAGAATCTTGTACAAAGAAGATATTCTACCTACGAAACAGACCAAACGAAAATCCATTCAAAGTAGAGAATCTCTTTAGATGAAAGATCTCACAAACGTAAGATTTAAACCCTTGATTACTTAACAAGGACAAACCGATAAAACAAACCAGATTCCATAAAAACTTCATACCAAACAGATCAAAGCATAGAAAACATGAAACAGGAAATCAGAAAACAGAATCAGACCACAGTGGTAAGCCAAAAAAATATGTAAGACCTTTGATGAGAAAAACATGTTGAAATCCAAAACTGACAAAGTGGGGTCATCAAAAACCAATCCTCATACTGCTTTTCTTCCCATAAACAAACAGGGAACGGAGGACGTGTTAAAAAATAAAAATAAAGCAGCTCGCAAACAAAGTGCAGAAAACCCACCAAACATATTCAGCAATGATCTTCTCAGTGGTCTCAGAGAGGTCGAGGTTGAGGAGATCTGAAAGCAGAGACATTATGGAAAACTTTCAACTGCTCTTTCACTCCTTGTGTTTCCCGTGTTCGGCGAGAAATAATTTAGCTGTAAGCAAGGGTGAGGTTGGATGGAGTGGGATTAGGCTTTTATGGTAGTTGTTCCAGAACTGCTGACATACAGACACGCCACTATTGCTGTATACGTCTCTTGAAATACGGGAAAAGGGCCAATAATAATGCTGACACGTTTTGTATTGTTATTGGTACAATACTATCAATATTTCGATAGGATTAAAGGAGCCAGAATAAATAAAGGAAAAAAAGGTGTTTAGTCAAGATTGTTAAAAGTCGTTTTGTTGTGTTCCCATCTAAAGAAAGTAGGGGCACTGCGATCGCGGCAAGCGGCGACTTTGGATCTAACATTTTCTCCACCGTACTTTTCCTCTCCAAAAAGAAAGTGACCATTTGATTGTGTTGGAAATAAATATAATTTAAAAAAAGTGACATCCCATGTTGATAGAAAAAAAGAAAAGTGACTTGTATATGAAGTGGATATTTAATCTATAATTCACAGTCTTGAGGTTTTGGTTTAATACATGATGTCAAACCCACTTATATACATGCCCAGGCATAGGCCCGTGAATGGTTCTCTCCGATTTTGTTGGGCTCCACTCCAAACCCAACATACGTTGTTCATGGGTGATGCTCCAAATTTGATTAGGCTTCTTCTCTGACCCAATAAAGTTCAATCACAGTTTGTAACTGGGCTCGCCGTACTCGCAACAAGTGGTATCAGAGCCTTGTTAGGATGGTCGTTGCTGATGTAGTCCTTCTAATTCCAAAACTCACAAAAGAGAATTATGAAAAATGGAGCATCCAAATGAAGGTGTTCCTTAGTGGACAAAATGTATGGGATGTAGTAGAAGATGAATTTCTTGTACCAAAAAATTTGGCTACTGCAAGCAAGGATGTGAAGAAGGCAGTCAAAGAGACTAAAGTGAAAGACCAAAAGGCACTTTCACTTATCCAACTTAGTGTGGATGATTCAATTTTTGAGAAGATTGTCCAAGCAACCACTTCTAAGAGAGTATGGGATATCCTTAGAAATGCCTTTAAAGGCATTAATAAGGTAAAGAAGGTTCGACTCCAAGCCCTTCGAAGTGAATTTAAGGTTTTGCAAATGAAAAACTCTGAAGAAGTGTTTGAATACATTTCTCGAGTCACTATGGTTGCAAACCAACTTAAAAGAAATTGTGAAAAAATGCTCGATAGTCGAGTCGTTGAGAAGATACTTTGATCACTTGATTCAAAATTTTTTAAAATTTGATCATGTGATTGTAGCAATTGAAGAATCTAATGATCTTGAAACCATGACCGTTGATGAGCTTACCGGCAAGCTGCAAGTCCATGAAGAGAAAATCAAAAGAAGAAATAAAGAATCAATTGAGCAAGCCCTTCAAATGAAGATGAGCATTGGAGAAAAGAAGGACAATGCTTATTGGAATCAAGTTGGATGTGATCGTGGCCGAGGACGAGGTCGTGGATGTGGTCGAGGTCAAGGTCGAGGAAGAAGTGAAAGCTATCAAGATCAAAACAAAAATTTTGAGTCAAACAAGTTTCGATCATCAAAAGATCAAGGAAGAGGTGGCTACAATCAAAGGCAAGACAAAAGGGAGATACAATGCTACAATTGTCAAAGGTATGGACACTATTCATATGAGTGTCGAGATGAGAAAAAAGAAAAGTCCTTTTATATTAAAGAAATGAATGAAGTTGAAAATACGGTCTTGCTGGCACACAAGGGACAAAATGAAGAGTCACTGCATACTTGGTACCTTAATACTGGTGCAAGTAATCACATGTGCGGTCATAGGCACATGTTTATTGGGATGGATGAACACGTGACAAGAAGTATTACTTTTGGTGATCTTTCAAAAGCTCCTGTTAAAGGTAAAGGAAAAATTCTCATCAAACTAAAGAACGGAGACCATCAATTCATATCGAACGTGTACTATATTCCAAGTATGAAGACTAACATTCTTAGCTCGGGACAATTGTTGGAGAAGGGATATGATATTCATTTGAAGAATCATAGTCTCTATCTCAAAGATAACAAAGGAAATCTCTTGGCTCATGTGCCAATAACTAAGAACCGAATGTTCTTAATGAATATCAACACCAATGTGGCGAAATGCTTGAAAGCTTGCTTTGAAAAAGAGTCATGGCTATAGCACCTAAAGTTTGGACATCTCAACTTTGGAAGCTTAAAGGAGTTATCCATGAAGAAGATGGTGAGAGGGTTTCCATCAATCAATCAACCTGATCAACTATGTGAAGGCTGTCTTGTTGGAAAACAACATCGAGAAAGCTTTCCAAGAAAATCAATGTCGAGAGCCAAGCAATCATTGGAATTGATCCACAGTGATATTTGTGGGCCCATTGAGCCAGAATCTTTGGGAAAAAATAGGTATTTTCTACTATTTATTGATGATTATAGTAGAAAAACATGGGTTTATTTTTTGAAACAGAAATCTGAAGCACTTTCAGCATTCAAAAAGTTCAAAGTCCTCGTAGAAAAGCAAAGTGAATTCAAAATCAAGTCAATGAGATCTGATCGTGGCGGACAGTTCACTTCAAAAGAGTTCACAAAATTTTGTAAAGAGAATGGAATTCGGCGACCCTTGACTATCCCATACTCACCACAACGAAATGGGATAGCAGAAAGAAAGAATAGAACTATTTTAAATATGGTTCGAAGTATGTTGAAAAGCAAGAATTTGCCTAAAGAATTTTGGGCAGAGGCAGTAGACTGTGCTGTCTACTTATCAAATCGGTGTCCATCAAGAAGTGTGGAGAACAAGACGCCACAAGAAGCATGGAGTGGATACAAACCAAGTGTATCTCATTTGAAGGTGTTGGAAGCATTGCTCATGTCCATGTCCCAGACCAACAAAGAAAGAAGATTGATGAAAGAAGTAAAATGTACATTTTCATTGGCTATGACCAACATTCCAAAGGATACAAGGTATATGATCCTATTGGAAAGAAAGTCATAGTTAGTCGAGACGTGGTCATTGACGAGAAGAGTTCATGGGATTGGAGTTTGGAAGCCAAGGAGCAATTCACATTTTATCCAATAGATGAGGAGAAAAATCAAACTGAAGAAATGAAGCTTACAACTTCCTCTCCATCAACTCCACAATCAAGTTCACAGTCCGAATCAAGTTCAAGATGTTCCACATCATCAGATGATGAAAATGCTATTGGACCACAAGGAACGAGGACTTAGGATGAAATCTATCAATTTAGCTAAAATCATAACTTATTTTGTCTTTTTGCAGATTCCGAACCAGTTAATTATGAAGAAGTATCAAAAGACAAAGAGTGGAGGAAAGCTATGGATGAAGAAATCAAAACTATAAAGAAGAATGACACATGGGAGTTGACCACTCTGCCAATAGGACATAGGCCCATCGGTGTAAAATGGGTTTACAAAATCAAGAGGAATGCAAAAGGAGAAATAGAGAGATACAAGGCAAGGCTTGTAGTAAAAGGATACAAACAAAGAGCTGGAATCGATTATAATGAGGTATTTGCTGCAGTAGCCCGACTTGAAACTATAAGATTCTTGATTGCATTAGTAGCTTAAATGAGGTGGAAGATTCACTAAATGGACGTAAAGTCTGCCTTTTTAAATGGATTTCTTGAAGAAGAAGTGTATAGTGAACAACCTAAAGGATATGTTGTTCGCGGGCATGAAAATAAAGTTCTTAAATTAAAGAAGGCACTTTATGGTTTGAAGCAAGCACCAAGGGTGTGGAACAGTCGGATTGATCAATACTTTCAAGAAATGGATTCAAGAAGTACCCTCATAAACATGTTCTCTACATCAACACAAGTAAGAATGGTGATATACTAATCATTTTTCTTTATGTTGATGACTTGATATTTGTAGGTAGCAACTCCAAGATGATTGATAATTTTAAAAAGGTAATGACCAAGGAGTTTGAGATGACTGACATTGGATTGATGGCTTACTACCTTAGAATTGAGGTAAAACAACAAGATGATGACATTTTTATCTCTCAAGAGAATTATGCCAAAGAAATACTAAAGAAATTCAAAATGGAAGATTGCAAGTCCATTAACACTCTAGCAGAAATTGGAATGAAGCTGTCAAAAGATGTTAATGGAGATCCAGTAAATTCCACCTTATTCAAAAGCTTGATTGGAAGTTTAAGGTACTTGACATGCACAAAGCCTGATATCCTTTATACAATTGGCCTTGTTAGTCGCTACATGGAGACTCCAACAAATAATCACCTTCAAGCTGTAAAGAGGATACTTCGATATATCAAAAGAACCATTGAATATGGTGTGTTCTATCTTGCAACTGGAGACATGAAATTGAAGGGATACAGTGATAGTGATTGGGCTGGTGATCTTGACGATAAAAAGAGTACAAGTGGATTTACATTTTATTTTGGAGACACAGTATTCACTTGGATATCAAATAAACAATCAATTGTGACTTTATCAATGTGTGAAGTTGAGTATGTTGCGGCAACAGCAAGTGTCTGCCATGCATTGTGGTTAAGAAGTTTACTTAAAGAACTTCACCTTGATGTGAAAGATGGGACTACAATATATGTCGACAACAAATCAACGATTGCTTTAGCGAAGAATCCTGTGTTCCATGATCGAAATAAACACATTGACACGCGCTTTCACTTCATAAGAGAATGCATTGCAAGGAAGGAAGTGCAAGTGAAATATATGAAGACTGATGAACAAGTTACTGACATCTTTACAAAGCCCCTAAAAAGAGAAGTCTTTGAGAAGTTGTGGTATCAGTTCGGGATGAGAAAATCAAGCTTAAGGGGGCGTGTTAGAAATTAAGCTTAATTTTTTAGCATTTCTATAAAAAATAAATTAATTTTGTATTGAAAATTGTTTCTTCTAGAATGTGTATGTATGAAAATTGAAATAATGTCTAGGTACATAGAGTTGGTGATGCACTTAGACAATGTGTGTCCACATTCATATGGTTGGTGAGTTAGGTAGGGATATGTGAAAATGGTTAGGTGGTGATTAATTTGAACCATTAGATCTTCTTAATCACCACCGTCCATTCTTGATAGAAAATAGTATAAATAGAAGAGTCTTGCAAGTTATTTGTAATTCAAGAGAGAAGAAGAAAGAAAAATATAAAGTTATAGAAGAGAGAGTTTTTATAAAGTGTTGATTGAGTTGATGAGTATAAAATTCTTGAGTGTTCTCCTCTCCACTTTATTCTCTTCTAATTTCTATTCTTGTAAGTTTGTTTTGTGAGCCCACCACACAACAAAGTGGTATCAGAGCTGATAGTTCAGCTTGGGACGAGTATGAAGACAGTTTTCGGTGATCGCATGAGAGGTTCATATCCCATTGAAGGCCCACGGAAGTGATGGGTATATTAGTGTGCTCGAAGATTTCATGGGAAGCCTATACCCCATGGAAGGAAGGCCCACGGAATTGATAGGTGTTGATGAGCAACTTGGTGAGACCGTGAGATACTAAAGAAGTTTCTGATTGAAGGGGAGCAAGTGGAAGAAAAAATTTTGATTAAAGGGGAGTAAGTGGAAGAAACTCATATTTGAGGGATAAATTGTTAGGAAACAAATATAAGTTAGAAAAAGTGACATCCCACATTGATAGAAAAAGAGGAAAGTGACTTGTATATTAAGTGGATACTTAACCCATAACTCACAGCCTTAAGGTTTTGGGTTAATACATAATGTTCAGCCTACTTATATACATGCCCACGCATAGGCCCGTGAATTGTTCTCTCCGATTTTGTTGGGCTCTACTCTAGACCCAACACACGTTGTTCACGGGCGATGCTCCCAATTTGATTGGGTTTCTCCTCTAACCCAATAAAGTTCGATCACAGTTTGTAACTGGGCTTGCCGCACTCACAACAGATTGGTCCTGGATCTCTTGGGTTGATCGTCTTTGTTGTCTTTGGTTCAGATAATTATTAGCCGTGATTATTATGTATGTCTATGCTATTTTGCTGTACAGTTGAGTTGTAGACCTGCGTTGTTCGTCGTTCATGGTGCTGTTTTTTGCTGCCGTAATCGGATCCGGCCGTCAGTTTTTGTAAATTCTGGCGGTGGCTGGAAGAAGGGTTGGTCGGAAAAGTAGGTGACTGTGAAAGGAATCTCGTGTTGCACGCTGACTTTAAATCTTTACTCCAGACCGCACAAGCCGTTGCAACAAAAAGAAAACAACGTGAGAACGGTGATCTTAAATTAAGGACCCGGAGATTGGTGTTGATGACTAAACGAATCTGTTCAAATTTAGAAGTCTAGGATATGTTTGGGAGAGGGGTTTTGTTGAAGGATGGTGTTTTGGTGGGAATTGTTTTTTGAGTAAAATGTTTAAAATAAAGTAATGATAGAATGGATAGTATTTTTTATTTTAATAGTATTATGTATTTGAATTTGTGTAAATGATTTGATAATATGATAATATATAAGAATAATAATTAATTTTTAAAGTGTAAATAAATATATATATATATATATATATATATAAATGTGAGTTATGTATGTATAAATATTGATTTGATTGTTATTAAGTGTAATGATTATAAAAAATTAATTATCTATACATGTAAAATAAAAAAAAATTTTGAATTTGAATTTAAATTAAAATTTTGTTGAGCAACGTGTTTATTTGTGTAATTCTTGATGGATTATATAAAATTCGTAAATGGAGTTCCAAAGTCTAATTGCTATGTTTGTTGTATTATATTGATGATTTTTATACTTATTAAAATTTACATAATTTAAACATATTATTCAATAAATTTTTTATTTAAATTTAAATTTATAGTATTATTTACTATACCAAATATTTAAAATTTAATTACTACACCAATTAACAATCAAAATAATATCTATATATATACAAGTATCCACTCTCATATATATATATATATATATTTATTTATTTATAACATATATATATATATATATATTTATAACATGAGTAATAATTATTATTCTTATATATTTTGTATCATTCAATCATTGTTATATGTTTGAAATTTATATAATCTACACACACACACACATATATGGTTCGCATTACAATTTCAAACAAATTTAAACTGTCATCCAATTAATTTTTTTATAATCAAATATAATTTTTATACTCACAAAATCTTCATTATTTTTATCTCTAACAAAATTCCCAAACTTAACCATCGAATTTAAATTCAAACTTCAAATATATTTTTTCTTGACTTTAATTTTTTTTTCTAACTTACATGATTTATCAAGCATGATCATTATAGTTTTTTTTTTTTTTTTTAATTTTTGAAACAAAAAGTGTTTTTTGTCGTTAACTACAGCGAAGATAATCATCAGTCATAACCATCCCAGAGATATTTCTTGGATTCAAAAGGGGCAGGATTATTGAATCCTTCACTACTGTATTTTGCATTTCTGGCAAATTTATGCGCCGCCTTGTTTTGTCAAGAAGCTTGGATTTGCCTACGTGTCGCACAGCTGCCATAGTGTCTCACATGTCTCATGACCTGGAACTTACTCAATCCCATGAAACATTATAATACTAATAAATTTCTCTTTCATTTTGGTTTGTTTTTTCAGTTGTGCAGTTTTACTCACGCAATAGTGTGGTGAGAGTTTGTTTTTTAGGTAGATAGTAGATTCTCTGTCACCTTTTATGTATACCCTTCAAGCAAGCTTGTTGCAATGAAAAATAGAAGAATGCATTTCTAAAATAAATCAATGCTCTACTTTCTTCGTGTTCCTATCATGGTATCCGAGCCATCAAGATTGCTACCTCTTTCCCCTACTGCCATTAATCCCGATTTACTCCAGTTAAGTAGCTGTTGCCCCCATGGCCTTGGAGCAAACTGCTGGTACAAGCCAGAGTGGACCAAAGGAGCAACCCTCCAGCCCAATTCTATCTACACACAAATGAGAATCCCTCTCTCGTGCGTCTTCACTGCTAGCAGGATCCAATTGCCACTCTTGTCCAAGAAAATGAAGATGGCGTTACTCTCAAAGTATAAATTGAAATTCATTGATGGTTCAACTCCCGTTCCAAGTCGGGATGATCCAATCTACTTAGCTTGGGAGAGATCCAACACCACGGTACTGTCCTAGTTGCTACATGCTGTCAGCCCCCCCATTGCTCGAAGTGTTATCTAGTAAGATTATGATATAGACATGTGGGAAGACCTAAAAGACAAATATGCTCGAGGAGAAATTTTTTCGAGTGGAATTATATCTGTTCCAGCAAGGAACCTTAACTGTGACAGACTATTTCACTCAATTAAAGATTTTGTGCGATGAGCTGGCCAACTTGCGACCAATAACATCATGCGTCTACAAACCAAGGTGTTCTTATAGTGCTCTTAGAGTCGTGTGTGGATACCAACATTCGGATTGTGTGATTAGTTTTGCAAAAGCTTGACATCAATGATGTATTCCTCAATGGAAATCTGGATAAAGAAATCTATGTGCTTCCTCCTCCCAGTTATGAACTAGGTGACCCGAATCTCGTGTGCAAGGTAAACAAGTTTTTATATGGTTTAAAGCAGGCTAGCAGACAATGGAATAAAAAATTTGCTGATGCATCTCTGGATCAATGTTACAAGCAGAGTACCTCTAATCCCCCACTTTTCTCCAAAGATGCAGGTTATCTTTTACAGCTATTCTTATCTATGTGGATAACCTTATAATATCAAGGAATGATCATTAAGAACTCCACACTATCTTAGGCAAGTCATTTAACATCAAAGACTTGGGGGGACCTTTCTTATTTCCGAGGTTTGGAAGTACATAGGAATGAGGAGGGAATTAATCTCGACCAGAGAAAATATACTCTGGAGATCTTAAGGAACCACGATTTTCTGGAATGCAATCTTGTCTAAACCCCCATGAAAGTAGTGCTCAAGCTTGGAGGCACTGAAGATCCACCGCTCTAGGATGTTAGGAAACATAGGGGCTTGATTGGGAAACTCATATATCTTACCACTACCAAACTAGACATTGCATTCGACTCTTGACAACTTTCTCAATATCTGGACAAACCAGCGCAGAAACATTGGAGGGCTGCACATAAAATACTTCTCTACGTTAAGGGCTGCGCCTGGACAAGGCTGCACTTTGCTGCCAATTCTGAATTAAAACTGAAAGGATTCGTGGACTTAGATTGGGGAGTATGCACGGAGAGGTAACCAGTGGCTGGATTTTGCATTTTTCTTGGTTGTTACCTTGTTTCATGGAAATCCAAAAAGCAGCCAACAGCATCTAGGTTGTCCTTTGAGGCAGAATACAGAGCTCTAGCAATAGCAACTTGTAATTCACTGGCTGCTCTTCTCCTTAAGTATCTTCAACAAACTCATCCCACGCGAGCCATGATCTACCATGACAACCAATCGGCATTCACGTGACAAAAAACCTAGTTTTTCACAAGCGTACGTAACACATAGAAATTGATTGCCATGTTGTCCGCCACAAGACACAAGAAGGAATAATTCATCTTCTTCCCATCAAAACTGAGGATCAACTGGCACACCTTTTCACTAAAGCCTCACATCCTCAAAGGTTTCATTCCCTCTTATACTATACAAAGCTGAGCATATAAAATTTGTACACTCCAACTTGAGGGGGTGTCAAGAAGCTTGGATTTGCCTACGTGTCACAAGGTACCATAATTGCTCACGTCTCATGACTTGGATCTTGCTCAATCCAATGAAACAGTAGATTGCCACATGATAATGCTAATAACTTTCCTTTTCTTTTATGGTTTGTTCTTTTAGTTGTACGGTTTTGCTCACGCAATAGAGGAGTGAGAGTTTGCTTTTCAAATAGTTAGCACATTCTCTATATTGCATTGAAAAATAGAAGAATGCATTTCTAAAATAAATCGATGCTCTACTTTCTTTGTTTCCTTGTCACGTTTGCTTGCCTTTTGATGAACTGGATTGAGAGATGAGAAGTTGCATATTATGTAATATAGGACCTGTGGTTGCATGGTCTCGATCCGACGTCTTCAACAAGTGGATTAATTTTTGGCAATCACTGTCGATTCTGACGTTTTGCCATCCATTTTCCAGTACCAACTTAACTACATCCCCCGCAATGCTGCCAAACGTTCGCGTGCATTGCCTTTGTTATGAAGGGAAAGAACTGCAAGCGACAATTCCAACTCCAGCTCCAATAAATTGCATATTAGGAGAAAAAATTACATTTTATTTTTTATGGTATTTTGTATCTCAATAATTGTGTTTGTTTTTTATGTTGTAAATAAAGTGTTTTACGTGTATAACCGTGATGATAAGGGAAAAAGACATGACCTCGCCTCACCTCTCCGCCAATAGGAGTTTGTGAAATTCCGACATCAAGAGTCAAAAGGATGCAATCTACCATGCAACTATTAGACATTAGTCAATCTAGATGTCGTCATATCATTGGACCGCCAATTAATTGTCAAGCTGTCGGCGACTCTGTTAAACGGCGAAATTGCCACCATCACGGTCTATAAAACCTGACCTAGAACTAACATCGCAGCAAGGATGTGAGGACAAAAAAAAACAGAAAAGAAATACGATCATTAGCCAAGATATCAAAGGCACCTTCAGGGGCAAACGAGTGTTGGACGGGCGAATGGGAGCCCATGAATCTTTTCATAAATTAAAAAAAAAAAGTGTTTTTATACTATTAGTATAAATTAATTATATTAATAATTTTTCAGAAAAATAAAAAATAAATGCATGCATTTAAAATAATTAAATTTTTTAAATAATGAGAGTTTATATTGTTGCCAATGAACAATCTTAATTTATTTTGTTTTACTATACTGGAAAATAGAGTGAAGTTGTTATAATTGAATTTATTAATGTGGGTATTTAAAAAAATATATTAAATCACCATTTATTATATAGTGCATAATTTTTTTGTGAATGAGGCGGAATGTTTTATCAATAAATCATCTATTATATTTTTTACACTAAAAATAGAGGGAAGTTACTATAATTGAATTTATTAAAGAATGTCTATTAGAAATTTTTTAAAAGACAAAAAAGGGCTTATGCATTCTAAATATCTTGCATTGTTGCATAAGTGAGCATAGATATTTAAAATGCATTTTAAATAAAAACTAGTTTTCAATAATAATATTTTAAGATTATTTTATTATATTAATGGTTATATAACTGAAAATAAAATAAATTTAAAAAATAATAATAAAATTAGAAGAAGAAAATATAAAAATTAAAATTAATTGACAAAAATGTTAAAAGTATATACAATAAATGAAAGTTTTTGGAGAAGAGTGAAATTGTTAAAAAATAATAAAATCTAAATAAAAATAAAGGATATTTTAGTCATTAGATTTTGATACCAAAACTAGTTGTTTGCAGGTTACATGCATTTTATGTAATAATAGACGCTACAAGAAAAGTTTCAGATTGGAACGGACGCTTTGGATGAATTATCTTATACTGTTCTAATTTTAGGATGATTTTGGGATGGATAATTTAACATAGCTTTAAAACGACTATTTTGACATAATTTTGAGAAGAATATTTTAGCATGACTTTAGGGACACGAAATTTGACAGGACTTTTGGATGAAAAATGGACCTTTAAAATAGTTTTTTTGTATGATTTTTGAACGATTTTTTTAGTATGACTTTAATACGGGTGTTTTGGTAAAACTTTGGGATAGGCTAATTTAACAAAATAAAAAAAAAGAAAGAAAACCAATTATTTTTAAAAATAAGGCTAATTTAGTAATTTTTCATTTGGATAAATAAAAAATAAGAGTTATCGTTAATTATATATAGTGCATGCATTATATATTTATTAAATTATTGAGACATAAATATTTTAAATAGGCTTTGAAAATTACAAATCAAACTTGAGTTTTTGTATAAAACCCTCCAACAAACTTGAAATTTAGTGAATCCCAATTATCAAGTCCACAGTAATAATCCAAATTCATTCTCAGTCCTGACGTCAAAATCCTCTTACAAACAACACCGCCTTAGTCTATATGGCTATGTATGCTTCTAAATTATATACTATTCAATACTATTTAAAAATTTTACAAAATAAACATTTTATCATATAAATTTTATTTATATTCAAAATTTTTCCTATCTTACATTTTATAATTAATTAATAATTTTAAATCATTATACCTATTAACAATCAAATCAACACTTATTCTTATAATATTTCTATTCATATTCATTTTTTTATAACATTATAATTCTATATATTGTCACATAATTCAATTATTATTATATATTAAATATATAAAAAAATATTTTCCTATCCAGTCAAATATCATAAGCAAAACATACCCATAATTAAATCATCTGAAATTTTCTCCCCCATCTTAATTACGAAACAAACACAGCCTATACAATTATCTGTCCAACCAACATGTCAGGAGCCAAGAAGGAGTAATATAGGACCGTGAAATCAATGAACCCAACATTTCGGCCCGCGCCAAATGTGTGGACCAATGTCGTTAGGATTCATCAAATGTTTCCAAAATCTGGAATTTTCAAAATTAGAAATTAGTAATTTTTAATTATGATGCTAGTAACTAAGAATAAGTATCTTAAAAAAATCTTTAATATTCATGTATGCATGAGAAATTTTTTTCAAATTTCATTGTCTATATTATTTTTCAGTTACTTTAAAGATCAAAAACCTAGGGTAGTGAAATTTCTGAAGGTTATAAATGGGGTATGTTTTTTTGTGCGAATATTTAAGTAATATAAAAGTAATGAGGATATATATTTGATAGGAATATTTTTTTGTTGTGTGTATTGATTAAGAAGTATGAGAACTTAAAATGGTAATTGTTATGGGCTATAATTTGTTCTTTAATAAACAATGATGAGTATATAGTTGAATTTGAAAATTTATGTATATATAAGAGAGGGGTAAACAATTATTTTTCACATATTGTATGTTTAGAATCTTTTTTTGAGTAGTCTAAATTATCCTTAAAAACGCAACCAAACATGCCCTCCGTTTAGAAAAAAAAAAAATTAAAACTAATTTCGAGTGGCGAAAAGACTTTTAATGGTCGTATTTTGCTGAATAATTTATAATTTACAGGGTGATTAGTTAATTCTACGTTGACTCCATCTTTTTATTATTCTTACTTATATAAAAAATATATATAGAGATTCCAAATTAGTGGAATATATTCGTTGTATGAGATCATAACGTGAATATTCATCTGAACATATTATTCGGAGAAGTGGAATATCTTATGGAGATTTGTTCTTTGATTGAAAATTGATGTCCAACTCTATATATTTGTAATAATATGCTCGTATATTCTAATAAAGTAAACATCAGTAAACAAAAAACATACCCCATTTATAACCTTCAGAAATTTCACTACCCTAGGTTTTTGATCTTTAAAGTAACTGAAAAATAATATAGACAATGAAATTTGAAAAAAATTTCTCATGCATACATGAATATTAAAGATTTTTTTAAGATACTTATTCTTAGTTACTAGCATCATAATTAAAAATTACTAATTTCTAATTTTGAAAATTGCACATTTTGGAAACATTTAATGAACCCTAACAACATTGGTCCACACATTTGGCGCGGACCGAAATGTTGGGTTCATTGATTACACGGTCCTATGTTACTCCTTCTTGGCTCATGACATTTTGGGTGGACAGATAATTATATAGGCTGTGTCTGTTTCGTAATTAAGTTGGGGGAGAAAATTTTAGATGACTTAATTATGGATGAAAATTATGTTTTATTTATAATATTTGATTGGATAGAAAAATAATATATATATATATATTTAATATATAATAATAATTGAATTACATGATAGTATATAGGATTATAAAGTTGTAAAAAAATTAATATGAGTAGAAATATCATAGGAATAAGTGTTGATTTGATTGTTTATAGGTATAATAATTAAAACTGATTAATTAATTATAAAATTTAAAAAATATAATAATTATATATATATATATGTTTAAGATAGAAAATTATAAAATAAATATAATCTTGTAAATGATACACGTAGTGCAAATGTATTAGGTGATAAAATTAGACAAATGTCAAAATTTTAATATTTAATAAATTTTTTATATTTTTCAATGTAAGATTATGACATATAGACTCGGTGTAAATGCACCAATGATTATTTTACATATGCCTAATCATCAAATATTATATAATTTTATTATTGTGGTAAAAAATAAAGTTAGGTTAATAGAAATAGAAAAAATAAATCAAGAAAATAGAATAGGGACACTGTAATATAATAACACTACAGATTATTTTCTGATAATTTTAGTAATAAAATTTATATAAAAAAAATAAGATAAAGAAATAAGTTAGAAGTGAAATGATCAATACAAATAAAATGGATAAACCAGGAACTCAAGAAAGATGAGCCGAAGAATGGGTCCGGTTTGTTTAATAAATTATCATGGTGGACCTAACAATAGTTGCTTCGCATGCTTCACGTTTAATAACATTGTGTGCATAACGTTTTTAGAAAAGTAAACTATATTTTTCATTCAAATTGTCAAATACATAATGCAAATATATAATTGGATATCAATTTAAAATCAAAGACCAAGTCTCTAAAGATATAATAGTTTTTTCAAATAAAATATTAGGACGAATATTCTTGTTACAATTCGTACAATGGATATACTTGCCCGACTAGAATTTCTATTTATAATAATAAAAAAAGAAAAAATGAAGTCAATGTAAAATAAAATAAGTAAGTGTTTATATGTTCTCTATACTTAGGATATATATCTATGCTATATTATTATCAAAGTAAGATCTTTGATTCCATAATATAAAATTATACAAATATACTAATTTTTTTTTATCAAATTTTCATTTCCTTTAACTTAATATTTTTATTTATTTTCCTCTCAATTTTATCTTCTCCAATTCTTTATATCTTTATTCTTTTTCTTAATTATAATATTCTTTATATTTTTATTTTACTAATTTTTATTATATAAAATATAATATTTTTATAATTCATGAATAACGTATTCACTTAGTGGAACTGGTCTTGATAAATGATTTTAACAAATCCAATTCAATGTTCTGTCATAATAGTAGGGGCCAAGACAAAGTATAGTCCTAGTTTTATTCTGTCAAAACCCAGGATAAATTATCCAACCCATGTGTGATATAGTCCAAATCAATTGAGTCATTTAATATTTTATTTAAAAGATATTTTTATTCTTTAATTACTAATTAAATTATTCATACCACCTCGTCAAACACATCTTATTCTTCTAAAATTTACAATCAAGAAGGGAATTAATAATTGTCAATAATATAAACGAATCAAATAAAATCTATTTGAGTTAATTTTTATTGAAATTTATCTAAGCTTTTTTTAATTAATTTTACTTGTCTATACATAATGAAAATTTTTAGTTATAGCAGGTGTTATGACATTCATATGTGTAAAAGAGTGTAAGTAATAAATAAATAAATAATACATGGTTTTTATTTTTTAAATTGAAGTAAAGGTATTTTGGGAAAAACAAAAACAGTCTTACTAAACAATCCAATTTAGTGAACATATCATTAAGTTATTCTATATTTTAATTTATATTAGTCATAAGATTAATTTGTTTCTCTAAATAATCCCTAACATAATTTTACTAGTTTGATAATTAATTTTTTGAAAATGCAGACCCACTCGAAGCCACAACTCAATATGGACCAACATCAATCCAGACAAGCCAGAGCAAAGCCCAATAGTAGGCCCAATCACATTCATTTCCCGCTTTCTAATTCATTTGAAATCCATTTCAAGCGAAATAGCGAGTGAGGTGAGAATCTACGGAAGTCTCTGGCAAATGCAGATGGCGAACCAAGAATCGGAAGAACGGCGTAAATTGTTCCTCAGAATCGCTAAGGTCTTCGACGAGGTTCGGAACTCCAACGCCACTCACATCCGGAAGCTCAAGGAACTCGCCGCTCTCCGCTCCTCGTCTCCTCCAATTGAATTCTGCGCGGCATTCTGTAAAGCCCTAACCCCTCTCTTTAATTTCCAGTCCCGCACCGCGTTGGCCGAACGGATTATCAAGTTCGCCTCCGTCTTCGCTTGCTTCCGCGGTGGGAAAGGCGATTCAAGTGATGAGTTCCTGGAGAATTTCCTGAAGTTTCTTCTTGTGGCTGCTGCTGCGGCTAACAAGACTGTGAGGTTTAGGGCTTGTCAGATCGTTTCTGAGGTACGTTGATTGTCTTTGTTTTGTAATTTCCTTTGTCTTAGATTCAAGGCTTTCTGAAATATCTTTGAGCATTACCTGCAAAGTCTGATTTTAATTTCTTTTTGGCGGAAACATTAAGTCAAAACAAAAAATTGGGAGACTTAAACCCAGCATTTTGTGGAAATTGAAATACAAGATTTTGATATTGATGTATCTGCAAAATAATAGTACCGCTGGAATTGGGAATGGATGGAGTTAATTACGTGGAAGATTCTGATTTCTTGTCAGTTACCCTTTTTATTCCATGCGGGACACAATATTTCTGATGATATTTGCGCGGAAGTTTGATTTTGATGTAGCTAGTACGGATGTAATAAATGGGAATAATTATGACATCCTTTCACCAATTTATGTTTCATGATTCTAATTTTGACACGGGACTGAAAATTATTCCTTTTTTCCCTGCTGGGGATTTTCATGAAGCAATTAGGTTACTAGCTTTTGGCATTTCACAGCATTCTGACTAGATTGGAAATAAACTTCTATATATCAGGAAAGACAGTAAATTTACGTATTTGTTTCTTTTAGATCATTATGCGGTTGCCAGATGATGCCGAAGTGAGCAATGAACTTTGGGACGAGGTGATAGAATGCATGAAGTTACGTGTGAGTGATAAGGTCCCCGCAGTTCGAACATTTGCAGTTAGGGCTCTTGCACGATTTGTAACTGATTCAGAGAATGGAGATATTCTTGATTTGTTTCTTGAAAAGCTGCAATTAGAGCAGAATGGGGTGAGTTCTTTGCCAGTTTGTGATTGTTGTACTTTAAACTACTTCCTGATTATTGTTTTTTTGCATGAGAAAGTGACACTCTGACCTTCTTATGTTTAATCAGACTCTTTACATGACATTAGTTTTTTCTATATTATTTAAATTCTGTTATTTCAATCTCCAAATCAGTTTTCAAATAGAGGAAGTTAGGAGAACTGCTTATGTGGATGATAACTATATAGTTTTTCTCTTATGAATATTATGATTGTGCAGGATGTTCGTAAGACAATTGTGCTGTCTATTCCTCCTTCAAATACAACATTGTCTGTGGTAATTGATTGCACTCTGGACGTGAGTGAGTCAGTACGAAAGGCAGCGTATTGTGTACTAGCCAGTAAATTCCCACTGCAGAGTCTCAGGTAACAATCTTTTAGTCATGTAGTATCTTTACTATTCTGTTTCGACACTTGTTTTTAAATTGTTAATTTTTCAATGCTACATTCCTTTTTGCTGACTTTGGTTGCATCTAAGTCATCTACCCCAACTCCTATTGGATTCAAAAGCGTTTTTAAATAGATATGGCGCATGCTGTAAATTTTGGACACTTTTTATGATCTTCCATCTCCAATTGGTACTACTTATAGTTTGAAATTTATTAAAACATCAAATAGCAAGCGCATTATATCCTACATAAACAAGACTTTTAACATCCATAAATATATTTATATATTTTTTTTTACCATAATCTGAGATATTTACACATTTCATTTTCTTTCATCTCAAAGTTTATTGATGGTTTTAGAAGTCATAGACTCATGGTTAGATCTTTTTTAACTTTCGTATCAAATAGCCATGCATAGATATGTCCAAAACATAATATGAAAGATTGAAGTGATCCTATATAACTATTTTTATAAAAGTTTTGCTGTCAAAGGCCAATGTCAAAAAGATAAAAAAATCACACAGTGTAACTTTGGCATATAAAGAACCGTTGCAGGAGATCCTGCTTTTCATTCTGATATGGCTGAGATACTAGTCCATGCATGCATGCTTCTATCAACCCTGCCAAGCAGCCACAGTGCCATCAATTCTGCAAGTCCTAGTTGTGCTTTGTCACAAGTTTTGCAGATGGTGTATGGCACGCTTACAGAAAAAGATGTGCAAAATGTTGAGGATTGAACAGGCACATGATTCTTTTAATACTTTCAGTTCTTTTTCTTCTCTGCAAAACTTCAGTTGAAAAATTTCTTAAGCCTGGAGGCAATATCTGTAACCGAGGTTAGACTGGTTTACTTTTCTTGTAGAACTGGATGAAGCATAAAACCTCACAGAATCTAGTACAGCCTCCATTTGACCTCTTTGACTAGTATGTATATATTGTACATGTTTAGGCTGTTTGTATGATTTTATATTGCATGTTTAACAGCATCAAACTCAGAACAAGTATTCTTCAGAGGGGGCTTGCTGATCGTTCCGCAGCTGTAGCAAAAGAATGCTTCAAGTTGATGAAAGATCAGTGGCTTGAGAAATCTTGCAATGGAAACCCTATAGAGCTGCTTAAATTTCTTGATGTTGAAACATATGAATCAGTTGGGGAGTCTGTAATGACCACGCTACTGAAGGCAGGATTGGTGAAATTGCAGAATATTCAATCTTTTCCAAAATTCTTTATGTCCAGTGGTGATTCAGCTGAAGGTTTGTGTGCTCTGTATCTTGATCTACACTTGTGAGTCTTTGTCAACGTTAAAACTACACGAGTTAACTATATTACATGACTGATCTTTTGGTTCTTGTCATATTTCCATCTGTATTTTTTTGATTACATTTGGATCCATCATGGCATTATTCAAACTTCTGCAGTTTTGTTACAATACCATGTCCCGTATGCTAAAAGCATGTTCAGCGTGCTTGCGAACCTATTGTTCCTGAGGTATTTGGTGCAGTACCAAGAGAGATGCCTTTGCTGTAGGTTTTGCAAAAAGTTATCAATTTTTTTATTGTTGATACTTGTTACATCAGATGTGAGAACTAAAACCATGCACAGGTACTCTGCAATACATTATCTGGAATTTCAACAATTTGAAATCCAAAACGCATATTCCCTTATCAGTATAATCCATTTTATGGCTACAGCAAATAACTATGTGTATATTGGTCTAATGGTTACATTGATTGCTGAAAATTGAGCTTAGTTCTATAGACATATTAAAAGAATGATAAATAACTAAAGAGAAACCTAGGTTTCGCCGTTAATAATTTTGGATTATCATAGCTATGGATAATCATTTTTTTAACGTTCAGGTATTGGATTAATCTTGTAGCACTTTATGAACTAGTGAGTGTTACACTTGAGTTTCTGCAATCTTATATGTTTTCCCATATAAAAAACAGGACAGTGCAATCATCCTACTGAGCTGCTGGATGCAGAAGTTGCTCTTTTTTGGAGAATGGTCTGCAAGTACCTGCACAATGAAGCCCATGTAAGTAGTTCTAATGTTGAAAAACTGTTATTTGCTTTTTTATTTAAAATTATACTGTGTGAATTTGATCCAAAAAAAAAAACTTCTAGCAGCACATTTAGGATTTGTTATTTGCAAGGTTATTTTCTGTAATTTTAGGATCCATTTAATTTTAGAAAATAAAATTTTAGTAGAATCCCTGATGATATGTGAGATTTACCTTGATTTGTGATCCATTATTAACCCCCAGACTTGTATATTCTGTTACCTGATCTCCATGGTGTTATCGGTATTTATATAACCGACTGAGAAACTTCAGTTTTAGCTAGCACTCTCCAATGAATGAAGTTGCTGAATTTTCCAATATTTTCAGTATCAGAAGTGTATATTAAACGTTCTGTTTTTTTTCTCAGATTATTAGCATTATAATGAGAACTTTGAATAGCTAATATGGAAAGTAATGGTTCCTTTGCATGATGCTGTCAATCATAATTTGAGTTGCAGCTTTAGTGCTGTGCATGCCCGTATTGCAGACAATTCATAAAATGAGTCCAGATGCCAGAAACTTCACTTTTGTTATTTTCTTTATTTTTCATCGAAAAAGTAGACTGTGGGATGTCTAAAGTGAAACTATTTTTAGTTCTTAAGCTTTCCAAATTAAAATGGAGGAAACTTGACATATTTTATGTGTAGGAAATTGGGCAACTTGTGAGTTACTGTTACACGGCAGACTTTCTTCATTTATGTTCTTTTAGATTTTATGCTTTTTTAAAAATATACATATTCCAAATCAATTTGTAGTAGATCATGTACTTGTAGAATGTTAAATGAATTTAGCTATCCAAACGCATGGCGGTGGGATGCTGAGGCTAAATCTTTACTTTTTTATATACAAAGAAATTGCCGTAATGATTTTCAGCTGCCACTTCTATATGTGAATTTTTTCCCATGATAACCAGGCCAAAGGCTCTGATGCAGCTACGGCTATGGGTGCAGAATCAGCAGTATATGCTGCAGAAGCTTCAGACAACAATGATCTGCTTGATAGTATTCTTCCTGAGTCTGTGTCAGAATACGTTGAATTGGTTAATGCTCACATTGCTGCTGGTTGGTGAAATTTAGTGAACAACTTTTGTGAAATTTTATGTCATGCATTTTTATGCCATATGATTTTACAGGGTCAAATTACCGATTTGTATCTCGGCAACTGCTACTTTTGGGTACTATGCTTGATTTCTCCGATGCTTCAAACAGAAAGGTGGCCAGTGAATTTGTTCAGAATTTGTTACACATCCCCATTGATCATGATTTGGATGAAAAAGGAAATGAAGTTGTTATTGGAGATGGATTCAGTTTAGGAGGAGAGAGAGATTGGGCCACTGCTGTAGCAGAGTTGGCAAAGAAAGTTCACGCGGCTACAGGAGAATTTGAAGAGGTTGTTCTTTCAGTGGTGGAAGAGCTTGCTCGGCCTTGCAGGGAGAGAACAGCGGACTGTAAGCAGTGGCTGCACTGTCTAGCCGTGCTTGCACTTCTTTTGGAGAAAACAACTTCATTTCGTCTTATGCATGGAAAAGCCATTGAACCTGCCGAAATTCTTCTCTCTATATTGTTACCAGGGGTGTGTTTCTCAGAAATTAGTTGCTTCTTTTTACGTTTTGTTTTATTGGGTGGAAATTTGGATAGAGCTTTAATAATCTTGTCCTGTTCTCACCTTTTCTGTTCGATTGGTTGTGATTGGTGGTGGTTTATTAAATGCAGGCAAAGCATGCTAACTTGGATGTTCAAAGAGCTTCTATTAGGTGCCTTGGTCTTTTTGGGTTGTTAGAGAGATCACCTAGCGAGGATATAGTGAAGCAATTAAGATGGTCTTTCGTCAAGGGCCCTCTACCTATCACTGTAATGGCTGCTAAGGCATTACTTGACCTTGCAATTTGGCATGGTCCCGATGAAATGGACAAAGCCATGAAATGTAACCTTTCTTCGCAGCTCCGTGACCATAAAATATCTGTAACCCCTGTTGAATTTTGCAATGGAAGCGAGGATTTGGATATTGAATTGCTCGACCTGTTATATGCGAGACTAGAATGTGATTGGAATGGTTTTGTAGAGATTGAAGAAAATCAATCAATTCAAGACATTCTGGGAGAAGGCTTGGCAAAGATTCTTTTGTTGAGCAATAAATTTCCAGGATCGCTTGCTTCAACACATCACTTGCTATTGGCTAAGCTAATTAGCCTGTACTTTGGTAGTACCAGTGAGCGGCTTCAGAGGTTACCCACTTCTCCCAATCACTTTCTTGGCCTATTTATATACAAAAAGAGAAAATCAACTGATTGCATACATTGGCTTCTTTAGGTTGAAGCAGTGTCTGTCTGTTTTCTTTGAGCACTATCCATCCCTTTCTGTAAACCACAAGGTCTGAGTTAATAATATACTTATCCTACACTATGTTTTCATAGTTAGCGAACCTTTATGAGTGTGGTTGTTGATTACTTCTTGAAAATCATTTGCCCTCAAATCGCAGAAATGTTTATCAAAGGCTTTCATGCCAGTTATCCATTCCTTGTGGCCTGGGGTCAACGGCAATGTGGCAGCATCTAACGCGATGGTGTCTAAAATGCGTAAGCGTGCTGTACAAGCATCACGGTTTATGCTGCAAATGATGCAAGTTCCTTTATTAGCAAAAGAGAGTAAAAGACAAGATGGTAATGCAAGTCAGGATCCTGATATTGAGAAAGATCCTTCACCCGATTTTGAGAGTGGTGAGGAAGGGCTTGCAATTCGCATTGCCGTCGAGGTATGGGTGTTCATTATTTTTGCTGAATTATAACACATTCAGAAGTTGAAAATATTCAGGAAATACTTCATTAGTTTGGCCATTTTCCCCTCATGAACCCTACCAGTGGAATCGTTTACCCTAGTTCAAAGGATTTGTAGGTTGATTTGTTATAAGTTGTGTTTACATGGTCGTGAAAAGATTTCATTTGGCATTTCAATACTCTCAGAGACGAAATTCGAACCCTGCCCATAAGTTCAGGAAAGCGGAGGCTATGCTTTCTCTTTTATCATCATAAAATACACTTTACAATTATTATGTTTTTAAATTCCCTCTCTCTCTTATTTTTATATAATTTCTAAATAAAACACATCTAAAAACTCATCAAAAAGTTAAAAAAAAAAAAGCCTTAGGTTTTATTAATTCTCTCATTTTTCTTGTATTTATCATCTCTAGAGCGTGAGGATTTATTTCTTTTTTGATGGCGGAGTGTTTTTTTTTCTCTGAAACAAAGTCATGAGTTTTGGGATAGTTTGTGTTGTTTCATCTTGTTTATAATATTCTGTTCTCTTATTTGTTTGACATGATTATATATCGTTGGCCCTACTCAAGGTTGCAAGCTTCCATGCCAAGAAGACAGCTGCAGAAAAATCATACCTTGCCGCACTTTGTAGAATACTCGTATTGCTTAACTTTCGGGTGTCAGAACAGGGGGCCATAAGGTTCATGCGGGTGCTTTTAAATCGTGTGATCGTATCTGTAGCAGCTGAAAAAGATCTTATAAAGGAATTGAAGCAGATGGCTGAACGCCTTCTGGCAATAGATGAGCAGCCAAACGAAAAATTGTCGCCAGAGCAAAGTAATCTGATTTTAGGTAATGGCAAGTTTTCTTATGGGGTATATATACTCCATTCTTCGTTGCTGATTAACATTTAATTTAAGATCAATTAATCGGAGGGAATTTTTGCCGTTTATTTGCATTGATAAACCGAGGCTGGTGTCTTTACATGATCTCATCCCATCTTCCATGTCCAAATACTTGAATTATGCACAGGGAAGTTGGAATTGGCATTCGACTTCAACGAGGGTGACCGCATGGAAGTGCCCCCAACCCCGGCACCACCATCAACCAGGCGCAATCGTGCCAGGAGACGTGCCAAGGATGGAGAAGAATCTTCCTCTGACGATGAATTCTCTCCTACTTCTGTTGTTCCTAATACTCCTGCTGTGATCAGCAGCCGTTCCCAAAGGGCAAGCAAGACAGCAGCACTTACAAGAATGACTGCCAACGCAACAATGAGGATAGATGAGGATGACGGAGGCGACGAGGGTGATGCCGACGACGACGCGGGGTCAGAAGTAACATCTGAAGATGATTCCTGAACTTTCAATTAGCCTGCAGGTATCACTGCATCGATCATAATTGAAGCTTTCTATTAGCCTTCAGGATTGTGTGTTGACTGTAAAATTGGTTTTTGCCCAGTGTGCAACTAGCAGAGAACTGAAAATCCCGTTTCTCTTAGTCATCGTATTTTTTTTTTGGTTTTTTCTGTTCGTTGAGGTTATTTACGCTGATCATGAAGATTTAATGGAAACTCTGTTCGAGTCTTTGGGCCCCAGATTTTATTGGCCCAATGTTTCAACGGGCCAGGCCTAATTATTTTGTTCTATTCTGAATATTCCCCCCCCCCCCCCCCCCCCCGATTATCACTCGTTGGTTTGCTTTAGAGTTCTTGGAACTGATGATCCATTGGTCAAGCAATCCATTAATTGTCATTGATTTGTGGGACTCACAAGGATCTCACAGTGTGTGAGTATTGACAGAGACCTTTCTTCACTGTGCAGGTAGAAACACAACATATGCCAACTGGTCAATTTCTCGTCACATTACTGTTCTTTTTTGGGTATCCTTTCCACACACGCACGCATATCTATTTTCTTAGAATTTGGTTAAACAATCGGCTGTGACTGTAGATTGATATTTTAACTGTATCCTAAAAATTATTAGTTACTTATTTTTTAGAAAAAATACCAAGGATGATTATGCTATTTAATTAATTCATCGTTAAAATATTTCGTTGCCAATTAATTTTTTGGGTTCGTTTTAACTCTTATTATTGGAGTAAAAATATGTTTATATTAAAATATATTTAAATTTACACAACAAAAAGTAGGAAAAATATGTTATTTTATATAATATGCAAAAGATGTTTTCAAATTGTTACATAAATATTTTGAAGTTAAAACTGCATTGATCAATTTAACCAAGTGATAAAGTGAAAATAGAGCTATCTTTTACAAAAAAAATAAAATTCTGATGTTAATAATTAGAATATTAATCAATTTTATCATTTATTTATGATTTTTTTCTCAAAATTAATTACTTATTATCAAATGTCAAATGACAATAAAATTAATTAACCAAATAAGATGAGTTATCAGTTGCATTTTACGGTAACCAATTCTGTTTTTTAAGAAAATTTTAACCTATTATTTACTGAATATGCATCACTTTGATTTGGCAAATGTACGCAATATTTATATATTAACAGCACAAGGTTATCCTCGATTATCGTGCCATTTAATTATTTCATCATTAAAACATGTCTTTGTCAATTAACTTTTTAGATTTTATTTTTGCTTTTATTATTGGAGATATTATTTCAATTTTGATTTCGGGAATCGTATTTTACACAATATATTATCAAACAACAAGCAAAAATGCTTTAGTATAAAATATATAATTTTATATAATACACAAAAAGATGTAGTCATACAGTTATATAAATATTTCGAGATTAAATTAAACTACTCAATATAAGTAATGAAGTGAAAATAAAACTACTTTTTTACAAAAATATTGCAACTTTAATAATTTAAAATTTAAACAATTTTATCATCCACTTATAATTTTTTCTGAGATTTTTTTTTTTTATCAAAATTTAAACCACACTAGAATTAGTTCACCTGATAATACGAGTTATCAATTGTATTTTATTGTAACCTATTGTTAAATGTGTGTGTGATCTTAAAATAAAACAAGGGCAACTACTTTTTCTTTCATGACTTTTCTATTCCAATTAAAAATTATGATACTCAATTCCAAAATGAATACAATGTTTAAATCTCCATTCTAATTCAATTCAACACGGTTAAAAATAATCTTTATTCCCATACTGCTTGTAAGTAAATAAAAAATTATTAGAAACGTAGAGCATGATTTATCCGGGTAGCACAGTGTAGATATATGTCGATATAAATCAGTAAGACGATGACGAGGACGACGAAGATTCATGGCGGTCGCCGTCCTAACATTGATTTGTGTTTTTCAGTATTATATTTGGATCTTGAAGGGCTACCCACCCAACTACTAGGCAATAATTTTTCTCCCATCACATACACTTGTATGCCCTGAATTGATTAATCAATAAATTTGACAGTAGCCCACATAGCTATATTGAAGATTGGTTTAAATTGTCAAAGCTTTGATCATTGGTCATTTTTAATTTAATAAACAAATATACGTGCCCTTTGCCTCGCAATTTCCTCACTACGTGACAAAACTCGGCATTTGACAGTGCCCTTTGAGGCTCTGATAACTAAAACACAGAGCAGCTTGTATATGCGTTTGTACGATAAAAAATTGGTGTGAAAATTTAAAAGTAATATAAAGATAAGAAGGTAGAAGAAGAAGAAAGAATGTTGTTTTTATGGTAGGGCGTAAAATTTTGGTTGTATGACTCCCAAACCCTTTTCAATTTTTCTTTTCAATTGCGTCAAGATACACACGTCTTGTATATATTATTTAAATTAATAATATTGCTTCTTTTTCACCTTTGTTTTCACAAAATTATTAAACTTCTAGTCATGAAAGCAAAGCCAAGCAATTGATGATCATTTAATGTAAGAAAAAACATAAATCAATTGACTTTAACACCGACGGGGCGTGAACCACGCTTCATTATTTTCTTTTCACACACGTGGCATAGGGGTCTCATCGTAGCCAATTACGCCTTGTTTGAGGCTTCAAGACTTTAAGAGGGTAGATGATTCAAATTTCGAGTTGACTTTACCGAAATCATATGGATATGCTCGAGTAATGGAAATTATTTTAATTATTTTTGAGTTTCAAAATTTCGCAATTTTTTCTCTTACAAATTTCATATAAAATCCCAAAGAAATATTTGGCTGCTTTGTTTGTTTCGTTTTTTTTTTTTTTTTTTTAATATAGAAGTGGTCAGTGGTATCATATTTTTTTATAATAAAATATCAATGATTGATTAGAGACAATTAGGATTGAAGCATACATCGAACAAAAAATAAATAATTATTATATTAAGTTAGGAATTGGATCCATCAAACATTATCTAATGAAGTTGCGTGAGGCTCTTGCTTTACATCAAGACAAAGACTCCATGACCAAATATCATGTTGTTTTGATATATTTGAGGTTTGAACAAATTAATTGTCTTTCGGTTTGATCACTTATAAGAATTTTATTTATAATGCTATGAAAATCTCTGGTGCATAAACTTAAAATGCAACACACCTAATTAGGGTTTATGGGATGGTTATTTCAGTGCTTTTCTCAGAGTGGACTATATATGAATGATTCAATTACACAATATTAATGCTTAATGTCTATGTTTTACTTCACAATACACACACACACACACACACACAACAAAAATGAATTACGTCTGGCTACTCAAATACCAACTTAAGCAGTGTAATTGATATGATGAAGTCCCACAAAATAAGTCTCTAAATCCCAAACACTCGTTGTAATCCAGATTCAATTCAATTTTGTAAAACTCAAATTTAATGTGAAACTTGAGTAGAGTGACAAGCTTGAGCTAATTTTGTTTTTCAAAACTTGAATTTAAATTCTATTAGATTCAAAATATTTTCGAACTTAATGTAGTTCAAGTGGAATGAGTTACTTTATTCTATTAGTAACTACATATTTACATAGCTGATAAATATACATCGCTTGCAACCCAGAATCCCGAATTCATCTACAATATTACTTCATACCATTTATGTAAATAATCATTCAACTTAACATCAAATTGCAGCGAGATGACTTCAAACTCTCCTTTTTTAGGGGCTTTGAAGGCTATCCAAAAGTAGACTCAGAAGAAAATAAAAAAAAAAAGAAGAAGAAGAAAATATGTTTATTCTGGAAGTGTGGGCTGGATTTGAATGCCCTTTCAGACAGACCATCGTATGTATGCATTCATTGGCCATTTCAACTTTCAATGTGAAGGAGGTGGTCAAAAAACAAAGAAGCTGAGATAAATGTTTGACTAAACCTATTAATTATGTATTTGTGGAATTGACAGTTCTTGCAGGGAAATTGCCATTAAACTTCGTCGGAAGCATCCATCTAATTTAATTTTCTGTGCATCAATACCTGCAAACATCAGGTCAACCCTTGTCAGCTGCTGAAATGGAATCACTTTTATTCTATTTCTTTTATAATTACATTATTTATGCAGATATGAAACCAAGCTTCACACTGGATCGAGCGGATGTTATAAACCCTAATCAAGTGACTACATATATCTAAATTTCACTGAAGAATTAATGTTCTATATCAGTAATATAAATATCCCTTATCAGCTCTGTTATGGATTATCCATAAAATACCTTCACCATTAAAATCAGTTTGTAATGGAAGCTTAACTATTCTCAAGTACCATAGTGAAAGATAACATCAGCAACAGAGGATATTATACTGTAGTTATGTATCAAAAGAGTGAGGTTTTTTTTGTAACTTTATCATAATTATTGAGGTGCATAAATATGACTATATATCCATTTATTTCCTTTGCTACTGAGACTGAAGCATTACCTCAATTTCATAAAACCTTTACATTTCCTTACACTATGTTTGGTTCTTGAAATTTAGAAAGGGAAACAAAAACAAAATGCTAAAGAAAATGTTTGTGGTTGTTTGGTTAAGAAGGAAAATCTCATGGCAAAGAAACTTAGAGAAAAATTATAGTTTAATAAAGGAGAATTTATTTTTCTCAAAATAAGGTGAAGAAAATAGAAAGAAAACTATTTTAGCCTTTGTTCCTCCTCGAAACATCACCAATTATATTCATTTTATTTATTTCTTCATTATTTTTCTTAAATGATAACAATTTAAGTTTTAAGTTTTTGTTGATTTTATTTTTTTATTTTTCTTTTCCTCATTGAAATACTTTCCACTATGTTTGTTTCTAAAAATTTAGAAAGGAAAATAAAAGAAAAAGTTAAATAAAATGATTTTGATTGCTTGGTTTAGAAGGAAAATCTTGTAGAAAAAAAAATTAGAGGAAAATTATAATTTAGAGAAGAAAAATTCATTTTCCTCACAAAATTATGAGAAAAATAGAAGAAAAACTATTTTAACTCTTATCATTCATCAAAACACTAATTCTATTTTTTATTTACTTCTTCATTATTTTTTTCTCAAACTACAAAAAATTTCAATTTTAAATTTTTATTTATTAGATTTTTTAAAAATATTTTCTTTTCTTATTCAAATCTTTTAAACCAAAAACTTGTTTCCCTTTCTCTGCCATTTTTCTTTCCACCTTAAATTCTTAAAACCAAAAATATTATTCAACCAAACACTATATAAAATTTTAAATTTCTTTTTTTTTTATTATTTTCTTTTTCACCCTAGATTCCTAAAACTAAACACACCTTGGGCTTTCAGCAAAACTTTTTAATTTCTGAATAAAAAATACGTGCACAAAGCTGGCTATGAAGAGCAAAGTTAGGCCACTGGACTCTTTGTTCTTGAAATCTGGATAATAATGGCTTCAGTATTTGTCTACCATAGTTAATGCAAACCTTTGACTGAGCTGTGGATGCTGCAACGTATAAAGACTGCAGCCCATATGAATTCACTTGAACTTATCCATTACGTGTGTGCACATATATATAACTCTATTTCCTTCTACGTATATACACAGAGACATATATGAATATTATACTTTAATTTAGAGTAAATATAACTATCCTTCACTTTTATTCTGTAATGTCACATGTTCCAACCAATCTGTAAAAAGCTGGTTACTAATAAGATTGGCCCAATTTAAAAATTGGCCTATGAATTTTTTCTTGATTGGTGTGGGTTAGGAGTTGCACCCTTGGATGAACATTGTGCATTTCTCATTGTCCACGCACTGTAAGAATTCAAGTATGCACGAACTCATCTTTCAAATTGTACAAATCCATCCTCTAAGTCGAACAGGCAGATCCTTCAAGTCCAAATGTGGGATCTCCATGCATGATGCAGATCCTCCAAGAACATACGTAGGACCTCTAAACTACGCCTCGACATGCAAGACTCATTCTAATACTACAAATGTTTGCACTTCCAATTCATGTATAGATAACTGATTATTGAGAAAGAAGTTTGAATTCATTTATAAGTTGATTCACAACTTTTTTCCTGCTGATATGAGACAGGAGTCACATTTGAAAAATTTTCATTACATTTTTTTTCCTCTCCAAAATTTTATTAGAGTTTTAATTCAAGTTGATTCACAACTTTTTTTTCCTGCTAACATGAGACAGGAGTCGTGCCTGAAAAATTTTCATTACATTTTTTTCCTCCTCAAAATTGTATTATAATTTTAATTTCAAGTTGAATTTGTCATCTCCAATATCTGTACCCGAACATAATTACTTCCCAAAAAAATGTGGTTTCGTGTCATGTATCATAAGAAGGGAAAAATATATTCAGGTCGATTGAGATTTGTCCCATGGGAAAAAGGATTTGGTGTGGTTTATCTTCATTCAATTCCTCTAATTAGGGTTTTTATTACATCTTGTGTTTTCAATCACAGCGGACAATACCTAAGGATTTCAACTGATTCCTAAACCAAGAAAAATCCCTATTCAATGGTAATATTATTTCTTTTACTAAGATTGTGAAAATTGAAACAGGCCCAACTCAAATATATAGAAAGGAATGCCACTTATCACCCAGTTATTGGCAATATATAATTAATTTGGATAAATGACCAAATTAGGAATTTTCAAATTTTATTGAAATAATGGCCAACTGAATTGGGGTTGCATTTCATGCAAAAGAGCAAGGTAACAACAAGAAAGATATTAAAAAATGAAGTGAATAAATAAGACAGAAATGTGACATAAGATAGGGCGATTCTTGTATTATTATTGAATTAATTATACATATTCAATCATGTTAAAGAGATTGCAATTTAAAGAAGTTCACCTCAGCTAATATAAATTGTTTTTCTGTTTTATATGTTTCCTTTTCAATACTACTAATTAACATTTAACCCTTCGTAATTTTTATCATCAAAATCATAGACACATTACATTAAAAATAGAATGTTGGTCATAACGTTTTAAATGAATATTCATCTTTTATATATATTCAGTGATAAGTATTCCTTAATAATAATTTCTATGATTTTAATACTTATAAAATCGTGAAAAGGTGGTAAAATCAATGACGAAGAACTTGTATACAGTTGTTCTTACGATACATAATGTAGTACAAATTTAACAAGCATAAATTATGTAATCGGTAATTTTGTTGTTATCATAAATATGTCATTAATGCCTTTAATGAAAATTTAGATACAAATTGTGTTATTAATTAGCCCATGCATACTTTTAATCATGGCAGAATAAAAAAAATTAAAAACTGTTATTACAATGTTATACACACCATCAATGAAAATTTTATGATATCATTTGATTATTTTTTGATATTAGTTTTTCTGTTGCTACGTAGATTAACGTGTTCGGCATCATCTCAACCCAAAAAGGTCAAAAAGGACAAAAGATGGAGCAGCTTTGGCTTTACCCTTTCTGAAATTTCTCCCCGTAAAGTCGTAAAATGGGCTGTTAAAGTCGTGAAAATTGCCGCGTTTCAGTCGTCGCCGTCGTTTAACATTAAAGTCGCCAAGCGTAAAAAACCATACTGTGTCAGAAACAAGACGCAAATGAAGTCCACAATTCCGAAACTCTCTCTCTCTCTCTCCCCTAACCCGTCGTTCGGGGTGAGGTAAACTTTATGGGGATGGGGGCCGATTTTAAAGTACAATTACTCTTCCAAGTGGATCACAATGAGCGCATTTAAATGCAAAGTCTTGGAGCTTCTTGCGTCTTTAAAGCCAAGGCAATAAAAGAAACTTTGTGTGGCCTGCAGGCCCTGCACTCCCCAAGTTTCTCAATCTTTTCGTATGTATATATATTTATATATTAGTTAGTTTCTTGGAAGTTCTGCGCTTCTTGACGGCAATAAACAACAAACATGGAGTTGAAGAACATGGTTGCTCTTGTTTCTCGTACCGGAAGACATATGCAGCGCTACAATTTTCTTGGGCACCGCCAAGTTGTCGGGTTTGTCCTTTTCTCTCTGAAACAAACACAACTAGGTCGATGTTGATCTGTTAAACCATGTCTTGTATTTTACTAGTGTAAATTGAAGGAAAAGTGCTGTTTCCATTAGTGAAGTTAACCTTCAGCTTCTTGAAAGCAAGATTTGATTGTTCTTCCGACTTGGTATTCTGAAATAATGCTAAGTTTCTGCATTAGTTGTAATGGACAGGGAAAACACAATCAGACGTGAGTCAGTTTGAGTGGAAACATTTTTGGGAAAATGCCTCAGCACATGGGAATTAATCATGATTAAAAAAAAAATTGTGTGTTAAGCATTTCCAAGGTGAGGACCATGAGTATGTATCGTGTTCCACTCATGGAAGAGGGGGGTTGGGGGTGTGCTTTTTGTTTCCTGGTTTAGTTCTTTGATATCATCCACATGTACTTGCTTGTTAGAAACATTGTTAGGTTTTTCTTTTTTTTTTGGAGAAAATGAATTTGTGAAGGATATGATAATGACCCAACGAACATGATTGGAAAGGGTACTGAGTCTTTGTCCTAGTCGGTTTCCCGTTTTGACTTAATGAGGGAAACATTACTGGGACTCTTATCTGGTAAGCCTCAGAAGTTTCTTAGTCATTTCGTGCGGGAAATGAAGTTCTCATCGGTAGCTAATATGTATATGATTTCAGTTATTCTTTTGCTGTTTGTCGATAGTGTCAGCCCTTCCCATTAGTCCCTTGATTAATGGGTGCACGCGCCGGCGTGTGATTTGGGTTAGGAGGAAAGATAGCTATATAGATCTTTAGATGATGTATAGTTGAAGCACCTTCTTGGCTGTTCAATCTGAGCGTCTACTGTGTGGTTTTGCAGATGTATTCCCTACAGATATAAGAGTAGCCGTGGGAGGTCATCTGTGGGGGATGAGGAAGAAATTGAAGTCCTTGTTATCACTTCACAGAGGAAAGGAAAAGGCATGTTGTTTCCAAAGGTATTGTTTAAGCATTTCTGGCGTGCAAATCTATTTTATTTGTTGGATGATGTTGCATTCCAAGGAGCAGGTCTACACTACAAGAACCTTATGATTTTTGATTATTTCGCTTAGGGAGGTTGGGAAATGGATGAAACCATTGAAGATGCCGCGCTGCGTGAAACGGTGGAGGAAGCCGGGGTAACAGGAGAAGTTGAGGTTGGTTCTTTTCCCAATCAATTCAATCTCTGGTGGCAGAGTTTGTAAAACAAGCTGTCTTTGGAGCACCCTTTGTCCTTATTTGACGTCTTTAGGTGCCTGTTTTAACTTTTAAATCAATTAGCAAATTTTAAGTGGTTCCGAAGAAACTTAGAGTCGTGCTAACAAGAAACTACTTGTAGAAAAAAACTTTACTTAAAGGAGATTATTGAGTTCAATCACGTTGTGCCACAAGAGATGGATGCTTTGTCGTCGTGACAGTTTTCCTTTTCCATCTTGCTTGTTCGTTATCATTTGAGCTACGTCCTCATCTTGCAGCACAAATTGGGTGAATGGGATTTCAATGGCAAAAACAATGACACCTGCTACGAGGGTCACATGTTCCCATTGCTAGTGAAAGAGCAACTCGAGTTCTGGCCTGAGAAAGATGCTCGCGAAAGAGTGTGGGTAATGCCCTACAAATTTTCAAGTCCACGCGCACTTGTATATTTGCATTAACCGTTAATTATCATTCTACGAGATTTCACGTTCGACTTACATTCCGACAGGTAAGTGTAGGAGAAGCGAGGAAAGTTTGCCAGTACTGGTGGATGAAGGAAGCCTTAGAATTACTAGTGTCTCGTCTAAAGGCACAAGCCAACGAAACAGAGATTGGTTCACTCAGCCAGGGCAGGAAATCTTGTAGTAGCATCCGAGCTACCTGGTGGGCGACAAAGCCGTGAGCCCATGATTTCGGTTGGAAGAAAAATAATTAAATAACAGATTTCGGAATATCTAAGACTTGTTT